>OY101433.1:15051443-15711387 GCA_956483605.1 Tuberolachnus salignus
GTATATTATAGAGCTTTTTTTTTTGTTTTGTTTTTTTGATAAAAGAACGTAAGGCGTGATTTCTGTATCTACGAATTTCGGACGATTTCATTGCGAATTTCGCAGGTTTTCTTGGTTACCGTATGGCGAATTTTGTTTTTCTTTATTTGAGAAATGTGTCTATTATCCAACAGTTTTACTAATAAAAAAAAAAAATAATAATAAACTGCATAAACTATTTTGGTTTTGTTGATTTTCGGGCGACCTTGGGGCTACAAAGGAAGAAACCACGACATTTACTATATATATATCGTATATCAGTTCGCCAATAATCATTTTTCGTTTGCGACGATTCATCGTTGCTTTCATGAAATAAACAAAATTACGCTTAGTGAGTATATTTATATAAAATATATTAGATAAAAAAAAAAAAAAAATAAAATGTTAATGATATATGCGGCGCATAGTGGAAAATATTAAGTACCTCGTATATATGTTCACACTTTTTGTTATAAAATTAAAGTTCTTTTTCTTCGGCTTCTCAGAGGCCATTGAAGCCCATCGCCGCAACACGTACCAGCTTCCATCTATCGCTATCCTGAGCTAATGCCTCCACGTTCTGTACTCCAATTACCGCTAGGTTCTTTACGATTTTGTCCATCCACCTCCTTTTCTGCAGTTTAGGACCGCTTTTATTAAGCAATTGGATCACCATACGTGACCAACCCATGGCATTCTTCTGTATCGCAAAATTGACACTATGTCAGGCTCATTGTATAACTGTCGCAATTCCATATTACGTGTTATTTCATATGGCCGGGCGATATTGTTCTTCTTTGGACCGTATATTCTCCTAAGTAATTTTCTTTCTAGAAATGCTATTTTTTTTTCATCTCATTTGATTGTCGGCCACGACTCGAACGCATATAGCAAAACTGGTCTAATAAGTAACTACTATGTACAATCTAACTTTTGATTCACGTGAAACTTGATTTGATTCGAAGATATTCGCTAATCCGTGATAGCACGAGTTCCTAAATCAATTTCGTTGTGGTTATTATTTGCGCTATTTATCGTAACGCCCGGATATTTTAAGTTATGTACCCTTGAAAATTGAAAATTGAAATTACTAGCAATAAACGTAGTGATTTACAGAATTATTTTAACCGTTTACATTTGTATCTACATTGCACTTATTCAAATATAATATGTTCTCAACAATGACAAAAAATAGACAATTTAAAAAATGTAAAAAAAAAAAAAAAAAAATACCATCTACCTCGTCTTATCTAGATGGAAATTCTACTTATCCGATATGATAGAAATGTTCGTTATCTTTATCCGTATCTATTCTAGATGATTTCAGAGCAATTGTCTTGCGTCTTTGTCTAGACGAATTTTTACACGACGCTACGCATAATACAGTTCGATGTGTAGTACACATCGTGATAAAATATATAAGACTAGAAAACGTTATTAAAGTTGATTAAATTAAACCGGCCGTGCACACCACACACCGCCGCCGTCGTCGTCGTCGTGGCGGCGGCGGCGGCGGCGGTGGTGGCAACGTTTTGGTTGATTAATGATGATGACGCGGCTCCTCCGGAATCGGCTTCCTGGCCAGTAGCTCGCGGGATCTTAATTTTTATACTTACGTATACACACTCGGCTCGTACACGGATCTCATTGTCTCTATATCTATACACGTATAAGTACACGTTTGGTCGTTAAACAACCGGAGGCCCCCGATGATTACTATACAATGCCTTAATTATCGCCCCGTGAATCGAGACGTACGCCCGTACCGAAAGCGCATCGGTGTTTGTGCGAGTGTGTGTGTGGATTATATTATTTTATATCGTCTTATTCTCGTCCGTAATAACGCGGCCACTATATATATATTATTTTATATATATATATATATATATACGGCCGCAGCCGATATTTTCGGTTTCATTCATTATTATCGTAAAAATTATTATCAACGGCGGCGTATGTTGTTATAAGGTGCACACAATAGAGCGACGCGGGGAGGAGACGCGAACCTTTCACGGTCCGTGATCGGGAGAGTCCTTGAGACGGCGACGGCGACGACGACCACGACGACGACGACGGCCACGGCGACCAACGTTCCCCGGCTTCTCGCGGCATCCGTGTCCGCCTATGATATTCAATTTGGCTAAAAGTCCCGAAATTAATTAGTAATCGTGTAATGTTTAACACGGCGCATTTCAGTTCAGACCGCGGCTTGCATTTTTTTTCGTTTACGGCGTTGTGATTATCTCGCGGTTTTCCCC
The DNA here is from genome assembly GCA_956483605.1 of Tuberolachnus salignus. NCBI lineage: Eukaryota > Metazoa > Arthropoda > Insecta > Hemiptera > Aphididae > Tuberolachnus > Tuberolachnus salignus. The sequence goes on from OY101433.1 coordinate 15,053,720, forward strand.
ATTGTAATGACGTCTTCAACGGAAATCCTATCCGAATTGTGAGCGCCCGTCGAGGTGTGGCGGAGACAGAGACCCGACCCCCTACGTCTCCCTGAAAAATAATAAAATATGCTATAGGATCCATTTTTGGGGAACTGAAGTTTGAATAATTGTATATAAGCGCTATGTTGTTAATTGTTTTATATTTGTGATTGTATTTTGGTTAGGTTAGGTTAGACAACTAAAATAAAAAAAATGTAAAAATAATTCTATGTTATATCGTGTTTCTGTTGTATTGTTCCGTTTCATTTTGTCTCTCCCCTGGATTTATCCTATGGATGCGCCTTTGATTCAAATCGTTTTCGGAATAGACCATCGTAGCAGGATCTTTTCCGGTAGAAAAATTGGTTCGCAGGCGTAGGGCAGTGGGATGCACACATATCGTAGAAAAACTTTTTCAGACAAAATCAGTTCGTTTTACTTCCCGGTGTAGTTAAAAAAAAAAATACTGCGCAATGTGCCCGTTTATTTCCATTGGAACGTTGGTGACGTGTGATTATTACTAAACGATTTGTAAAGATATTAACGAAAATCTGAAATGGAAAAAAAAAAATATGCGGTCGCGCACACACTCGAAATATATGAACTCATTTTAAACTATCGGGTCGACGCGCTGTTTTCGGACAACCACCGTGATAATAAAAAATAATTGACGATAAACCGTTTTTATATTATTGTCGGACGACGACCGGATTATATTATTTCTATCGTCCGCTCGTCCTATAAACACGAACTGCTGCGGCGATCCGACGATTACTGCGTTTATCTATACTTGGCTTTTAATTCGGATAGTTTTACCCGAGATGTGTGATTTTTTTTTTTTTTTCGCAGTCTGTAAAAACGCTTCAAATCGTCTGCCCGGTATATTTTTTCCGGAATCTTTTTTTTTACCAAACCCCGCGAGTTTTTCTGATCGTTTTAATTAGCCGTCGGCAACACGTATGAATTGAGTTGCCCGGGCAATAGAATCACGTGAAAATTATTTAATTTATATATATTTTTTTTTTTTCTTAAGTACGTTATTGAAATAAATATATTAATATATCAACGAAAATAGACAACAATCAAATAAAAAACGTTTATGAATACATTAAAACTTATGTTTGTTTTAATATTGTTCCGGTTTCTTTGCCAGTCATTTACTATAAGTTTATTTTAATGGATCGTTTCGAATTTTGTTTCTATAATATTCAACATGCGAATAATTGACTAAACCCACGTACTTTAGCGATAATGGGACGTATTTAACTCATAGAGAATTTTGCCTCCGTTGTCTCAGTAACTCTGAGTTAGGCGGATAGATGGACGTTCGGCAACATTTCAAAGCCAGTTTTTCAAATCGACAATGAATTTCGGACAATTTTCTAATGTTTTTTATTTTATTGATTTCTGCTTTCGTTGTCGGCTACAGTCTTTTAAACGATTTTTAAAAAGCTGCAGCGGCGTTTAAGCGGGGAAAACGTAATCGGTACGTTGAAGACCGACATGGAAACCAGCTTAAAAACAATACCGCTAAAAACGGTATCTCTAATTCGGTAGATTTTAATGTGGCCCCTGCTTAAATTTCAAAACCATCTAATTACTTATATATGCCATAAAAAAAAAAAATTAAGGCACTTTCTACCTTATGGTTAGTATATGAATTGAATTTGTTTGGTACAATATTTGTTCTTCTTTTAATTATAAATAAATTCATTTTTTCCCACTTTGTATTTATAATTAATTAAAAATATTTCTATTCGCTATTGTCCGTATAGTTGTAAATAAAATTTATTATTATAAAATTATGCATGTGGCTCTCGACAACTTCTACTCACTTAACGCGGCCCAGTCTTCCCGAAATGTTGGACACCCCTTTGTCAAAGATTCGTTTAAGAGATAATAAATACAATTACGATTACGATTACATTGCCGAATATTTCAAGCGTGTGTATTCATTTCTTTGATGTTTTAAAATTGCACTTTATCTAAACATTTCTCATTCAATCCAATTCCAAGACGATTTAATTCTTGCTCTAATTAATGTTTTACTCGTATTATAATAACTTCGTTATCAGTAGCCAGCTGCGACCTCTTTATTTTGTTTTGCAGGAATCGTACGTCATACATTATAAATATACGAATTGATTTCGTTCTCGCTGTGATTTCTGGTTTTTTTTTTTTTTTTTTTTTTTTTTTTACCAACATAAACAAATATTTAAGAATGGTTAGTTAGCCTAAAAAAAAAAAAAATGCCTAAAATGCCTCATACTGGAATTTATTTGGAAATGACCCGAAAATTAAACACTTCTTAAATAAACTAAAATACGAACTTGTTTGAGGAACCACAGCCGTAAAGATACGACGTTAACGAAATCATATAAATACGATCGTCAATCTGTATGAATGAATAATACCTATGGGATTAGGTCAGTTCTTTACCCTTACACTTGATGAGAACAAAAAAATATTAAACATAACCCCAAATATTCCAATATTGCTTCGTTTTAGGCCCTCGGCCACCACCATTCATAAGGGGAGGGGTAACATATACCCCTCTTGAACTATTATTTTTTTTAATAACTCATTCGTAATAATCATTTATGATTATTGTATATTTTTGTTAATGGCTTATCCACTGTTAGCCACCCAATAACGACATGTCAATTATTATCGTAGGCTCGATATGAAAGAGCAGAAATATCTAGACGAATTGATTTTTGATCTTCTTATATCTATTGTATGAGATTCTTGAAATGCGAAAAAATAAATGAATATATATAGGGCTAGGATTTTAAAGCACAGTAAATAACAAAAAATCGTATAAATGCTTGAAAAAAGCATATGTATTTATAAAAAGAGCGGAAAAAAAGGCATAGCCAAAAAAATTAACTTAAATTATAAAATTAAAAAAAATAATTGACGGCTAATCTAGTCGGTTTGTTTTAAACTTAATCTATTACCAGACGAAATATTATTATACATAAAAAACAAACGCTCTACATCCACGGAAATGATTGGTGCGTATTTCATACATACTGTTTTTTTTTATTTTTCATTAATTAAATTATATTTGTTTTATTATTATGGTACGATAAACCTAATAAAAAATGCCAAAACTGGAATAATTGCGAAAAAGCGATAAAATAAGCATTTACATTGAAAAAAAAAACAAAAAAAAAATAGATATGACATAATAAAACGAATTTATGTATTTCTTTCTCTTTTTGGAAAAAAGAAACATACGCTTTAAAATGCGAGCCGTGAATTTATTAATTATTACAAAATCCTCTATTGTGTTTGTATTGTTTTTGTAAATAACAGATGTATACGTATATATCGTTATCCGCCAAACAACAAGACAATATTATCGTTTTATCCGAGAAGACCAATAAGAGGAGAACCCACGCTAAAACGTTTCGTCTATACCAAAGATGGTAACGGAGCGGTGTGTTGTATTCGGTTGTTTTTTCCGTATATTATAACGAACAAACACAACATATATTTACTCGTATTGTTATTATACAATTTTATAATAGAAAAAAAAAACACGTCGTCGGTATAATAATACGACGCGTTATGTATAGTTGACACGGAATAGACACCCACATTTTTATTATTTTTTTTTTCTATTTTAATTTCAAACGATTCCCCGTATATTAGATTGCATATTATATTATAATAATAATATGCACGATGTCTTAAACGGTGTCGTCGCTATTCAAATTGGTATTTTCGCGTTAGGTTTTTTTTTATTTTTTTCGAAACGCGTCGGGTATAATATTATTTTCCCAGCGCATCGCGCCGCCACCTCGCGCGCGCGATCGTCGTCTCGCTTTTGGACGAAGCACAAAAACGACACAATATATTATCTTATATAATAAAGTAATATATATATTTCATTTTTTTTTTCTCTCTATTCTCGTTCATGTTGTACTACCGTCGCGTTATTATTATCATTATTATTACGATTATTATATTTATATATTATTATTTTATTATTTTTTTTTCTCTACTCGGATTTACGATTTAGTACGGATAGTTATTATTATTATTATTATTATATCCACGCGGCCGTGTGGAGGACGATGACGCTTCGGAATCTCGTTTTATATATTTTTTCTCGTATATATATATATGTGTACGTAGGTATATACCGACAATAATGGGAAACCGAAAATATTTATATAATAATAAAAACGTTCTAATTGCGGGCCGCCGCCGCCGCCGCCGCGTGGCCATCTTGGACGGTTATTTTTTTATTCACAAAAAAAAAAATGATTCGACGTTCAGCGTACACGAAACACGACGACAATTTGTGATTAGTACGACGGGATTAAAAACACTGTCCGCGTATACGTACCACAGGGACTAGGGACATTTATGTAATTTTATCGGTTCCAGTTATGATTCGGTTCTTAAAAAAAAAAAAATTTTAAAAATCGGTTCCGTATTATAAGTCCGGTTCTTAAAAATGCATAGTTTCAAATGGCATTATCTATTATTGATTTTAAGGATTTTTTTTTAATTATAAAACTACCGACAAAATAACAATATAAATGTTCGGTGACAATAATAAACTCTGTATTTATAATTATTGTTATTATGTTCGATTTCAACCAAAAAAGGAAAAAAGTTGGCAAGTCATTTCCAAGTAATTTTCATAACGATTCAAGTATGTTTTCAGAAGTTTTATCCGATTACTAGGGGATAGTCGGTACAATTGTCATAATCAAGGTCTATTTCGATAGAAAACACAACCGGTATCGAATCCTCTTAACTATGAACAACTAAATATTATTATTCGGTGGTATTCTCGTTCGAAACCCTCATTGATCGTTATTCGTACTATTTGTAGATGAAAATCGCTGACCGTCGTTAATATGATTATTTCCAGTAAAAAAAAAAACCATCTATCTATATATATATATAAACGTGAAAATGAGAATCTTTGATGCCAATGGTCTCGGGAACCACACAGTCGCCAATTTTTGTTTTAAATTGAAGAGTACATCGCAGCGATGGTTCTTAGCGTAATTTAAATCATCTTTGTTAATAAACAGTTGAGCAGTACTGCTTTGAAATGGTCAAAAAAAAAAAAAATGGCGGAAGGACAGCTAGTATATTGTAAATATAAAAATATCCCTATGAAAACTAAACTCTTGTATTTATTTGATTAAAACAAAAAAAATCCAACCTAAATGAAATGTTCGGTTTTTTCTTCGAACCGATAAGAACCTAAAAGAATCGCGGACGTTTGTATTTTATTTAAAACGTTCCGGTTCCGGTTCCTGATACGTACAGGCGGTTACTACAACGCGTGGCTATGTAAATATGAACGTCGCGATTTAAGAACAACAGCGATTTCTGATTTAAAACTCCAGTTTGATTCGAGGTTTTTAGATTTCAAAACTAATGACAAGTTGTTTAATTTGTTTTCAATTCCATTTTTGTTATCGGTTGAATGTTTTATGTCCCAGGAAATATGCAAATGGAAATTATCGATTTACAGAACAATACAATATTTAAAGAAACGTATAATAACGTTGAAATTTCAATTTTTCATTCGAAATATATCGACATGTGGGACGTGTCCTAATTTGCGAAACAACGCATTAGAAACGACGTCTGTCTTTGGTAGTACTTACATTTGTGTAAGTATATTTGTTCACGAATGTAAATTGTTAAATTGAAAACTAGAACTCGGTTAACTGATATTCGTCTAGAATACTCGCTGAGCATCATCTCAAACACGACCAGATATAGACAAATGATTTTTTGAAAAACATTTTTTCTATTAACAATTATCACAGTAAAAATAAAATAATAAATAAATAATTTGTACATTTATAATAATAAAAACTGAATTTGTATAAGATAGGTTAGGTTCAAATCTGATTAGTGGACACACTGTCGACAATAATTAAAATATTCTATTTTATCTATTTCCTTCCATTTACCACCATGGTCGACCAGGGTTTTCGTTTTTCGTTGGTTCTTTTGTTTCTTTTTCTTTGCGTCGAGAGCGTCGACGAGCACCCAAAAATAATTTCATTGTAACGAAATCAAAACGGCCTCGGTTTTATACATTCTCTGTGTAGTCAATTAGGTTGGTATTATATTACTTTTTGTCCTAATGCTGTTTTCTTTTTACATTTATTTAAGGTTAAATATTGTGCAGGTTTTAATCCCGTCGTAAAAAGAAACATTTGTGTTCACCCGGTGTGATAAAATCCACATGCAATCAATTCACTTTTTTTTTTTTTTGCCTGACGTTTATCGTATCACCTGTAGATCCCTATAGTGTAACTATTGTTTTATCAGTAAACGTCCGTCTGTGCACGATATTAAATTAAACTCTAAATTTATAACTTAGTAACGACGCCTATACGTAAAATATTTGACGTTTTATTATATAGTTCCTACTGATTTAGGAGGGGAACGCCTCCTAACCACCCAAGCTAACACATAATATTATATTATACACAACGAACAAAAAAAAAAAAAAAAAGTTCTAAATAATATTAATATTACATTTTACATTTTGTCCTCTGATCGATCATTGTAAAACATATTACACGATTCGTCTTGTTGCCTTACGTTATTTTTTCACGTTCGCCTCAAACTTTATTTCAAACTCGTTGTAATAATATACATAAAATAAAAATAAAAACTATTTTTACAAGTGTAAAAATGTTATTATTACGCCTGCGCTACAATAGTATTTATAATATTTATGTGCTGTATATTTTAAAATTATTACACGGTAATCATAAATTAGAAAACCGCGAACACTGTAATTATTATTACTGTTATTATTATGCAATTTCTTTATGTAAAACAAAAATCTTATAAAAAGAGATATTATAATGGCGAATAGGATAATAATTGGATTCGGGATTGCGAATAGAAATCGTTTTATAGGTTATCCTTCGATATACGTCTATACGATATTATACTATTAAAGAAATTATCTTTACTAACCTTTACCTCTTTTGCAATTTAACGGCGTATAATTGTACTCCTCTGTTACGGCGGCTGCGGTGCATACACATTATTATAAACGTATTCCGTTTCGTATTTAGGAATTGTTGTCGAATAATTATCCACGGGTATTTGTATAAAAACTAAAACGTTTCTTTTCTTTTGGTTTTTTTTTTTTTTAATATTATGTCGACATTGCGATAATTAGCCGCGTACAGTCGCGCAGTTATTCAACGTAATTTTCAATTTAAATTAGACATAACCAGATATATTTTTTTATGCACTACAACAGTACATTTAATTGGTACTGTTCTATACAAGCGAACTAATTTGTTATTGCGAAATAGGTATCCGTATAGTTGGTATTAGTGTTATATAATTCATCGTATATATGGCAATTTTTTTACGAGTGGATAGTATTACCGAGTATAATTAATATATATAGAATCGAAGCATGGGCGTTTCGAATGAAAGGGGGCAATATGAAGACATTTTCCCTTTTCCCCTGGGTTTTTAACAACGTTTAAAACGTATGAAATACGAGCTCATTTACATATATATATATATATTCTGCAGCCACGAGGTTCGTCTTTCTATACGATAACTGTGGCGACGAAATAAAGTGCCATTTTAGAATCAAATATATTACAAGGCGCGTATATCGGTAGGCCTCATCAAGTCGGCAAACATGTGGTTCATTGCCTAATGAAAATCGTATACATTTGATTTTTTTAATTATAGTTACCTTCCCCCCCCCCCGGGAGAAAAAATTCTGCAGACTTTGCACCCCCTGTGAATCGAAATACGATTTATATACTACGACGATTATAATATATATACATAGTAATAAATTCGGTTACACAACATCGCGGTCGCTGTATAGCTGAAAATATTATATACCTACTTAATAAAACCGCATTTTTTTAATATATTTATAATAGATAAAAAATATGAAATTAACAATAATACTATAATATAATATAGTAGAATAATAGATGTAAGTGAAAGAGAAAATCAACATTAATTAGCCCTAGAAAATGGTAAATAGTTATTGTTGTTCGGTACATATATTATAATGTATAATATATTTATATACGGTTATTTCTGTGATATGCTTAGATTTTCAGACATTCGTGAAAATATATACGTATATATAGATAGTATAATGTATGCATTTTAACATGTTTAACCTCCTGAAAATCGAAAAGTAACCGTTGCTTGATTGTCATAATTCGTTTTGCTCCCTGGATCCGCCGGTGTCTTTAAGTTTTAATTCTTGAACCGTCTGCACATTATAGAGTGAAAAATTTAGATCGTTATGCAAAGTCCGACGTAGGTATACTACGTGATAAATTTAACGATTACAAACGATTTTAAGGGACCGGCGATAGCAGCAGCCACGTTAGCAGGTGTACAAATAATTTTTTCCGTTCAGCCTTTTTTCCATAAAGTTATCGTCCATATTTTAATATAGGTTTAGTTGACTGTACTGGATCCAAGCCGTTTAAAATTGAAATGCATTTGGAACGAACGCCGACAATTATGTCGTATTTTTGTAGAACGGTTTTATACTAAATAACGTGTTGTAGAGAGCATTATCACTATCGAACGGACCGCCATTTTGTATTCTCGGACAGTGCAGCGCCTAGAAGCGTTGTCATCAGCGAAAATCGGATAAAAATATTATAATAATAAACCGTAATAGTAGGTAATATTATATTATCAATGATGAAAAAAAAAAAAAAAAAATGTATTATTGCTGTGAAAAACCGAGTAGTAATTGGCGAAACGCCGATAATGACGCGCTGACGGTATTTGTTGTAATATGATACAAAATGGTGCGGGGCCCTGGATATAGATAACAGGCGGGGACCAATCGGCGCGCATAATGTACGACGCACAGGCTCTCTCTGGCGTGCTGTACTTAAACTACCGGCGTTCAGTGAACGTTATTCTAATCTTGAATTATTATCGAGATAATCTAATTTTAATTAACGACCGTTTTAGCGCCCGGCCCCCGTGCCCCGTACAACAATAATTCGTTCGAAAACGTGTATACTTATCCGAACAAAACCTGTTGGAAAATTGCAAATTGGACCTTTAAAACGCTCTGGTACGTGGGTACACAGTATAATATTATATGGTTTATCAGCTGCGGCGGACACACTCGTACGGCGATCTTATCGACGGTGTGTGTGTAAAGTCGATTCCGACTCGGGGGGAATCGTGTAATTTTTTTTTTTTTGTCGTTTTTCATACCGCCTCGGCCGCACACGCGGCGGCGGCGATAACGCGCGCGTCGTTTTAACAATACTCGATACGCGTCGATCCGTGTCTGCGGCCGGTAGGTATATACCTATACGCAATTATATTATTACATATACCTATATTATTATTGGTGTGTGTACAACACGCGTTTATGATTTTTTTTTTTTTTGTTTGATTATTTTATTTTACGACGATTTTAATCTCAACGATGATTTATAAAGTCTACCGCGGCGGCGGCGGCGGCCGTTCGGATGGTGTCGCGGCGAGGCGACGACGGTACACGCCACACGCTCGTATTATAATACCTAACTGGTACCAAACCCGCCTATAGTGCCCGGGCGTATAAGTTTCCTATACGGCACATTATATTATAATAATACGTATACGTATAATTTGTATCGGACCTATTGGTGGCGGCGGCGGCGGCCCGGGGACCGCACAGACAACAATGATGATTGCCCGCGTCCACCTCCTCCGCCGGAGACCCCGGGAGATCCGACGGCGGCGGGCGCGCGAGCTCGCGCGCGCGCGCGCTCTCGGAATTTTAATAAGACGCTACCGTGCGCGCGAGGTTTATGCACCCGTGCGCTGCCCCGCGCTATATAATAATACATATATACATAATAAAACGTATAATACACAACAATAATAATATATTAATGTATTATTGTTGTGCGTACCACCGGTCCCCGTATCGCGTAATCCGCGTAACGAGCTCGCGCGAAAACAGAAGAAAAATAATAATAACTGTGGTCGATCGCGGCGACAATCCCGGCGAGAGAGCGAGACAGAGAGTGAGCAGAGGACTCCTCTCCTCGCGTACACTCGCCCGCGAAACGCGGCGAGGGCGGCCGCGTCTCCGTCGGGGTTTTCCGTTTTCTTTTCTCGTCCGAGATCACCGGAGCCCCGGGCTCGATGTCCGCGCGAATCCAAAACAATACCGGAAAACGTACCGCTCGTCGCCTACAACGATTGCAAATCACCAAAGATACGTGGAATAATTCCACGATAATTACACCTATTACGCCTATTGTACGACGGTGTCCGTCTGCGATTAATCGCAAATGTCGTTTTGTAAAACCTAACCCCATTAGAGTGCGAAAAGTTAAAATCGCTAAAATGCTATTCCCCGACGCGCACGTAGAGTTGTGATTTCGCGATTGATCGTCATAAATTTTTGTTTTGTCGTCCGAATAGGTTTGCTCAAAGTCTAATATTACAAACTGTCTAGAGTTATATAGTATTATATTTAGTATATCTAGTTTCGTTAGTATTTCGTGATAATAATCGAAAATGTATTCAATACGGACAAAACAATACTGTTTGCTTCGGCTTTACAAACGGCGTCATAATTACAAATTACAATAAGAGAACAACTACTTGAACTACTCGCGTTAAAACGTTACCATTATTATTGCTACAATCGCCGCTACTACTACACCTATCACTTACCACTGTTACTATTACTATTACTATCACTATTACCATTACTATTGCTACTGATACTGTTACTATTTACTGCCTATGTACCGTGAATAAATAACGAGGGTGTTATGCTTAAACGCGCGTTTCCAAAACGAATCGCCTCCCGTCGAATATTATATTGTATATATATATATACGGTTTTGTTCCCGCCGCCGTCATTATTTTTCTGCCCGATTGTATCATTTAATTTCGAGCCCGCGGAGACGTCTTGTGTGTATGTGTGTGATGTGCATGCATTTTTTTTTTTTTTAAACGCATTATAATATTATAATGTGTGAATATCGGCGCAGCGACGGTGGCAAAACGCCTATTATTTATATTATTATACCGTAGGAACATTATTATTATTATTATTATTTATTTTTTTTCTTCTAACACATCGAATACATCTAATAATGTTTATCGCGTTTGACCGTGCGTTTTTTTTTTTCTACATTGCTCACGAAAAAATTTAATTTCAAAAAAAAAAAATATATATAATAACAACAACGAATATATATACACGTTTATAATACTATTATTATATACACAAGTTCAATTAACCGATCTATTGTGTGTGCGATCACGAATCGTTTACACGGCAAAACACCCAAGGCGATAGATAACGAGTATAACGACCTATTCTTAGTGCGCCGCCACCGCCGCCACCGCCGTCGCCGCCATCACCGCCATCACCGCCGCCACCGCTCCAGCTCCCGCTCCTGCTCCTGCTCCTGCTGCCACCGCCGCCGCCGCCGCCGCCGCCGCTACTGCTGCTACGTTCATCCGATAGGCTAAAGACGCGAAAATCTTTCGCGTTGTAAACTCAATATCGGCCGTCGTCCGGAAAAGTCTAAATAATAATAATAATAGACCGATTTTTTACCGTTTTCTATATTATACTTTCGGTATGATAAAAACGCTCGCTTCCACTTATAACGTTAGGTGTATTCGTAGTAATTGTTATTGTTAAGTAAAGCCTCTTATCGCATGACTATTTTTCAATTTCCGATAAGATTGTCGTTTTCGAAGCCAATGTTATTAGTTTAGCGTGTGCCGAGTCACGATAGTGTAACCGTTTTTAGTTTATTCGTACGTAATTTTTAATAATGGCCTATCCGGATGTGCGGTTCAAACGGCGCGCTGTAGTTGAATCTCGTGTCGCAGGAATTGTTAAACGTGTCGATATCCATAGACAATCTACTCTCGGTATAATAATAGACCGCTATGGTGACGAAATTCCAGATATCAGTTCTATTCGTCGTTGGCTATTACGGATTAAAGGTAGTGAAGTCGGGGGAAAGCCATTCTTTCCGATCAGTAACGATGGGGACGGCCAGTAACGGCGACAGACGAGGTTCGTGAACAAAAAGTCGATGATATTTGAAGAAGAAAAAAAGGAACCAAAATTAATTCTGTATGCTGGTATAGAGAGCTCTTAGGTAGATTTAACAGAAGAATAAAATGTGTCCGACCAAATGTCCATCAAATTCTGCTTCAGTACGGCAACGCAAGACCTCGTTGCAGCCGTGCCACGATGCAAGCAATTGAATCGCTGGGATTCCAAGTCATTCCGCATCCACCCTACAGTCCGGATTTTGTTTCCCGAACTTAAAGAACACCTTAAAGGTATATAGTTCGATTGTGATGAGAAAATTAAAACTGAAGTCAATCGCGATGGTTTGCTGTTCAAGATTAACAATTTTCTTTGGACGGCATTACAAAAACGCGTTGACTTAAATGGAAGTTATGTTGAAAAATAATAATACGTGAATTATGATAATTCGATTTACCGCTCATATGTTTTTTATTTCACTAATTTATTAATGTACACTAGTTTTAAAGTTATACGTAAAGAGGCGTTACATATCAGTCCATCCTCGTATAAACACAATGTACAGGCGGACATCACGAATATTATTATTCATTACTCTGTTATTTATTATAACGAGTTCACATATTATTATATTATACATTCATATTAGAACACGTGCACTATTGATGGTAATAATGTCAATTTCTACGGCCCAGCGTCGTCCTTAGATGAATTATACTGTATAATATATAATATATAGTAATATGCATGCGCGTTTAATTTATCCATTCTCATCGGCATAGAAAAAAAAAAAGAAAAAATGCGCATACCTGTGTATAACGTGTACAATAGACGCCGTTTTATGACTCACTTTGGGACCGGAGTCTTATAACCGAATGAACATTATACACGAAGTGAGGAGATAAACGAAAAGAAAAAAAAAATTTTTTAGCTTTATTTTGCTATTTTCATTTCACATGATATTACTTTTACGTATTAGATATTATTTATTAAAAAAATGTATTATTTTCATTTGTGTTTTGTTACTATCGACTATTCCGTTAATATACTGCTCGTACTCGTATTTGCATATTTTAAATTAGTGCCTCGGTGATGTACAGTTCTGCTCGAGACTTTTAAAGCTTCTATAGAGAACTTCAGTTGTGGTTTAACTATGACGTCAGCCTCCTCCCCTTCTCGTCGTCACTTTCGTCAATCCACGGTAGACCGTCAAATTTGAGTCCTGTAACCGAAGTGGCGAGTTTTGTAACCGACTTTTAGAAAAGAAAAAAAAAATGTATTCGGATACGTCCGGACCGTTCTAAACGATTTTGAATCTCAAAAGCAAAAATATAATATTTACGCAGACGTACTATGGCATCGGAGTTCAAAAAATCCTAATCCGGTCGGGTTTTAACGGGCAAATGCTTTTTTTAAATTATATTCCTAGTTACTTTATTAAATTTGTTACCAATCCATAAAATAGGTTATATTCAATATTCGTTATCAATACTATATACTTAAGAAACACGCGGTCAGTTCGTTTTAATAAAAAAATACTAAACGGTTTAATTTATATATTTAAAATCGTACGTGTTGTTACCGTTATATTTAACTTTGAATTTTATTTATTAACATATTTAAAATTTTAAAATTGTTTCGTTTATATTATATTCGGTGCCTATTAACGTTCTATCGCAGCTATATTAGTCAATTGCCAAAAACACGTAATTATTTGTGGGTTTTTTTTTTTTTTTTGCCCAGTGGGTTTTTTGCCGGGCACAATAATTACCGGATCCGACACGTTCAAGAAGAACCCATCACTCGGAACCCTGTACCCATTACGACTATAACCGTGTACGGTAAAAAATACGTTTCTCTGCAATGATCCGAACATTATCGTTTCGGAACGATTGCCGCGTAAAAATCTATCGTGGGTCGTCGGATAAACGCGGTCATAATAATAATAATAATAATAATCGGTGTATTTGCATTTCGGTAGAAAACACAACGCCAATTCTATACAGTTGTTTTTTTCCGAATGGTGGTTTTTTGCGCTCAGCAATTACCGAACACCAGTATAGGGAATATATTTTTTTTTTCCCGAAGACCGGCTAACGAGATATTTGTTTTTTTTTTTTTTTTTTTTTTCCTTCAGCAGCCATTAAATAACGAACTCTTGTCAAGTCCCTAGATAAACGATAAATTGCTGACGGGAACTTTCTTCACGGAACCGAAAACGATTTTCGAGTTTGTATTATCTTTAGTCGGGTTTTCCGAATAGTATATTTTAAATTAATGGAATGTACAATATACAAAGACGGGGTTTGTCAAATTCGCACAAATATTACTTTAAAAAAAACATCTGTGTTCGGTAACCTCCTATACCTACCCATAGAAGTATCTTCGTGATGTTTTAGATTCTGAACGTTGCGAGCAAAGAATTGGTTTTACAACTTTTCTACCGGACGTCCTTCTCATATTTTCAAGCGTAGCACCTTTTCTGAAAACATTTTGGATTTTGATTTTCTTTGTAGTTTTTTCTAATATAATTGGGAAAAATACAGGACAATTTACGACAACGGTTTCATTATTATTTTTTCGATTTTTTTTTTGCTTTTTGTTTTAACTCGTTTAAAAATAATTGTGTACAGACCTGAAATTTGCTCAGAATATTAATGTTAGGCCTTATTATGTAGGGCGTGGGCAAATTTTCCAAACGTTTTAAGTTTTGATTTTTTTTTTTCTCGAATTAATTGCACAAAACTGTTTTGTCCGAACGGCTAATGCACACAAATTTAGCGCGAGGGTCATCATAAATTGTATACTTTGTATGGTGAAAATGAAAAAAAAAAAAAAAAAAAAATTCGACGGTAACGTAATAATTCCAAGCGTACATTTTGATGGAGATGTTGAAAATCACGGAATTTCAACGCACAGTCAACCGAACTTTGCTCAGAATTGTTTTCCGTTAGCAAGAATTGATCGTTGCGTACGGATATAAATCGAATTCCTCTCTATCTGTGACGTATCCGAGCTATAGAAAAACGCAAAATAAATATATTTATATTATATATGAAAATAATTATGAAAAAATATCATTGCCACGGGTAAGATTTTACTGAATATTTCGAGTAAATTCCATAATAATATTTTTAATACGGCACGGCGTTCCGACAAATCGCATGTCTCGTTTTCCAATGGCCCGTGGTAGGTATTGTTTTTTATATTTAAATAAATAATCGTACAACCGTACGAGTACGTATTTAATGTTAGGTTTTCCGAAATTGCCCGGTCGATTTAAATATTGTATACGATCGTCGTGTACGGTTGCGCATATGAAATTAAACCGTAATGAATGCCCGGGCCGAGCGTACGTCGTGATTTAAATATAATCGTGCGGGCACCCGGGCGCGGTGGTGCCATCGCGTTTTTTACGATAAATCTTGCATTTCGAACTTAACTTTCCACAATGACTTGCATATGAAAACAGTCGAAGAAGAATCCGCAGCTTTTTTTTATAAACGATTATTTTCTGGTCTTGCACACCACGAAAATCCTCTCATCGGGAAACTAAATGCCCTAACTCTATCTGACGTTCCTCGCCGTCGTCTGTCTAAAAATGAGATGCTGTTAGAGACCTTCTGCACTATTAGGCCATTCTTTTTTTCTTTTTTTTTTTGTTCCATCTCTAGTCTTGGTTTAAATAATCTTTTATTAGAATTCTCATGCTAAGGGCCACTAATGGGCGACTGCTTAATCCTGTTGTTTTTTTTTTTTTATTTTTCATTCGTCACACATGCCTATGTTATACAGATTATATATTTTCTTGTAAAAAAAAAAAAAAAAATCAAAAAAATCCACGAAAATATTGTATTTTATTTGGCACGCCCGCCCGACCGGTAAATACGCGATTTTCTGTCGGTGACTTAGCTCGGTTATCTAACCGTATTACGTTTCTATTCGTGTCGTAAACGTGCGTCGTTTCGTCCTAACCGTACGCGATTAAATCGTTTATGTATATTCGGAGGGATAGTCAAACCTCGCGGTGCAACTGATATCGTATACATCGATATATACGACACATAATATCAGGAGTGGCAATATCTGGAGCTCAATCAAACCATGAGCCGGGGAGGGGAGAGGGTTAAAAATTGTAATACACCACAAAGTATCGCGATGGGTTGCCTCGTGCCAAAAAAAAAAAAAAAAAAAAAAAAAAAAAAAAAAAAAAAAAAATAGATATAAACTGTAAATATTATATATATACAAAAAAAAAATATATATTTTAAAATAATATTAATCCTTTCTTTTTCACGTGCGTGCCTGTCTATGACTACTTGGACGTCCGCGTCGACGATATCTCTATCGTATATTGAGTAATGCCAAACACGTTAATCTTTCCTCGTCCGTCTTAGATGTTAACCAAGTCTTTAAGTCTATCAAAACAATGCAACATGCAATTCGAGTAAAAGCAAAAGCGTCTGTTACGATAAATAAATAGCTGAAATGTATAGAATGGTGTATTTTACTTGGCGCCAAGTGGAAAATCTACGTTTAGCAGTTGCTAGAATAATTGGCCCAGAACCTTAGTAGTGCGATAAATAATACCCGAACACTCATCAATTTTTAAATGATTTTCAAGAGTTATGTCACCATAACTATAGCCGTGATGCATAAACATCACAGCTCAAGAATTCCGAAAATCCTTCACTGTAATTATCGTAAGTCTTATGTGTAGCTTACGGCTATGATAGTGTAAAGAAACGAGGCGGCTAGAGACGGATATTGTTATGAATTTGAGATCATCATTATAATGCGCGAATCGTCTAGAGAAACGACGTGAGACGCGAATAATTTTTTTTTTTTTTTTTTTTTATCATAATCGCCACCGTACAAAATGGCCGACGAAACGGAATACATTTCGACGCGTCCGAATCGTTACGAAAAATAAAACATAAATACCCGCGGCGCGGAAAACATTAGCCATATTGGTTTCCCGCGTACGTAGTAATTAACGGGGTAAAAAAAAAAAAAAAAAAACCTAAATTAATTTATATTGCCCCGGTCGTCGTGTATATGCACGCATCGCGGTCGTATCGGTTGCCCCCAGCTTGCCGGGCGAAATATCGATCGCGCAGCCTTAATTTTTAAAACCGCATTTACACCGAAACGGGTCAGGAATACGACGGCGGCGCTGCGGCGGGACGGCTGGACGGACGGGGTATATACCCGCAATATATATATTTAATATGCGCGTATAATTGGACTCGGTTCGATTATTATTATTGGCGATTCGGCTGTATATAGAGCGAAATATAGCGCGTGCGTGTGTTTTATTATTAAAAAAAAAAAAAAAAAAAAAAAAACCACCGTCGCGAGGGGATTGGGGGACGGCCGGTGAGCGCGCGGTAAAAGACACGCGGCCGGCTGGAAAACAATAAGTCCGAAACGGGCCGCACACAATATGTAATTACTCAATTCATTATTCATCGGCGATTAATTATTCAATCACCGATACGGGTGTGTATAGGTGTATATAATACGGTAAAAAATAGTATAAAGTGCGGTGAACGCGGCGTGTGTGCGTACCACGGTATTATAATATTATTATACCCGTATAGTGTATAGCGTGAACGGGCGACGGTTTAAAACTCATTCGACGGATACACGCAAAAATTAAAAGGTCCCGACGATAAATTATATAAGACCTTTTTTCCCCTTTTTTTTTTTTTTTTATTTTTTTCTCTTTTTTTTTTCGTCCAATAACCGTAATTACACCGCTGTATAATATACCGCTACGTAGACTGTTGGGGGAGGGGGGGATGGCGACAGGGCGGTTATTGGCGGCGGTCGATCGAAGTTTTCAACGATAAAACAACGCGCCCGTTAAAATAAAAAAAAAAAAATAAAAAAATTAAACGACGTTATCAAACGTTTTAACGGATATATTATACGGTTTACTCCGAGCAAACCGTCCTGGAGAAAAACGCGGAAAATCCAAAATGGAAACCATCACCGCACGAATTCAACACGACGTGTTTTCAGACGTTTTATCCGATTACCTTAAGACGGTCGGTACGATTGTACCGGGATTTTAATTTTTTTATTAAATACAAAAATCAAATTATTTCATGATATCTCCTGCGAAATATTCACCCCGGACGATATGCAATAGTCCCGGCGATCTTGCTCGTTTTTCGATAGTCATTTTTGGAACTGTTCCGAACCCAAGGCTTTGGATTCTGTCGCGGCGTCATTCGCTTTAATTTCCTCAACGTCTTGAAATCGTTGTCCATTAAGCGCAGATTTTAGTCTCGGGAAAAGAAAATGATCACACAGGGCCAGTCGGGAGAATAGACAATGGGCGGGGCCACAGGTATTATTTTATCAGCCGAAAATTCACGAATCGACAGCGCTGAATTTGCTGGCGCATTGTCGTGGTAAAGAAACCCGGTTCGTCTTTGCCATTTTTTCTGGACTTTTTTTTTTTTTTTTTGTGAATCATCTCTCACAAACGTATTTTTAGAATATCTGCAGTTTTAAAACTAGATTTTTGGTGAAAATTGAGAAACAAAAAAAATTTCCTCCTGTTTGAGATCCCAAAATCTCATAAGATTTTTTATGTTTTTAAATTGTAATAATTTCAAGTAGTGGATTTACAATATTGTGCAGGTATATTTGCGTGCAACTATTTACTCAATCCTGGCAGGTAGATTGCATCAGTAGCCGAACCAGGGGGGATCCCTCCCTACGTATGTATCAGATATTTTTCTTCGGTTGAATTGTCTATATTTAAAGTACAGACCCAGAGGGAGGGGGCTCTTGAAAAAGTTCTGGTTTGTATGGATTGAGTAAGTTTTACGACATTTTTTGCCCATTTCGTAAACCGGGCAAATATATAAAAACATAATTTTATTATGGACAATATAAACAATTCTTATTCGGTATATAAGTAAATAATACGTAGACGACAATAATAATAATAATATATTTTAATATATTTTAATAATATTTATTACAGCAAGTCTGCACGCTGATATGGTTTAGTGACACACATGAAAAAAAGCAGCCGCCCAATGGAGACATTTTATGATTAGTCTAGATAAGATCTAGAATTTAGGTTAAACGACAATAATAATAAATAAGTAAAAAAATTTAACATTGTCCATGTTTTATTTAAAACATAAATACTATACGGCGAGGGGGGGGGCCGACTTTTCTCGTTTCTTCTCGTGTAAATCCTAAATGTGATTCTACACTGTTACTCTTTAATTGTTCATTTGACAAAAAAAATGTATTATAATCGCCCGCCGTTCACGAATCGAACGAGTTCTATCCGTACCCGGAAAAATTGCACGTTTCACCGTTTTTTTTTTTTTCGGCGTAACACGCGTACACCGTACCAGGCGTAAATTATACAACAAAACGTTAGACAAAGTATCTAAAAAATCCGTCCTCTGTGTTTTCTCGTATGTATGTATGTATATACATATATATATATATATATAGGTACACTATACAGATTAAATATAATATTTATTATACGACAGTTATGACCGTCCAAAAGAATTTATTTACGTGTACACTCGGTGTGAGTTACATATTGTGTTATATATACGTACGAGTACGACAACTGTAGTACGGTAAACCCATTAAACTTTATAGTTGAAGTAGGTATTTTTATTTTTTTATTTTTTTTTTTTTTACGATTTCCAATTGAAATGTAACGACAAATCATTCGGTGATAATATCAACCGTACATATATATATATATATATATAACCTGTTGGCGTTATACTATCACGTAATATTATTATTATATTATATTATCTACACAATTACACTATACGGCTGTCGGCCGGCGACAAATATATTACGTTATATTTTTTTTTTTTTTTTTCAAAAACAAATTTATACTATACTAGTCGAAAATCGTACGGGCAGTCTTCAATATACAGGGTGATTGTTTTTTTTTTTTTTTTTTTTTTTATCACGATCCAGCGATCGTCTACGAAGATTATTTACTGTATACGAAACGTAATACGTATCGACTTTTAATATTGAATAGCAAACTCTCTCCCGTTTTTCAATTCCCATATTTCGCCTGAATAGTTCAATAATGAAGAGAAAACAAATTATAATAATATAGATAAAAAAAAATGTCTACGTACACGATTGGTCTAAAACCTCGGTTTTTTTTTTTTTGTTCATTATGCATCATAATTTATCGTAAATTTTACGTTTAAACTATCGCAACCTATTTGGTTCGTATTCAATTAACGCGACTGGCACGATACGTATATCTATACGTATTATCGGTTTTCTGTCAAAGGATTTTCGATTAAATTTTGATAGATGAAACATTAAAAAAAAAAAAGAAATACGAAGACAATTATCATCATCGTCGTCGTCGTTTCCTTTGCTTTATAATATTAAATTTCCGTACCCGTTATGAAACTGACATTTTTATAACTGACATTTAACTCGCGTTATCCCGAGAGGTATATGCGTATATAGGTTAGTGTGCCTAAATATTATTTTTAATGAACAACTACGTATAATGAACATGGTAGATTAAAACGTTCGTTACTGAAAATCGTTTACTTGATTAGTTAAAAAAATGTATTTCTTTTCACATAGCCGTGAGAAATATATAATACCAATACACCTAAAAGCAGGGCCGGCCTTAGGGAAATTTGCGCTCTAAACAAGGGAAATTAATGTGCCCTCTCTAAGTCTTGTATTTTTGTTTACTCTGAGTGAAAAACAAATTTATTTAAATTCATTTTTATTGCTGAAATAAATTCAAAGTTAAGTCATTTTTATAATAAAAATTTAAAAAAAAAATATATATATCTGCGTAATAGGTACGCCAATTTATATGATTCTAATAAATGCAAATTCATTTAACATTGTTGTCCAGTCGAAATTGTCCGCAATATCATTTTTAATGGATATGATTGCAAGTGATGACATTTTTTATCAACCTAAATTGACCTTAGATATGTTTTTACTAGTTTAAGTATCGAAATACTTCGTGCTCCAGATGCAACCGTAACAGGTGTCGTCAAAAGAATCCCGAGTGCGATCCACACACTTGAAAACAATTTTTTCTTTTAGTCTTTTCTGTGCATTATTGTTGATATTTTTGTTGGAATTATTAAACAAATTTGACTGTTGTTAAAAAAAAACTATAATATCCGAATTCTGGATGCGTCCGTGAAACATCAGTGCCCCGGACGGTTGCCCAACTCGTCTACCCCTAAGACAGGCCTTGCCTAAAAATGAATTATATAATTATAGTCCGGATTTATATGTTTTTTAAACATCGTTACTGAGTGTATGCAGTCTTATAAGAGTAAAATATGTGGACGATTCGTTCAACACGGAATTGACAGGAAAAAGGAAATTTGTTTGCATTTTTGAGAACGTTTCACGGGTTATGACATATTTGGCTTATTTAGCATATTTAGGTATTTTTTTGTAAGCTGCGATAGACAAATACTAATTTATTTTCATTTTAATATTAAGGTGTCTAAATAAAAAAAATATGTTATGAATCATTTACTAACATTTATTCTTTATTATTATTTTGATAAAAACACTCTGTGTTAATACTGGTACTGTTAAGTAGCCGTAATCATACATCACTATAATTAAAATATACCGTTAGAATATTTTTTTTATACGTTTTATAATATATTGTTGTTTTAAATTCCTACTGTTACTTTAACCCAATTGTTCCATTATGCAAATATATGTATTTTCTCTTTTTGCACTCTGGGCCTCCTTTAAACCGGACCGCTGATCATTTTCCGGGCTCGAAATTGTAAAAAAAAATTTTTAAAAATAACCGAATGTACCAATGTATCAAAATCTAAAATATCCATATCGACTTGTATTTGTTGTATTATACTAACGTACTGGTCGAATTTCAACATTTTTTTTTTATTTTTTAAGATTTTATAAATTCACTAAACATTTGGTTGGTGGAGATTGAAATAAATTCAGAAATGTTACGAAAGATTATATATGAAAAATAAAATTAAAAAAAATTAACGAAAATCGTGTTGTTTATACCTATAGCATTTTATCGCCGTGCGACCATTTATTTCCACCCATTAAATTATCTAAATACTTTTTTTCATTTTAACTGTAAATCATTTTTTTTTTTTTTTATGTTTTTACTGTTTCGTGAAGAATTTCATTTCACTTCTCGGTGACCGTGATTCAGTCACCCTAAAGGTAATAATAATGCATTCAAAAATTCCCTCACACGAACACTGCAGGAAAGATAAAACGAAACATAACAAACATAAAATATCCCCGCGCACAATAATTCCTATTACGGAAATTAAAGCACAAAACGATCACATCATTTACTAATCCTGTTTTACTGCTCTTTGGGTCTTTGTGCTGTTTTTATTGCCGTCGACGGAGATTTGTTGTTTTTTTTTTTTTTTTAACGATTAATAACGCACTATAATACTTTTATACGTGTTATAATGACGCTAGTAGTTTTGAAGAAAAAAATAATAATAATACAACGCAAACCTAAGTTATGACGAGAACCACTAATTTTGTAAAAAAAAAAAATAAAAAATAAAAATAAATACTCACCATTATACTATTGTTATAATACAGCGGGTTTTTCGAGACGTGTCCACCGAATTCGTTTTCGACAATATATACGAAAATTACACAAATAATGTCAAATAGTAATTTTTTTATTTTTTTTTTTTTTTTTTTAAACCTTAACATATGAATTCTTCTATAGGTATTACACGAACTCGACGAGCTATAGATTAAAATTTAAATAATATTATAATCTGCTCGTAAACTCGCGACTTACTCGAACGCAGTCATGCCAAATTTCGTATAGAAGGCAAATAAACTACTTTTTAAAATATTAAAACAAATATTAATATATTATATTATTCATAAGTATTATAAATACACAAAATAAACAAGTCGAATCGTATGCAATTGTGTTTTACGCTTTATCCGGTAAACAAAACATGAAATGTTTATATATATATATATACATAGATTTTTTTTTTTTTTTAATCAAATATTTTAGAATAAATCAAATCGTATGCGTGCATACGTACTTATTTATGTAAATTCGTCGGTTTACATTAAATAAATTAAATACATTTATAGACAATTTCCCAAGTACTTCCGATACAATATAGAAATTAGAAAAATGTAATTTTGCAAATTTAACTTTGATAATATAACAGTAATTACTAAATTAGAGATGGACCGATACGTATCCGATATATGATACGAAAGAAACCAACATTTTTGTCGAAAACCACTAACCGATATTATTATTTTATATATTTTTTTTTTTTCATACCCAATGCATTTATGTTTTTCGTGGATCGAATATCGGGCTGTCCCTAAATTAATAAAACGTTATCATATCACAATACTAAATTAATAATAAACTTTATAGAAATCAATAGCATTTGGCGATTGGTTTTGTTTTTTCTCTTTAGAATCTGAATGTAGTGAAGAAGTCGATGGTTTAACTAAGATAGTATTTCATTTTTTTTTTTACGGTTTTTGTCGATTATTGCCAACAGATTTTTTAAAAATTTCAAAAAAGAAAAACTACCGTCATACGACAATACATCGATTTTATTTATTTTCGGATTATCTTGGCTAAAATGGAAATTAACACGGCTTAATACTATATATAACCATACCGAACTACGTTCAGAATCGTTTTTCAATCGAAATGTTTTATCGTCGTTTTTAACATATAAACTAAATTGTCTGACAGTGTCCTACCGAACTGTACCCGGCAAATTTTTTTTTAAATCACAAACGATAATATTTTCTATTTTTCCATCAGTGCGCAAGTTATTTCTCTTGACTTGGCGTTGAGCCTCGAGTCTTTTGATATACATCGCGTTTATAAACTTATATTGCCAAATAGTGTTATTGGGTATATTTTATTAATTTTTTGACTGGAATACTATTAGAGAGACTGAGAGATACGTTGATTATCAGAAAAAAAATAATCTACATTTATAGTGACGAAATATAATTCCATATTATATTATAATTTATATATATATATAGATAACTTTATAATTCGCATACGTTTATTTTATGGTTTGCCACGTTCTAGATGGGCACTCTAAGTTTTATGTATAAATAAGGGCGTATTTAAAGGGGGCATCATGAGCCCGTGTTCTTCCTCTAATCTTAACCGTATCTATACTATTTTGTTACTAACGTTCTAATTTTATATTCATGTGTGTGTCATATCAATTTATCTTCATTTCCTTTTTTTTGTTTTTCTCATCTTTATTCGTTATTACACTTCAAACCACAACCATTAGACAAATGTTTATTATCGTATTATTATAATATTATTTTAAAATTTTTCCTAGAGTGGCCGGCGACGGCGGTTTGTTTTTATCCTACTTTGCTATTGCAAAATTATTGATAACATTGGTGACGCAACGTTATCATTTATGCGAGATTTTAATTAATAACAGCCAGTCACTCGTAAATTCATTAGTCGTTTCATATTTAACTGTGTTAATCAGTAATATATTCTCTCGTTTTCTCTATATTTTGATTATAAATAATGACATTGTTTGGGCCACCCCCCCCTCCCCAAATTACATTTTTTTTTTTTTTTTTAACGCTCTGTATACGCCAAACAGTTTACTACTTTGTGGCGATGCTACCAAATCTTATTATTATTGAAAAATCGGTTTACCAAACTATATTATGAAATACCCAGACACGTCTATATCTATACATACGTGCGTTATAATAATAATATTATTTTTTTTAAACCGACTTGATAAATTTCAAGGTCGGAAAAGGTAAACCGGCGGCGACGGGAAATTTCTAATTACTCCTGCGACCGTATAAAAAAAAAAAAAAAAAAAAAACCGCACACACGCAATATGGCCGCGTCCATATATATCTATGTATTATATATTCACGATGCCGCCAAGTTTTTTTTTTTCTTTTTTTTTCTGTTCGTACTAATTTTATTATTTTTCGCTTTACGAGCGACCGGCCGGTAATTATTATTATTATTATTCGGCGGTCCTTTAGGAGACGTGGCGAATCGCCGTGCTCCCTCCACTCTTGTAACCCCACTCCGCCGGTAAATTCCCGACAGGTGGTTTTTATCACACACACGCGCGAGCGCGCGCCCGCGCAGGACTTTAACGACCGCGCGGCTATAAATCTTCGGCACGATACACCGCGGCGGCGGCCACCCGGACCGGAGCTGGAGATGTGTCCTTCGCGGGCATTGGACACACAGAAAAAATATCAAGTATAATAATATAATGTAAGAAATTAACTTTTCGAGTCAAATCGATATCTCACGTGTAAAATACAAAAAAAAAAATAATAATAATAATAATAAATAAATAAATAAAAATACACGGTACAATACGCGACGATAAAATAACGTTATAATAATAATTCGTCGTCGTTACTATTAAAATCCGTTTATGGCCCGAGAAAATATTATTTTATTTGCGTGTTTTTTTTTTTTTTTTTGAAAAAAAAAATATATATATAATAATATACAGCTTGTTTGATATAGAAGTTTATTTATGGACGCGCATAAAACCGATTATTTATAACGTTTATAGTAAAAAAAAAAAATAAAATAAAATACTATGTATAATTTTTAAGTGTATTTTTATATGTACGTATTTCTGAAATTATTGTATAATTTATTTATTTTTTTGGTTTTTTTTTTTTTTAAATTGGTGAATCGTATGTAATAATATGTATATTGCATACGTTATACAAACCAATAGAACCATTACAATAAGGAAATTTGATCTACAACCGTCAAATATACAAGTGTCATTTACTCTATATTACAATTTAACGTAATTCAATTCATTAGTTTACTCATTTAATTTAATAGGTAGAAGTAAATTTTTAAGCAGATAGTTATATAACGAATTTGTTTATGTCCAAAATGGGTTTTTGTGTTTTTTGAAATGGCCACACTGTATTACAATGTATGGGAAATTATTATACGGACCCTAATATACCTCTAATTGGTTTAAACTGTGTAGGGAAAATATCGGTTGATCTCAAAATCGCCCGTCTGTCGGATTCGTGAATCAAAACGATAAATTTGCTTTCGAAACCAACGACGTGTAAAAAATGTACTAAATTGTCGGGTTCAAAAACAGGTTGTAGGACAAATTTTCAACGAATCCAGTTTTATCAAAATTATAAATCCGTATAATATAATCTTTTTATATAATGCATCTTCGTACACCATGTTCGCGCGCACTCTAAAGCTATGATTTCAAAATCATAGGGTAAAATCGCAACACGATTTTCGTTTGTTGTTGTTTGTGAACAATTTCAAAAATTGTCTATGTAGCCGACTTTGAAAATACTAAAAAAAAAAAAAACGAAGAAATTATTAGTTTTACCGATTTTATCAACTTGTATGCCGAAGTTTTTTTTTAACTTCAATCGCCTGACATGAAACTCCTTTATACGGAAATTCAAGCAATCGTTTTTTTTTTTATATATATATATATATATAAGGGATGTTTTAATAACGACCAAAAAATTAATTCGCAATGCTATGAGATCAAATACAGGATGGCTACTATGGAACTATGGAAAATCTTAGTTTAGGCGCTACTAATATTTATGTGTAAAGTTATAGCCTGCTACCCTCCTTCGCCCGGTTACGCCACTGTAAAGTTCTTAAGTCAAACAATATGAAAGAAAAATGACCCGATCGTTTTATGAAAGTTTCTTCTTTTTCAAAAAAAAAAAAAAAAAGAAAAACTCATGACAAGGAATTAAAGTCCCGCGAGATGCCGAATAGAGTCGTCGCATGCACGGCAGTCGAGGTGTTTTAAATCAAATTATCGTCGAATGACCTCGGGGTCTCGGTAGTCCGAACTTCAAAGTTTCCCAAGGTGTCGCGGTATTCCGGTGAGCTTACGGAAACGTCATAATCGGTCGTGGAGGAAAACCGAACGAAAACGTGTGACGGCACGCGGCCCGCGGCGATAGCGTATTCTGTCGGGTTTGTTTCGAATATTATGTGAGGGTGGGTGGGGGGGGGGAAATGGAACACACGAAAACGATAATTGCAGACGTCTAAACGACGGAACACCCTGTACGGACGTATTTGCGACTGCGGCCGGCGGTATTTATTATACGGGAGCCGGCGACCGGGAAGGCGGGGAGGAATATTATCGTGCGTTTAAAATAGTTTTCGCGCGCGCCGAGGTACGAAAAGTCGTCCGGATTATGCCCGCGAACAATGGCCGTATTTCTTACACCGTTCCCGAGGAGGATAATTATTGTTTGTCGTTGTCGTTTTTATATATATATTTTTTTTTTTTTTTTTTTTTTTTTTTTTATGATTGCCCGCTACTCTATACTAACTATACCGCTCGCCACTGTTATTAAAATACTTCCCTGCCCGCCGCCGTTCGCGCTACCTACCACCCGCCTATTAACAAAACGTACCGAGATCGGGCGCGGCCGGGGCCGATTACCGGGCAATAAATCCAAGCGCATGTCCGGCAGGACTCGAGGAATGCGGTCGTCAATCGCGTCAAACGGCCGGTCGCCGACGACGGTAGTCCCGGCGGTTAGATACCTACGATTTATATATATATATATATATATAAAATAATAATATAATTATACGAACGTGACGGCGTGGTTGCGGTGACCGTTTAACGCGTGATATATGACGCGTCGCGATTATTATTCCGTTCCTAAAACAGCGCGACGATATTAAACAAAACGCATTTTTCCGCGACACTGACGTCGACGACGACGACGACGTGTGCCGTCCAAACTATTATTATTAACAAATGCAATTATCGACCGGAGAGACCGCCTCGGAAGAGGATCTTATCGTCCGCCTTCGCCCCTAAGATTCATCGTCAACACCCGGATACGGGGGACTCGATCGGAGACGGTTGGCGGCGTAATCCGAGAAAGACATCCCCCGAACGGGCTTGATAATTGTAAACTACGAACGAATAATGCCGGTTTTCGCGGGACAATGCATTTGATCGGCATGTACGAGAACCAGTGTTCAAAAAAAATAAATAAATAAAAAATAACCCAATGAATATGATGTATGCAATTTAATACAATAATAATAATTTTAATTGTCAATTGTCAATTGCAAATAAATAATAATTTTTAAGTTTAAATTGCATAAAATTTGGTTTTATATATATATAGTCATAGGTCTAATCCGAACGACTCTTTTTTCCAATCCCGTTCGGATTAACAAGACCCTGCTGTATTATACGATCTACTGCTGCAATTATAAGAAACAATGAAATAACGTTAATGTTAAGGATTCCCTTACCGATTACGGGCCGTGTTTTCTTTCAAAATACCGAGGTCAGTTTAAAAAGTACTAGGTCATTCAATGTTATTACGGTCAATTTATACATGATAATGTTTTATAAATCAATGTACTTCTCGCGTATAAGTGAATATTTTAAACAATATCCAAAGTCGCTATCTTATCTCAGTTTAATATTACACACGTGGTTAATTCCAGTCGGTTCGTTTTGTTTGCCGTTTTCGACACGTCTGAAATTAATGGACACCGTGTGCGAATCGATTTTCGTTTGAAACTTGGTAAAAACGCAACAGTTAAAACTGCAGATATTCAATAAATACGTTTGCGAGAGAAGATTCACAAAAAAAAAAAAAAAAAACAACGCCCAGTAAAATGGCGAAGAGGAACCCGGTTTCTTCATCATGGCAACGCGCCAGCACATTCAACGCTGTCGATTCGTGAATTTTTAGCTGGTAAAAAAATATCCGTGGCCCGGCACCCTCTCTATTTTCCTGATAGGGCCTGATATGACCTTTTTTTTTCTTTTCCCGAGATTAAATTCAGTGCTTCAAAGACAACGATTTCAAGATGTAAATGAAATTAAAGCGAATGCGGCGACAGAACTCAAAGCCCTAACTTCGAAACAGTGACAGAGGACTTTCGAAAAATGGCAAGATCGCTGGGACCACTGCATATCGCCCGGAGGGGAGTATTTCGAATAAGATATCTTTAAATAGCGCTTACCTTGATTTTTGTATTTATTAAAAATCTGGTTTTGAACAGACCTCGTAGTTCTACCAACCGTCGTAGTAATCGGTTAAAACTACTGACAACACACGTTTGAATTCGTGTCATGAAGTTTTTCATTTTGAATTTTCCCTGGCTTTTCCGTGTTTTCTCCAGGGCGGATTACGCAGAATAAACGAATAATATATGTTTAATACGTTTGATACTTTTATTATTATTATTATTATTTTTTATTATATTTTTTTTTAATTTAACACTATAAAACAATATAGAACAGAAAATACGGTATGATCGAATTGGCGTTCATTTTATTGTTTAGATCGCTCAAACAGTGTCGCTAGATTACTTATTATCAAATAATTAATAGTATTATATCAAAATAACATTTTTTTTATACATTTTACAATTGTTTTTTCCATAGATAATAATAAATTATCTATGATATTTTTCGAATTTTTATTAATCAATATTTACGGAAAATAGTGATTAAAATTCTAGAATTCCATACAAATTCCCTGGCTATTCCCGGTTTCGAGAATTCGCGGCAACCACGATATAGATACGTGCTATCTGGGAGAGGGGCAATTCATTTTTTATTTTTTTTTTTTTACAAAAAGTCCAATATTTTCCTCCGTAATATATAAGTATATTCTTTTAAGTAAACCCGGTTGAGTTTTCGACTTGTCAAAATCGTTTATAGTCAACTGATCAGCAGATTTCGACGAAATTCGATTGAAATCCTATGGTTTTCTTATAATTTACGTAACACGTGTTTACGCTTCAATATCTTTTAAATGGCCAATACTTTACCTAATGGATTTTCACCCGATTTTCAAATAATATTATCGCGGCCATCGTGTTCGCCGGTTGTACACAAATATAATTATTTCCTGTGTACTGCCGCGTGGCAGATCGCGGAAAATCAATCTCGTTCAATAATGAAATATTACACGAATATTCCGCACAAACGAGATCGCGATAATTCGCGTAAACGATCGCGCGCCTAAATGTGCAATATAATTATATTGTCAAAATAGCGTAAACGTCGTAAAACGTGACAGAGTCTAAGTGCCTGACCGTTTTACAGCTGTCTGTCTGCAAAAAAAAAAAAAAAATTAAAAAAAAATAAAAAAGAAGAAAATACGCTTATCAATTTTACCGGACTAATTTCGTCGAGTTTCTCTTTCGTTATTGTTGTTACATGCTCTGCGGGAGTAATAATAAATTATATTATATTACCGGATTTCGAGTGATTCGTATCGTTTTAAATATTTGGTATTCGACCGCATAATCCCGCAGCTATACATTATTATAATATAATGTGTAATTTAAAGTATGTATATTTTATTCAATTGTGGTTCGCGATATACATCAAACGTTAATAATAATTGGAGATTTCTAGGGTTTTTTTTTTTTTTTTTTATTATTTTTGTCTGTTTTTTTTTTTTTTTGCCCGTGCAACGAAACCGTTATTATTGCGACGTATAGGTATAGTGTATAGGTACGCTTTTTTTTTTTTTTTATCTTTTGATTCTAAAATTGAATATAAAATATAAGTAGATATGATTACAAGCTATATTCGTTTTTAATTTTATTACGTTCAAAGTCCCGTATAAATACGTTGGTTTTATTTAGTTTTTTTTTCCCCCAAACGAAACAGCATCGTCGTCGTTTCCTTTCGAAAACAAAAATATTTTTTAAAAAAAATAATAAAAACCGCGCAAATGACGTATACTACACGTGGTAAAGTAAAGTACAAATTTTAATAAAAAAACAAAAAAGTTATATTATTTTTTTCACCACGACGACTAATAAAGTTTATAATTTTAACGATTTCTCTGGCGTTGACGCAGATGCGAAACTGGGGAGGAGGTTAGCCTCTAGGTTTACCAAATAGTCCCCCCCCTCAGTTTTTCTGTCCATTTTTAAAAACCTAATTTATAATGATGAAAATCATTTCCTAATTATCACTACGTAATTCATTTTTATTCTCGTATGTTAATCATAAAAAAAAAAAAAACGCTATAATCGGGATAACTGTAAAGACAAATTAATTTCGAATTAAAATCGCACGTAACGAATTTGCGCGTAGAATTTATGTTTCTATCACAAATGAGAAAAACAGAAGAAGCATTTACTATAAAATCCGAGATTCTAAATCGTAAATCCAATCTTAAATCAAAAATTATTTCAACGAATTAATGACAACAATATTGATGAATGGATATGTATTCATCGAGTGAATGATTTTATATTTTTAAAATACGATTTTTGTCAAGACTAGGAAATCGACACGTGATGCCATTGCCTAATAAACTACGAAAATGATAATATTTACTATATATATATATATATTACTTAACATCAAGGGCACCGGAACAAAGGGGCATTGGGGGCAATCGCCCTTACAATAAAAAATTCCTTGGGGCTTAGCCCCCACCAATAAAATATATAGGTCTCAGTCGTCCCCTCTGATTTATATGTTGAATATTGAATCAAAACTTAAAACAATCGAATACATAATTATCAAATCATGTTTTTTTGTTTTTTTTTTTTTTGGTAAACATTCCTAATACATAATGTTCAGCCCCCACTGTTCAAAAATCATTCCGTCGCCACTGTTTTACATATAATGTTTTAGAGTTGAAAATTTGATCTGGATAAAAAGTTCAAAATAAGATTTCCAACGTGAATTTGTTTGTGGTTTTAGCCCCCAGAATTTCGACTTGAGTCGCGCCTAAGCGTTGACGGTGTTTTTTTTTCCTCTATTATTTTTTTTATTTTTTTTTTTTTTATGTTTTCATTATTGTTTGCCGCGCTTTGCGGGAGCCGTATAAAATTCGACTTATGGAGGGCCGGTTTACATATATATATATATATATATATATATATATATATATATAATAATAATAAAAAAACCACACGATAATGTATTATGCAAACGTACATATATTATTCGTCTGCGGCCGGCGACGGGTTTCGTCGGCAAAAAAAAAACTGTACGGTGAACAAAAAACAAAAAAAAAATCGTATAATTACATAATTACCGTATAGCATAATAAAATAGAAAAAAATACGTGGAGTGAAAAACAAAAGCGAAGGAAAAGAATAAAAAAAAAAAAAATAAGCGTTCGGGTGAATGTGGGCGGCGCTTCGAGACCCTCTCGCCGTATTAATTAAAACCACCGACGGAGCGGACGCGCAATTAACACGGGTCCTTGCGGCGGGTCCGTTTCTCTCTCTCTCTCTCTCTCTCTCTCTCTCTCTCTCTCTCTTTTTCGCTCTTTTCATTATTTTTTTTATTTTTTAATTACTACTCCGGGTGGTTGCCGCCGTCGCGATGGGTTGTCCTTCGGCTCACCAACCCGGTGCAGACGGCGAAAACTTCCTCTCGTCTCCCCCTCCCCCCCATCACACTCCACCCCTCCGCCGCTCCTTTCCACGGACGATCGCCTCCCCTTCGACCGTCAAAATCTCCCGCCCGGTCGCCGAATAGATTTTTATATCTTTATACGCGTACAGTAATATATTATTGTCAGGGCAGACGACAATTGTACGCCCTAAAAAACGTGTAATGCCGGTGTTAAGCCCTAAAAATTACCAAAATATGCTCCACAAATGTACGTACGTGTAAATAATCGTGTATACGGGAATCATTGGGGCGTAAAACATATTTTGTTATATACTGGTCTAGCAAACCTTGTCAAATTGCAGGTGCATCGAGGATGTAGTCTTTCTTATAGTATTTATCGGTTAACATTATTCGTATAGACCCGAAAACGTATGACTAATATTATAGTGCTTGTATCTAGACGTGGTACAATTTTCTTTTTTAACCGTATTTGAAATGTTTTAGTTTTTTTTTTTTTTTAAGTTTTTATTCGGCTTTTTATATGTGAATAAAATTTGAGCTGTGGTCCCGTTTGATATTATCTACCACGTATACAGGTTAATCCGTTTACAACGATGCGCCTATAAAAAAAAAAATACTTAGATTTCCACTCATGTCCATATATCAAATTTTGAAAGCGTAATACCTACAATCGACGTTGACAATCGCTTTGATAGTATAATATTATAATGTAATGTCTACGGCGGAAATTCGATTAGGATTCGACTATTACTACGGAAATTATTAATTATGTATTCGTTATACGCAA
Source organism: Tuberolachnus salignus (assembly GCA_956483605.1). NCBI lineage: Eukaryota > Metazoa > Arthropoda > Insecta > Hemiptera > Aphididae > Tuberolachnus > Tuberolachnus salignus. The sequence continues at coordinate 15,087,027 of OY101433.1, forward strand.
ATTGGAAGGATCCGTGCAAGAACGAGATAACTCCATTTTTAGTCGAAAATGAGGTTCTGGCGGTTTAAAATTAAGAAAAATATTACGGAGTTATCTGGCTTTTGCTCGGAAATAATATTGTTTTTTTGATATTAAAACAATTAATAAAAAAATAATGAATATAAATGTTCGGTCAAAAGACACGATAACTCTATGTATATAACTTTATGTTAACATTAGCTCTCATCTCAAAGTAATTACGAAAATCAAATCAAATACTACGGAATCTTTTTTATCATGGTCCAATGTATCTAAATTAATTTTATTCTTAATACAATATTTTTAAACGGTTTTTTTGTCTCTTGAGAGGTTTTAAAATATGGAGTTATCTCGTTCTTGCACTGACAATTAGAATATTTATTTATTTTTAAAAATGCTCTAGAAAATAATATTTAAATATATTTTTGATTATTATTAGAAAGATTTTCCTATTATAAATAGTTATTTAATATTTTCTTTAAACCGATAGTTATATACAACTTGAGTTGCCAATTTATGATTATATATTATAAATATGGCTCGTATTTCAAAGTACAATACATAACAATAATAACTTACAACTGTTTGAAAAAAGCAAAAAAGATGCATATTTATTTATAAAATATCAAAAAAAGCATGACTAAAAATCACATAAATTATAAAATTATATAGAAAAATGAATGTAAATTGAAAAAAGAATTAACAATCTTATATTTAGTCAGATTGTCTGTTGTACAACTTAATCTATTACCAGATAAAATATTATTGTACATAAAAAAAACTAACGTTCTACGTCCACAGAAATGATTGATGCATATTTCATACATGCTGTTTCGTTTAAATCAAACCCATGCAAATTAATATTCAATGTAACGCCACACAGTATGTTGGTAATGTATTGTAATCGTTTCCGTATTTTTTAATTTCTCATTTATTAAATATAAAAATGTTTTATTATTATGGCACAATAAACTTAATAAAATGCCAAAACTGGAATAATAGCAAAACAACAATAAAAAAAAGCCGAATAATCAAAGAAAAATTTGATTTATTTAGAATCAGAATCGCATGGAACGAGTTTATGTATAAAAATTACATTTCTATCCCATATAGAAAAAAACAATCGCCTGCTTTAAAATCCGAACTCTAATTATAAACTATCTTACGGTGATTTTGGTTGTACGTTAAAAAAAAAAAAAAAATCACAAATTTAGATTGTATACGATTTTCCGTTGATTAAACGGCCTATAGTTCAAATAAATAATGATCGGGGTACGATACGGAATCGATCGTTATTAGTCTATAAATCTATTAATCAATTAGTTATGACATAACGAAACCGATATGGAAATATGTGAACGAAAATATGCGCTTTTCAATATTTCAAGCCGTGAAAACTTTCAAGCGAAATATTTCGTACTCGGTAACCCTAATTGCAATATACGCGCGTGCTTTCCGACGTCTATAATCGTTATAGAGCAGCGGTCCCCAAACTGTGCACCGCGGTGTCCTAGGAGCACCACGAACCCATTCCAAGGGCACCGTGGCACATACGAAAAATAAAAAAAAAATAATATATATCTACAATGACCTAACCTAACCTGAGCGAAGAATGTATTGGTTTTATTACGAGGTGTGCTTTTTTTTCTCTGTCTGTCTGTAAATAACTCGTTGACCAGTCCTCCACTCGTCCTACTCGTCCACCAATCATCATAGGTGGTTTCTGGTGAATATTTTGTCTAGCTTGTGTATTTTTTTTGTTTTGTTTTATACGCATTTCTCGGAGAAAAAAAAACCCCCGGGAAAACTAGAGAACTCGTAAAATACACGAATAAAGAAGGTAACGTGTTGATTTCGATACGGTATTTTTGTTTAAATACAGCACTTTCTAGATATGGCGAGGTTTTCACCATTTTCGAATTGGTTTTTATACCGAATGATATAAATAAATTGCTGGTTATGTTGTTATTTTTTATGTATATAAGCGTTTTATGTTAAATTTTCTTCGTGATTTTCACAGGAGGGCGCCGCCGCTCAATATTTTAAAAAAAAAAAAAAGGCACCGCCGTCTAAAAATATCGGTAAAACCCCATGAAAACCACTAATGCGGCCGCCGTCGTCGATTTAGAATTTATAAAATATATGACGGTCGCGCGGGGGCCGGTAGACGGAGGAATTGTACGTGTACGACGACGACCGGCCGCAACAGTCCGAGGTCGGTCGGTCGGTCGGTCGATCGGTCGGTCCGCGGACCGTACGCGCGGCTCTACCCGGCCGGCCACCGACCGGCAATTATTGCCGTCGTCGTGCCCGCGCGGCCGCGGCCGCTGATTGGACTCGTTCCCAAGCGGCGGCGGCGGCGGCGGCGTACAATTTACAATAACATAAAAATACGCTGCTTGCACATGACCGCAATGTTTAATTTCGTCATTTGCATCGCGAACCGGCGGCGGGCGGACGGACGGACGGACGTCAATCAGCAGTCGTTCGTGTCCGTCTGTACGAACGGACGGACGGACGGACGGACGACGACGGCGACGGGCGGCCGGTCCCGTCCGCTTGTTGTCCCATTGTATTTATTACGTATACGCGGTTGTCGCGCGGGCGCGTTCTCTCCTCGGCATAACTTTACGCGCGCACGACGATAAATCAGCACGAAATCTATGCACCGAGAAAAATAATCGTACACAACCTACGAGCCTAACTGCGTGGCGATTTCCACCGCCGCCGCCGCCGCCACCGCCGCCAGCCTCCCCGCCGCCGTCGCTTACACGAATTCCGCAAACACGCCCAGAGATTTATATACATGTATATAAATCCTGTACCTATATATAGGTACGTACGACCGTGCCCTACGGTCCGGAAATCTGCGGTTAATAAGAGAATCTATAGAAAATATTTTTATATACGCGTCGTATAGATTTATAGACGAAACCTAATGTGCTGAATGAATGAGTGACGACGAATGTGGGGTGGATTTTTTTTTTTTGTCTTATAGAAAATCATTTCACCTCCCTTCCCTCCCTCTCCTTTCCCTCGCCATCACCGGAAAAATAATAAAACACCGAGCCCGCCGTAGGCGAAATTAGCGTCATGACAATTGTTCGGCGACACGATAATAACGTTTTGAACATTTTACATGATTATTATTTTGTTGTTTGAACTTCCTGAATTTCGACAGGGAAATAAGTTCTAAAATAAAAATTGTTGTACGGCCGTTTCCGGCTCTATCGACTCTGTGCGTCGATCAACGCTATTTATGCCGTCAACAAATTTAATAATTCGTCGGAAATTTTAAAGCGAAAATTCAACCGTTTTTTACTAAGCAGCAGTCACTTGCACGTTTATACCGTTGAGAAAGCCGATTTTTTTTTTTTTTTTTGGATTTTTTGATACTGAAAGATCATTTTAGCCAAAATTGTCGCTTATGTCCATTGTACAGTGCTCTTGGCTAAAGTTTGTACATAATTGTAGACAAACATCACAATAGATCATTTCCCGTTTGTCATTGTCTCAGCTTTATTTATGATCACTAATTAATAAAAAATTATTTTACATAATATTGCGTGTTTTTCATTTTATTATAGTTTCGTTTTGTCTCTCCCCTGAAAATTGCCCTAGTGGGCGCCTTCGATTGGACCCCCGAGAACTTTTACGTTCCGAATGTAGTCCATATTATAGTTTTACCAACATGTGTATTTTTTTAACATTTTTTTTATTCAAAGCATCGTACCTTTACTGTTCGAGAAAAAACAGACAACAAATTACAATATTATTTAGTTTTGTTTTTGTTGATTTTCGTGTTTTTGTGAAAATTCTCGACTTATGAACTATAACCTTATTACCGGTTTACCAAGCTCCGCTCAGAATCGTTGTTTTTTTTTTTAGATTTCAATGGTTCTTTGCCAACTTTGCACCTACAACACAGTGGTCGACCATTGGTGCGAAATATGTCGGGCTTTTTGTACCTATTTTTTTTTTTTTTTTTACTACTTTAATGAACATACGTTTTCATAATTAGAATTTAATATGGGTTCTCATAAGCCATTTTAATTATTTAACTATTCAGCTGGTTTGCCCTTCCTAAAAACAAACAAAAAATAAACTCTACCCATGTCCGCTTAATGCGTCACGGCTGGTCGTCGTCCACGTTTATACATAATAATAAAAAAACAGCTGTCGGGGTACCTACAATAATAATTAACCGGACGAGGCGTAAAACTATAATATTTTATTTGGTTTTTTTTGCGTCTATTCTCCCGCGGGTAATTCGCGAAAAACTATTGCACGCGAGCATGTCCCACCTCACAATAATTCCTGAAAAAAAAAAAAAAGAATAAAAGTAAATTATTAATTTAATTCTACCGTGACCCTCGAGACAACGATAGTTTGGGACGCCAACACGGTCTGCGCGTATCAGTTTGGTACCTATAAAAGTTATTCAATGATAATTCTACGTGTCGATCGTTTTTCTCATCCCGATGCGGACAAATTTAAATAAACCCCGATAATAAATATTGATATTTAACGCACCCCCGCCCCTCTAGTTAAAAAAAAAAAAATCCTGGATCCGCGTCCGCCAAAGGTCTCGTCGCGGTCGTTTTTTAAAAATCTTTAAACGTACAATCGGCTGCGATGTGCGTATTAAATTGCTCGGACGATAATTTTGTGATACGATGTGAAATGGGTGCCGACTGCGTAGAGAATAACCGTTTTATTTAATCGCATGATAAAATGAAATTTAAACGTGCGTTATATGTTTGCATAATAATAGTGTAGGTACTATATAAATGCATAATGCAATTAAATGCAATTATTTTATGTTTCGTGTTCGTATAGCCGTATGATACGTATGCGTTTTGTAATGAAAAAACTATCTCCGTTACGTATGTAAAATGCATATATCTGCGGAGAGTCTAAAAAAACTTCCTGTCGGACACGGGCGTGACTAGGGTTTAAAAGCAGACACCTAGCACATCGAAGTTATCATCATGATCGTCACTGAACTTCACTAGTTACAGGGAATTCTGTAGGGTAAAACGTATACTTAAAAATTAGTTAAAATAAAAATGCATTAATTAAATAAAAACGCATATCGGAGGGCTAAGCCATTGCGCCCTCATAGTTACGCCGTCGCTGTCGGGTAATTATATTGTCAACATGTAAAATTGTATGGTTCTATAGTTATCGATTACTTATTGGCTAATTAACTTTTTTTCTTTTTCTTTTTTTTTTTTATTCCCTAAAATCGCTGATAATTTTAAAATTTTAAAATTAAATATCGCCCGGAATGGATCGGCCAAAGTGGAATGCGGGGACGGGCCCCGCTAACTTCGTGGACGACGTCGTTTCCTAGAGCATATTTCGAGGATTTCGTACATTTCCGGAGCGTATTTCGGTAATTTTTAGGAGGGTGCCCTGATTATTATTGCTATTATTATCGTACGTATTGAATCATTTGCACGTCGCGCTACGGTGTCGCAAAATGCGCATAGGTAACGGATCTTATACGACTAGCTGTATACGGAAGAAAAAAAATGGGCGAGCGGGGGGGGGGGGAAATGGGAAAAAAATAAAAATGTATTAATCGTACAATATTATTTCGAACTAATAACCCGCCGACGTGTGGCTATTGAATAATCAAATATTTATTCAGATTATTTCCCTATACGCGCACGCAATAGTAATAACGTATTTCCTGTTAATCATTACCAAATGTTGTGTATAAAGCGAATATCGATAATCTAAAAAATCATTGATTGGTTTTTATTAATTACGCACCTCTCTATACCTATAGGTTACCTCAATGTCATAATATATTAGGAATATTGAAATTTTTTTTTTTTTTATATTATATTATTGCCGGGCGGTACGACAGTAAATATTGCGTTCAATTTGTCCAAAAATGCACTTGTTCGCCGTCCCACTCGTCCAATATGTTTAATTTACATTACCCTGGACGGGGGCAATTTGACGACAATTTAATTTGAATGTCGGCAAAACCTATGGGTTTTTTTCTCCCCCTGTTTTAATACGCGATTGCCGTTATAGTTGTACCATCGTTTGTTATATAACATATTATTTATTATCATTTGTTTGTCGTATTACGCTAATGTGTAAGAACCTTAATAAGTCGAAGACCACGCATTTTTAATCGCACCCCTCCGTCGCCGTTTCGAACACATTCTATTCGTATGTGTGTTGTTCAAAAAAATATTATTTATCAAGATTTACATCGCATTGCATGTCTTGGATTTTAATTATTTTATTGGCTCTATAAGACCGGCACGTATATTACTCAACCGCCCGCCGCCCCATTCATCACATTTCGTTTTTTTTTTTTTTTTTTATTCATTTCATATATTTTTTTTTCTCCCCGTTTGATCCATCCTAACCGCCATTTAATAACATATCGAAATTCCTTTATTATCTTAACAATACGTTTAACTTTTTTACTTATACGTTTTCAATTCGAAATTCAATTTTACAATATAGCATGATTTTTTTTTTTTTTTTTTTTCATCGAAATATTTACCAAAAAAAAAAATACGTCTATTGATATTTTTGTATTTTATTATTATTAAATTATTATTAAAGAATATCTGCAATCTATACAGTTTTTTACATTAATTAGGTTATATAAGTGACAATGAATGTTAAGATTAGAGAGGTTACCCAGTGGCAACACCTAGATCTTTAAACGTAAAAATGGGGTGTTTTTTTTATCTTCTTGTTTCTGTACGACTGCAATATCTTTTGAACTTCTCGCAAATCGAGAAACCGAAAAGGAACAATCTCGTAAAACTAATATTTCTGTGTGCGCCATATAATGCAATTGTAGAAAAATTATATTTCGGTTTTGAGAAAATAAAAAAAATAAAACAACAAATTGAGAAATACAATTTGGACCCGGTTGCATCGGTTGAAAATTGTATATGTTTGTTAACGCTATTTGGCAGGTCTTTGCCTTGCCGTCAACGCGAACATTTCATATCCGATTTTACGTATTCAAATAACGTGTATAAAATTTATTTTTCATATTTCGATTAGAATTTTTTTTTTTTTTGTCAGACAATTTTTACGAAAAAAAAAAATTGTGCATTATTTTTGATTGATGTTCTATCTATAATAATAACGGTTAATTATAATATTTTATAGATTATCGCGTGAATAACCGAGTGAAAATATAATAATTAGGAAATCAAAGTATTGGGATTGGTCTAAAACCGTATACACAACAAAACAAGACCGATAAAATGGTACGTTATTATTTAACCCATTAAACGCAACGGTTGTGGTGCGCATATGTGCTCACTCAAAAGCGCGGTTATCTGAGTTACAATTTTAAATCAATTAAAATTATTATACACGTGAATTATGTGTTGTTCGTTCGGTACATTGCGCGGTTTGAATTCGTGTCGACTTACGACTCCGATTAATTTATATTATACAGAGCGATTCACTTACTTGGTATATATATATATATATATATATTTTATAATACACGAACCGCACCGATCAAGCCGACGGACCGTACGGGGTGTATAGAAATATTTGGGTGGACCGAGATAATTAGCAGGCCCGCATCATAAATAGTTTGATTTTCACGGGCGTACCGAAACACCTGAACGGAATCGGATTTAAAGTAAATAAAAATAATAAAAAAATATATATATATATATTCACCAGTTCGCCGGCGCCGATTTTATGTGAATAACGCACATTTTTTTTTTTTTTTTTGTATGTATTTTATTATTTTATATATATATATATATTTTTTCTTTTGTACGGTTTACATCCGTAAAATTAGATCGCCGAGCAAAAAATAACCCGAAAGATGAGATAAGGAAGAAATTATTAAGTCGATAAGAAAATATTTACAAAGCTATTAGCGTCCGAACGGCAAAGTTTACATAACGTTCATAAATCATCACCCGGAATTATCCCTTAAAAATATTTTATACTTTTTTGTACATTAAAACAGCGGCTAATAACTTTGTCAATATTAATTTTCTTCTAATCAACTATAGGACCTTATTTGTTCCTATTTCCATCCTGATAATTTATACTGTTATGTTATTTTTTGCCCAGCGATCATTTAAACCGTAAAAAAAAAAAAAAGATTTAATAATAAAATATATACAAATTGCGTTATTCGCCTGGAAGCATTTTGGATCTAGTCATCGGTGCATTAAGAGGTTCTTATTTTAAAACGTATAAGTAAAACCTAGATAGTTTACAGCAATAAGGGTCTCTTTATTTTTTATATTTTTTTTTTTTGTCATTCGGTTTAAAGTAATCGTAAACACCCGGCGATTTTTTACCTATTTAACAGGCATTTGTAGTTTTCGATATTCATCACAAGTTATATACAGTAGTAAAAAAAAAAAAAAGTAAAATACAATATAAATATATTGAAGTTTTTTTTTTTATTATTATTATTTCTGCGCAGTTTTTTTTTTTTTTTTTTATTCCAATTTGTATTGGATTTCCCAGAGTTTAATGTCCGCCCGCATTTTTAAACGAATTCAGTTTGTTTATATATATATAAACGCAATAATCTTCATTTCTCCGTGGGTAAACCATCATTTGAATAATTTAAATCTCCATCTCGGCCGACATTAGAGTGTCGTCGCGTATTTCGCGGTGAGCTTTGCATATTATACTTTCTTTCCTTTCTTTCATTTTACCGGCTAATTTCTTAATATATTTTTCAAACTACTACTGGGTATACTGTATTCGAGACGCGACGATGAACCTCCATCGTGATTGTGCGTCGATGGAAGAATATTAATTCTTTATTTTTTTTTTTTTTTTTGTTTTTTCCCCTCCCCTCCGAGAAATTATGCACAGAATAAATCGCGTGTGTTTTTTTTTTCTTTCGTTTTTTCCTCCGTATAATTTTTTGTAGTAATTTCATTTAAATAATATATTTTACGCCGCCGTCGCCTGCGCGTTATACCCGGCGAAAACGTAAAATATTTCTCGTAGTATTCCAACGGATACGAATCGTATATATACGATTAAAAAATATTTTACTTATATATATACGCTCATTGGCGCGGCGAAAGGATTTAGCCTCTGAATTTCCATCGACAAGCGAGGATTTGTAACATATCAATTGAGTGTTTTACATAAAATAATAGTTCAGGAAAATAAAAACAGCGATTTAGATGAAGGATTTCGGTGGAGCTCTAAATATACTTTTGAATAACGAGTTTAGTCGAATTACAAATATTTCGGCGGGTATTCGTAAACGTTAGAGATGGTTGCCTATAGGTTCCCCTAGCCCCCTACTAAAAAAAAAAAAAATTACAGTTCGCTAGTGTAGCGATATCATGTGAGCAACCCAATTCGTTGCGATGTGTTTGGATATTATAATTTGGTACGGTTTAAATCAGTAATAATCGGATCGCCGAACGAAAAATAAGAAATATATACGATTTTCTTCCTGTAAAAATATACACACCGACCGTTTAAATAACGTAGTCGAATATTATAAATTATTGTAACAACGGCTGTAACTGTGCTGTAAAAATGGACATTTTTCGTAGAGCTAGAGCTTTGTGATTCGTCTTACATTACTCTACTTTCAGAGACTTTTAAACGTTTGTTCGTAATCGGTTAGAATATCGTGTATTGGGCATACCAAAGAGAAACACAGATCCGTAGCAACAAAATACTCGGTTTTATTCGCCGTGAACGTACAAGAATCCTTCACTCTGGTTACTCTTATCACACGGAAGGTCGGCCGGAATTATGCCGTAAAAATATTTTATGCTTTCTTACGGTGCGCGGCTAATAACATTGTCAATATTGATTTTCTTCCAATCGACTAAATAGTGAACGTTATTTGTTCCTATTTCTATCCTGATAATTTACATTTTTTTTTTTTCCTTTTTTTTTTTTTTTTACCCGGCGACCGTTTAAACGGCCGTAAAACGAAAGAAAGAAAGAAAATCCCGTGGCAATAAAACACGGACGGACGGTCGCGCGTCGGCGGCGGCGTAGAGATTTCCAAATGTTTTATCTGCGGCATTGTAAAAAAAATAATACCGTTTGCTGGGCGCGCGCGCGGTTCGTCCGCTCTCTCTCGCCTCACCGCGTATTATTATTAATCCGGTCGTATCGACGTGTATCGATTACGACAGCGTTCAAATCTACGGAAAGCCCCGTCCGTTTTCCCCCTATTCCCATTTTCAAAAGGTATGGTATTGTGTATTTATTAGCCGGACCGCATTGTGTCCGCCCGCAGACACTCTAAATAAAGGTTCATCTCCGGCCACTCGTCGTATCCGTTTTCGCGGTCCTCCGGTATTGTTACGACACTCTACGCCTAAATATATCCATCTCTATCTATAGACGGTTAGGTTTGGTTAGGCCGGGTTAAGTAATAATCGGTAAAACTCGCTCGGATTCGGTTATGGGGCGGAAACGCCAATATTATATACGCGGTCTGTTCAAAACGTCCCCGAACTACAATAATATAGAAAATATAGAAAATTTATAGTATCGTAAATGTTATTAGATTAAAATAAAATAGAGATAAGCAGCTATCTATCTTTTCGATTAAATCTCAAATGTTTATTGCTATCTAAGCGATTTTTAAGATGAATAACATTCACGGACAACGTATTAATATTAAACTTTTGTAAATCTTTTACTGAGACTCATCAAATGTTGCAAAATGCTTATGGTGATCAGTGTTTAGGACGTACTCGGTGTTACGACTGGTTTAAACGTTTTAAAGACGGTCGGGAATCAGTTGATGATGACCCACGTTCAGGACGTCCGTCGACATCGACAGACGGTGCTCATGTGACTAAAGTCAATGAAATTGTGCGGTCCAATAGACGTTTAACTGTTCGAGAAATTTCGGAAGATTGTGACATATCGGTTGGTTCAAGTCATGAAATCCTGGTAGAAAAACTTGGAATGCACCGCGTTGCAGCAAAAATTTGTCCCTCGGTTGATGTCGCAAGAACAGAAAGACAACCGCGCGTAACCATCTGTTTTGCGTGAAAAATCGCACCATCGTGCTTTCTCGTCCACCATATTCTCCCGATTTGGCACCAGCAGACTTTTTTTTATTTCCCAAAACTAAAATCTCCGTTAAAAGGACAAATATTTTCTACGATAGACGAAATAAAAGAAAATTCGCCAACGGCTTGAGCAATTCCAGAAACTGCTTTCCGGGATTGCCTTCAACAATGGAAACGTCGTTGACAAAAGTGTATAAACCAATCTCAATAGCTTGTAGTTAAGTACTATAAATAAAAAATTGAAAAATTCGGGAACTTTTTGAACAGGCCTCCTCGTACACATAAAACACGACAAAAATATTATGAGTTACATTTGAAATCCGATATCCGTCGAAACTATCTACGGTTTTTAACTGGTCACGACCATTTCAAACGAGAATCGACCGTACGTTTAAACGACAATAGTCGGTCGAAACTATTTTTTTTTTTTTTTTTTGGAAAATCAGATCACCGTGTAATTCTCAATGCCCACGACAACAAACCGCCGCCGAAACTGAACGACAGATTATTATCCCGTTCCGAACATTGATAAATGCCTATATTATCACGCGTTGCATAGATAATTTTTGCTTTTCCCCGGTTTACACTAACGGTGTATACGAATTACTACTAGAAATTGACTTAATTCTAATTTCCGTCCAATATAATACGTATAATAATTCACACGTGACTGGTTCGAACAAAAAAAAAAAAATTTAGGTGTTCCAACGTTACAAGGGTCCGGGTTAATTCTAGTCGTGGCTAGTCAAAACCAATTGGGACAATTGGGATTTGTGGAAACTAGTTCTAACCAGTAAAAATTAGTCCTGAATGATTTTGGGTGTTAACTGTAACATTTGTATGCAATAGTGATGTGACATATATCCGGATTATCCGAAAATCTAATAAATCCGGATTTCGAAATCCAAAAACCTGGATTTAGGATTTTAAAATCCGAACATTTATGTTTCGAATTTCAAAATCCATCAGTTTGCCGGGTCAGCTAGTAATCTTCTTTATATATAAAAAATCTCGTGTCACGATGTCCGTTTACGCTAACTCCGAAACCGCTTATCCGATTTCGATGGCATTTTGTAAATGCGTATTGTTTGGCCACACTTAAAAAATAGGATTGTTGTTTTTATCTCGACAAGTGATCGTCAATATTTTTTTATTGCAAATTTAAAGATTTTTTTACAGTAAAAGGGTTGTAGTTCATTTTTAAGTTCCGTTAATTACATAAGTCTCAAGGCCAGACAATGTCCATTTGTGGCTCGGACAAAGAAAATCCATGTTCCTCTCGTGGCCAATTATATGTTGAATGCTCAAGAGTTGGTAAACCATCTATTTATCTATTTATATTAACAAAATACAGGTTTACTAAAAATGCTGTGCACCGAATAGCGTTTAATTGAATTTAAATTAATAGTTACAATTTAGAGTAATATAACTGTTTACAGCACAAAAACAACCTTTCTATACCTCATTTATAAAATTTAATTATTTTATGTAGTCCATTAAGAACTTTGATATTACTTATTTATTACTTGAATACGAGATAAATATAAAATATAAAATTAAAAATCTTATGTTGGTTTGTGCTTCATTGCTAACGTCAGAAATCTCTTTATTCGTTGCTAATCTCCGAAAGCTCTTATTTATGAATTATTATCAATATTCATTTAACTGTGTTTAGTCATAGCAAATTGCATGATTTTTTTTTTTTTGATACACTTGTTTTTTAAAATAAATGTCTATTTGTAATAGTTTTTTTAATTGTTACAACGTATTGATTGTTTAACACATTTAATGCTATTAACACAATTAGATGATTATAACAGTTTTATCGGAAATTAGTTAAATAATATAGAATCGCAATAATTAAAAAAAAAAAAAAAAAAAAACACCGAAATTTGGATTCGGATAAAATCCCGGATTTTCAAATCCGATATCTTGATTTTAGTATCCGAAATCCGGATTTGGAATTAATTTCGTAATTCATTAGTCCGGAATCTCGAACATCGGCAAATTCGGATTAGGTTAGGTTAAAAATTTCCATCGCTAATATATATATATATATATATATATATAAATATTCGTACTCCGAAGGGAGGGCACCCCGACGAGTTTTTATTCGTTATTCAGCAATATATATATATATATATAATATAATATAATATAGTCGTTTAGGCTGTATAGTTGAACATATCATTGGTAAAAACGACTGTAACTTAACCGTATAATAAAATCTATAATTTTTATCTACGGGTTTGCGTGAAATCCTCCTCCCGCTCCCCCACACACACAAAAAAAAAAAAAAAAAAAAAAAAAAAACGATACGGATACGGTGCCGCGCTAACGTTGATTAAAAACGTACCTAATTTTCGTCCCCGTGTTTTTTTTTTTTCTACCTTCTTCTTTATCGTTTTATGCAAATTCTCCCGTGTGCACGGGATAACACTATAAATATATACATGTATTTTAACACTGCGTATATACGTACGGAACTAATGACACGCGATCGTTTCCGGCGTGCGCGCGGCCATCTGCATAACAATATTGTACAATCGAATCCCTCTAATAATAATTCCCGATAATAGAATAATTATTGTCGGGAACCGGCGAACCGTACTCGCAGGAGAGATAGAGAGAGAAAATAATAATAAAAAAAAAAAAAAAATGGTTACCGTTTTCGAACCCTCGGCGACGGGTGTGTGTGTGTGGGGGGGGGGAATAAAAAAAAAAAAGGGGGAAAAAAATCGCCGTGCCTGCCCGCGGTACATATATTATTATTACTTATTTTACTTATTACCAAATTTAACGCGCGGTGTACCGCCGACGATAATAACAATAAATGCAATTGTGTTCCCGGCGGATATAAATAAATACGCGTACGTTTTTTTTATATTTTTTTTTTTTTTTGTTATTTTTAGGTGTTTAATTGTAATTGTCATTTGTCGATACGCCGAGCGCCCGGGGTCCGTATAATTTTCCCGTATATCTTCGCCGATTCGGTACGTCGGATTTTTTTTTTTTTTTTTTTATCGGACACGTTCGCTAACAATTTCGTCGTCGTATTGTAATTAAAGTACGGTGAACGCCGGCGGGCGGATTTAAGGGTTCCGATGTAGTCGGCAAATCCGTACCAATTGTGTCGTGCGAAATGTACTTAAATGATAATTATATATTGGGGTTTGCGATCACAAAAAAAAAAAAAAAAAATTGTATTTATTTCGTTGTTGCGTGGTACGAATCGTAATAAAAAAAAAAAATTAACTATAAAATTTAGGCCGACTGTTAAACGACAGTTAAATCATCGGCCACTGGTTTGCGCTGGTGTGCGGAGGTTAGGTTAGGTTAGGTTAGGTTAGGTTTAATTTAACCGTTCTAAAACGAAACGTGCAGTACTACGCTAACTGTGCAATGCCTACTGCGATCTGCACTATCATTGCACAAAAAATACTAATGCACCATGCCAAAACAATTTCCATTTGGGCCGTGAATCGTAATTATATAATTGGAATCCAAACGAAACGGCGCACATGTTTGGTTGTCCAGAGCAAACAGTTACGGGTTGTTGCGGGAACAAAGCGAGAAAGCAACGCAATTATTTTAACGGACTGTTTATTATAATTAGGAAGCAGACGACGATAAAGTCACCAACGATGATATAGGCTCAGATGAACAACTGATATCGTGATGTTAACAATTTTAAATAAAACTTTGGTAGTTGGGAATTTTATTTTTTACATCGAACCGATAAGATAATATCATAAGGCATTTGATATTAGTATACATGTTTGGTTAATTTTTTTCTTATTTTTTTTTTTTTCATTAATATTAGTTACCTAGTTTAAATATAATTTGATAATAAGTCATCATAAATAGTTATTTTAAGTATTAAAATTCCGTAGGCGCATTTTCTTTTATGCTTTTTACCCTTTAAGCCAGTGTTTCCCAACCGGTGGTCCGTGGGCCAGTCATAGGTGGTCCGCGGTCCCATAGATATTTTCTTCGATTTCTATTACAATTTAATTATTTTTTTGTTTTTTTTTTAAATAGCGAAAAAAATTACGACTTATTGAGGAACCGTATAATATTATACGGTTATCTTATCGTTGTTGCTGCTGTAGACCGCTAAGTATTTTCCACTTGTATAAGTGTGTTGGTATCAGTCACAAAAATCACACTAAGTAAATTAGTTAGTATAGTCAAGTATAATTTTATATTAGTGAAGTATAGTAACAAAATGTAAAGTAAAATAATAAAAATTAACATTTTTCGATAAATTTTGTGTATTCTTGTTAATGAGCAAACAAAAAGTATTCCTAGTTTTTGTAAAATTGAGGTGGTCCGCGACCTATAAAATATTGTCGAAGTGGTCCGTGGTGGTAAAAAGGTTGGGAAACACTCCTTTAAGCGGATCAGAAGATCAGATTTTAACGAAAACCGTAAAAATCTCGGCGTTTCCAAACACGATTGTCCGAACTTGGTTCAGAATCGTTTTCGGTTGGCAATGAGTATATTGTATCCTACCTATCCTAGTTTTTATTTTATAAAATTATTTTTTTTTCACTTTTTTTGGTATGTCAACGTAAAATAAATAACGTGTTGCCGCACGCGGTTCGCAAAGAATCCGCCATATATTTGTCTAATACGTATAATTTAATGTCGGCGACCGTCCTTTCAATAAGAATACTATACTTGTGCATTTTGTATAGTATATTCCGTGGAATCTACGGCGAAATCGCCGTTTCGTCTGTAATAGTACACATACATTGTTATTGATATTAATAATTATAAAATATATAAATAATATAATTGAAATCATTTTTTTTTCTTTGTTTCCCCGTTTATGTAAAATGAAAAAAATTCAATAAATTCGAATTTTACATCGTGACGCGATTGCTCGCGCCTCCCCGGCATTGTGTATTCTCACACACCTCGGGTTGGGAAACACTGAATCTAGATTAAAAAAAATAATAAAAATAACCAACACCGGTTGGTGACTGGATCGCACGGGAGGGTTTCGAGGGTTCGAACATTAAACGCGTGTTATAAGGAACACATTTTGAATCAGTCAAAGCTGTAAGAACGAAACCGACAGAGGTTTTAAAGGCATTACAAGAAAACACGGATTTCCAACAGTGTCGGTCCACCGACCAGTGGAAAACACGAAAACTGAGCGATGCGTCTAAACACAGAGGGGGCAGGGTGTGTATATAGAAAGGAGGAAATGTCAAATCATTATACATTGTCGATAAAATGTTTTTGTGTTGAAAGTGTCGTCATTTAACGAGATACGCCTCGTAAATACGAGTACCTATTGAGTATATGGAAAGTATGATATTTTTGAACATTTTACATTTTTTTTTTTTTTTTTTTACAACCCTCCCCCACTCGCACATGCGAAATTTTTTCCTGCGTTCCAGGATCTGCTGGATCGCGATGACGGGGCGACGTCGGACTCCGTGTAAATATCATCGTAGGAGGACACGAAGAATGTGTACATTTATACTTCTAGAGCCGCGGTTCTCAATCTGTGGTACGTGTATAATTAGTGGTACGCGGAAAGCTCATAGGTGGTTAGGTTAGGTTATAACGCGAAGAAAATCTCCCTTCATAAAAAAATTTGGAATGAATCATTATTAACATTAAATACAATTTGGTTTATTTGATGGTGTGGATTAGGTCGTTTGTAATCGTAGCAACTAAGATAACGATATTCTCTTTAATAAAATATAAATCGATAAACTTTATTCAAGCATATTAAGAACATTCCAGATGGTATTTTGGAATTATTTGTTGACTTAACCAGTGACTCTACACTAAAAACCGCTTCAAAACCAAAAATATCACTAATTTTTGGCTGGACGCGAAACAATAATACTCGGCATTGTCCACGCAAGCTTTACAGTTTCTAACCGATTTTGTATCAACATATCTGTGCGAAAATACATTTTCTCACTTATTGTACACAAAA
Source organism: Tuberolachnus salignus (assembly GCA_956483605.1). Lineage (NCBI taxonomy): Eukaryota > Metazoa > Arthropoda > Insecta > Hemiptera > Aphididae > Tuberolachnus > Tuberolachnus salignus. Next base: position 15,104,049 of record OY101433.1, read on the forward strand.
AATAAATATAAAAGTAGATTAAACGTATAAAGTGATCTAGTGACATAAAGTTACCAATTCGGAGCCCGATATTGACGTAATCGTCCGTTCAAAACAACACCAATCGTCTCATTGAAGTAAAAATCAAACCGTAATAATAATATAATAATTTTACATAATTAATTCGATTTAATTTAATTTCTCTTTGTGCATTAAATACTTGTATTTATTATTACATATATTATCTCGTTTTGTAATCCCTAATAGAATCAAATTCTATACATATAACATAAACGCACGTAAAAAATGTCCAAATTGTGTAGGTGGTACGCGACTATAAAACGGTTGAGTACCGCTGTTTCTAGAGTGTATAATAATCGCATTCATTGACGAGAGACGAGTTTCGGCCGTGTAACCATTGTTCGGCGTAAACGGTTAATCTGCGCGAAACTTCTTTTTTCTCGTTTCCCGCGTCCCGGGAGCATTAAATATTATATTATTATTATTATCATCATCATCATCATCATCATCATCATCATCATCATCATCTTCGCAGTGCCATTATACCGAGTCGTTCATAAACGCATTATATTACAATGAAAATCGCGGTGTGTAAGTATAATATATACAGGGTTATTCAAAACGATTCGTCCGATTTAAAAACAGCTATAAAATGGTTGATTACGTTACGTTTTATCTCATCAAATCATATAGTAATTAATAATTGACGGTATTCGACGGTTTTGGAATGTCATTGATTCGCGATTTTAAAATTTCCGCTAACGGCGATAGTGTTAATTCCCGCGCATAAATGTGTCGTCCGGACAGCACAAAGCGTTTTTTATTTTATATTTTTTTTTTTTTTTTTTTGTGTTGCGATTTCCGAAGTGTGAATCGCGGTAATAACCGTACGACGCGATTTCTCGTCGTCGTTACGGGATCGGTGCGCCCACTGCTCAGAGCGTACGTCGACGGTATTAATCAGTTTGATGAATTGGGGTGTTTTTCGCAATGGGAAAAACACAGGCCGGCCTCGTGTATCCGATGATAATGTGGTAAAGAAATAGAGAGAGAGAGAGAGAGAGAGACTTCTGCGCAGTCCGTGTAAGTCAACCAACCGCGCGCGCAAGTCGAGAACTGGAAATTCCATAAACAACTGTTTGCAGTGTTTTGAGACTGCGTTCAACTATGAAACCGCATAGGTTGCAATTGTTGCAGATTTTAAAGCCCACTGGATAAATTGAAACGGCTTTCGTTTAGCATTTTTATACAGTAGACTATGCCGGATGTAAATTTTGCTGATCGATTAGTTTTCAGTGACGAAGAACCGCTATCCACTTAAGGGGGTAAGGTGAACCATCTTAACGTTCGTATACGAGGTACGAAAAACCCTCGTGCCACAATCCAACACGATCGTGAAACACCAAAAGTTCTGTGCCATATCAAAGACACAGGTTTGTGGCTTCCCTTTTTTTTTGTTTTTTTTTTACTGTTTATTGAAACCACAGTAAAATGGTAGATTTTATTTAGAAATGCCTCGAACCTGAATTCAAACAATGATTCTGATTGCTACAATTGATTACACTTTACATATTTGTATTTTATTTAATGTATATTATATTGTTCTAAACCTAAAAAATAAAAATATGTAAGCGTTTTAAAACGGATGAATCATTTCGATAAACGCGTGTAGCGGCGACGGTAACCGCCGGTTTCGAGACGTACGATAATAATTAAAACGTATCTAGATAACGATAAAATATCGAAAATCTTAGCAAATAAAGATTGACCCAGAGATAAAGAGAAGAACCTGACTAAAATTAAAACAGAGTGGTCCTAAGCCGTATTTGAGCTAGAAATAGATATTATGCATATACTACTAAATAACGTTACGGGGTTTTTTTTTTTAATTTTTTATTCATGTTACAAAACGTGAAATTGTAAATAGACGATTCATATTCCATATTTGACGTTATTATTTATCCTGAAAACTGAAGATATTAACTATACGAAATAATTGATAATCGTTATCTTCTATACCATATACCGTGTTGGTAACCCATGTAAATACATTTTTATCGCAGAAGTTATATTTTTTACAAGTTGCATTTAAATATCAAATTAATACACTCTCCGCCGCCCTTTTAAAAATCCCGGTTATGCGCCTGATGTTAAACACGTATACATTTACAAAACAAACTAATAAAAATGACGATTTCATTCTTCGCGGCCTATCGTAAAACTATTAATGTACCAAATCGTGCACGTCTATAGATTTCAAAAAGGTTGCGCGGTCCGTGTAATAACAACCGAATGCAGTTTAGAATTTATAAACCGCGTGTTAATAATAAAAAATAAATATATATTGCGTTTTATTTCAATTGAAATATATTAATTACGATTTAAAACAGTGTTGCCCGACCTTTTTACCACCACGGGCCACTTCGACAATATTTTATAGGTCGCGGACCACCTCAATTTTACGAAAACTTTTTTTTGCTCATTAACAAGAAAACTTAAAATTTATCGAAAAATGTTAATTTGTATTACTTTACTTTACATTTTATTACTATACTTCACTAATATATAATAATGTACTTCAATTTATTACTCTTATAAAAGTGGAAAATACTTATCGGTCTACAGCAGCAACAACTATATAAGATAACCGTATAATATTATACGGTTCCTCAATAAGTCGTAATTTTTTTCGCTATTTAAAAAAAATATAATAATAATTAATTTGTAATAGAAATCGAAGCAAATATCTATGGGACCGCGGACCACCGGTTGGGAAACACTGGTTTAAAACTGATTTATCTCGGATACCATTTATCTGGACAAAACAGAAAACACAAATATACATGCCTAGATGATTTATCTTGATAAAACAAAACACCCAATTTAATTTATACACTGTACGCAAATTAATGCAAATCATTGGAAAACGAAAAACGATTCTGAGCGGAGCTCGGTTGACCGTATAACCGGTGTTGTTTTCACTTTTTCTCGTCGCTAACTATTAAGAATAATAAAATCAAAAAAAAAAAATAAAAAAACAACGGGACGAAATTCACTACCCCGGACACCAGCCCTGTGAAGTTGGCGATCGGAACAAGATTAGTGCGGGTCGAAAAGTTGTTCCCGGACATAAAACGAAAAAAAAAAAGAAATACCCCCGTTATAGTGATTTGCTCGGAATCTAAAAAAAAAAAAAATAATAAAAACAATATAGGTAACAAAAAGAATAGAAATACAAATAATAGTAATAGTAATAACGATAGAAATGAAATCGTTTAAACGAAACAATTATTGATCCGAACCTTATAATTTATTAATAAAAAAAAAATACGCCATAGGTATTGTTTTTTTTTTTTTTTTTTTTTTTCTATCTTTCTTTCTTTCTTTATATCGTTAATGAATAACTATCGTCGATCGTTAATGAGACAATGACGATGAATATCGATAGTATTACGATGATGGACAGCTGTCCGACTGTATTAATTAACTTCGACATTTGCGTGAAAAATACAGGCCGCCGGGAAATGTGTACGCCAACAAAGAAAAATACATTTTTCATTTTTTTAATACTCCGTGTATTTTATCAGGAACAATCTATAAAAAGTACTGTTAAAAAAAAAAAAAAAAAAAAAAAAAAAAAAAAAAAAAAAAATCACGATCATTAAGAACATTACAATAAAGTTACAACATTCATTATACGTATAGTATTGTTGTTTCTGTGTATAAACATATATACAGGTACGCGCCGGTGTTTTTTAAATTATTGTCATTTTATAATTTTTAAATTATCGTTCGTTACGTGACTCAACGATCATTATTTTCAGACCCGCTCGTACACTCGTATTTATTAATGACCGCGTACATTATTTAACGGTCGACTGTAATGAATATTATTATTATTATTATTTTCCGTGTATATATATAGTTACTCGGTTTTTACATTTCAAAGTCGGCCGACTTGAAAAAAAATAAATAAATAAATAATAATAATAATAAAAATCACATTTTCGAACACCTAGGCGAGTGAGTTTTACGGGCGGACTGGCGTAATTGTCTGGGACTCGAGTTCGGTTGTACGCCGTAGATGTATAATCCTTTTATAAACGATGTAAAAAAAATTGACCGCATCGAGAGAGATCGTCGTCGCAGTGGCATTTACTGCCGCGTCTTTATTTCTGTCGGGCTCTATAGGTAAAACGTGTACACCGAAAGAGAAACCCACGTAAAGGCCTTTAAAATGTATTTTAAAGATAAAATTCCAATTATAAAACGTGTAGACGACCACATTCGAGGACAATACACGGCGTTTTGCGATTCTCTAAACATTCGACTCAATTACCGAAGGTACAAAATATCGTAAATTACATTTTTTTTTTTTTATTTTAATAATTTATATTTCAAAAAACGCCGACCAGGTCGTTTAATACGAAACGTTGCCGTCTATACAGATTTTAAATTATGTTTTCCGCCCATACAAGTACGAAATTTAAAGGGCTTTTCGTTTGTTTTTCGTAAACACATTTTTTTTCTTATTTTTTTTTTTTTTTTCGCTGTATCGTCCGTTGGAAAGACGGCTAATGCGCTACTGCTTTTTAACTATGGTTTTAACTCTCGAAAACTTTACTTCTTTTGAGTTGTTTTTTTTTTTTTTTTTTTTGTTTGTTTGTTTTTTCATAAACGCGTATACGAAAACAAAACGCGGAGTATTACTGGGTACGACTGCTGCTGCGATTTACGAATGACCAGAAAATTACTAGGTGTTATGTTAACGTTTTTGTTAGACGAACTATTACATGTTGAACTGTGTATACAATACACACACACACACACACATATATATATATATATATCGACGTGAGTTGACAAATAAATCGAATCCGATAGTTCCAGTTGAGTCCAATAGTTTTTATAGCTCAAAAAGTTATAATAAACATACACTCGTACACACATGGCGTCCGGATGAATCGAAGAAACAAGCGCACGCTAACGTGACGTCATAATACCGGGTTTCTTTTCGAAACCTTTACGGTCGTTGAAATCATATTTATTATTACGGTATAAAAGTTAGAAAATCAAGAATTTGGTTTTGTTTTTTTTTTTTTCTTTTTCTATTTAGAAATACGTTCTCATATCCTTTATCTATCGAATCCCGTAAACGAATCATTTAGAAAATTGATTCGATAAAACTATTTTCGATTTTCAGCGTCTCGAATTATATGTATACGTCCGTGCTTTCGATTACCGCCCGACCGAAATTATATTTATAAATTATTTTTATTTTTTTTTTCTAGTCTACGATTATGAAACTGCAGTTTAACTAATGTCGTTAATAATTATTAAAATAATCGATAGAATTATTTCGGTAAACTCTTATTGTTGAAGATTTTTTTTTTTTTTTTGAATATCGCATTTAGACTATGTCTGAATCCGGTTGTTCGTCAAAAGTAATGAAATGCGACTTTTTCGCTTGCGCGATAGAAATATTATAAAATCGTATTAAAAGCGATTTAGAAAAGGAACAAAAAAAAAAAAAACCGTATTTTGAATAAGCTCTGTATGATGCGGTTCGTAATGTCCATGTCTAATGTCAACTTTGTATAATTATTCATCCGACGCGTTAAAATCGGCCGAAACTTGAAAATTTCGTCAAAATCGAACCCGGGCTATATATGGTTTTCAAAATACCTTTGGTGAGCAACTCGGAAATATCCGTTTTTTTTTCTCGCTGTTGCAGTATTCTTTATGGATTTTTTTTTTTTTATTTGCTTTATCGGCCCAAATATATTTAATTCGATATTGCTGAGACTTCAGCCCCCCCCCTGAAAATTCAGAACTTTTTTTTAATTCTGCCAGTATGCCCTATAATACAATGTAAATCATAGAAGTTTACACTATTATTGTATTAAGAATTACTAGTTTCAAGTTGTTCGTGTTATGTACCTATTTGTGTGTTGAAATTACTAATATCTTTTAATGAAAGATGTATGCCTCACATTCAACTGTAATCGCATTAAAATATATCTTACCACATGCGTTGTAGTTGAAAACCCATTTTCTTTTTAAAAAAAAAAAAAAAAAAAACTTTTATAAAAATGATTTACTTGAGCCAAATGACATTAAAAAAGCAGAGTTTGGGATTTGGCAAGTTAAATGGAAAAATATCGAGAAACCCATAAGGCCCGAAACTGCTATAGATTCTTTAAGTGTCTGTAATCATTTTATGAACCCAGACATTTATCAATTACTAAAAACACTATCTATAATTGTGGTATCCACCGCTACGGCTGATCGCTGTTTTTCGACATTGAGAAAACTCAAAACCTATTTGAGAAATACGACTTTAAAATCCAGGCTAGTGAGACCTAATGGAATTTGAGCCCAAGCGTCTAAAATTGATTGTTTCAATTCATGCACTGAATAATATTGTTTGGCATCTTTGTAAACTTCTTTGGCGAGTAATCCCCAAACAATAATATTTATTATATTATATCTAATATTATCAATAATTAAAAAACAAATAAATCAATCTGGAGATCTGGAGATCGTGCAAGCCAATTTAATATTGGTATAGAATATGTTTCATGCCATAATTTTGTGATACGAGCAGTATGGATTGGAGCGTTATCTTGCTGAAATGTAAAATGTCTTCCTGCTATTTGCCGAAAACACGGTTTTCGGTTTGTTAGGAGATCTCTACACTTCAAAGCATTTTACTCTGCCATCTAAAATAACAACTTCGCGTCGGTCTCCGTAACCAATCGCACACCAAATAATTACAGATCGTACTCCCATTGGACGTCTTGACATTATACGTTCATTTTTTTTTTTTTTTTTCTTAAATCGTGATAGTAATACGAATATCCATCAGGACCGTCCATATACTAAGCTCGGCGTAAAAACCTATATAGTCGAATAGAGTAACACCATCATCATCATCAATATAGTTTATAATGATGATAATAATAATAATACAAGGCGTAAAAAAATAAAATAAAATAGACACACGTACATAAAATAATATTATTGTATTATCGTCCTGTAACAACGCACATGGATCACGGTCTATTATACGATACTTTGACTTTGACCCTCCTGATGAATGTATGATTAACACTTGAATGGGCTGTTCTCCGTGGTGGTCCGTCTATAGAGATCTTCGTACATATAAATATATATATATATATTTATATGTGAATAGACGTGAGCTATTATCTATTTTACGCCTTCGTTATGTTATATATATATATATACTAATGGTATTATTCGATCGATCCGTTTTCCATTGATGGAACGTACTATATAATATATATATATACATATATCCGTGATAAATAATATTACGAGTATATATTTATATGTGTATTAGATATTATTATATTATGTCCGTGATGGGCGAAAAACGTTTTATTTGGCAACTACTTAAATACGGCGAGTTTCGGACAATTTTTCGTATACCACGTTCGACCGTTAAAAATTATAATCAACGGTATAGTCGTAACGCGCAAACGCCAAAAGTTTGGACACTGCATTTTTTTTTTTTTTTTTTTTTTTTTTTTTTATTACTGTAAAGGTATATAATATAACGGGGGTGGTCAAACTGCGGTCCGCGCCATACCGCAAGACGCTAAATATATTATTTTGTAAATAAAAAAAAAAAAATAAGATAATGATAATATAAAAATATATATTTAAAAATGTAATTGATATATAATTTTATAAAAAAAAAATAATAGTGTTTTTTTTTTGAATTTGTAATATTTAAATATAAGGCAATTTTTTTACACGCGAATCGTCTTCAATTTTTAGTAAGTTTCTTGAAGTTTGGATTATGTTTATGGGTTACAATAGTTAAAAATCTTTTCTCTTTGCTCTTGGCTCTTACATATTTTTTATTTTATTGTGCGGCTCGTGAGTCTCTTCTAGTTAGCCACCTCTGTAATATAATATAACGTACGACAGGGTCTTCAAAATATTGTATATAACAGTTAATTTTTCACTATGAAATAATGGTTTTTTTTTTGTTTTTTTTCCAAATGCCTTTTGTCGAAGGATTGAATAAGTTATAACTTTTGACAATCGTGACAACCTTTGCGGCGGATTTGAAAACCACATCCGGTGTTCAAACGATGTATATAGAATCGTTAGCAAATTATTAAAGTATTGTCGGGGTGTTCAAAATACCAAATTTAATGTCCAAACGGATTATGATTTTTGCTGGTAAAACGCAGGTTTGTGCAGTATCGCATACAAATATATTGATTCGTGTCTACAGTGTAATAATAACAATGCATTACAATTACATTTTTTTTTTTTATTTTTTTTACTATTATCTAGTACAACTAATTATAGAGATTTTCGAAATGGCTGGAGGAGGGGATTTTAACCCCAATTCCCTTACATAATCCCCGTTGTACTGCGGCATGGCTGTCACTAGTAATAATAATTTGCATATTAATATAATCGAAAAATAGCATAATTGAATTATTCACTTATACTATAGTTTGGTTATGTCGAAAAACGGAAGTGTATACAGCTGCATTGAACGTCGACGAATATACGTACGATATTATTGTTGGGCTAATGTATGGAGGAGAAAAAAATTCTATTGCCGACCACCAAAGATTTTTTTTTTTTTTTTAATCGATCGCCGGGATAATTTTCTCACCGTCGCGTTTTTTTTTTTTTTGCTTTTTCTCTATAATATTATACGCTTTCGTCGTGTATTATTATTGAAAACGTAGGTAAAAAAAAAAACCACTTAACGTATTGTTATTGTTATAGTAACCCGACCACGATATATCCTCGAAACGCGATTATCATTATTATCAATACGCGGGCCGGGGTAAAAAAAAAAAAAAAAAAATAATAATAAATATATACGAAACTCCTCCGGAAAACACAAAAGCATCTACGGGTATAATATAATATATTATATATTATTATTATGCACGATACCTAATGGTCCGTGCGTAGGTACGGGTTAAATTGTAATATATCGAAACGTTAAAATGTATACGGTTTTTTTTTTTTTTTTTATTATTATTATTATTTTTTTTTTTTTTTTGTACAACGATCTATACCGGCCCGTATTATATTGTAACGTCGCGGCGGATCCACCGACTCGACGTCGCGTCTCGTCTCGTCTCCCATCGGTTTACCGGATAATCCGGGCGCGGCGAGTTTCTTTCGCCCAAACGTTCACTTCAATTTTCTAGGTCAAGTATACGCATTATGGTGAATACGAGATATATATATATATATACAATAATATCGTGTATCCTTCTGGGCATTAGGGGTGCCGTAAATGTATATGCGAGTATAAATATATATATATATTTTTTTTTTTTCACTCTGAATATAGATGATCCGGGGAGGGGGGGGGGGCGGAGGGGCGCACCGTAATAATATAATCAACCAAAAACCGACGTATTGTATTAATTTCCACGACGGGAAAATCCGTTAAAGGCTCGCGGTATACGGTAGGCACGTATATAACATTATGGTGCTCGGTTTAAGTGCGTATCGCGTATACTCACCCCGTACAACAAGTTCGTTTTATCATCTCCGACGTCGTCGTTATATCGATACGTGAAATATTGTGAATATACGCGGCGACAAGGGGGGAAAATAATAAAAAAAACAAATTGTGTCTGTGAACATCTGGGAGTCGAATTTCCCCCCTCCCCCTCCGCGCGAGCGCGCGCCCATATTTTGCGTTATAGAAATACGAGGTCTAATCAAAAAGTATCGAGGCTGTTAAAAAAAAAATATATATATACACATCTTTATTCGATAAAATTATTTACATTCAGAATACGATTCTTTTTCTGAATCTATACAAGTTCTTCTCCAACGTTCCTGCCATTTTTGAAAACACCTCCGGAAGTCACTTTTAAAAATTCCTCGTAGCTGCTCCGTCGCATTATGTTTTACTATATACACACACCAATTACCCTTGAGAGCCATTTATATCATTGAGAATAAAAAAAAATCACACGGAGCTAGGCGAATAGGGGGGGGGGTTGTTAAAAAAACTGGAGATATCGTGTTTGGCCAAAAACTGCTGCACAACATGGGCTGAATGGGCTGGAGCGTTATCGTGATACAATTTCCAACTGCCTTTAAACTCGGGTCTTTTTCTTCATAAACGGCGAGAAACATCAATGTACTACTACTACTATCTTATGGTTTGTCCTTTTGGAACATACGCATGATGGACAATCGGTAAGTCGACTTGGTAGTCGAAAAAAACTCATTGCGACTTGTTGACGGACGGATGGTCACGTGCATCACTTTTGAAATCGTATAAACCGTACAAAAAACGCGAGCACGGGACATGGTTTCATCTCCATAGGCTAATGATAACATTTGGTAGGTTCCAGTAGCCGTTTTCCCGAGTTTATGGCAAAATTTAATGCAAACACGTTGTTCTATGTTTTCGCTCATAATACCGAATACTCTGAAATACTAATATATGAATGTACTACTTTCACACTAAAAAAAAAAAAAAAAATGATAACATTTTAACCTAAGAATGGTTGATCGGTGGTTGAAAATAAAAACCCCCGCGTCCTTGACACCAGTGCAATACATATACACAAATTGTATCCGCTTAGCTTCGTCTGGGTGGTGGTCTGTAGAGGAAGTCTGTTCGAAGCTAAAAAAAAAAACACCGAAATTTAACCTAACTTATTTTATCACTTGTATTCGCCTATAGGAAAACAACTGCGGGTGTCGAGCTCGGGATAATTCAGTCCAGAGGGAGCTGCTAGTAATGTCCAAGAATAGCGGATAAATTCGACAAAAAAAAAAAATCGATTTCTAATGTTGTTAAAAAGTTACCCAATATCTTTGATGCTGCGGTGTATCAACATTGATTAAATGTACATATAATCCATAGTCCAAGTCAATGGACCAAATGTAAACTGGAGCCACGGTTTAGGTGCATTCATTACGTGGCCATCCATGTGCATTTATAGTTGCCTAGTACTACCATTATATTCCTACCTACGTAATAAATATATTATAGCGCATGGCCAACTATGGAATTATTACCATTACTATTTCTATTATGGACGACGCCATTTTGCCACTATTCTAATGTTCTGCTATGCGAATCGCCGAGTGTGTAACCGCTTGAGCTATTAGTTCGGTCGGTCGCCAGTTCTGTAGTAAAATATTATACTGTGTAGCCAGTGGCCGTATTTATGTAAAAAAAAAAAAAAAAATTGGTTTAATTTTTAGTCATAATCGTATCGTATTTAGGCAATTCAAGTACCTATTGTATATTGTTAAATTAAATCGACCATTCTGTTATGATAACCATAGATAATAAACACGGACTAAAATATAATCACAGAACAATAACCCCGTGTGGATAATAAAGGAATTATTATTTATGGTGATAACGAATTACTTTTTGATGTGTTATCAACAGCTATATTTGATAAATTTCGGTTACCATAGATAATGAAAAAATTAATATCTATGGCGGTTGCATATAAAAACAAATTGTAGTTTACTTTCTATTACTTAATTTAAATGCAAAGTATGTGCGCATAATATATTTGATTGACCTTTTTTTATTTAATACCAGACATTAAAAATTGGTCTAAATTTCCCAGGGTAATATAATGCCTAGTACCTTTTTTACCATTATTTTTTATGTTTCACTGAAAATCTTCAACGAATGGTATATTTTATAAAATGTGATAAAGAGTATAAACGCTAATAAACAAACATGTGGTTTTTTTTGTTTTGTCCCCCCCCCCTATTAAGAAATCCCGGCTACGCCACTGCGTGTAGTCCCACGAAACATTTTTTTCCGCTCGCTTATTATATATTATTATCAATCTATATTTAGTTTATGCCTATGAAACTTATTAATCGATAGTTTTTAACAATTCTGGTTTATCAATTCGTGTTCTGACGATTTTTGGTCGACTTAACATTATAACGATAATCGCCTGAAAACGATTTTAAATATTTACGAAATATAATCACTTTTCACTTTTAATTGTTCTAGACGTAATAACAGTTATATACTGTGGGTATGCTGCTGTATGATACATACGTCTGCATCAGGCACATACTGTCGCGAGGGAAATTCGTTTATCCCGAACAAATAAAATCATAATAATATTATATTGATTGATAATCCGGTGTGTCGTATAGAAGAGCCGAGCAGAATATTCACATTTTTCGTTTATGATTTCGGGTGCAGAAACACATCTCATATATACGCCGCGATGTCGTATTGCAGTTTAAAACATTCTATCCGTCACTCAAAATAAATAAAGATATTCGATGTTTTTACGCTCGCACCTGAGACACCGAATTTTCAAATTTTCCATTACGATAAAATCGCACACACACACACACACAACTCGGTAATATTATTTTTATTCATAACCGAATACATCGGAATCCAATTTCCGTACCAAAATACGCGTATGTAATATCATCACATGTTTGCTACTTATTGTTGAAGTTAAAAAATTTGATGCAGTTACCTCCCGAATTTCATCTAACACGTACACATATTACAAAAAATGTGTTTAAAATTTCGTTTCGATTAGTCAAATCCGAGACGTACACAAAAAAAGGTTGAATATTTTAACTTCGGGAGGGGGGGGTAGTTTTTCAATTATTTTTTCCAACAATTTATTCTGCTCACGATAAAATCGTATAAAACTTTTATTAGTAATAATCATATTAAAAAAAAAAAATGTTATTAGAAAAATTCGTTCAAATTCATTATTTTTGTTTAACTAATACAATGTTTTTAAGTTTTTTTTGTTTTATCTAGTTTTATAATTTATATTTTCCGTACATATTCCGCGCGCGTTCGAGTAAATTTTCAATGAAATATTTTCATTGAGTGGATAATTTTTTTTTTTTTTTTCCTTGTAGTTTTCTTGACAACGGGGAACACTGAGGAAAAAAACGTCGGAATATTTACGCAATAACAGTTACTGTAAATTTCGATTTTGTTATTATGTTGTTGTCGTCGGTGTGAAAAATAATCGTAGAGACCTAAAACTTTCACTGAACACTTTTTATTAGCACTTTCTAGACGCGGCACAATGAAAATTTCGTTTAATTTTTCAGTTACGTATTAATACGATTTTCAATTTAAATTTATCGAAAAACGTTTAACCGACTCCGCTCAAAATCGTTTTTTGTTTTTTTTATTACAACTCAAATAATAATAATATTATTGTAAAAATCGAACCGCGTGTGAAAAATGAAAACGCGAAAAATAATATGTCGGCGGGTGTTCTAGATTGGAATGTTATTAAGATAACATAACGGTATAGGCGTAAGAAGAGAACGCAACGTAAATGTTTCGTATACATAATATAGGTTTACGATTATATTTCGTGTGTGTGTGTGTACTTTGAAGAAGGAAAAAAGAAAGGAGAAAAAAAAAAAAAAACGTCAATAAAACTCTAAAGGTGTGTGGCGGCGGTGGCGGCGGTGGTGGTACCTAACCGTCGTATATAGTTATACGCGTACGCCGTACGGTTATGATGTTTTTAATGATTTTGGCTCGAATATACCCCGTCCCCGCGTGTTTCTCTCGCGATATCTATACCTCTAAACGACAATTTCGTAACCATGACTACCGGGTAAGTGGTTATTGTGACGACGACGACGATGACGACGACGACGACGACGACGTCGACGCTCGCGGTCTCTCGACTTCCGTTTATCCGTATAATATATAAATATATACCGACTTGGCGTGTTTATATATACTTAGGCGACGCGTGCGTGTGCGCGTATACTGTAACGCGCATATGTATGATTTCCGTTATAGGCGTATTGTGTATATACAGGGTGATTTTTGTTGTTTGATTATTGGATTCTTCATGGCGATCCTGCAATTTTCCCGGGGGATTTCGGGTAAATTTGATTTTTTTTTTTTTTTTTTTTTGTCGTACTTTCCGTTTAACTGTTCGTTACGGAATTTTTTTTTTTTATTATTTAAATTGATTGTTTTAACCTCGCGCCTTACGTATACCATAAGCCTTATGACGCAGATTCCGATAACAACAAAAAAAAAATAGATAAAATCTATACATTTTAGACGTAAACGCACACCGCGCTATTGACGTTATAATTGTAACGCGTATCGAATCGTTTAGAGAAACACCGTATTTTCGATTCCGGTCCGAAAAGGGTTGCGGGGTGCGCCATATTGAAAATCAAACGTTATTTATGTGAGCCTGTTCGTTTTTTATTTTTTTTTTTTTATAAATTGATTACAATTCGAATCTTCGTATAGCAATGCCGGATTTATAGGAACACAAAGGAGGTCTGGGACTCCCGGATCCTCTGATCGAATCCCGTTGCATTCAATAAATTACCCCGTTTTTTCTCTCTCTCGATTTTTACTGGTCATGCCTATTAGATAAAATAATAGTATGCATTATATATTATGCCCGAGAACCGCACAGACCATCCACTGCGGTATATTTTTTGTTTGTCCTGGCGAAGTCCCCCGGGCTATAACTCTCTTGTCCATCCTGGCCATCCCATTAATACCATTAATCACTGCCTCGTAGATATAATATAACCGCTAGGTCGCCACAAATAATAAATATAAAAAAAATCACCCTGTATTTTATATACGCGAGACTATATTATTAAGTGATCGAAAGACGCACGTGTCGATGCCGTTCGGTTTTTTCGCACATTTTTCCATATATATATATATATATAATAATAATAATAACAACGAGCAGGAGCGATGTAGAAAGACCGCGATCGCGTGTGTGTACAAGTGCGCGGTACATCGCGCGGAGTGCGGATGGAAAAACGACTGCGGTGATGGCAGCAGCAGAGTATGTTAGGTGTTTTTTCTTTTTTTTTTTTTTTTCCCGCCTTTTTTTTTCACCACCGCCGTGTGACGTATTGATTTTATCCCCGGTCTTTTTTAGAGCCCGGGAAATTCTTTTTTTTCTCTCCCTCCGGGGCCCCGTCCCTCCCACCATCCCTCGTCGAGCCCACCGCCGCAAGTCGTCCGCTCCTATCGCAACACCTTGTGCGTCGTCCCGCCGCCCCGCGTCCTCATCCCACGTCGTGCGTTTTCTCCGTCGTCGTCGCCGTCGCCGCGGCGTTGCCTGTTTTGTATATTATATACACACATCTTATATATATATATATATATACATTTTTTTTTTTTTTTTTTTTTTTTTTATTATTCCCCATTATTTCCCTTCGAAAAGCCAAGTCTATATACCCACCCTACGCCGCAGCCGCCGCCGGTTGCGGATAAAAACTACCGAGTCTACTCTGCGCTCGACGCCAATAATATACACGTACACCGCTACATATAGTCGTAAATTACATACGCCGTACGCATAAATTATCAATATTATAAAACGGCCCGAAGTGTGGTTTTCCCGGTCCGGTGTTCGTTATGATAATACGCTCCGAAACGTGCGAAATAATAATATTGCTCACGAGCAGAACCGTAAATACGGTCCGTAATGCCGCGTCATTTACGAAACGGGATAAAAAGGGATCAATTCACCCGCAAAACTCTTAAATACCGCCGTTGAACGCCCCTTCGTCTTCGTCTGCGGTTCGTTTCGGTTCGATAAATAGGTAACATAATTCCCTATACCTACGAAAAACGCGCAAAAAAAACCTAACTAGACAATCCGGGACCGTTCCGAAAATTTAAACGGGCCTGAACAATAACACATCGTGTCCTCTCACCTTGAGCCGCCTTGTAAAATGTGCAAAACAAAAATAAATAAATAAATAAAAACATTAGAAGAATACTTTTGATCGCTCGTCTTTCGGACGGTCGCGCGCTTATTTTTCTGGTTGGTGGGAGAACCCTGTGGCGAATTGAACGACGAGGATGGAAAATATTTATGAACCGCCAAATAGGGCAACATAATGACGTTATCTCTATATAACCTATTATCTCTATTTCGCGTGTGATTTTCGGTTATAGAGGACGACTATATTGCCGCTGCCCTCGCCTTACCTAATGGTAATATATATATATATATATATTAAACGGTCGTTTGATCGCGGACAAATACACGAAACGCTATAGTAAAGATGGTTTCCCTCCACCCCATTTTCTCTTTTCCACTCCCGCCACAATATAGTATACGGTTTGTGTCCAGAGACAGAGGGAAAAAAGAAAGGAAAAAAAAAAATAGTAGAAGAATAAGAAAAGAAGAAAAAAACCACCGGAAAATAAATATATATATATATATACGTATATAAAGGTCCGGCGGACCAATGCCGTCGTAGCGGGGCGCGAAAAGAAGGGGTCCGCGGGCCGCGCAAGCGTCGGCCACCCCAATTAACAGGGCCGCTTTTAATTAGTGGACCTCGTGGGAGGGATCTCGCGGGATTATCGCGTCCGGTCGCCGCGCCTTCCCGTCCGCCGTTTTTGTTTTCAGCGCGCGCGTCTGACCTCCTCTTTCGCCGTCGCCGCCGCCTCATCACCGCTCGCCGGTCGCCATTTCTATTATTATTATTATTATTATTATCATCCCTTATATATATATATATATATATCTTATACGGTAATATATTTGGTATTGCGTTTATCCGCCCGAAAATATTTTTATTATTATCCGTCTCCCGACGGATTTTAACCATATGCGTATTATAACGCGTGCGTATAAATTATGTAGGGAGTGTCCCCTCCTCCGCACCCCGGCCGTATTTAAGCCAGAAATTAATACGGTTTGTACACTAAACAACATTCCGGGGGCGTTTTTTTTTTTTTTTTTTTTATAAAACGTCTAGTCAGACGATTCTATTGCGTATTTGATATTATTATTATATATGCAAATTGAAAATGTAATTAATAATAATTTGTTAAGAAAATAATTATTATTATTTATCTAATATTTATTAGATAAATATTACTCTAGCAAATATTCGGACAATGGTTATTGGTTATTTTCGACACCGACTGTACACCGTATACCGTGTGACGGTAACCCGTACGGAAGCGGCAGCCGCTGTTGGAAATGTCTCGAAATTTCGTCTTAGAACTGAGATTAAGCCAATAAGGATGTGTGAACCCCGCACGAGTTGTATTTAAATAGAAAATTAAAACGCCCACCTTAAGAAAACAAAAAAAAATCCTGGCTACGCGCCTGGTAAAAGTCAATACGCGTGCGGCAGATATACAAGGCGATGGGTATACACAACTCGCCGGTGTTGAATACCGACTCTTCCGGTTGGCTTACCGGAATGCGATTTGCACAAACACCAACACGAAGCCACGACGTCGGATATATTCAAATTTTTGGCCGTTGACGGTTAACGTGCTGGTCAGACTGTTTACTGGTATGAAATATACGAAGTATATACAAATATATATATATATATATATAGTATTATAGGAGTTCCGTTATTAACTTCTTCGTATTGCTTAAAAACTAACGGTTTTATTTAAACGTTGCGCAAAATCAAACATTTTATTTAGCGCATACGAAAGCCAAGTATGTGCATTAGACCAGCGGTTTTTAAACTGTTTTTATACCCCAGGGTTCCGCGTAGATCACTTAAGGATAACCACGAAACTTAAGTGCTTTCATTCAAAATATTCAAATCTCTATCGACATGTACTACTGGAATTTTGAAATATTTAGTCTTCGAAATTCGTTTCGTGATGATGAACAAATATCATGGGACAATTGCGTTGATATCTATAGTACCGATGGAGCAAAGGCTACGAGTGCGTATAATTAATGGACCTGTACAGCGCACTAAAAATATTAACAAAAACCGTTCTAGTGACCACTGCATGATACATAGGCAAGCCGCTGCAAAAAAGTTATTCACTAGTTGGAATGCTCTTGAATAATGTCGAATACGATTGTTCTTGATAAGATCGTCAAAATCATAAACTTTATAAAATCTCGGCGTCTAAATAATTGTTTATTCAAAATCCTATCTTGATCAAATTTGGCTATTTAATAGTCATTTTTACAAAGATCGATGAGCTTAATTTCACTTAATTTTCGTAATTTTTGTTGCAAATAGTCCTTATATAAAATGTCGCATTAAAACTATTGAAACAAAGTAGAGGTTCCACGATAAAAGTGGATATAAAAAATGGTTCTCCGGATAAAAAAAAACATTTAGAAATGCTGCATTAGACGTTATATCGATTTATTTCTCGGGTATATTTACATAATATTACAAAAAATTAGTTCGAATATTGACCACGTATAGCGCACGCACGCACCCCCCCCCCTCCCCCTGTCGTACTGGGTACGTGGGTACGTGCGGACTGGTCTCGTATATATAGCCGGTACTCGAAATTAATCCTCATAGAATATTCCGTGCTTATTATATTTACTCTAATCACGGGGAGTTTAATGCGGATTTGAGTAATTTTATTGGTGTGTTTATCCGTATAATAGTTGCTATGTGACTTTTAATACAATACGGCATTTATACGCGTATAAATGATTACGGTTCTCTAATAATTTATTTCCACTCGGCTAAATCACGATCGCGTGGGAAACGGCTGTTACTCTGATACTCTAATCGCCTATTTAAAAAATATAAATCCATACGCGTTCTATAAACAAAAAAAAAAAAAAACAAACGAAGCACGATATTATATTTTCGGTAATTTTGGATTCTGATAGTTTAGCGAAGAGTCTATTCGAATATTACCGACGGTTTTATTTAAAAATGAAAACGAAAATCGACAACAAATTTCGATACATTGGTTTTGTTTCTGTTGATTTCTGGGCTACCAGAATCGTTTTTCGTTTGCAATGATGATTTATCGTTGCGCATACAGAACTATAAACAATACCCTATAGGGTAATATATTCTATCGGTTTTATTTTTTTTTTTTTTTATTATTATTATTGAATTTGTTTTAACAAATACGCTGTATATAATATAATATTATAATGTAGGTTCACCGCGGCGCGGCGGGCGGACAGCAAACTTTAACCTATAATCGATTTGTTTTCGAATTAAACGATATAAATATACGTACATTTTGTTTAAACCTACGTTTTTTTTATTTTTTATTATTTTTTTTTTTTCTCATTTCCGTTTTCCTTTGTCCGAGCCCGTTTAGTTATGACGCCGCTGCAACGTTGTCCACTCGTCACACGCATAATTGACGAAATTATTAATTTATACACGACAAATCGGATTAATAAACGACCGGTGCTTATCCGAGACGTACGAGTATATATCGCGATCGCAGTGTTTATCGCGCATTTATCATTATCGTTAATCACCGGACGGATTGATTTGCTCAACATTTACGCGGGCGCACGTTAATTTTGGAGGTCGGTATATATTATAAACTATTATGTGTTTATATACATCATAATGGGGCGCGGATAACGTCCGTGCCCGTTAATATTACGCGACACACGCGACAATAAACGAACGTATCGAACAAATACGCCCCGGGAAACCTAAAATATTATACATGGACGTCGTGGCAATATAATGAGTAATCTAGTGTACCATGAAGGTATATATCTGTCGTTTTTCGACTGTCGGGTGGTTTTTTTTTTTTTTTTATAACCTCCCCCGCGCACAAACACACACACACACCGACCCCCTAAACGTCATGGCGTTTACGAACGGTCTACATTTTATATAAAAAAAAAAAAATTGTGTGTCTAAAATTCGCCCGTTCGTGTCTATATCTACGGGTATAGTAAGCAATATTACTAACATATATAACTCGCTCTAATCGTTTGTGTCGCGCAATAGTTTCGCGGGGTACCTATCTACGGGTTTCCAGTCGATAATATCGAATCGTTTTCGTTCTTTTCGAGCCGGTTTGTTTTATAATATTTTTTTTTTTTTTATATATATACACTCGTTACGTACGTATTATGGCACAGTGTACCTATAAATATTATTATTATTATTATTATGGGGGCGCACGCCCATATTTACCGGCATTGTGTCTGTCCTGCACATTGGTCGTCGTGGACCTATAAATGAACATAATGATATTCGCGTTCACGAGTAGTAGTAATGCCTTTCGAAATTCGGCACGTTCGAGACGACGAAAATATAAAATATATAGGGTGCCCCTCGGTTGCGATATCTCCCGAGATAATGAAAACAATATAGTATATATAATACGTATGGCTCACGGGGATAAGGAATACCAATTTGCATATTATAATTACATTTTTTTGAACTTTTTAAATTTTATTTTATTCGAAAAATTTAAACGTAGATAGTTTTTCTAGTGTTTATTATTCTTTTGAACGTTTTGACTGACGTTGCGACTTTTTGATTTTCATTAACCTCGTGATTTTTAATATTTTTTTTTTTTTTTTTAGTTTAGTTTACAGAAAAAATAGCGTACCTATAATTCAATACCATAATGTTTTCAAATTGTCTCGTCGCGTTTTCTGATAAGCTTTGTTTATCGAAACACTATAATACAAACAAATATATATATATATATATTAAAAATCTCGCAAGGTCACGATAAAATAAAAAGTCGAAACGTCAAAATGAATATATACCACTTCGCGGGACACCCTGTATAGGTACCTAGAGATTCATTATTTTTATTATTATATAGGTATATAGAAGCGAAATAGAACAACATCTTCAACGACCGTCGAGAGTTTTATATCTCTACCGTCGTTAACTCGGATAATGATGAACTCGATTTATATCTATAACAATAATATAATATTCGAAGTGTGTATAAAGGTATATACACAGTTGTATGTCATAATATTATTATTTTATAAATTACGTATGACGACCCGAATCGAGAGGGTCGGGAGTACCTATACATTTTTTTTTTTTTTTTTACATATATTTCCCAACGTGTTTCTTTTTATTTCTATAAAAATGCCGCTGGTGCAACGCGGATCATTAGTTATTCTTATTACGCTGATTTTCGCATCGCAATATTTTTATTTTATAATATTTTTTTTTCATTTCTACGGTCAAAAAGTCCGCGAGAAGCATTTGCTTTCCACGGTGTTTCCCGTCTATAAAAACTAAAATACTTTCGACGGCGTTTCTTTGGTTTACGAACGCAAGCTCCGGTGTGACGGGTGCCCATAAAAAAAAAACCCCCCCGGAATATACAAAGTGTACATATTTGTACATTCCCAGTTTTTACGGTTTTCCGAGTTTGAAATTAAAAAACAATTTTACACTCCTAGTTTTTCCGTACTCCCGGTGTGACACTAAAACCGTCCGCAACAATGATACGAATGTATTTGCAACACTTATATAATATAACACCGTATACCCAATCTAATCTTACCTACCCGTTAGTTGAAACCTAATACCGGTCTAAGGAAGTTAGTGCTCTAAGCGTAAACCTTGTCGACGACAAACAATAATTGTGGTTTACATAAAGTTGGAGGGAGGGGAATAGAAAAACCACGTCGGATAGGTCACTGTAGGAATCTGAGGTAATCGGGATAATAAGTAAGTACCGAGGGATACATTAAATTTGTTGGTATACACCCGCGGTTCTTAAACTGTGGTCCACGGCCCCCTGGGGGTCCCCGACACTCACGGCCGGGGGTCCGCGACCCTATCAGCACTTAAATCAAGTCCTTAAGGAGTAAACGTGTTACAACTTTTTTAATTTAAAATAAGATTGAAACGATGATAAAACAATTGGAACTGTGGAGTCTCCGCGTGCCAATGAAGAACTACGATCCATTTCCAAACCTCGACAATTTTCTCGAATCAACTGTAGAAGAATTGTCTGTCGAAGATGCTAGATATTTCAAAGAACACGGTATGCAAGATATGCAACGTATCTTCCGCAATTATGTTCTTCCTATTCCAGATAAAAGTAAAAACTGGTTTCGATACCCGTTTGAAAATTATATTCATCAAATAAATGGACTGGCATCGTGTGGCTATCGATGATAGAAACGCCTACAAACGATAGTTTAAAAATACAATTTAATCAAAAGTCGTTAAAAAATTTCTGGTTGCGTGCGTGTTCGAGAAGATTAACCAGAGTTATCGAGTTTCAATTCCGTTCCCCAGAACTTATTTATGCGGAAACGATTTTTCTGCCCTTGTTTTAATTGAAAATAAGGTTAAAAACCTATTAGAAAACATAGAGCCCGAGCTACGATTAAAACTTTCTAGTATTGAGCCCGACGATCGAAAACTGGTGTCTATGAACGCAACACCATTTTTCGCGTTAAGTAAATTAAGTACAATACAATATAAAAAATAAATATTAAAACATCGATTACGATAATGTGGGATATTTTGTAAAAAAAAAAAAAAAAAATTAAAAAAAAAAAGTTTCTGGTAAGAAAATTGGCGACGGGGTCTGCCGCGATTTCTAAAAAATTTTCGTCGGAAAGGGGGTCCGTGTTCTACATAAAGTTTATGGACTATTACTTACACGTACAATTTCGTGGTTTTCGTATTATATTATTTATACGTGACATCATTGATTATGAGTGTTTATAATCAACGGTCATATTTATACGCGGGTAAAATGATCAACATTTACCCAAACGCGGTGCAACCTATAAATATTATTAACAATATTTTTTATTGAATATTCATACGCGCGCCGTGTAACAATAGAAAATTATCTATTTTTTTTAAATTATTAATTACGGGTCGCTAATGTTTTGTTTGCATAATCGTTATAGTAATAATACGACAATTAATGTCGTCGTACTCCTCACGAATACGTACGCATATTGTTATTTTCGCCGCGCAAACGTCCGATAACGGTAAAAATTAATATCGGGTTTGACGGGAAGGGAAAAAACCTGTTGGTGGTATTTTTTTATTATTTGTGCTGAAATATTTATACGCCGGGTGTAAAACGATAATTATTAACCGGGTATAATAATATCGTATTATATTTCTGGCCGATAATAGCGTAAAAAACAATTTGATTGTTCATTAATAACGGGCGAATAACGATACACCCCCGTCACTTATTGTTATTATTATCCTCGGACAGAGGGTACCGCCTCGCAAATGTCAACTACGAACACCGTTCGTAGTTCGTTTTTTTTTTTTTTTTTTTTTATCGCATTGTACGTCGTCCGCCGTTTAACAGCCTTGGACACGACAAACGGAATGCTTAAATACACGGCAATTAAATATTTTGAAAAAAAAAACAAAACAAAACGCGTCCGTAATACGTAATTACAGGAACGATAATATATAATATTATAATATACCATATAGGAGGTAGTGTACAACTGTGGGACGTGGACGATAGCCATCTGCGCGTGTGTTTCCCCGCAAATCGCCAATTTGTCGACCCGTTAGACCGAGACCCGTGTCTACGTAAAAAAAGAAGAAAAAAAAAACGTATAACATTTCTATTATTATCACATGTAGGCGCATACTTTTAATAATTTCGAGTTTCGCGTCTTTCGGAAATTCGATATCGCGACACCGGGTATCTTATCGCGCGTTTATCGACCACAGGCCGGACGCTGATAAAAATTAACACGAACGGAGATTTAAGAGTCGAATCATGTCGGTAAATCATACAAAATGTATCGGTATCATATACTGCGGCAAATGATATTGCGGTTTGCAATGTAAAATGTATTTGTTTTTGTTCTTTTTTTTTTTTTTTTTTTTTCGTAAAAATTGAACAAAATTAACTATATAATTTAGGTGGGGCCCCAGTACACGAATTAGGAGAGGAGCCTCGTCGAGGGTTTGCCGACTAAACCGACCGTTAAATTCGCCACTGGACATATATACGTTTTGTTTTAATAGCAAAATTACATTTTTAGACGGCGAATTTAAATAAATTAACGAATTAACGCATAACTTCCTACCGAAAAAATACCAATAAATAAATTTAAAAAAGATAACACTCGTAGCAATGTTGTATGTGGGAAGTTTGGAATGTAGGATGATATAGCGAGGAAAATCGCGAATTTATATCTGTACGCAACGATAAACCGTTGCTATAACAAATATTTAGATAAATTAAAATTTAATATTGTATTAGTTTGTAACTGTATAAATTAAATTACAAATACTATCCGTTATTTTTCGTTTCAAATTGTTGTGTATTTTTTTGGTGCCAAAACACGTTTATCCATATAATTCGGAAAATGGCAAATTGTGATTCATACGATTTTCATCAAAATTTTAACTTTAAACGCTTATAGGTAAAAATTCTTTTACTATTCAACTTTTAGATATTAAGCGTAGCGAAGAATGTGTTATTTTTTTTGTTTTTGTTTTTAACCATTAAGTACGACTTTTGATGAACCATTACAAACAATTGTGTAAAAATTGTACTCACATAAGACCCGATAAAAAAAAATAAAAAACATCAAATAATTGTACGAATTAAATATTTTTGAATGGCATTAAATAACATTTAATGAAGAAAAACATTTTTGTTTAATAAAACAGTTTTAATGTCTTCATAATATCACCGGGTGAGGGGGTAGGTGCGAGAGAACGACGATAGTTTATCCTTGGCCGCCCCTCTGAATTCCCCTCGGTGTGGTCTCTTTGAGCCCTCTGTTTAATGAATCATGTACACGCCACGGAGTGCACCACCAGGTATAATAATTACATGTATTCGGTTGGCTAACCGATCGCGGTAACAAGACCTTACAATAACCGAATAATATAACCTTATAGCATAGTGGACGCAATAAAAGAATGGTTAGACCATGAGAGCTTATCACGCGAAAATTAACATTAATACTATTGTTGTCCCCTAGAGTGAGAACAAGGGGTCATATCCTGTTATTCTCCCTTCACCATTCGCTGTCGCGTCCCCTTATGTTGTTAACATAGGAGTGGTCTCTATCCATCATTACCTATGCCTTAAAGTACCTAACCGACAACCGTATATGCAGAGACGTATTTACAATTATTGGCGCCCTGTGGCACTGTTCCTTGAGCGCCCTCTTTTGATAGTAACTGTTAACTATTATACAGAATGGTTATTAAAAAAAAAAAAAAAAAAACATTAATATTTTCAATACAAGCCTATATGTTTAGGTAAATTATTCAAGTAAAATTTATAATTTTCTACGTGAATTTTGTTTTGCAAATCAATTTATAATACCATCAAAACTCATATCTATAGCAATTGCAGATTCAATAGAGAGATTCGCTAACCTATTAAGACGATCATCAGTCATTCTCGGCCTCCAATAAGATTTAACCCTCTTCAGTGCTAAAAATGATCTCTCGAATGAACAATTGAACGTTGAGCAGCATAGATACGTCCTTAATCCTTAAACATACATAAGGAAACAGTTTTTGTAGTTTTTCAATCCTGATAATAGTACAAGTATCAATTATAGTTATAGGTATTTTGTTTTCGGTAAAACTCATTAAATAACTTCTGAATTGTATACACTCGTAAGAAAATGCAGAAGAAAGATCATCTTAATCAACGGCCATTATAATTTATCGTACGGTCGTCGGCGCATGAATGTGAGAGGGATGGCTTAAATGGGTCGGGGAGAGAGATTATTGTAAGCCATTCGCATATTGGTACAAAAAATCATTACCACCAACTTTGGTATTACACGTGGCAGGTTATCTGCTATCAATGTTGTCTATTTTATCATGATAATAGTATAAAATTAGTCGTGATAACGATATAAAATAACTATTTTACGATGTTTTAAGATCCTTACGCCCTCTCAAAATTTGGCGCCCGGGGCCAATGCTTCTCTAGCCCCTCCCCCTAAATACGTAACCGTAGTGACCATACGTAATATGTATATAGAGAAAATTCGTAATAACACATACGTAACATTCGAAATGTTTGTGTGGTTGAAATTCGTCAGCGTTATCTATATTACCAATAAAGGTATACGTATTTACAATAAACGATTTTATTATTATTATTATTTTTTTTTTTTTTGTTAATATAAGAAGTTGATTTAAAATCAGGCGATAGTGGACATTTCGATGGAGATAATAAACAAAAAAAAAAAAAAAAAAAACTGTTAACCCCGGACAATGTACGAACGGCCCGAATCAAAAGATTCAAAATCCAAAATCGGGATTTTTAAACAAACGCCGGATATCGAATAACGACAATCCGGATTGTCGACAACACTGGCGAATCCGGATTTTCACCGGTATCTCCGGTTTACGCCGATACTACTCGCGGTCGTTATTATTCGTACGTACGTATTACCCAAGCTCGTACGATATTACAAATATACGTACTATCGCATCGCCGTTATACATTAAAATAATATTATACTATTATTATTATTATTATTATTATTATAAATCGCATTTTACAATCGGCGCACGGGCTCCGTATTTTTATTATTATTTTTTTTTTTTTTTTTTTAATGTATACACCCGCGATACAATTATTTACGAACTCGGCGTGTGTACGCGCATAATACAGGCGGGTACATTTAAATATGTACTCGTTTACCCATTATATATTATACTCTGGCGGACGTCAATCACCTCTTCTCGTCCGGAGACAGAGAAAGACAGGATAAGTCCGCGCGCGCATATTTTATCGTCGCGTGTATATAAAATAATAATAATAATAATATTATTATTATTATTATTATTATTATGTGGGTACCGGAGAGACGACAATGGGACGACTTTTAGTCGTTTTTCCGTCCGTCTTCTCCCGTGGCAGCCGCGCAGAGGAAACAAAAAAAAAAAATAATAATAATAATAATAGTACGACTCGTCGTGTACGTATACATACACATATATATATATATATTATATAATAATATATACGTATAAATCCGTCGGCTCTTGAATGAAATCGCGGACGCTGCGCGTTTCATTCATTCCCAACGCGTTGCCGGGCGAGCGAACGCGCGCATTATATAACCCCCCGCGTCCGAGCGGCTCTGAAATCCTATACGGTCAACGTCGTCGCCCGTCGCCGTTTCTGTTGTCCGCGCACAAAATATTATTATATTATCACGCCGTCGTCGTCTATATATATATATATTATTTATTATACACGCGTTATTATTATATTAACGACGACCGCCGGACACAATGCGCGTTTAATTAATTTTTTATTTTTTTTTCCCTTCTATACGGATTTTAATTATACACGGTTTGCCCGGTCGCGATCTTCACACGATCGGTATTTTTTTTTATTTTTTTTTTCCCGTTCCCGCTCTCTCTGACCGCGCAGAGTTTCTCTCTCTCGCTGTAATATGTATGTGTCCGTTTTGAGTCCACGACGACGACGACGACGAACCTTATAATATATACTCGTATTTCATTTTCCGTCGGATTATTGTCGGTGTAAATATCGGTTTTCGTTACCGTGCATGATGTCGTTATTTTTTTTCATATTTTACCGGCATTTATACTGTCCGCGAAGGCCCTCGACCGTCTCTCGCTGTTTTCTTTTATTTTCGTCCCGCGGAAAATATCGGCCACGTCCGACTTTACCCTATACGCGCATTCGTCTGATACCCGGAGTGTATCCAAAGTGAAATCTCTAAATACCGGACACTCTCTCGCGGTCGCCGACTTTTCGTCCACTGTTTAGAAGGCTAGGTTAGAAGGTTTTGGGGGGAAGCAACGAAGTGGTATTGTATACATGAAGTTTTAAAACGGTTGAAAACTCCACTGTCGACGACACCGACGTTTCCGTTCACTGTAGCTACGTCCATTCTCGTTTCTCTTCTCCGTTTTCAGCCAGAGTTCCGTAAAGAGCTTATTTATTTATTCTCTATGATGTCCGCGGTTTGTATTTTACTTACACCAAACTTGTCTGCGAACGCACGATCGCCCATATTCGTGCGGGACGCTCGAAATTCAAGAATGTCCATTTTCGTTTCTTTTACCGGTCATCGCGTACGACAATATACGTTCGCAAAACACGCATTCAATTTCGAATTACAAACACGACTAATGCAATACGAATGGCGAAAACTTCACATAAACGATAAAAGTGTCCGTTATTTAGAGTGTCCCGTATTTAGAGGTTTTCCTATAGTGAAAATGTCCCCGTTCCCGAAAAAACATCAGCTATTTGCAGGAGGTGTCCGTTAATGGAAGTTTCACTGTATATATTCATATTACGATCGCAATATATACCTATCCATAACCCACTAAAAGTATTTCCAAAAACGCAGTTATAAATGTATAATACATATATATATATATAGAACAGTGATGGCCAGACTTTTGTGCGCGATCCAATAATCAAAAATATTTCCTTAAAGTTTTATAAGGTATTAGGCTTGGGCGATGTGTTTCGTGTTGGATTCACTTAAGTCACTGACAACGCGCCTATGGGACATTTTAAAACTACCATAAATCTCCACATTGTGCGTATTTGTACAAACCGAAATCAAAAGTATTTCTTGAATATTTATATTGGTGGCCAAATTTGTACACAGAATGACCGATTGGGTCCCGCCCATAAAATATTGTCGGCTTTTTCATATTTTACCGTTACAATAAGCTACCAAAACCGTTCTGCTCGATTTGTTCTCGGACATGATAATCTATATGTATATAAATTCCCGGAGCTCTTCTTTATACTATAGGCGAGGTGATTATGATTTGAATTTATTTTTTTTTTTTTTTTGTGAATTGGTTAACATTATGGTTTTTTCTTCCGAAACGAGTTTCACATAGAACATAGATTTAAAGACGTGTTTACGCCTATATATTATTATGTACATAACACCCGATATTGTATACATTATTAGCGAATAAATATTTCAATATGGTTAAAGACCGTCAGTTACAATATTATATTATATTGTATTATATTATCCGTGGGCGGCGAACGCGGCGCGATTTACTATGAAAATTCAAATAAAAAAAAAAATTAATCAAGGACGAACACGGAGTCCAATAACACGAAAACGACGGAGAAAAAAACCGAAACAAGTGGTTTATGTTTGTATATACGAAATTGATGCACCTATATGCACCGCACGTTGTGAGACACGGCAAAATTGCAAATTAGACTGTTGGTGAATATATAGGCCCTTTTCGTTTCCGACAATCGTATAATATTACATCGGCTTGGCGAAATAAAATTTACATATTATATATATATATATATATATATATATATATATACGTTCTCGCGAATTACGAATATCGACTTGATGTCATATAATATCGTTGAGTGGCTTTTTTTTTTTTTTATCATACAATATTGTTGTATATCGATTTCCTATACATTTCATCTACCCGTGCCCGTAATATAGAAACCGCATCGACGCGCCGAACCCTTTGGCTGTGCGAAACGAAATATATTTTTATTTTTTTTTTTTTTTTTTACCATCCGCCTAATAAAATATATTATATGAATCGTAAGCGCGTTTTAATAGTATTGTACAATACTCAAAACACTTGCATATACCGCATTACGTACTATTATGATTGTTATATTATGCTCGCGTAATATTATATACCCAGTGACGTGTGCCCGGGAATTTTCAATTAGTGAGGGGGAAGCTTAGGCGCCAGGTTTTTAAAATATTATGTGAGGTGCTCACTACTTTAGATATTCTTGTACGCTTATACAGCAAAAAAAAACCGTAACTCTCGTCATGTTTAATATTCTAAATTTTTATTTTCTCCTTAAATTGTCCTTTATGCAATTACTCTAATATTGAAAATAATAGTAATATTTTGTAGAAATACGTGGCAGAGATATTAATGTTTTTTTTTTTTTATATAAGAACCACGAAGGACTGAGCCCCGTCTAATAAATCTCATGGAGATTTCAACCCCCCCCCCAGTCTCCCTGTACATGACGACTATGGGATGGAGACTAAGAAGTACCTATATTATTGGTAATTGTATAATTTACAACCCGTCTGTCTTGGTCCGTGGATTATTGTAACCACGAATTAATCGGTGGTCGTACTTATACCATTTTGTCGTTATCGCGTGGGCTCTATCACCGCGCCGCTATCGTTTTTGTCGATTGCACTTGCATACTTTAGTTGAAAAGAGATAGACACCCGATAGAATTTCTCGTAGGTTCTTTTCGAGAGGTCCGATTTCGTCATAGTGTGTGCAACGAGATTTTAACGAACCGCACGTCAGTCGCGGGCTTATAACATTAGAATATTATTCGAATATTCAATACGACAGATGCGCCGACGACAACAAGGACAATAGTATCAGTGGCGGCGCGAGGGTAGTTCTGCGAGTCTGATGAATCAGATAGCATAGGCTTAATATTGTTTTTGCAAAAGGCTAATGTGTAAACTAACACTTCTATGAAATAACCGGTTTTAAATGTAATAAATGTATTTTTTATTTTTTTTTGTCCATACATATTAGGTATCATACACTAAAATTTCTAGGTTAGTAATTCAATATTCTAACGTAAATTATTATGCCTTCGTTCAATTTGATATTCGATAAACGTCTGGTGGCATCACCGTTCAAATTATACTAGTAGTCTATAAAGACAAGAGAATTCTTAACCGTTTAATGAGGTTTATCGATAGTTTTAACGAGCTAATAAACCTGATCTATTTAAAAATAACAATATATTCTATATGAATTATACATTTAACACAATCGTCGCCAAAGTCCGCGCGGTGTACAACGGGATTCGGTGTACATTCGGATTTGTTTTCCGCAATAGCCTATTGTATTATTATTATTATTAATACACTTTATATTTATACAGGGGAGGTATTCGATAATACACTGTAATTTAGTACTTTTTATCATTCCACTGGCCGGCGGTTAAATTATTCGTTTGGAGGAAAAAAACATACCGATAATAATTATTATAATGTATACTATGGCCGTTTCGCGAGGCGAATGATGCGCACCGATGTCTACGACTTCTTGCACGACGACGTGTACGTACATATTATACGAGACGATGAACGGTCGTCATGAAACGACGTTTTGTTCCCCCTTCATAATAAAATATCGTATATAATACATTGGACGGAGTCCTGTATAGTTTTGTATGCGGTCCGTACACTTTGTCCAGTACCTAGTCTTAAATACATAATAATATAGATTATATACAGTGGACGCTGCTTATAAGACTCAAAATCGCTTGGAACAGTCCGGACGTATCCAAATATATTGTTTTTTAAAAAAAAAGATCGGTTATAAGACTTAAATTTCGTAGAAAAAAAAAATGGTAGAAAATGTAGATATTTTTTGCAAAATTTTGAAAAGTTAATCGCGTTTGCAGTGGTTTCAATTCATAACTTATCGCACTTCATGTTTATCGCAATTATCGTTATTGTGGTGTCAGGTATAAACATAAAGGTTCTAGAGGCTCTAGAAATATCGAGAAGAGCTATACATCATCGGGGCACTAATTTTAATATGCAATACGAGTGCCAGCAGTATATTAACGGAACAGTCGAAAGTAACAATACACAAACAGAAATAACAAATGTTTTAATAAATAATATTAATAATAATTATTACATAATATTATACATAATATATGAAATGAAAATAGCAAAGTTTAGCTAAAAATCAATTAATTTTTTTCTGTTTCTTTACCTGCTTTGCCTATAATATTCATTCGGGTAAAATAGTCTAATACTCTGAAAAATCACAAAAACGCCGTTAATAAAATGCAAAAAATGCCACAAAAAACCTAAAAATTCCTTTTAATTTTTTTATAATAGCCTAAACGGTAAAAATATGTATTAAAAGTGTTTTTTTTATTATGTTATTTTGTTTTTTAAATATTATTTTACGCCATTTGGTGGATATATCTTCTAACTTGATTACTTCTTAGCCATTCATTCTGAAATAATAATTTAAAAAATATATTTTAATATTTTAACTTTTTATTTTGTTGTTGCTAGTTGGGTTTTACGTTGCGCGCAGGTGTGCGTTTTATGTGGACCACCTATAATCGCAAATGTACGTTCACTGTATTAAAACATTGTAAAAAAAATGCTTGAAAAACTAAGAAAATGCCGTAAAATCATCAAAATAAAAAAAAAAAAAAAAAGGGATTTTAGATTAAATTTGTCGAATAAATGCAAAATACAAATTACATTAAAATAATCAGTGTCGCCCAAAACAAGTTTTCTATTTACGGACATACGTTATGGAACACCGGAAATAAAAAAAAAAAAATTAAAAATTATCTCTAGTTATCCCTAGTGCTGGACACAAAGCGTGAGTCTTCTTATAAGCGTCGTCCTCTGTACGTATATATGAAGAACAACAGAACAAATGCGACACCTAATATGGCTGCCCGAAGCACCATATCTCGTCGTACTCCTTCGCCCTTTACGGGACTAATTCAATTATCGCGTGTATCTAAATAATTTAACATTATATGGTAATAACAATACGGTATACTCACATGTGTTTCTATATGCGCGTTCCACTCAACCGTATTATAGGATCCGGCGTCTCTGCGAACAGGTGTCCCGTCCGACGTCGCCGCATCACTTATCAAATTATCATCCGACGGTTGTTCGGTCGGAATGTTTTTTCTTATAGCTTCTACCCACCCACTCGCCCTTAACCTACCCATCCCGCCCCGCCCGTCATTGCACACGGAATATTTTTTAGAAACGAAAAATTCGGTGTTTTTTTTTTTTTTTTTTTTTTTTTTTTATCTCGTCGATTTCTCGCGGACTAAACTAAACACTTTACACTTTTTCTCTCTATACACAAAACCCGTATTTTCAATTATCGGAATAATTTTCTAGAAACGTTGACGTACGCGCATCATAGTATCGAATATTGAACCCTTAGTTTATTATTTATAAGCGTCGAAAGTTTCGGAGGAACGATAGCCGTACGCCGCGCAGTGTCGAGGGATATAAAACTATCGCTCCGCCTCTCTACTCTCCGCGATTATTTTTAGATAAACTTTAGCTGTTTATAAATAATAAACCGCCGGTTTAATATACTATATGTCGGTGGGTGTACGGGCAAACGTTCGAATTATATTGATATTCCTAAGCAAAATACGAAATTAAAAACCAACGGTTAGTAAGTAAAATTTAAACACTCGCAAAAATAAAATAATACAAATTGCCGATATACTCGTGTAGGACATCGATTTTTTTTTTTTTTCTAATTCCGTTCTACACTATTGACCGACCGTGACGGATACAATACGGTTTTATTGCCGTCGTCGAACGAAAATATGCAATTAATCGGTTTATCGATACAATTTATCTAGTTCATATACTTACCGAATTTCATTAAAAGCCAATCGGGTCGCACGGAAACGAATCGTTTCGATTTTTCGAAACAAAAATTACATTTCAACGGAACTATTAGGTAATTCTGGTACACCCCTCCCCCCCCAACTTGTTTTATAATTTTTAATTTTTTTTTTTTTTAATCATGCAGTTCCAGACGAATATTGGCGTCATACGAGTTATGTGCAATTATTATATTGTACATAGCAACAAAAAAAAGTCACTAAAAACGCGCGAGAACAATAATTACGTCTTTCAAATATATTATATTTACGTTTGAAATCGTACCGACTACGGCGGCGTAGTACGCTGTCTAGAAAATTTCGGTCAAAAATAAATAATTGTACAAAGCACCTTTGTAAGTGATTAAGTTTCAGTAGAAAACACGTCCGATCCGACTATATTAAATACATACGTTTTTATAGTAACATTATTTCGTTGAACACAAATAATTAAGGCGGGGTACGAGTAAGGGTTTCAGTGGATTACGCGTAGCTATCGTGTTGTTCGAACCATTCGGATAAATACTTAATAATTATTATCGTCGAATAAAATATTTCATTTAAGGATTGGTTAGGTTTGAGTTTGTCGTGATTGATCATCGATCATATTATTACGACGTGTCCGGAAGACGGGTGAAATTAAAACAAGAAAAATATACGGTCCCGGGTGGATCCCATAACGTGTTAAGTTTTCAATATACGGGTGTTCCGGCAGGTTTAACAATTGTAGTGATTTTCGCAATGATAAGGTTAGGATAGGTACGTTTTGTGATGCAATTTTGATTCATTTGTCGATGAAAAAAAAAATAAAAATGTTCCAAAATAACTTTTTATAACATTTCTAAGATAACCGATTGGGTCTTGATGTTGTTGTTTTTTTTTTCTTTTACTAAATTTCGATACGTCCAAGTTCGAACAAATATCCGGGTCCGTCGTAAGCTATATAACGTTTAAATTATAACGCTATAAAGTTTTTAATGATCAGACGCGTATAAAATTCCTATTTTCTAAACTTTAACCATTATATAATAATGTATTGTAGCTTATAACTCGTTTTTCCGACACTGCATACCAGTAACTGATACATATCCGTAACTAAGATTTATATGGCCCGTGGCAAAATAAGTCAGTGGGCCCTTATTTTTAAGTATATCCCGTCATCCCCTCAAAAAATAATATTGATTTGTATTAATGCGAGAAACAGGCAACTATGCTCGATTTTTTTTATTGATAAAATAATATTCATGAAATTTAAAAAAAAAAAAAAACACTTAAAATAAATACATACATTAGTACTGTGTCTTAAATACACGGTATTATAGTGTCAGTAAAGTAGTGATATTTTGAAATATTAAAATTGCTTTTTTCCAACAATGGAATATCGGCAGTCTCAAAAGTGTATGTACGAATAGTAAAACGAAAAGTGATATGAAAGATTGATATTCGGTTGTTAGGGCTAAATTTTATATTTGAAAGTTATGGTACCCTATGAAATAGATAACTGAAACTCGCTGGACAGGTGTAAATCGGTTGGTAATACATTTATAAAACATAATTCCCACCATAAATGACTAATAATTATAATTATAATAATATAACTAATATTACTAATTACAATATTATAACAAAAAAAAAAACATTTTCTCACACTGACCTTATTTATTTGAACGAACTTTATAATGAAATCAGTTTAAAGCAGCCCAAGGAGAAACGGTATAAATAACAATAAAAAAAAAATTCATACGTGTGACTTAAATAAAAGCGTGGGTCGTTTAATCGTTCTGCAAATTGCACACCATATAATATTACAGATGTAATTAAACACTCTACGATTGTTTTTCCACGCATATGCAAACCAGAACGAGTTTAACGGAAATATGGCGAGCAATTTAACAGCGTGTTTGTACGGCCCACACGCTTTTATTTTAGTCACGTCATGTCTGCATATTTACTACGTTTCGGGGTAAGCATACACGATTTAAGACTCAATATTAAATTTTTACTCCTTGAACAAGAGCACAATAAACAAATACGAAATGGGAGGTGAAATTAAATTAAAATTTAATACTTGAACATATTTGAATTTAAATCTAATTTCACATGGTATTACTAGTACCAGTTGCGTATTTATTATGGACGGGGTGTTTCCATTACACCCAAAGAATGTTTGCAGACCTCAAATTTTAAACGTGTCATGTTATATATGTTTATTTTGTAAATTATAACGAAGAAAACTAAACATTTTAACAATTAATTGAAGTATTTGTTCGATTTCATTAATTTGTTTTTATAAAAAAATTGTTTTTATTTTTAACTTCCAAAAAACCAGAGTACGATAATATTTGGTGTTTTCCACTATGCAAGTCGAAATACGGCCTATTGCTATTTTTGAGACCGTTCAACATTGGTCATTGCCTCCTCATTGGATCTTTATCATTATTACTATTATTATTTATTCTGTCGACTTTATTGGTTACCCAATTTTATTTGCGTATTATGTTATTCTTGACAAATGACGACGACACGGCGTATGGTCTCGCATTCGTACAAGTTAAACGTTTATCATTTATGTACTTACGAGTTACGGTATTATTTGAGTCATTGAGTGAAATGGAGTCAATGAAAAAAAAAAAAAAAAATCAAAACCATTGGATTCTTATTTTAAAATAAAATCAAACGAAGTCGAGGTCAATGATGAATAAACGTCAATGAGAGGAATATTAAGGTCTATTAATTATATTTAAATTATTTGTCACCAACGCGTTGGTTTAATCGGTACATTAAATTGTATAATTAATGAATTACAAATATTAAGCGGCGAAAAATGATTATACCACTATTGTTCATTCGTTGTATTTTAAACGTAGGTAATAGTTATAGAAATGTTCAATTTATTATGTCGATATTATATCGTTATTATAATTCGTGATTCTTTAATTTTAATTCATAAATAATTGTAGTCAGTATAATAACGGATTGAAATCCGAGTTTTCGAGCGTTTCTTAAGATTATTTTTTTATAAATACTCCGCCGACTAATACTGACCAAAGTGTACAGGTCGAACACGCGCTATATGTACTTGTATGTATATTTCATATGTCACTTGCGCATAGCACTTTTTGTATATATTCGGCCCGGGGAGGGGGGGAGGGGAGGAGGAGGAGACGCACGTGCGGATATCCGGTCGGGCCGATTAGTCAGTCGGCTGTCGCGAGCTCGCGAAACGGGACACGAAAAGGCGTCGGCGGAAAGAGTTGCCGCTAACAACGAGAGACAGATCGATCGGCAGTTTCATCTCGTCTTATACTACACACGAGGGCGGGCGACGAGACGAGACGAGACGAGACGAGTGGACGAAAAGGACGCGATACGAGTGGCCCTATAGTAGTGACAAACAATAGTACGTACGAGTATGTAAAATGGGGGGAGGGCGAGGATGGGAAAAATGTATATATCTATTATCGCGGACGTGACCGGGGTAACATTTTCGGGAATCGCGTATATTTATTGATTTTATTTACCTACGTGTAACCGATTTAATTGCAATACACTACGTTACGTATTGAGTACATATCATATGAATACCGCGGTGATATGTGCCGGGGCCCCGCCGAGATGCTTAGGTGGTGGCGCGGCGAACTTTTTTTTTACCCGCGGAACCGGCGAAATTTGAGACGCCGCCCACCGCCTAAAACCGCATCGTTCGAGGGGTGCCCGGAGAGCCCCGCCCCCCTCTAAATTTTAATCAACGCCCGTCGGAATATTCGTAATATTTGTGTAATTAGTCGAAATAATCGCTAAACGCTAACGTGTTATTTAAATTAATATTATATATATATATATATATATATACACTATTGACTCCGCCGAGACTTCTTTTCAAATCGCCGTTATGAGTGCAAACGATTCCGTGCGTTATTGATAGGTAAAAAGTGTATAAAATATCGAATATCGTACACCAGGCTACTTGATTTTCCGGAATAATTACTGTTAGGTTATTGATCATGTACGAGTATATGTATACAATTTAATCGATATAAGTATAAGTCGTATAAGTCCCACCGCAACTCGTTCGACTATTAAACAAATTCAAAGACCTCGGCCTACAAAAATCCTTTTACCGCGTCACTGTTCGTATACGATTATATAGTATATGGAGCCGTGGTGGCTTTTAGCCTACACTCTTGAGTTAAGACCCTCTCAACACATTATCTAAAAAATAATTCAATATTAAACCGCGTATAACGACAAATAGAACATACATTATTTATTTGTTGCTTTATCTTTTGTCTTATGCTTTACGTTTTAAAGAAAAAAAAAAAAAAATAGAGAATAATATAATAGTAATTGTATAGGATAGTTATTCCATAGTTTTGTATGAAACGCAGTAAATTCGAAAAAGGAAGCGATACAAATCAATAAATCCGCGGAGACATCGCGATTCGTATACTTATACTTATTATTATACTTACGTATAATTACGTACTGGGCAGGGGTACACTTATTATATTGTTTCTCTTGTTCCGCAGCATATGTCATTGTTCAAAATGCATTATTTTTATACCGCACGTTGTCGATAAATAACAATATTGTTGACTAAAATGATATAATATTATAATAATTTAACTTCGTTGTATAAATACGCAACTCGTCGCCAGTATAGGGGAATTAATATAATATATAATGTATGGAGGCGGCAACGATGGCAAAAAAAAAAAAAAAAAAAAAAAAGAATAATATTGTTCTTTCCGCATACACGCGGATTCTGTACGAGCGTGTGAGTGTGCGTGTTTTTTTCTCTCACTCTCTCTCCTCGCCACGGCAACCCTCTCCCGACCCGCGAAGTCTTCGGTTCGTTATTTCGCGTTGCGCATTTTCATATTACACACCCGCACACAATATATATTATATAAAAAAATATATATGTGTATGCGTACGTGTATATAGGTAAAAAGGGTTTTGGATAAGGCCGGGGGGGGGAAATAAATTACGAGCTTTGGTATAGCTTTCTTTCTTCGAGGCGGAGTATTTCCACCGGGTGAGAGAGAGTATGAGAGAGAGATAGAATGGGAGAGAGAGAGAGAGCCGGCCAAAGACCGACGGACGGGATAGTCAGAATCGATGGTGGGGAGGGGAGAGAGAAAAGTCGGCTGTTGCGGGCGGGGTAGACAAAAAGGCGCTAACGAAAAAAAAAAATAATAATAAAAAAAAAAAAAAAAAAAAAAATAAGAAAAAGGTCGCATTTATCCGGAGGAGCTCACCGTATATACTCGCGTACCCCGTCGGCCCTTTTCTCATTCTCTTCCTATTATACGGCGGGGGCGGCGGTTCAAAGGCCCGCAAATTGCCAATCAAGACGGTATACCCGCCGAGCACAGATTCAAAGGCGTCTTTATACATGGTTTTTTTTTACTTATTTATTTACTTTTTTTTTCTTTCTTTCCTTTTTTTAGCCTATCAATATTCCCTAGTAGTTGTCGACGATATTATACGGACGCATAATATATATATATATATACTGTGGCAGCGCCATTAGACTATAATATATAATATAGTGTGCAAACGTCATGGCCTTACGCACATACGTATATATACACGTTTATATTATTATACACCGACTAAATCGTACGCGCGCATAAAATATAATATAATATACGAGTGTGTAGGTATATAAATATACATTTTTTATGTTAGTCCGCAGGGCTACCACTACCGCGCAGATTAATGGCCGCGATATTTTCGGGCTTTCAACGAACGCGTTAAACGCGTCGACCCCTAAAATTGTATAACACAAGGCCGGATCGGGGCCCTGTCCGGGAATTTTCGGGAATTTTCCCGGCGGACCGGTCTTTTTGTACGAGAGGCAGCCATATTAACATAATTGTTATAACATAACATTGTTAGAAAGATATGACCGGCATGATATATTTTCCTAAAAAATGTTGTTATCTTTGACCTTTGTTGTTTAACGTCTCTTTCGTTCTCTCTCTTGCACTATTAATGGGCATAATATCGATATGTTTTTCTAACAAAGTCGGTCCCCGGATATCTCAGTCCGTTTTTTTTACAGGTCTACGGTTCACTGCGACCGATAATAACGAAACGTTTATTATTAAATAAACGTCGTTTATCTATGATCGCATTTTTCAAAATGGCGGTTGTTGACAAACGAAAATGTTTATTTTACCTACTTTTTATACTTTATACTGTATCTATATGATATAAAATATAGTTTATTACAAACTACGGATAGTTATGTATTTTAATTACAGATAAACAAGCTACTTCATATATGTTTTATTGTTTTTTTCTAAAACGAACGAATACTATGTCACTATGGTCTTTTAAAATACTATATTGCGGTTTACTTTATACTCATATATCATAATAAAGTCGTATATTAAACAAAATTCATTACAGGTAATTTTAAATGACAATTTTATAATAATCGATCTAGTGTAAGACTCTCATTATATTGGAAATTATTAGCTTTCTTTAGAATTTTCTTCTTTGAAACAAGCAGCTCTATAACGTTACACTGCTCCTATTTTTATCACCTTTGTTTTTTTTGGGGGGGGTGGGGTGAAAGCACTATCCCACCTTATGATTTTCTTATTGAATCATATTCAATTTTCCAAACAAAAAATATATACATTCCGAGATAATAAGTGTCTTACACAAGATTATCTTGTATACAGAAAAAGTATAGCAAACTCTACTCGCGACTTTTGAAACCTATTGGATTTT
The DNA here is from genome assembly GCA_956483605.1 of Tuberolachnus salignus. Classification (NCBI taxonomy): domain Eukaryota; kingdom Metazoa; phylum Arthropoda; class Insecta; order Hemiptera; family Aphididae; genus Tuberolachnus; species Tuberolachnus salignus. Next base: position 15,143,944 of record OY101433.1, read on the forward strand.
ACTTTATGTCCGTAAACAGCGTGTTTTGACGTGCGTTAAAATCGCTCAAATTTATCTATCGGGTTTTTGTCGTATGAACCAAAGCCAAATAAAATAAAGGTAGGGTGTTGTTAAATGAGGCCGTGGAAGAGAAGGTAAACAGTAAATAAATAAATCGAAGTAACTTCAAATACCTCTAATGGTGAAAATGGTAAAGAGAGGTCAAACAAAGAATACCTTATTAATAAAAAAAAAAAAAAGAAATTACGACTACTTACAACAAGAAATGCGAACATAAGTACTAAGAAAATGCTCATAAAAACATACGTCTAGGGTGTGGCGAGTCATGGACAATACATAAAAAAAGAGAAGGATATGTTAGATGCTCTAGATATTTGGTGCTGAAAAAAGATTCAGTTGGACTGAAATAAGATCAAATGATGATGTCTTAAAGACAGTGGAAAAATTACGCACACTGATAGATACTCTAAATAAAAGAAGATGGCAGACGATAGGGCTCACGCTGAGGCATGGTGATGAATCACATAGTTTAATAACTGAAGGAATCACAATTAAAAGGAAGACTTAGAACGAAATACAGCCAAATAATGAAAGATGCAGGAGTCACTTCATACAGGGAGCTCAATTATATGGCGTATGACAGGGAAAAATGGAGAGGGCATCTGTTGTAAATTAATTTGTTAAAAACCAATCTCTGGATTGAAAAAAAAAAGTATAACTGTAAAGAGTGTATATACGCACTAAAATGGCTGCTGTGATAATTGTCGCAGAGATTCGACGCGATATTATTATGCACGTAAAAAAAAAAAAAAAAACAACTATTGTATAATAATATTTTTTTACGACGATAAAAAAAAATATATCCGTCATAATATTAGGAATAATGGTGTATATTATATAGCGTATACGGATGACATTCGGATCGTAAACACACGCGTCACCCCTAACCTACACAATAGGAATAAACAATGAAAAAAACCGTGCATACTAATAAACACTAAAAAAAAAAACGAGAAATTATAATCACACATTGAATGTTGGCGTATAGTTACGGAGGGTCAAGGGGTCCGAACCCCTCGTGGTGGTGATGGACCGTGCCTCATTGGCAGTTACTCCGGCCCAAATTTAGGGCGGGGCGGTGGTAGTCCACGGGCCTCCAGAAATCTCGTTCCACCACTGATTATACGAGTACTAATTACGCGTATACGTATTTCCTTCAAAATATTCTCCTCCGGATGATATGCAGTGGTCCCGGCGATCTTGTCGTTTTGTGAAAGTCCTATGTCACTGTTCCGAAGTTAAGGCATTGAGTTCTGTTGTCGCATTAGCTTTAATTTCCTCTTCATCCCGAAATCGTTGTCATTTAAGCGCAGCTACGAATATCGTGAAAAGAAAAAAAAATCGCACCGTGCCAGATCAGGGGAACAGGCAAGGGGCGGGACAACAGGTATTTTTTTTTATCAGCCAAAAATGTACGATTCGACAGCGCTGAATGCGCTGGTGCATTGTCGTGTTCCTCTTCGCCATTTTTCTGGGCGTTTTTTTTTTTGCGAATCCTCTCTCGCAAACATATTAATTCGTGATGAACAATACATTCAATATTAACAAAAAAAAAAAAACAATCAGCATTTTCTCAACATTCGACCTCACTTGGAGATTTTTTTTGGCCGGGGGAGGGAGGCACATTTTGACGAAAACGGCAAACGAAACCAACCGACTCGATTTAACCATGTGTAATATTAAATTCAGATAAGATAGCGACTTCGGGTTTAGTTTAAAATATTCACTAATACTTGAGGAATACATCTGTTCATAATTTAAAACGGTATCGTGTCTGGATTAGCCGTAATAATATATTATGTCCTGGTAATTTGTGAACAAACCTCGTACACATCCCCCCCCCGCGGGCTGTTCCTCGTCCGTCTATTAGTGATGAGAAAAGTCCAGATTTCTGGATTACAAAATTTGAAATCCGACATTTACTATAAATCCGGATTTTTATCTGAATCCAAATTTCGGTTTTTAAAATTGCGATTATATTATATTCTTTAATTCATTTATCAAAAAACTGTTATTATTATCTTAATGTTAATAGCAATAAATGTGTAAAACATTAAATATGTTTTTACAATTCAACAAATATTACAAAAACAAATTTATTTTTAAAAACAAATACAGCGAAAAAAAAAATAACACATATTACACTCTAATTTATATAATATATTACTAGCTGACCCGGCAAACGATGTTTTACTCATTAAAGTGCAAAATTTCGAATTTTGCCACTCGACACATAAATCGTCTATACCAGAGGTTCCCAAACTATTTACGATTATTATTTTTTTTCATTTTATCGACCCACCACATACTGGATCAACAATATTTATAACTCAACGAAATTCTTGTCAGAAATAAATTAATCGATATCCCATATAACTATATTTAAATTATAGTTATATGATAATAAATAACTATCTAAAATGATTTTATTTTTCTTCTGTAAAAAAAAAAAATAAAAAAAAAAGTTCAAAACTAAACGCGACCCACAACTTAGGAACCTCTGGTCTACGCGATTATTATCCGCGCATTTCGCCGACAAACATTGACTTTTCGCGCGTTTCTCTGTGCCGGCAGGTTGTTGCAGAGAGGGTCCATGTTCGTGTTCTCCACCGACCAGATCAGAAAGCTCCTGAACACCACGCACTTCGCCACCGCCACGACGCTGATCGATCTGGGCGCCGGTAACGGGGCCACCACCGAAAAGTACATACCTCTGGTCCGCCGGATCTTCGCGACCGAACTGTCCAGTCCCATGATCCGGATTTTGGCCAAGAAGGGATTCAAGTGAGTCCCGCCCGTGTATGTCCGCCTATAAGGCCTACGGGTCCAGCCCGACGAATTAATCTAGAAACGAAACCGGCAATGATCCGATTACTATTAGGGATAATTATAAATTCGGGGTTGCCGTCACGAGATATAATTTGTTTTTTAATGACCGGCTTTCTAGTGTTTTCCGGAAAATGTTTAAAAACGTTCCATACCCAGACGCGATAAAAAACGTGTATAATTATACATTTTTTGAAAAATAAACATACCGTACGCTTCAACGAATATTGTGACGAAAATTCACAATATTAATAAATACCAATGGCGAGGATTAAATGAAATACATCGCAAGGGTATGCAATACAATGTTTTAGAAATTCCAGACATTCAGTAGCGTTGGAACGATTTTTTAACCGGGGGGAGGGGGGAGGCTATGAACAAATAATAATTATTAAACGCTTGAGAAAAATGACGTAATTGAATAATCCAAGTTAAAAATTATTTCAGAAATACTTTTTTTTTTTTTCTTTAGTGGACAACTGAAATTAATACCAATAAACTCAAATAAACTTTCTTTTTTTTTATTATTATTCCAATTTGTCAGTCTTTCACAAGAAGTTTATTTTGATCATATTTTTAGTTTAATGTCCCTGCAAATTCCGTACAGAAAGACCTAATGACGCCTGACAATAATTGAAGTGCTTACTGTGATTCAATTTTAAATATGTAAAGACGTAATTATGTCGTATGAGTTTATAAACAAGTTAACTTTGTATAGGTCGAAACATACTTTTTTATTTAATTATTTACAATTGAAAATTGAAACTTCTATCCAAAATTTCATACGTTTTATTCTCGTAAATAATTTGATAAAATTAAAAAAGTACTCCGACCGATGAAAAGTAAACTTGTTTACTATTATTATGAGTATAAACATATTTTCATTTTTAAAATCGGACTACTGTGTGTACCAACATTTTTGTCAAGCTTATAGCTTACTTAAGTCTTATCATGAAGATGGTAATTAAAATGTGGGAAATTATTTTGAATTTTTAAAAAATAGGAGAAAATTAGAAAACCCCATTTGCCCAGAGGCTTTAAATCATTTTTCGATATTGTTTAGAATGTCGACGATTGCTCCTCTATTCGATTGTCTCCAGTTTTGCTTCAATATTCAACATGAAAATTTGATGGGGATTACTTACACCTATATATTTCATCAGTAGTGGACTGAATAATAGTGTTTTTTTTTGGGAAAAAAATAATTACGTTAATTACATTAAAAATGGCATTTAATCTAAAATTGGATAAATTTATACTTCCATCATACGAGTACATAGGTACACATTTGTACTTTATATCTGAGTCTAGTACATTTTTATGAAAAAATGAAAACCTAATATTTCTTTGTACTTAAAAATAAAAAATACATTATAATAGAAAACAAACTGAGCAACATTTTTATTTCTTGCTTTGTCTACGGCAAAAACATCGATTATCGGATATCTTAATATTTTAATGTCCGCGCTCTTTCAGCATATCATCGGCTTTTTCAGTGTGTCGCTGCCTCCGTTGTCCCCGCGGTAGCTACGCCCTTTACCGTCCACGTAGGTTAGATTAAAAAAAAAAAAAAAAAGGAACAAAATATATTATAAATGTATACCGCTATTTATAATGTGCCTACTTTATATTTATTATTATTATTATTACGGACGCAGGACACTTGGGGCCGGCAATTATTGGGGTCTGCAGAATCGCGGTTAGTCGTCATCGTTATTAATCGTATACAATGTATACTATACATAATCGACCGTAATTGTACATAAAAAAAAAAAAACAACATTATGAATTGTCCGGGGCGTAAATACGACTAATATTATGAACGCGGTCCGCAGGGTGCTGGACGCGGACTCGTGGTGGACCAACGACGAGAAATTCGATGTGGTGTCGTGCCTGAACCTTTTGGACCGTTGCAGCGACCCGGAGAAACTCTTGGCCAACATGAGGCACGCCGTCAAGCCCGACGGCCGAATCGTCGTGGCGCTAGTGCTGCCGTACAGACCGTTCGACGAGTTCAGTGAGTTAAAATTGATTTCGAGCACCGAATTGATACGCTCAACAAGAGGGGGGGTCGACTGGTAAAAATATTCCGCGCGGTGAACTTTCCGGTGTTTGGTAAAAAAAAAAAAAACCCCAATTTTTTTTTATATTTCTAAAAGGTTTTTGTTCTTTTTTTTTAAAGTTTTTAGTCGAAATATACAATCTACGTCGGTAGACATAATAAGTATATGTGACACGTGAACAGATAACACGTTGAAAATAATTTTTTTTTTTTTCCTTATTTGGAATAAACAATCTATACCTAATAGGCACAATAAGTAAATGTGATAAGGGTAAAAAAAAATACATATACGCATTATACATTAATATATCTAAAAAATAGAGAACTAACATAAATACATATAATGACACTCACTATTAATTTATATTTATTTTTTAATTTTCCTTTAAAGAGAATCTATTTTTTATTTTATATTGCTATTATTATTATCTGAATTTATATGGGGGGGGGATCAAGAAGGTCACGGCACCAGCTGCGTTTGAGACGTCTAGGTGGATTGCCAGGAATGGTCGGGACTGCAAGATCGCGTATTAATGGGTTGTTGTTAGGGGACAGACGGTTATGAAAGCGTTTATAATGCGCTTTTGCTTCTTCGTGGACTGTTTTCATTTTTAAGTCAGTATGGATAGTGCTGTTCGGGATGTGAGGTGGAGCATTGAGTAGTTTCCCGATATGCTATATTTTGGAAGGTTTCTATTTATTCTATTTAGGTTCGATTTTTTGGCATTACCCCATAACTGGAAACCATATGTCCAAACTGGTTTGATTAGGGATTTATAGATGAGTAGTTTTGTGTTTAAGTTAACGTGTATGTTATTGTTAATGAATGTTTTAAGCAAACGAAAACGAAAGTTTAGATTTAGTATGCTGAGCCCAAGTTAGCCTACGATCTAGGGTTAGACCAAGATATTTAACGGTTTGTGAGCTAGGAAGTAGAAAATAATAACAAAATATTAAGTAAAAAAGCCACCGCCGATGTTTTGTGCCACAGACATTTTAATTTTTGATTTTCAATAATTGTAAAGCGAGTTTATCAACACATGGTTTATATTGGTTAACTATTGTAAAAGTTTGCGGTTTAAGCGTCTAGGAGAGCTATCCGGAATCGAGAGGTAGGAGAGGTTTTTAATTAAAGGAAAAGCGGTCGTGGGATCTTTTATAGAAGCAATTTGGCTTCTTCTTGGACTGTTTTTTTTAATTTCGGGTCTATGTGGATAGTATGGTTTTAAATGTACGGGGGAGCGTTTGTTAGTTTTCTTAGAGCAATGTTTTGGAATGATTGGATTTTATTTAAGTTTGCCTTTTGTGCACTTCCCCCGTAGCCGACCGGAGTCCATATGTCCGTAAAGGTTTCAGTAATGTTTTGTAGATGATGAGTTCGATATTATGGGACGTGTATTTATTAGAGATTAGAGGTTTGAGGATACGCAAACGATTGTTCAGAGATAATCTTTTATCTCTAATACGATGGGCCCATATTAGACGTTTATCTAGTGTAAGACCGAGGTATTTGACTGTAGGGGAGGATGGAATTGGAACACCGTTAAGAGTCACCTCTTGAGGATGAGCTGGCGTCAGAGTAAAGGTGGTGCGAATGGACTTGCTATGGTTTATTTCAAATCTCCATTCGGTATACCAGTCTAGGTAAACTTGAATTTTTCTAAAAAGGTAACTCGGTTTTACTGTCATCTTTGAACAAGTTGTCGCCTTTTAATATCAAGACACGTTCCGGTCGAAAATTTCACGGGCGCTTTTTCGTTTGCATTTCGAATCTAGTCGGTGCACCGAAGAGCTAATTTTTGTTTTTCATTTTCTTGCGCTTTCGCCAACAACGGACGGAAACGGATTTGTATACGCAACACAATATGGTTACTCGTTGGAAATTGTAATTCTATAAAAAAAAAAAAAAATAATAATCCCAGACAACAGAGACATTCTAGACGTGTTGTAATTACCAAATTTGCCCGGCTCTTTTTGAGTTGGTTTTATTCATAGCCATTTTCAATTTATGCGAATAAATATTTTTCGACTAGTAAAATCCATGATATTTCATAAGTTGAATTTTATTCGCTCAATTGCTTTTGTGCCGGTATGTTTTACAATGGTATCGCCACTTTAAACTTCTAAGTTTTTATGGAATAATACAATTATAACTTTATAAGTTACTCATTTGTCCACTACCGTACAATAACTTACAATGTGTACCTATAGTTTTAACTTTATAAAAGCATAATTTTTTTTGTACTATATGGAAAAATAATTGACTGGTGCAAAAAACAAATTGCAAACAACTAAAAACAAAAGTAGTTTTACAATCGGCCTAATGAAACATAATATATATATTTTTTAAATATTTAGTAAACTACAATAAACGCGAGAATGTTCTTCATGTTGATTGCGATTTACGAATGTTATTTAATAAACGGCGATAGGGTTTTTTTTTTTTTAATTTTTATTTTAACCAGATTCTGTTGGCCATAGTGAAAATCTAACCGGTTGATTTTGAATCGTGACCACGGTGCGTTGGTGTCGGTAACAAATACGTTATATGCGTTTGCACAGGTGCCGCGGTGCCCGAGCGAAAGTTGCCAATTACCGGCAAAACATTCGAGCAACAGGTGTGCTCGACCATCCGGGACGTGTTCGAACCGTACGGCTTCAACGTGCTCTGCTGGACCAGACTGCCGTACCTGTGCGAGGGCGACCTGGTCCAGGACTACTATTGGCTGGACGACGCCGTTTTCGTGCTGTCCGTCCGGGACCAAATGAATGCGAACAGGGACGACTCCGCCGACGCGCCGGACACCGGACGCAGTACATAACAGCGGGTCGCGCGCGTGCGCCAGTCGTCCGACGTGCACACACAATCACCATTGTCATAAATCCCATAACGTCCATCGATATAACAACACAAATTCTATTTGCTGTCCGTTGCGTAATAACATTACTACAATAAACAAATTATTTTTATAGAACATACCTATATTTTTTTTTTTTTTTTTTTTTTATGATTCCTCAAGTGTTATTATTACATAAAAATCATAATTTACATAGCCGTAAACATATATTGTTAAAACATTATGGAATAATATGGATTTTATACAAACAGGAAAGTAGTAATGCAGTAGTAAAAATTATGTTTTAATCAAATTAATATTAAGATTTTAAATATTGAGAAATAGGAAAAAATCACAGATATGTTTTTTTTTTTTTTTTTTTTTTTTTTTCTTCCAAATAAAAACTAAAGACTATTACCGTACTTAGTAAAATAATAGCAACAATAAAAACATTATGTTTTTACTCACAAATCGCATTTACCTATTACCGACAATAGTATTATTAATTTAGTTAAATTATAGCACGATGTAAACAAAAATCAATTTTTTTTATTTTTATTTTTACTATAAATTATACACAATCAGAAGTAATGTCAAATTAAACATAAAAAAATTACAACACAAATAAGTACTGGGTTTTTTTTCAAACTCGTTACAAATATAAATTTGTATTGAAAATAATCTTTATACTGGTCGTTTAAAATTCACAAGTTCTATATTATGCTACTACACGAGGGGGGTTAAGAGGACACGGCGTCCGTGTCTACCGTCTCGGTCTATCAAACGAGCAAAATTAAAAATTGCGTTACTTAGACGGTAAATTATGATGTGTATGTTGAAATTATAATTCAAACACAAGAGAATTTATTTTCGAAGACTTATATATAGCTTTTTCTAATTAAAATTTCATATAAAAAATGTTACAGAAAATTTAGTTTATGATTTTTTCAAATAGCTGTAACTCTTTTGTATGAACATTTTTTCTAAAAAAAAAAAAAAAAATTACGTATAGATAGACCTCAAAAATATTCTCCTATTTCAATGTGTTTAAATTCCAATTTCAACCTATACGCCACAATTTACGTTCTAAGGAATGCACAATTGTACTATGTTGTCCGTTAGTTGGACCTAGACAATAGATGCGGGTGTGGTGTCTTCTTATAACAAATGACACTGTGAAAACAAAATTTAATTTTTTTAGAATGGCGACATAAATGGCAAAAAATATGTTTATATAATTGTTACTTATATGTTATAAATAAACTAAAAAAACGAAAGCCATATGAACAACCAACACTTATTTGCTAGTAGAACTTTTAAATTTGATTATAAATCGGACAAACAATATGTTGGATCATTTAGCTATTCGTAATATTATGTTCAATTAAAATTAACATAAAAATTAAAAATATACCGTACATTTCAAGTGATTCCATAAAGTTGCATATTTTCACACTTAAACATCATTTATAATGTATATAAAATTAATATTAATACAAATTATACATTCAGGGACTATTAACTATTTAAAGATCACCATTTAATATAAAAGATGTTACTAATGACTAGCGTGATATTATAATTAGGTATGTATTTATGTTCAGCGAGTGATGTGATAATTTGCTTTTTAACATAGTCTAAAACAGTGTTTCTTAACCTTTTTTTTATATCACAAAACACCGAACAATAATATATTTTTATGCGGAACCCCTATGAAAATTATCTCTAAAAATAAGAGTACACAAAATATGGCGATAAACGGCAACATTAGCATTGCACTAAAATACTATTTTGATAAAAGCACTTTCGTGGAATCCTTCAGTAATCTTTGCGGAACCCTAGGGTTAAGAAACACTGGTCTAAAAGGTCATGGAGTTAGGCCCAACAGTTGAATCGCACACATCACTCAGTGAACAGAGTATAAATTTTAAGAGAAATATTTTGAGAACAAATTTAATCACAATAATAAAATAAATAACAAAGTTCTTAACAAAACATAAAAAAAAAAAAAATCATAATAAATAAAATGCTCAAAACAATTAAAGATTAATATATACAGCGAATAAAATAATTTTTAAAAATGTAGTTTTTAACCTGTAAGCAATCACACTTCGTATTTTAATATTGCATTTACATCTGACAAAAGTAAAAATTCTACTCAACGATGAAAACAATTATATGGAATTTTATTCTAGTAGAGTGAATTGCAAAAATATAAAATAGTAGTATAACTAAAAGAAAAATTGATAAAAAAAGAAAGACTACAATGGGCAAGACATTCATGAAGAAGCCAAAACGCATTCTTGCCGTGTAGCGCTGGTAAAGAACCTGGTAGGAAATATGATGAGATGGAATGATATAGTTAATAAGAACGAGGAAACATCGGAAGGTGAATCATGTTAGAAGAATTTAGCTTAGATACAGATAACAGAAGGATTGGTTGTGAGGCAGGATGGTCCTAGAGCCAGAATAAACCTAAGAAAAAAATAATAAACTTGGGGTAATGCAAAAAAAAAAAAAAATGAATATAATTTAAATTTTATTATGATTGGTTTGGTAAAAAATCAGTTATAATAAAAATGTATGCTCACATATATTGCATAATTATTTTAAATCTTTTTCTTAGGTTTCAATTACATTAAATATTAAATCATTTAATTATATATTCAGATTTGTTGTACAACTAGTTTTAATTAAACATTACATTTTAGTTTTAACTACATAAAATAACTGGGAAAACGATTTACTGTGTGCGAGTGCTAACAGGTTAATATTTTGGCAATTTTTTGATATAGTATAATATATTATCATAAATAAAAATAAACAGTCAACATATTATTATTAATAAACGTTTACCTACTTACGATTACATTAAGTTATTGTAATGAAAAATAATTAATTATTTACTTAAGTTACTATTATGGCATAAAATGTTTTGAAATTAAACAAAACATATTGTACAGTAAATATGCATATATAGCCAATAATCATTATAATTATTAAATTTCAAAAATTGAATACTTAATTAAAAAAAATATTTTCAAAAAAAATTAATAAATATAGATAAAAACATCAAACTAGAAGACACTCATAAGGAGACATTAAAAGATTTAATTTAAATAAAATGGTAAGATCCCTTCAGGTAAACAAACATATTTTCCCATTGATTTTTGCGAAAAATAGGGAATTTTGACTAGATTTAAAAAATAAAAGCAATGTAATTTTTGAAAGTTGATGAAAAATTTGGAATATTATTTTTTACTTTTCACGAGTTAAGAGGATGTCGCACATCAAATATTTAATGCAGTTTTTGAAAAAATAAACATTGATCAATCCAAATACATTTAAATTCACTTTGAAATAAATTAAAAAGTATTTATAGTGTTTATCATAGGTTGGGTTACGTTAAATCATATTCATTTTGAAATGAAATGATTTTTCTACACAAGATTTTTACACTCACACTGACATCCTCTTAATAGAACCTCTTAATTTTGTTTGTTGCGAGACATTGCATCACAGAGATCTTTAAAATTGGCCGCCGAAACAGTTTGATTAGAGTTATCCAAAACATTTTTTCTTAATCTAAACAAATATAAATATAAATATAAATTATTAAATAATACAATTATTTTGAAAATATTTGTTTGCATGTTACCCGTGTTTATCTTCATTTTTCCAGCTACTGACTGCAATATGTGGTGGAGGAAGAAATGATCTCAAAGACTGAACTAGTTGAATTGTATCAATCAATGCTAAAAATAAGTTTTTAAGTTATGTAACATAAATAAAATATATATATATATATATATATATATATATATATATATATATATATATATATATATATATATATATATACATAAATCATTATTAAACAATTAAAATTATTAATAACAGTGACATCTAAACGTAAGACAGCTTTTATTTACATTTTTAGATGCAAAATTGTATATAAGATTTCAGTACAATTTTGATAATAGAAAATGGAAATAAATATTAAATATTCTTTGGAACATTTGAACTAGAATAAATAATTGATGTGTACAAAACTTGCTGTTTCCATACACATTCAAATAAAAATTAAGTTTAATATCATTCACTATTAATTAAGTAATCCAAAAAAAATTAAACTCTTATGTCTCTCCGTTTTCACGCCCACGCCTAAATAGGTTCTAGAGGTATCATACCCCCACAGTATTTATTTCCAAATCGTATTTTATGTTTCAAGATTGTTTGAAATTGTTCCAATCGTATTGCCTGTGGACAGTGATATACAAATTAATATGGTTGTTTATATCTATAGGTTTCCCTCAGCTTATAATGGCTATACATATTTTTAAACTAGCATCATTGTTTTTGTATTATTATTATTTATTAACCCTAGCCTAAAACTTTCTTTGAAATATTATATGTTTCATTGTGAGTGTGTGAACATTAAATACTGTTTTTTATTATATTAGAAGATAGATAGATAAAAGTATTTAAACAATATAATTTATTTTTCCTAAAATTTTTATTAAATAACTAGCTGAATAACTCGGCTTCGCCCCCGTATAGTTTTTTTGTGTAACCTACTATAACTTTTATTTTATTAGTTTTTATATTTATTACAGGCTACTTTTAGTTTATCCTAGGTTGCCCATGTATTGTAACAATCAGAAGTCAACAAAAAATTATTTTAATATTTTGAAGACAAATTGTAAGATACAATTCTAATCGACAAAATGTTGAAATAAAATATACCCAAAAAATTATAACTTTCTGTAATAATACATTATGATGTAATAAAAACCCACCAATATTTATATTGACATATTTTGTTAATCTCAATACCTCTTTATAAACAGTATTTTTGGTACTGCCTTTTGGGGCTAAAATAACCAAACTACTGGCAGAGCTAACTCTAGAACATGCGACATAGAACTGTCCATGTAAAAAACATTCTTCTCTCAAGTCAATCCCTGCCATGCTCAATGATTGTCCTTGAGACTTATTAATAGTCATAGCAAAGCAAACTTTGAGTGGGAATTGTATTCTTTTAAACTCAAAGGGATAATCAGTTGGAATTAACGTTATTCTCGGGGTTAAAACTATATCTCCTCTAGCACACCCAGTGATAACTATAGCTTCTATTACATTTTTGTGCAGAGCTTTAACTTGCAATCTAGTTCCATTACACAATTTAGGTGGGTTAAGATTTCTTAGTAACATTATAGGTGCTCCAGTATTAAGGACAAGTTTATGTGATGGAAGACCAGAAGGATTCAGAGTATTAAGAAATTCTAAAAGATAATGTACAGCATCATCTGATTGGATCACCGAATCAAAAGATTTATATTCAACAAATTTTTCATTAAATGCCTTTAGTAGAATTTCATTGATTTCGGCTGCCTTGTCGTTCTTTGGAGTTAAGATGGCTCGCTCGCACAACCATTAGATGGGTTTCATCTTGATATTTATTATATCTGGGTAAATTCTGGAAGTTAGTTCTGATAAAGAGCTAACAACTGTACACAAATTTGATTGAATAGTGATCTCACCTTCCAATGAAGGGAAATTTCCGTCTCCTATTTTAAGCAACATCTCAGCGAAAATCCCAGCAGATGTGTTACCTTTCACATGAACCCTCATATTTTTATGAAGTGCAACTTTCTGGATATGTGGCCACAAATACGAAGCTTTTAGACATGACTTTACTTCATCAGCCTTTGTACCCTAGGTATAACTAACCCTTTAAAATGCAAATTTCGAAAAATCCTTTCTTAGTGCGCCTATACTTAGTAATAAGTACATTTACTGAAAATTTCATATCCATAGCTTCAGCAGTTCCGGCTAGGCGATGATGAATCACCCAGGACAAGTATTTTTATATATACAGATTATGTACATTTTTATCGAATATAATAACTATTCAAAATTTAGTTTAGTCCATCAGTACTAGTTACATTACAGTGGCATTTGTATAGTTAAAAAAAAAAATGAATTGCTCAAACTGTATTTTTTTGTGTAATAGTATAATAACCTTGAGTACCGCCCTAAATCTCAAAACGTTAAAATTCTTTATTTTATTTTTTTTAGATCTATTGGTGTACATATAACACATTTGTTGATAATGTAAAACAATAAAAATCAAAAGACTAGTGTTTGTAAACTTTACTTTTTTGCAATGATTCAGATTGTTTTCCATAAGGCTTACACATAGCTGGTCTCACACATGCTTTCATTCTATTCATATTTTTCATGATTTCTGAAAATGCTCTAATGATTTTCTCTTGTCCAGCTGAAAAAGAATTCAATCTAAATGTAATTTATTTATTATGTTACAGATATGGTTCTAATAATTAATTTTTTTTTTTACAGAATAGTATCTATAATTCAGACAGATTTCCCTCCTATTTTTAAACGTGTCTGTTATATTTATTCCAGTAACCTTCGAGATTATGACTAAAGACAAACATAAAACTAAATCATGGTTTCTACACTAGTTAACTAGCCAATAATATAGTTATTGGTTAGATATATTTGTATATAAAATAAATAATAACAGACTAAAGGTATGTTTAGACTTGTGTGCTAGATGCATGTGTCATAGCGCACCACGAAAGTTGAAAGAAAAAGCTTGTGATTAGCTCAACCCCTTCGAGTTGAACGGCTTCATTTTCGTGATGCACGCTACAACGCAAGGTTATCCAAACTCTGAATCTGCTGACAATAAAGCTTTTTTTTTTTGTCCACAAAATCCTCTTAGGGCTTCCAAAAATCTTCAATCTCATCTTCATGAACTTAAATCATGGTATAGAAATTGGAAAGTTAAAATTAACAAAAATAAATCATGGTATATCAACATTACACTCAAACACGGAATACACATTTAACATTAAACAACATTATAATACCAACAACGAATACAACAAAATACCTGAGTACACTTTGACAAAAAGGTGATCTGGTCACACCACATCCACTTTACAAAAATCAAAGTAAACAATCATTTACGTCTGCTCAGACAAATCCTCCACTCAAGTCAAAACTTACACTCGACACAAAAATAAACCTATAAAGTACTTCTGCAGCAAATCTGGACATGTAGTATACAAATCAAACCTTACACTCCGACCTACAAATGAAAACAATAGCACAAATATCTAAAATTACTACACTCAAAATCACAATCCCTTAAATTCTTCCAAACATCCTCGCAAAAGAATTAACTTTACGTATTTACGATAATGAAAATAACTGTGAGCTTCTTAATCCCCACAAACGCATTTAATGGAGTATCATCAGTGGGTGGCTTCTCCACCTCAAGTCTTCAATGTCAATATACTCATCATTTATACTTATTATACCTACTTTGTATAGATTGTGTAATACAAATAAAAATAAAAATATATATTAATAACTAGTATTATAAAAATCTTACCATCTAAATGACCTTTACGATTATCTGAAACTTCAGGCCAAGTTGTATCATGAGCAGCCAATAAATCTTTATTATCTAGATTTTCCAGATTTGCCTTCAAAAAATCAGCCAATTTATTGTGCTGAGCTTGTCTAGCACTTACAGTTTTCGGAACCTGTGGTACATGTATAGGCATGGGATTATGTATTTCAGAAACTTGATGGGGAGATGGTCCAGTTAGATCAACAGGCGCTGAATGAGGTGGTTGGGATTGAGCACTTGAAGGAGCTAAGCCGTGAGCACTTAATTGTTGACTCATCATTTGGCTCATTGAGATACTTGGACTTTCTCGACCAACTGGTATACTAACACCTATATATAAAAAAAAAAACCAAAAATATTGTCGAATGATAAAACCAACAGAAATGATTATATTACCAGAATTTGAAGGGTTGATGTAATTAGACTGTTTGTTGTGTTGAGATAAATCTAAATGAGTCTTGTAATAACGACATGCTGGATTTGGACAGTTTTGAACAACTTCAATAATAAATTCTTTTTCCATACCAAAATTGTCACGGCCAATCGTATATGAATCCATAACCTAGATTAGATACATTTGTGTATTATTTTCATTTGTATTTATCAAAAAGATAAAATATTATGATAACTAAAACATTGTTAGGTAACTCTATACATAGTAGACTCTTATTACCGCTCTAACAGTTCCTTCAACACCTAAATGTAATCCATGTGGACCGTTCATATGCTTCAACATCACTGCATTTGCAAAATGTTCATAAGGTAATATAATTTTACCATTCTCTCTAAGGATTAATCTTGCTTGACTATCTAATGAAACTCTCGAAGCCATCATTCTGAAAAAGAATATACTTACATAATAAAAGACATAATACAATAATATGTATAATGGATAAATATCTAGCTCAATCACAATATTTTCAAATATACAAATATTAACTTTTGATATTAAAATAAAATCATCAACCCCCAAACCCGAACCAGATTCAAAAAGAAAATATTTTTATTTTTTTTAGATACTGAGCGTAACGTTTTAATATGGTATGTATTTTTAAATTTTAATTTTACCGTCTATGAACCACTTTTCTACCAGAAAACTTACTCTGGTTTTCAAGTGTAGCACGTTCTCTGAAAGCATTTTGGATATATACATTTTCAAAACATTCTGACGATTTTTGAGCTATTTATAGGCGTTTGAAATGGTCTAGTTTATTTAGTTAAGGTATGTGAATAAAATTAATTTGGCCGAGCCAAAACGTTTGAAAATTTTACACGAGATTCATCATAAGTTGTACGTAAGAGTGGAAAAAAAACAAGTTAAACGTAATATTATAGTTTTTATTTTATATGCGTGCAAGTTCAAATTTTAATGGAAATCGTGAAAATCAGGGAATTTTGCGTACTATTTTCCGATTTAAGCGAATAAAAATCAAATTAATTTCATAAAATTGAATTCCAGACTGACAAATATTATTTATTTCGTGATAATTATCTAATGGACAAAGACGTTTTAGACTGGTCTAGATAAAATTCGAGTACTTTTCGGTATTTTATATATTGCTGGTATGTTCCGAAGTGACCACATAAATCTTTCTGACTTGTGGATAAACTCGATGGATTTGCTTCCGATATTTTTCGTGCTGTAATGTCTGAAAGACGTTTTTATCTTTTACTTCACGCTTTACTATTTGATAATATACACACTCGATTGAACGGGAAAAAATTGACAATTTGGCACCCAATTAGAACGTTTTTTGATGAATTCATAAATCGTTGCACATCATTTTATATACTTGGAGAATATTGTACAATCGACGAAATGTCAGAGGGCTTCCGGGGAAAATATAAATTCTGTCAGTACACGGTCAACAAACCTAATAAATATGGTATAAATATTTTTGCTTTGCTAGATTCGCGTGTATTTTTTACAGTTAATAATGGAAATGTATGCGGGCAAACACAATCAATTAAACCGTTTTTACAGAATAATAGTGGAGCTAGTGTTGTCAAACGTATGATAAAACCAATTGCTAAAACGGGGGCGGCAATATTACTATTGAGACATTGTTCATTTCAGACCCTTTAGCGGTCGAACTTCTAACAGACTATAAAACTAGGTCAAATTTGCAAAAAACATACTACAACCATATGCGGTTTCTGTATTTGTAATACGCAAGTTCAAGAAGAAACCATGTTATTTATTTAATTTTTTGTAATAACAATAATAATAATGTTAACGACGCTCGATTATTCAAATTGTATGGATTTTGTATAAAAATAATATAAATAATGAAATATATTTATTTTTTTATAAGTGTTCATTACAGAATAGTTAATACAAATTATATAATAAATGTGTTTTGGTATTTTAAAATAAATTATATGACATGTTAAAAAATAAAGTGAGAGAACCTCTCAACATGCGGCCAGAGTACAAAAAAAAGACGCGACCAACGACGGGTTAAGAAAATTAACAAACTCCCTTACATACGTATCAAATTATACCCTCTATACCGAGTTGAAAATTAAAAGACTGTAAAATCTGTAAAAACTGTAAAAACTGTAAAAGAAAATGCAATAACATATTATAAAAGATAACGCTCGCCTAGTCTCTCACTCCAAATCCTCTAATAAAAGCTCTTTCAGCAAATGTTATTCCTGGTAATCCACCGTGGAGCTTAAAACACCGTAGAGTTAATTTGATATTAACTTGACTTTGGATATAAATTAAATAAAAAATAATCGCTTAAAAGTGTCATCAATGTCACGTATTCATATTATTTCAGCTAATACTCTTATTGTGCCTATTTGGAATAAAATGTGTATATATTAATTACGACAAACAAAAATGTTTCATATGAACTTCCCGCCAACAATAAGAAACGTATCAGTCTTTTTTTTTTTAAATTGAAATACGAATAATACTGACGTTGGATATAACGTTTACGTGTTGTACAAGATTCAATATTTAAACCGGCAACAAAGTGGAGAAGAAAATGATCGTTTGATAACGTCCATACAAAACGTTCGTAAATTAAATAGCCGGTTCGTGATAAAAATAAAAATAAAATCATTCTGCACTTAACGCACTGGTATATAATTGTTGTACATTTATATTTAAAACGGATAATCCGTATAGGACAACGAATCAAAATAGCCGCGTAAAATATATATAGAAGTAGATAACGGAGACAATATTAATAATTTGAACCCGCGTGGATTAAATCACATCAACGACGTTACAAATTAGTTACCGGAATACAGTGTTATTTTTGTTTTTTTTTTGTAGAATTGTAAAAACCATATTGTGGTAACACTGGTTGAAATCGTATTATTGTACAATAAATAGCCAACACAATTCGTCGTCAAACCGTTTTACGCAGTCGTATATTATTGTCGGCCATCGCGAACTTCAACTGCGGAGTCGGGAACACGAACTTGTGGAGTAATTATATTTATTTAAATATTGATTTCACTAAAATTTAATTTAATCAAACCCTTCATGTCAACATCCATCCTTATCATATAAGCTTATTGTGCATTTTATGTATAGATTGTTTATTTAAAATAAAAAAAAAATATTGATTTCATTACAGTTAGACAGCAATATCTATCCTAACCGGCAAAATGTGGAGCTTAATCATGGAACCCGGGAAGAAATATATCACCGTCGTGGACTACACATTTAATCTTTCCATGGCCATACTCGATTTAGAAACTGTCGTGGAGAAGACCGACACGTACACCGTATACCTAGAAACCGAAGATACCCCTCGTATTATTCTTTGCCATCTATCCCAAGCGTTAAACCTGCTGCAGGTAAAATTGGATCTCGTTTTCCCACGAGGAACAACATTGAAGTTGTACGCAACGGGCTCCGCCCAAATACACATGACTGGATATTTACTCTACGACGAAGAAACAACGGTTACAAATAAATTGTTAACAAAAAAATACAATAACCATAAAGCCGATAATGATATACCGCACGAATTAGAATCAGAAAGTGGCGATAATTATAATGAAGACGATGATATAACAAACGAATTTGAAACAGAAAGAGGCGATAAACGTAAAGCCGATTATGATCTACAGCAAACGGAATCTGGTAGATTTAATAAAAGTTATCAGTCTGACACCCATGGTAACCATGACGATATGGCTGAACAATTAGAAAAACAACATGTACAGTTTTTACTCAATGAATTAGTTAAGGATAATTCTAAAGATTTAATTTTCGGTGATGACCATGATGATGATGAAGATGAACCAGTATTTAATGAGGAAATAACAACACAGAAGACGACTCGGGGAAATGAACAGAAAAAAACAAAAAATGATACATCCCAAGAAAAGAATCTTCCGGTTAAGAAAAAAGCTAATGTAAGATTTAAGATGACAAATGAACTAAAGAACTTAATTTATTAAGAACTTATGCAAAGAAAATTAAATTAAATCAATTAATTAATATGTTTAATACTATTGCTGATAGTGCTATAGTAAAACTCTAGAAGAATGTATTGCTGGATTAAATTGATTACAAATAAAGAATTTGATACCTTTATTTTATTTTTACTTTACACTTATAATAAAATTACATTATATCACAAATATATTATATTATTTATTTATGTATGCTTAACTAGTGAATTGTACAATAAATGTTTTGATTGATCTAAAGGTTTATAATAAAATACAGTAAAAGTTATGAACAATTTGTATCATAACTAATTGGCTAATTTATTGATTTATTAAAGGGATTGTATGAGCACGTGACAATGTACAATGATATTATTTTTTTCCAGTACTTTTATTAAAGTCAAAATAAAAATTTCCGAAATTGATCACAGTAAAATGTATGCCTGTGATGTTATGTGTAATATAGTACAAATATTCTATTTAGAATAGTCAAACCTGAACGCAAGACGGGCTTTAGATACGATTGACGCGTACGATGGCACAAAACGCCAAAATTAAAATTAAATTTGATAGAACGTTGGCTACTCTAATTATCTACTAGATAGAAAAAATAATAATTTTCACAATGCAATTTAAAATAAATTTGGGTATTTTATTATTTTTTTACATTTTTACTTAATACTATTTTACCTATTTATAATATATGTTTAAGGTGTTTAAAAGGGAGTTGCGCTGAAAGAGCTAAAGCCAGCCTTGCTTGAACAGCTAAAAAATAATTATTTATTACTATACATACAAACGTTCTAATAATATACATTTATGTAATAATCAATTTTTTTTTTTTTTATTAAATAAATGTATATAATATTGTAATACAGAAATATAAAGCAAGAAAAATGATTGATCATAGGGCTCGGGACTTATTGCATAAAAAATTATCAAAATATGAACTAAAATAGTTATATACACTAAATTGTCATCAAATATGCACAAAAAGAGAAGATATGCATTCAAATATGTAAACAAAAAGTACATTTTTACCTTATGAATGTACAATAAGAGTGTGTTAATTAATTTATTGTCCTAATTTAATGGCTCTGAAAAATATAGAAAATTTTAATGATTTGTTTACCTTGAAAACTACATTAACGATTTGTTGATCTTTTTCATACTTGAATAAAAAATTATTACAAATTTTACTGTACAAAAGAAAAAGGTACATATTCCACATCCTACTAAATAGGTATGCAAAAAAAAATATCAAAAATGAAAAAAACAACTATAATAGCTATGCATGAATATTCAAAATAATTATTTGTGATTTTAATTTCATTATTATTAACACCAGTAGACTAGTTCTAATTATATTTAAAAATTTTTTTTTTTTTTTTTAATAGTCAACTTCATTTACTCTGTGCTATTCTGAAATCAAAATTAGCTTTTCACACAAAAATTACAATCAACAAATCCCTATTAGGGCCTATGCAATCTAAATCTAGGGTTGTGCAAAACCATCCCAAATTACCTATCCTGCAAGACTTCTAATCTATCACTTTCCGAATTATCTCTTCGGCACCATAGTACGTTTCCAATTTCACACTAAAAAATGACTTTAAAGCGGAACCAGTAAACCAGTTAGCCATAAAACATTATACAAAATTTCACTCTAACCCTCTAATTGCTGAACTTCCATCCAACTCACTTCCTGGAAATCCCACACGCCATCTTAAGAGAAAATGGTGTCGTTTATTGAATGGTTATCGATCAACTAACCATTTATAAATAATTTGCAAAAAAAAAAATTTAATGTTGTCTTCTATCACTGGATGGCTCCTTCTTCATGTATATCATTGTTGTATGTTCTATTATTTTATAATTTGCTTATTATGTATTGTACCATAGATTGTAAATATTATTTTAAATAAAAAAAATTGTTTGGACTATTAGTTAAAAATATGCAAATTTAATATATCTTAAATTACCAAAAAAATAATAATACAATTTCGGACATTTACTATCATGCATAGTTTATCCTTAGATAATAGGATCATACTTTGTTTGTAAAAGTCCAAACTACAATAATCATTCGGTTTTTGACCAAACTATAGTAATAAGTCCGAAATTCCGACAATTACTGACAGTATTTAGTAAAACGTCAGATTTACCAGTATTCATACCTTTACGGTAACATAAATATATATATATAAATAAAATAAATATTATAATAAGAATACGACACATATTAAACATGAACTTTACACAAACAAGTAAATGTTTTAAATACGTGCATTATAAAAATAAAATAAGTGCACAAAGTTGAAAATGATAATAAAAATCAAAAAAAAACATACTGCAAGTAGGAAGCACTTGGTAACACCGAGGAATCTTTCATTTCGGAAAATATTTTCAACAGTTCTATACTATTCCATCCTTTGTTCTGCAAGTACAACTGCAGCAGCATATACAGTTTCTCCGTCACGTAACCACTGAACGCGGAATTAATGTCGGCCGGAAGTCCTTTAGGAACTATATTTTTCATTGCTTCTGTTAGTCCGATGTCCATTTGAAAACGTTTAGGTACAATTGTCTATTTCGATTAGACAATTTTTGAACAATTTCGATGGTTGTACGGAAACTATCGGCGTTGGAGAAAGAACGCCCACCGCTGATAATAAATATTACACATAAAACAAACGTTTGGAGTACATTACCTATGGCATACGTTATTCAAATTTGCTTATAAATTAAATTATTAATCTAAAATTGTATAACTCGAACAAAAAAAAAGTGATTGTTGTTTTATTTTTTTATCAATAGATAACGTAAAAGATGATTTTTTTTTTTTTTGACAAAATAAAACTTCAATCCATGAATTGTTCTTCCATGATATTATAGGTTATGGTATTAGATATTAGATATTATGTTCTCTCGCTCACTCGTGTAAACACAAAATTACGATCGCAACCTTTTCATTCGTTTCTCGCATTTTCTGTATTGAAATCCTTCAAAATGGTAAGTTTTCATCCGGTTCAATCCCGGTTGTTTTTAATAATTATTTCATAACTACTTTAGTAATATTCATCTCGATTATTTATTAAACAGAATATATATCGACATTTGTCATGGTTCTAATTATGATTTTTTTTCTTTACTTTTTTTATGTAGACAAAAGTAAAGTGCTCAGATTTGCGCCTTAAAGACAAGGATTCCTTGTTAAAACAACTCGAAGAGTTGAAACATGAGTTGGCCAATTTAAGAGTATCCAAAGTTACTGGAGGAACAGCGTCAAAACTTTCTCGCATGTAAGCATATTCTACTGTTCTTTAATGTTTCATTCAAATGTATAGTGCTTAAAAAAACCACCTAGCACAAGAAATTCTAAACTAATTCCATAGTAGCATGGTAAATATTTTAACAGATGTTTATTTATCAATTATATTAGATCTTAGTGGGTTTAGTGTAAAATAATACTGAATCAAAAAGTAATATATTTCTCGATAAACTATTGATAACAATAATTTTATAATATTTGACTATTCATTGCTTTAAAATTGATCTCTATTTAAATATTTCATACATTCATCTCTAGAAAATATACTTTATGAGTCTACCGTAATGTTGATGTATTATCAATAAATCAACATTATGTATGTTGATTTTCTTTATTTGGTTGATTATTTATTTCAATTATAGAGAAATACTAATGTAAATTGAATAATTATTAATATTAAGGTACCTAGTAAATAAATTTTATGACAAATAAGTAATGGTTTTGAATCCATTAGCAATTATGATATAACTTGATTAATAAAAGTGCAATTTAAAACTAACAGTATACCTATTTATTTTTATAGTCGTGTTGTCCGTAAAGCAATTCTTCGTTGTTATGTTGTTATTCATCAAAAACAGAAAGAAGCACTGAGAAAAATTTTCAAGGTATGTTAAAATAAATAGTTTATATTTATTTTGTATAATATTTTAAATTCTGAGAACAGTGAGAAATGTATTAGTTTTACTTTACTAATGCTTTTTTTAACTGAAAATTTTCTGATCATAAATAATCAAAGATGTTTTCAGTTGCCATATTTGAATTAATTTATAATATTTCTTGTAGTTTTATTAACAAGTTGATGGGCACTAGAAAAAATAATATTTCACCAATCCCAACTTTAATTAGTAATTTATTCATTGCTGCTATAGCAATAATAACTATATTCACCATAAGTTGACCCACTCACACATATGCATACTGAGCCGCCGGGACATTCAGACACCTCGGTCGGTCTTTGATTGGAGCTGCTCGTCATAGTAAGCAGCTGCCTGCCGCCGTGCATACAGAATGTTACGAAATCATTGTGAATTTGTAAATTTGTTAAAATGGCATTATAATAATCAGAATCATGGTGTAAACATGTGCAGTCGCAACAATCCACACTATTGCTCTAGTGACTAGACGGTTTTCGTCTAGCGGGTGGGTCAACTTACGGCGAACAGAGTATACATATTACATTTTTTTTTATATACATATGTCAACATTTAAAATTACTGCTATAGTAGTAATCGTTTCCAAAATGAATTATTTTCAATAAAAATAATTGGACATCTTTTTGCTTCACATGTGAAGTGCATAAATTAAAAAATATTGGTGTATCAGTTTAAGATTATTTGTATTATAGTCTAGTCCATTACAATAGTATTTTTTTTTCTATTATAACTGAAAATATGAAATAAAATAAAAATATTTATGTCTTATAGTAAAAAAAAAAAGGCTTATTTAAAATTTATATTACATTTCTTGTAATATTTTTATGGTAATTGAGCATGATTTTTTTTAAATCAGTGAGTACAAAGCAACCAACATTACACATCTTCTATTAGAATTGAGATTGCTTTCTATTCTTATTTTTGAAACACTGGACAAAGTTTTTGAAATATTTTTTCATGTATTATTTATAAAAACAAAAATGATATTGGACATTATCTTTATTTACAATAAAACATGTACAACAAATATGTGCAAACTAAATAGTTAAAGGTATTTTCCACTTCAATACTTTATTGTGCCCGTGGGTCTTTTGGCATCTATGTGGACAGTAGAATTTCTTCTTCCATATGATTACATTTAAAATATCACTGCTGTAGCACTTATGACATTTTGAGAATAATTTTCATAGTACTGCTATAGCAGTGATATTCAAAAATGACCCCCTCCCCCCGACATCAATTTTTATTATTACTGCTATAGCAGCCTACTGTCCTATCAACATATTAATAATAGTGTAAAAAAACTATTACATTTATATAATAATATTTCTGCTATTTTTTTTTTTTTTTTTTTTTTAATTTAGTGAAAATTTATCATAGAGGACTAAAATTATCACCAAATACTTTAATTGGCACTTTCTAGACTTTGGGGTTTTTTTTTTTTTTTTTTGTAATTTATTTAAAGTTAAAATGTTTTAATTATAAAAAAAAATAAATATATTGAATTTTTTTTTTACAGAACCGTAAGTACAAACCTTTGGATTTGAGGCCAAAACTTACCCGGGCCAAGAGACGTGCATTAACAAAGAAGGAACTTAGTATTAAGACCATGAAAGAAATTAAGAAAAAGAATAAGTTCCCCCCTAGGATGTACGCTGTAAAAGCCTAAATTCTGTTTTGTTGACATTAAATAATAAACAAAAAAAAAAAAAAGAATAAATTTTTGTAATTATTTATTTAAATGTTCATTACATAATGTGATGGCAAATAAATGTATAATAGAAGTAAAATATTATAATACATAACCTGTCAATGGTTGTAATGCTTTCAATAACACCATTAGTCGTGTGGGAATGTAGTGTTTTTTTGTACCTGTTTTCGGCAATTTCTTTTTGTTTTAGTAAGTCAAGGATCATAATTTTATGTTAGGTACGGTTATTAAAATATAAAATTATATAATTGTATATAAATTGCATTATAAAAAGAGATTTAATACATAATAATGACAAAATAAAGTGAAATCCATGAGTATTATTCAAATTAATAGAATTTTAATAGTAAACATTTTTTTAAAACATTAAATTCATAAATAATTATTATGCCTTAAAAATATCAAATTCATTATTTTATTATGCATTTGACTGATTTACTTAATGGGATAGGTGTTTTATAATAAATGCTTAATATAAAAGTACCTATACACTACATATAATATTACAGTCATAATTTTATTCTTAATTGTTTTTAATAGAAGTACATAAATATAATATATAATTTATTTTATTTATTACTGAACAATAATTTCTATAAGTTTTTTTTTTCTTTTTTATCAATGTTTATGTATAGGTACAAATAATACTAGAAATCATTTCTTATGGTTATAATACACAGACTTTATTTCATAAAGCAGTAGCCTTGACAAGGCTTTAAAACAAAGAACAATGTGTCTATGGCAAATCTAAAATATATCCAAATTGAAAATACATATTTTTTGAACATTTCATTATTTCTAAAAAGAGAAATACTCTCCATCTCAATATAAATAATTAGGTAGAGTACATAAAAAAAAAATGCACAATAGTCTCCCAATTCTAGCAAGAAAATAACTTATCATAGGTTAAAAAGCATATAATGTACCATGGCCCAACATTGTACAGTGCCTGTCATAAACATTTTTCAAATCCTAAGCAAAGTATTAAAAAAATGACCACCCCACATATTTTAGGGTTAAGCATTTATACATTAGAACAAATTTACAAAATATACAACACAATATATTACACTTATGTATTAAATCATTTTAGTCAATAAGTCACAATTAAATTCAATTTAGTTTTAGAGAGGATATTTGGCAAAAAAAAATCAACAATTTGATTCTGGATTAGCTGGTTTTAGAGCAAACATTACAACCTTGTAAAGAGCTGATGGGAAATGTTTTTGTGTTCTTTTTGCTATACATATTAAATCTGCTTTCTGAAATATTTGACAGTAGTTTAAAAAACTTCTTGTTACTGAACTATCCAGTGAATCAAATTCTCCTTCCTCCAATTCAGTTATATTTTCTTTAACGACTATAACACCATTTTTGTTTAACATTTTGCTATAATAAAAATAATCTAATTAAAATATATCAAATACAATAAGTAATACACTACAATTAAAAATTAATAATTATTTAATTAATTACCAACATCTTTTCATCAATTTAATTAAATCACCATCAGTAAGATATCCAAGAACCCACTGAATCCATATAACATCATACATTTGATCAACAAGTGTAAATTCTTGTAGCCCTGAATAAAATTATTGTACATAGGTTATTGTTTTTTCTTTGTGATTATTAATCTATAAATAAAAACCATTTGACGCATGTATATAAAATCATCACTAGAGAATGGCTCGACCGATTTGGATGATTTTATTTTGCTGTTTGTAAATGTCACGACAAGGTTTGTATGAAAGAAAATTATTGGAAAAGTATGAAATTTTAATGATATCAAAAAATAAAAATGACAAGATAGAATGTTGAATGAGAAAAACATTTGTTGATTTACTATAGAAACCAAATAGTATAATTAATTATACAAAATAAAACGGTGAGTTTGGTTATGGTAACCAAAGCGTTACGCTAAATCGGTAATCCTCCGCAAAATATACAAACAAAAGTAGTGATCAAACTACATTTAATTTAGACTCTCGAAATGAAGTGA
Organism: Tuberolachnus salignus; assembly: GCA_956483605.1. Taxonomy (NCBI): domain Eukaryota; kingdom Metazoa; phylum Arthropoda; class Insecta; order Hemiptera; family Aphididae; genus Tuberolachnus; species Tuberolachnus salignus. The sequence continues at coordinate 15,171,292 of OY101433.1, forward strand.
AGCAATTTCAGTCCAGTCAATACATATGTAGACCGAACAATTTACCAAAATATTCCAACAAAGAAAACAAGGAACCACCATCAAAGGTTTAATTCGAATTTAAAAAAAAAAAACAGATACCCTTGGAAGGATATATGTAATTCATCCAAATAACAGTAAATGTTTTTACTTAAAAATATTGCTCCACGTGATCAAAGATCCTATGTCCTTTGCAATGAATTGTAGAATAAAACCTTTATAAAACTGTCCGCTTGAGTGTTCAATCATTACTGGCTGGGGAAACGGTCTTAATCCCTTGAATATCAATAATACCAACTAATCTACCATTCCAGTTTAGATAGCTCCAACTTGCCGTAAAATTATGCTTTTCAATAACTATAAATACGGCATAGGGCCGAACATTAAACATTGCATGAAATTAAAATCAAGCAAAACTTAAAAATAATATGGAATTTTAAAAAAAAAAAAACATTTAATTAAATGTAGACGGAAAAAAAAATGTTTGAAAAAAGCAAATATAATAAAACCAATACACTTCACATTTAGCTCTGAATTTTTAAAAAATTGATGTGGGAGACAACTATATAGGCGATTCTGGATAACCAAGAAACTTGACCCGAGTAAGGCAACTAGTTATTGAAATAGTTATAAAACATACCACAACAATAAAAGTTTTCCACGTTAGTTCCTTGTAACTTTTGTTTGGCTTTTTCCAAAAACTTTTCATCTTGTTCCAACAGATCAACATGCTCGAAATGTTTGTTCAAAAGATTTTCGGCTATCCTACCGATACCAGCACCACAATCCAAAACTCTCCCTGTAGATGGCCCATTTTCCATTTGAAACAACTTTTTGAGGAAAATATTGGAATCTCTGATGTCCATAGTAGTTACACATGAGAATCCTCCGAGCATACCGTCCACTGAAGGGGAAACATTTGACCAATAATGTTTGCTCTTCTCATAATTCAATTCTTGCATATTTCCAACGATATTTGTACGAATAACACAATTCAAGTGAATTATAACATTGAAATTTGAACGAATATCGTTCAATACAGTAAATAAATGCCCAAGTCGTAGGCTTTAAATTAACCGTTGCCGGTATTGTCGGTTGAATGTCCTTACCTCTTTACCGACTTGAGCCATGGTTTAAATTATTATTAGACCAATTGTATACCAATAAAGTGTAAGGGTTTTAAAATTCTCCAACTATGACCGTAAACCTGTAATTATAAATTAATAAGAGAAATACAGAGTTCAATTTTCTATGGTTGTGCTGTTTGATAAAATGATAAACGAAAATGTGATAAGTAGAAAATTGTGCATAGCGCGCATGAACATAGAACAATATGATAATAAACACACGAATACATCATAGATAATAAAGTTCTTTATTATGCCCGTGACAAAATATATTAAAAAACGATTAGTTCATGTAAGATGAACACGGTGAGATAATCTGTTGTGTGTGTGTGTGAACATTTTTAAAAACAAATTACTGTGTACGTTTTTTTTTTTTTTTATTTCCGTCACTTCTGTCAGTTTATTCCGCCCTATACAATTATGTCGAAAGTGTCTTTTTCAACACTTGCTTACTGTAAGATTATCGCCCACGCTGCTAAATATCCGCATTGCGAAGTGAACGGACTATTGATTGCTAACAACGAAACCAAAAGCGACAAATTGATCATTATCGATGTTGTCCCGCTATTCCACCAATGTCTTCACGTTTCGCCGATGTCCGAGATTGCTTTAACGCAAATAGATCAATCGGCCAGTTCATGCGATATGTACATTGCTGGTTATTATTTGGCCAACGAGACGTTGGACGATTTAAGGTACAATACCTAATTATTAATAACTAACTAGTAATTAATTTGTATTTCATATTGAGTACACTTTAAATCAAACGGTTGAGTTCAAATAAGTAACTATTCTTATTTGTATTAATGTCATTGAAATTATTGAGTCTTCGCCAACACACATTTTTAAATTAATTATCATATTTTATGATTTAGTTACGATAAACCAGCTCATAAGATTATGGATAAGATAGCTGAAAATGAGACAGATGTTTGTATGGTTATAGTAAGTAAAGTTTATAATTTGTTCTAAGCAACTATTTACGTTATAGAAATTTAAAATATAATTTTCAGATCAATAATCGATTAATGGAGATAAGTCAAAAAGAAAGTGCTCTAATAGTGCACACACAAGATGATGGGAAATGGAAACGTTTAAACAACTCAAAGTATGGATACTCAAATTAATAACTAGTTTACAATTTATTATAACATTTTTTTGTATTATTATTTGTTTAGTGTACAAATCGAAAATACAACATTGGCAGCAGCATCTGCCATATTACAACAGCAGTTGTACAATAACTTGATAGATTTTGATAATCATTTAGACAATTTGTCTTTAGATTTTCTCAATACAGAGTTTGCCGATTGGGTTGAAAAAACATCTGGACTTGATATGGGACGAAAGTTGGTGATAAATAAATTGGATTCTTGACAATTAGATTATGATGATGGAATGAAACAAATTAAATTTTAATACATTAATTTTAAATGTATTCAATTTTTATTTTTAGTTTTGTTACCCTGTTTTAATGGTTATTTCAATATTAGTTGTTTAATAAATTATTATAAAAATCCAATTTTTTTTTTTTAATATATATATTCTAGTTATTAAAATAGAAAATAGAACTAAGCATACTGTTTTAAATTATAAATAATGTACTTTATTATTTTTGGTAGATACGTAAGCTGCTTATAATTTTTTTTTTTTACACTATTAACGGGGTTATAAAACAATTATCGGTTTAATACATATTAGGTACTTTAACTTTAAATTAGTATGTTTTTATTATTTCAATAAAATAAAACCATCATTTATGTTAAATGTATATAATGTTGTTAGGTGAACACTACAATTTTATGTGCGTTACAAATTATACATGTAGGTAAATGCAATGTTTTCCATACTTTTTAAAATCTGGTAGCAGGTACTTCGTTCTCAAATACACTATATAGTCAGGATTTCTTTTTGGTTATTCAGACTTGCAAAGATCAAGTGTATCAAGCTGTGCGAATAATTAGTGCATTTTAAAGATAATACGCAATATATTATTAAAAATATTTTATCAATTATTTATAAAATGTGTCTAATATATACTATTTGTATTCATTATATTATGCTTCAATTAGTTCTACTTATGGATATAATAAACTAATATATATATATAATCCTTCGGGGATACATGATCTCATTTCCTTTCAATATATGTATATTTTCTTTTAAAAAATATGTAAATAATAGTTCCTATTCTCCTACCCTCATAACAAAACCCAGCCACCGTAATCCAAAATATTTAAACAGGCCCTAATTCAGGCGAGTAGCCCTAAATGGTGACTAGTCACCTGGCTTCCATTTTTAACAGGCCTCATTTTGATTCATTATATTAATTATATTTGCTTATTGTTACATATGAAATTACTAAACAATTTTATCCTATTACACATTGTTGATGAATTTGCAATTGAACGTAGAAAAAAAACCATATTCTTATAAGTCACAACAAAAGTTTTTGAACTAAAATGTAAATTTTTTTTTTAATGGGGACAGCAATCTCTTGAAGATCAAATTCCTTGGGCCTCAAAACCGGTAAATAGGACCCTGCATTTACAAGTAAATACTTGTCTTCAAAAGCAGTTGTAAAATATTGATCAACAATATGATTCAGTTTTTTCAACATAAACGTTAAAAACGAAAATAATACATTTAATTGAAATATACATATCGTATATAGTATCAATATCTATTATGTTCGTATAAAAATCACATTAATTGAATTAGCAACAAGGTTTTAATACTATTTATCTACAGGCCGGTTACCTAATGTCCGCACTGCCACTCTATTTAAATATTCTCTTTGAAATCAAAAGTTTTGCCTCCTTGATATCCATCGGTTACTCTTATCACAGTTCCAATTTTCCCGCTTTTCTAATCCACTTGTTTTAATCGCAGAAACAGGTATTACCTATTTATTTTTCATTTTATCTATTATTATGAAGTTTAAATTAAATTTCTAATTACAAATAAAGTATTTGGTTTTGTGGAACCATTTTATAGGTTAATTAGCCATCAAATTTATTGTGATTTTTACGTAAATAAAATAATATTGCCCCAATTGCTCAGGTTGCTAAAATGTCTTCGCTGTTAACACACGACGAAGAAGACTTCAAGATTCTTGTTGCGACAGACATACATTTAGGATATGAAGAAAAAAATTTAACTAGAGGTAAAAACGTGAAAATATTAATAATATATTAAATAATCTTTTTTTTTTTATAGATACTGTATACTTGAGTATTACAGAATGTACATAAAAACTAATAGATACCTGCCATAAAGTTTGTTATATTTAATGTTCCTTGAATGAATATTATTTTTTAAATAATGTATGTATTTAAGTGCCTATCAAAATATATACTATTATCTTTAAAATGCCTCTCTGTTTATAAAAAAAAATATATATACATAGATGTATATAATAAAAAGCTAACATAATTATTTTTTTAGTTTTAAATTATTGAATACCATTTGATCATAATTATGTAAAAAATAAATAATACATATAAAATGATTTGTATCTTAATAATTTAAATTTAAAATACTTAATTTTTAAAACAAAAAGTTGATTATTACAGATAATAGTGAAAATAACTTTCTTATGTACCTATATTTTTATTTTCGTATTACAAATTTAAAATAATATGTTTTTTTTTTTTGTGTTATAATTGGTTATAGATAGTTATTATATTAATCCTCATTATTAAAATAATATTTTTTTCAGCGGATGATTCATTCAATACATTTGAAGAGGTGTTACAATTAGCAGTTAAACATAAGGTTGATTTTATCTTGTTAGCTGGTGATTTATTTCATGTTAACCAGCCCTCAGTTACTAGCCTAGAGCGGTGCATTTCACTCTTGCGTACTTATTGTTTGGGTGACAAGTAAATATTATTTTTAAGAAAAATATAATATATGGCATATGATATTTTTAAAAAATCACTATTTTATCTTTAAATTTTTTTTTATTTTTTATTTTTAATAGACCTATAAATATAGAATTTTTAAGTGACCAAGCTGAAATATTTAAACATTCCAATCATCCTATTGTCAATTTTGAAGATCAAAACTTAAATGTATCTATTCCAGTTTTTTCAATTCATGGCAATCACGATGATCCTTGTGGTAAAATATTTTATATTTATCTATTGTATTTTTCAACATTTTATAAGATTAAATCATTGATTAAATGTGTTTTTTAAGGTATCAGAGAGATATCCTGCATGGACCTTTTAAGTTCAATTGGTTTGATTAATTATTTTGGCAAACAAACAAATCTTCAAGACATTAAAATAGCTCCTATACTTTTAAAAAAAGGAAAAAATAAAATTGCTCTTTATGGTTTGAGTCATATTCGTGACGAAAGACTGGAACGGTTATTCAAGGATAGAAAAGTACGAATGCTTCGTCCACAAGAAGATGTAGATGAATGGTTCAATATATTTGTATGTCATCAAAATCGTTTTAAAAGACCTGGTACTAAACATTTACCAGAAAATGTTATTCCAAGCTATATGGAGCTTACTATTTGGGGGCATGAACACGAAAGTTTAATTGATCCTGTTGTCAGGAATCCATGTGGTTATATTAGCCAACCAGGTAATAATATAACGTATAACTAATTGTAATTAGTATATAATATTTAAAAATATAACTATATTTTGTGTTATATGTACATCCAATTTCTAAAAAACTATTTTCTTATTAGGTAGTACAGTAGCAACATCTATGTGTGAAGCAGAATCTGGTAGTAAATATGTTGGATTATTAACTATCAGGGGTAAAAAATTCAAAATTGAACCTTTAGAATTGAAAACTGTTAGGCAGATGCATTTTGACACAATAAGATTATCAGAATGTGCTTATGATCTCAGTAATCCAAAAAAAATTCAATCATTTTTAAAACGAAAAATTAAGAACATTTTATCAGACTTAAGTTTAAAAAAAAGTGGTATGATGATTTACATTTAAATAATTATTTTTAGTTTTTACTAATTAATGAAAATATTTTACTTGAAAAGTAGTATATTTCAATAATATAATATTTAAGTTTATATTAATACACCGCAGTATTTGTTTCTGTATCTCGTCAATATTTTTGTATATAAAATCAGGTATGAAATATTATGAAAATGTTCCTTTACATATGTGTATGTAATAATATTGTATTTTCTATAAAATAACTAATCATTATAAAAATTAATTTAGTAAAAAAGTGATAAGAATATATTGATAGTTATACTTGTTTAACTGGTTATTATTGTTTGATTAGTAAGTAGCCATTTAAAATTAATAGTAATTATCTTTAGGTCACCATAAACAACCGGAATTGCCATTAATACGACTGAGAATTGAATATACTAGTGAAACTCAGTATTTTAATACTATTCAGTTTGGGCAAACATTTCAAGACAGTGTTGCTAATTCAAATAATATGATTTTATTAAGAATGGAAAAAAAGAATACTGAAAAAAAACCCAGGTGCATTGATGATGATGCTTTAGCAGATATAGTCGATATAGAAGAAGTATTAATATATAACTTGATTTATATACTTAAATCAAAATTTATTATTATCTTTTTAACATTTAGGTGGAAAAAATTGAACATATTGTTGAACAATATTTTACAACTGCTTCTGATGGCAATCGACTAGAATTATTATCTGTGAATTGTATGGCTGAAGCAGTTGATAATGCTGTCAATAAATCACGTTCAGATGCTATAAATATGGTTGTTGCGTAAGTATTTAAAAATGAGTATTGCACAGTAATATGCTTGTGTTGTATGTAGTTAAATTTATTCATTTCTTGCATAAAATTAAATAAGAATTTTCAAATTAAAAAAATACAATTTTTTTTTTTTTTATAATTTAAAATATTTAATAATTCAATACATTATTATTATTATAAATTGTACAGTTATTTTTGATTTTTGTAAAATTTATTTTTGTTGTAATCATTTTAAGTAGAATAAATCAACTTTATTTCAAGATCAAATTTAAACATTTTCAGACATCAAATGAAAAAAGTAAAGAATTATGTAACAAAACAAGAGGATCTCAATGAAAACAATATTTTAGATTACATTGCTGATTTTCATCATACTCATGCTCAACGATCAAAAAATGTAGTTAATGAAGTATACTGATAATAAAACAATAGGTAGTGAGTGTATTAATTACTTGTTATTTTGATTATAGGTTCCTAAAGTATTAACTACTGAAGCTATTATTCCTCGATCAGCAAAAAATCATGATTCTTCTGATGAACCATATAATTCTTCCATTCTCTCAGATGATGAACTAGACAATTCTTCTCCAAATACTGGTAATAGAGGAAGTAGAAATGTTAGTAGAAGGATCGCTTCAAAATCTTCTACAAGAGGAAGAAGAGGAAGAAGCTCGACCACACTTAATTTTTTAAATTAAAAAATATCTATATATAATATTTATTCTCGTATGGTTTAATCCAACACTAACACTTATTAAAAATTAGTTAATACTATAGCAACAACAATAAATATCACAATAAGAAATATAAAATTTTGATAGAGAAACATAAAAAACAGTATAAGTAGTAGTTAGTTAGTTAAATATAAGATAATATAAAAATATATGTAATAGCAACCGGATGGTGGGTCGGGATATTATTTGTGTGGTCTTAGACTCTAATGTCCAGATTGGTCAACCATTCTGTTGCTGCTGCTGTGACCTTGTGAAGGTGTTTCATTCCGCCTGATAAGTTGCGTACTGGACATTCTTCCACGATGTGATTGGTTGTCTGATTGTCATATCCGCAGTCGCATTGTGGTGTATCCTTAAGTCCCCATTTATGCAGCATATTTCCCGTTTATCCGTGGCCAGTCCTAAGTCTATTTAAGGTCACCCATTCTTTTCGAGGTAGTTGGAGTTTGGTGATGAGCCCATCGCGCCATACCGTGTCATATGCTGCTGTGAGGTCAATAAAGACTGCAGCCGATTTTAGACCTTTCTCAAAGCCGTCTTCGATATTTGCAGTCAGAGACAGAACTTGGTCACAGCAATTCCTATGTGGTCTGAATCCGGCCTGTTCTATTGGAATAGTTTTATTCACAGTTTCTGCAATACGGTTGTAAATAAGTCTTTCAGAGATCTTGTAATTAACACTCAGTAGGGAAATCGGCCGATAGCTTTTGATGTCATTGTCTGGTTTTCCCGGTTTTAAAATAGCCAGGATTTTTGTCTTCTTGAATTGCTTAGGAAACCTCCCAGACCTTAATATATTTGTGAAGAACGTTGCTAGCCATTGGCGAGTCTTAGGTCCACAGTTCTTTAGGAATTCTGGGTATACTTCGTCGAAACCCGCTGCTTTACCAGTTTTAATTGTCTGTATTGCTATTTGAATTTCAAGTTCAGTGAAATCGTTCGCAAAGTTTGATGTTATTTCTGCGTTCGTTTTCAGTTCTTTCAATTCCTTTTTAGTGTTTCTTGTTGCGTTTTTGTCAACTTTTGCCCTGGATAGCTCGATAATGCGGTTCGCGAAATTATTTGCCTTGATTTTCACAGCACTATGTTTTCGTTTAGTGTTTGGGTCTATTTTCCTTAGGAAATTCCATGCTTTTCTACTCGAATTTTTGAAATCGATATTTTCTACTGTCTTTATCCATTTTTCCCTACGGGTTTTAGAGAGGGAGGAGAGAAGTTCGTCAGCTATAAGGTTATCATTAGTTTCTTGGTACTCATTGTAAAGGTCCTCGCTTTCTTGGCTCCAACCAGGTATATATTCTTTTCTATATCCTCTGGATATATGTTTCTTAGCTATCCCAGACAGAAGGCCTGTAAAACGGTTGTAGTTTTTGGCTTCTGGACTTATCCATCTGATACAGTCGTCAAGCTGCTTACTAAATCTGTTCCAGTTGGCTTTATTAAAATTCCATCTGGGTTTCGGGAGTGATTTCACAACTGGGATCTGTATACCGATATTCACGACTATAGGCCGGTGTTGGCTGTGAGGGAAATCATTATAGACTTCTCTACTAATTGGTATGGTATGGCCTTTATGGTCTTTTATTATGAAGCATAGGTCCGGATTGTAGTCTCGTTGCCATCTCCCTGATCTAAATGTACCTTTGTCTTTTGCATCGAATACAAGTTCTATATTTTCTCGTTCAGCCCATTCATTGAGAGTATCTCCATTATTGTCATTATTATCGTAGCCCCAAAATTGGTGATGGCTGTTAAAATCACCGGCAATTATTCCAGGGTGGGCTATGGGCATGAGGTCGGTGTTAAGCCAGTTTTCATTTGGAGGTTTGTATATGTTAATGATACTTAGTTCATTAATTTTTATATGGATGGCTGTGATGTTGCTGCGTTCATAAGTAATAATATATAATAATAATTATTTAAGTATTTTTATTTTTATTTACTACATTTTTAAGTAATTTTTATCCTAGTATTTATATTATCCTATAACTATAATATAAGTAATTATAATTTTCTACATGAAATTGTATTATTATTCATGAATAAAATTACAAAACTGAAAATATTTTTTTGACATAAACTATTTAATCTGATTTCACATTAATATTATTTATTTATATATAAATTTTACTATTTTAATTATAGTTATTAATTCTTATTCTTTAGTGCTTGTATGCACAATGTGTTTATTATGAATGATATCTGTGCAGATCCTTCTGATTTTGCAGCTTATACCTGCTAGATTAATGTCTTATGTTTCAAATGTACACATCATATAATAGGTACCCAGAACTTAAAAAGTATACACTATTGAATTTTAATTACATGGGTAAAAACTACAAATATTAATATATAGTTTCTGTATAAATAATATTTGTTTACTTACATTCCATTTGGATATATATGGTATGCATAGAATATCTAATAATATAACGTTCGTGAACTTGGAAACAAAAATAAATTTCAGGAAAATTTATCATCACTTAGGTAGCTATTAATTTTTTATATTATAAATCACCATACAGAATAAAACCATACAACTTGTAGTTGATTCAGATTATTACTTTTATAAATATTTGATTCAGTATCAAAAGATATATCTAGTATAATATCAGTATTGGTAGCTAATGGAACTACTATGTCAAATTGTATAGTCAAGGTCATCGGTTTCTTGGGATGTTCACAATTAGTTCCTGTCGAAGTACATATAGAAAAAAAAAAGCAATTACTTCTAACATAAGTTCTTATTGTTCGGGATGTTGGATTTTTATTATAACTTCCCTTTTGCCAAAAAATGTTGAATACATTTTCAAGAATATCTTGGTTATGCCGATTTGTTATTAGAAATGCTATTTCAATAACCTTTTTCCTCCTCAAAAAATTGCAAAATTGCATTTATAGTTTGTGTAGTAAATCCTTTAAAACACGATTGTTTCGAAATTTTTTCTTTTTTAATTTTTGTCAAGTTTAAAAAGTATTTTAAAGCTTCTCATTAGAATGTTTTAACAGTTCCTGAATGATTTAATTTTCCATCAAATTGTTTACGACTGAAAAGTGACTTACTATTTAAGCAATCAAATAAATTGTTCATAAACTCATGAAATCGGCAGTAACAAATGCAGTTTTACTACTATGTTGTTCAGTTTCTGCACAAGTGCAGATAGCTGAAAACTTTAACAGCTTGCTTGGAAAGAAGTTGGGTGAATGTGTGAATCTGTAATTTTAATTAGTGCTTTACTTTTTTTATTAGATTTGTTGATTTTCTACGTTTCTTTTATGTCATAGAATGAAAATGAATGATTTTGTTATTTTGTTGAAAAATGCTTCCCTCAATCAAATTATTACGTATATTTTTTAATAAATGCGGAATATCATATAATGTAAATATTTTATGACCGTTAACAAAAAAAAAAAATTGATTTTCTTCAGAAATATTTAATAATTTTAAAGCACTTTGGTTGGATGTACTTTGATCACATACTATAAGCTTTGGGCACAAGCTAACATCAGATAATTTTTTTATAATACCAATTATTACATTTTTTATATTATTTTTATTAACACCGTAATGTACAAGGTAATACGCAATAGGAAATTTCCATTGAGCAAATATACCACGGACCATAAATACCAAAATGCAATTAGCACTCTTATTTATCCTACAATTACCATAAGTCCCAAAGTCTTGAAATCCTTCGATAAAATCATAATCTTTGGAATACTCAAAGAATTATTTTATGTACATCTCATCAAAACAAACTACATGTTTTTCCTTTGTAAAATTGGTTATATAACGTTTTCGACATACCAGGTAAAAATTTTGATTTGCCAATCTAGCGTCTAATAAAAAGTCTTTTTAATAAAAAGAAAATCTTGCATATAATAGTGCGTAACTGGGAAAAATAATATTCTTGGAAACGTAACGATGTTTTTGGCAAAAAACACGTAAGAAAACACGCGAAGAAAAAAATCGTTCTAAATGCTTCTTTTTTAGTTATTCATTTATTATATTTATATTTTGAAATGACCATAAATTATATTAACGACAATAGTTTAATAATTAAATCAATAGATTATAAATAATAAACTTAATTGTTAATTTGTAACTAATCTTTAAAAACAAAGTATTGTTCAATCTTATACGATAGTAGTGTCAGTGACATAACCAATGGAGGGGGGGGTCCCCTGGTACCAGATTTGTTTTCTTCAGTTGTATTGTTAATATTAAAAGTATGGACCCCCATGAAAAAGTTCTGGTTGTACCACTAAGTATATTGGTTAATATTTTTAATAAAATAAAAATAAAATAGGTATACATGCATGTGTAACAGAGTTGAAATTTGCGAAGATTATGTAGAAATAATCCACACGCACGTAATAACTAAGTAATGATGTACAAATACATTTTTATGAACGAAATAATTTACAAAAATATAGTGAACGATAAAAAAAAAAAAAAAAAAAAAATGTTTCGCAAATCGTAACGCTGGCTATGAATTTAGAATATTATTTTGATGGATAGTTGTAGGCGGGTTTATTTTCTCTATCGTTCTCATTAGGTATCATTATTTTATTATAGTATATAACCAACGGTTTTCAACATTTTTGAAATGCAACCCCTTCAAAGTATTAATAATATAACATTTTTTTTCTTTATTTGAAATAAACAATCTGTACCTTAAGGGCACAATAAGCTTATGTGGTTAGAGTACAATAATTAATATTTCCCCCTTTAATCATTTGCACAATTAAAGAGACAAAATAAAATTAAAAATTTACATGATATGCTTGATGTGAGGAGTCATCCACTAATGACACTCACTATTTGGCTTTTTTTTTTTTTTTTTTACAGTTTAGTTGTTTAGAGGGGGGGGGATGAGCTAGTAGGTCACGACACCATTTTCGCAATAATATAACGTAAATAATTAATTTAATACGTATACTTAAATAAATAATATTAAATAATGTACAATTGTTATTTTCACGCGTTCACGGGAAACTTGAGCTTGAATATTTGATATTATTTTTTCCGTATTAGGTTTTATATTAGATACTGCTATTGTTAAGTCTGATTCCACACTTAATTTCGTCCGATATTTGTCTTTTATTGCTGTAAGGGCTGAAAATGTGAAAATCCACAGGTATTTTATATCGCGTGCAATATGTTCGATAGTACTCAAATGTCAACTAGGTAGAAACTGTTTCAGTAGCGGATTTAACGGTCGTTTAGTCGGAAAATGCCGACCCTGGGCCCATATCTCCTGAATTATGAATTTTACTTTTCAATTTTTACTACAAAAAAAAAAAAAAACCAAAATTTTACATTGCAAACTGCAATATCATTTACCGCGGTATATGTTACCGATACATTTTGTATGGATTTTCCGACTTTATCCGAACCCTTATAATCCGTCACTGAACTGATTATTATATATGTGACTAAAGTTGTAAGTGTAAATATAACCAGATATTAAATGCCAATCCAATAAATCGATCACAATCGCTTATAATTAATGAAATCGCGTACATGGACAATTTAATAATCCGTGGTCAGATAAAATTACGCTGTACGCTATTCGGCATGTTATCGTATTGAATAAATAATTACATTTATTTTTAAAAATAATATACTTTGATATGAAAAACCATTTGTTCATTATTTTTGGCGACCCCCCCCCCAAACCAAACTATCTTTTGCGATCCCCAGATCGAAAATATAGTAACAATGAGGGTTGGGATTTTATAGCACTTAAAATAGCAAAAATTTGCGCTTTTATATTATCGTAAATATATACTTAATACATGCAAAAATAGAAAAACATAATTATTATTTATTAGTAATTTATCATTATTATTTATCAATTTATAAATTCGATAGAAAATAATCACAAAAACGCGTCAATTAAAATGTTATTATTTTATTAATAAAAAATATTAAGATTTTGATTTTAATATTAATTTATTCACACCGAAGTGCCATCACTAGTTGGTTCATTCCCCTCGCCATTCAAGCCAATACATTTATAATAATAAGAAAAAACATCCATTATTTGTATAGATTGTATAATTTTCTAAATAAAACAAAAAATATTACCTTATTACAAATTATAATTATAATAAGTATTATTAATTATTATTATTAAATGAAATAAAAAAAAAAGACCAATTTTGATTAAAAACTGGTAAGAATGCAAAAATATTTCAAAAAGTCCAGAAATAGCACTAAAATCTAAAAAATGGCAAATTATGCAAGATTTAATTTTAAATTTTAATTCTCCGAGTATAATAATATCATATATTCAAATGAAACATGATTTTTTTTTTTTTTTTTTATTACATATTTTACAATTTTTTTTAGTGCTACAACTAACCATATCTCTAATTATAAATTATGATTATATCTAACCCCCTCCATTCTGCGAGCCAATTATATTATATTATTGTGTAAAGAAAGAAAGAAAGAAAAAAAATTAATACTAATAACGTCGAGTTTCACCCTGTTGGCACGCATGACGAGGTGGCCGAGTGGTTAAGGCGTTGGACTGCTAATCCAATGTGCTCTGCACGCGTGGGTTCGAATCCCATCTTCGTCGGAAAGTGCTCACTTAAATTTTTTTACACGTTTATTTCGATTTACGGATAATTAACGCAGTAGACGATTATTTTATATTTCCATCATACGCTTTTATTATTTATATAATTTTGGCGGTTTTCGTATTTTATTTTTCTTGAATTTTTCCATTATACACTTAAAACGGATTGTAACAAATGGGCCACCACCATTTATTATAGAGTAATATTTGATTATATTATTTGAAAATAAACAGAAAACCGAATATTGTTTTGGTGATTAATGTTCGACGTAACAACTGGGCCGTACTCAAAAACCGGTTTTCTTGGGTCGTTTGTCCGGGGCCCGGCCCTAAGCCTATTTTTAAGGGGCCCGGCATGAGCTTAGGTAACGGACCTCAATCACTTTTTAACTCAAAACCGTTTAATTATTAATTTTTATGTATAATTAGACAGATTTTTCCTAAGAAAATCAGGGCCGGTAACTCATAAGGAAAATATTAAGGGGCCCGGAAAATGTAGTTTGCCCGGGGCCCGCCAAAGCTGAGTACGGTTCTGCAAAACAAAAATACGACGATTCAAAAATTAATAATAACTCCGGGGTACGTTTTAGGTATTTGTTTTAGATATAATATATATATTTTTTTAAATTATTATTTATTTGTTACTAGTATATCCGTGTGTTTCGATTGTAAGGGCATTTGAAAAAGTCGCCCAGTATACAAAACACGACAGTAAATTTGAAATAATGTTTTTGGGATACAACTCGGATGATTGGGGTCGGACTACTTTCTCATGCCGACAAATATTTGCGCCGTACATAGGCGGAAATTAGGGGAAGATGAGAGGGACTTTAGGATGCTAAGCCGGAAGCCCAATCAAAATGTACAAACGGAGAAATTAGTTAGACCCTTTAAATATATTCAGATATTATAATAAATACCTACTCGTATATGTACGATAAACGATGTCTAAAACAAATTGTGCTTGGGTTTTGCACGGTAAGACGATTTGTGCGAATTCGGAGAGCGGATCTTTATATACAATGAAATATTTTACAATATCAGCCCCCCCCACCGCCTCTACAATTATGGCCTTATATTAAACATAAGTAAAAAATATGAGTAATAATATATAAAATATTCAAAAAAGTTGTCGGCTAAATTTCATGTCCAAACGAAATATTTTCGACTATTTTACGCGGTACCCCTTTTCCATTACACATGCACGGAACAGTTGGTCAAATAAGAGAAAAAAACGTATAATGTTTGTCAAACGCGTTATATAATATCAAATATTACAGTGTTGTTGAAATCCGTTAGTTTTGAATTTGTTCATATCAATTATTCAATGGCATTTACCAGCGGTTCCCAAACTTTTTTAGTTCACGCCACACTAAAAATTAAAAAAAAATAATTGCGCCTCCCCTAAAAAATTTAATTAAAAATTTATAGTATTTAAATATACAAACATTTTTATTTTTATGACAATATAAGTTAACAGTAAATATTATTATTTTTATGAAAAAAAAAAAAAAAACAATGAGTATTAATATTTAAACTTAATGCGAATAATGTGCTTGTTTTCCGTTTAATAATTCTTCAAAATTAGGTAGCAATGTTGTGACTGCCACACGTATTTCTTTTTCCATATTAAGTTTTGATCGATATTTTGATTTTAATACAGCAACTGCAGAAAAGCCGGCTTCGCATAAATACGATGTCGCAAATGGTAGTAGTACACGCAAAGCTTTGTTGGATATTTCAGGATATTCGTCTTTAATGCTGTTCCAAAATCCTAAAAGTGAAAATGAAGAAAACTTCATTCGTAACGAAGAATCAGATAAAATATCGATTAATTGTTCTTCTTCAGTAGTTGTGAAATTTGGTAATGGTTTTTCACTAATCGGATCTTTAATCCAATTGTATTGTACGATGTCTTATGGAAAATTTTCTCGAAATGATTTTTAGTGAGCTCATTGGTAATTCAAGATCATTATCTTCAAGGAAACCTTTTAAAAGTAAAAAAAACGTGGTTTTACCGTTTTCTTCGGCCAGTTTCCTTTGCCGTAAGTCGATTTTTTTTAATAAAAGCAACCACTTTATCATATAATTGCAGAATATGAGTTTCTTTACCTTGTAAAGATGTGTTGAGTATATTAAGTTTTTTAAAAATATCAATTGCTGATGGTAAAATGAGTTCTTCAGCAATTGTATGAGGTTTTTTACTCCGAGCAACACGAAATGCTACCTTATAAGAAGCTAAAAGTGCTTTGGTTGGAACACTTGTCTGTTTTATATAACTGGTTGATTGTTTTTCTAATTGTTCACGTTGTCTTATTAATTAATGATCCATGATTAGTTTCAAAATGACGCTTTAATTTATTTGGAATCATACTATCGGCAGGTAATACTTTTAAACAAATAACACGTTTAAGACGTTCTTCGTTATCTATTTTAATGTAAGTAAAACCAAAGTCTAAATTACTATCATCGAATTTTCTGAACTTAGGTTTATTTTCTTCTTTATTGTTGTCTTCATTTAAACGTACTCTTAATATTGAGAAATTTTTTCATTTTTCCAGAAAAGATATATAACACTAGTTAATAATGCACAATTCGAAAATGACGAATACAACTTACATACGGTTCATTCACAAGTACTACTGCTATTGCCGTGCAAATATATTAATATTGATCATTACTCATTACAATTCACCACTATTCGGTAGACCCAATAATATTAGGATAATGCCATAATGCTGTAACGACATTTACGGAAATCCCCGAATCAAGTATATTATTGTACGAGTATAACGCGACTTTAAAGTAATAACTAACATAATAGTGAAATATTTGTTTGGAATAGTTATGACATTTCAACAAAATTATTGTTGATTTAAAAATATCAATATTTACTACGCGGCTCGCGTTTCCCCTGCCAATAGCTCGCGCCTCACAGTTTGGGAACCGCTGGCATATACAATTCGAACAAATTACAATAATTCAAATAATATTCAAATGGTGATCGAACACGCCATAATTGTATGGCAAATCTTATTAAATTGTAATCGTTAAGTTGGTAACGTGGCCGATAGCGGGAACTACCTCACCGCGCCGTCCGGTCATACTGTAAACTGTACACTTTTCTTTTTATTTTTCGTACCACTTGCCTTCTGTTTCTACGTAAGAACTGTACAAACACACTACTCCGAATACTGACTCTTGCCGTCCGCCGCTTAGACACTACTCGTCTTTTAACGCGTTTTTCTTCAGCCGCCTAACCTGAAGTTCACCAAATACCAACCGGCAATGAAAAAATGACCAACGATATTTGGCCGTTCGGCGTCTGACACGTTCGCAAACCAAACTCAAAGAGGTCCAGTCTCCCCGTCGGTCACAACAGGTAACGCAGTCTATACCGTAAACAAATTAAACCGCCATTACACCACACGGTTCGTATCTCGGCCTTTTCGGTTTTTATTTATTTATTTTTTTATTTATTATTTTTTATTAGTCCTATGCCGTTTCGAGTTTCTTGCTACCGCTAATTCCACATATTCGATCAAACGTTCTTCAAAAGTTTTTTTTTTTTTTGAGGTTAGAAAGTCGTTTTTTCGCGTCTTTGGTTTACGTCGTCCGGGTCCGCGACATATATTTATTAAATATTTAGTAAACTTTTTCCGTTTTAATTTTCGGCGGAATCGTTTTATCATTCCGTTGATTATTATAGTATTCCCGGTTGCTCATGCAGCTAGCTCTGTCATACACAAATTTACCGTTCGTGACAAATCATGCATTATATGGGCAATCTATTATACAAAAAAAACAAATTACCCGCTAATTTTATTTAGTCCTTTGTGGTGTATACCGATTGTAGTATCTGACCGTAATGGTATGATACCACTATCAAACGTGCGTACGCCGGGGCCGGTCGAATTCTGACAACATTACGTACCTATATTATTGTCCAGGCCATTCATTTCATACGAAAACCTAATCTGTCTGTTGGTCCGAACCTCTGATACTCTTACAACTAAGTTCGCGCCCTTAACGTAAACCTGTACATCCAGTCGATGAAAAACCGTCGCTGTGTGTTTTTTACTCTACGCACTTCAAGAGTCGTGACCTGTAGCGCGGGCAAAACGACTTCCTCCGGTCGCTATTGTAGGCCGTTCTCACTATTCAATACGTGACGCACCGCCCCACGTGTAAAGAGCCTGACCGTTGTAACCGTGCTAACAAAACAATTTCTTTCACCACACTGCTACACGTAGCGTATATATTTTTATAAAACCGTTAAACGCATGGCGGTGTCACCAAGAAATATTATAAACAATTATTTTACTAACATTCATTAACTAATATAAAACATGACATTGAAAAAGTATTTTATACGTTAATTTTCATTATTAATTTAATAAAATTAAATCGTCGTCACATGTGTCTGTCGAGTCTTCAATAGTGAGGACATTGTGGACGGATTGATCTGGATTCTCATTCCATTCATGATCTCATTCATCTATGAGCTCGTCGCAAATAAAATCGACATCCTAAAACTTCTGTTCCTCATTTTTCATGTGTATTTTGATATCCATTATTATTGAATAACAAATATTAATTATAATTATTTAATATTATAAATATTAATATTTAAATTTTTTTATATTAACACATTTTTAGATTTTTAATTTTTACTTATTTAACATAAAATTGTTTACTATTACTTTACCAAAAGGATTTATTTTCTGTGGGGAGACAAATGTTGGATTTCCATTGTCTGATATATTTAATAATATGATTCACAAATAAAATAAACTAATATTAAAATATCAAATATAATACGATTAAACACAACAAAACGTAAATAGTGAACATGAACAGGCTGTAACACAGTGTATGTTCACTTTTGTGACACCACTGTAACTAGATATTTAGTATGCTAATTAGAGTTGGCTGCGCACCAGAAGACATTACATCCGCTGCCCAGTCATGTGTTTAACATGCATCGAGTATAGATAAAACAGGAAAAAATTACTTAAATTCGTTCTGTGATCGTCGTCTTCAAACCTGTCAACAGTGATTTTATGGACTCATTGGGACACATTGTAATGTTATTTAAAATAGCAACTAGTCTGTGCATGCACATTTGATAACAGTATGGTCGGGTCTATGATCAGTATCCGGGTTGCCTGGCAAAGAGCTTTGTATATATGTAGTGTTTATTTAAAAATCTTTTGTTATAAATTTACTAATGCAGTATAGAGAACAATCTATTTAATGTTCATTTATTACATTTATGTACCTAGTTATACATTTATAATATCTTAAGAATGGATATTTATGTTTTCATTATAGGTAATCTAATTTAAAGACATCATGTATTTGTACAATATGACATTGCAACGTGGTAGTGGCATTACGCACGCTATTCATGGCAATTTCAGTGGAGGAAAAGTACAAGAGATTTTAGTATCTCGTGGTAAATCTTTAGAGCTCATGAGACCCGACACGAATACCGGTAAAGTCCACACTTTGTTAACCGTTGAAGTATTTGGAATTGTTCGGGCTTTAATGAGTTTTAGACAATCTGGAGGAACTAAAGGTAAAATAAATTGATAAGTAAATTATATGTATATCATTAAGCATTTAAAAGAATATTTGCATAAAATAATTAATAGGCGCCTATTAAGTATCATTATTATATAAATTATATTAATTTTAGATTACATAGTTGTTGGTTCTGATTCTGGAAGAATTGTCATATTGGAATATCTACCATCAAAAAATATTTTGGATAAAGTGCACCAAGAAACTTTTGGTAAAAGCGGATGTAGGCGAATTGTTCCTGGACAATATTTGGCTATTGATCCAAAAGGAAGAGCAATAATGATTGGTAATATATTTTAGGAGAAAATATGTATTATATATATATATTGATTTTTAAAATGGTTTAGGCGCTGTTGAAAAGCAAAAATTAGTATATATTCCGAACAGAGATGCTGAAGCCAGACTTACAATTTCATCTCCTTTGGAGGCCAATAAAAGTAATACATTAGTATATCACATGGTCGGAATCGATGTAGCATTTGACAATCCAATTTTTGCTTGTCTTGAAATTGATTATGAGGTAATTAGAGTTTAAAATGTTAAGAATTATTTAAATTTTATCCTTCTAATATTATATTTATTTTTAGGAAGTTGATGCAGATCCAAGTGGAGAAGCTGTTCAATCTACTAGACAGACACTTACATTTTATGAGGTCGATTTTGGATTAAATCATGTAGTTCGTAAATATAGTGAACCGTTAGAAGAACATGCTAACTCTCTTATTACTGTCCCTGGTGATAAAGATGGACCAGGTGGAGTATTGATTTGTTCTGAAAATTATATAACTTATAAAAATCAAGGAGAGCAACCAGACATACGTTGTCCAATACCTCGTAGAAGAGTAAGTTTAGCCTAAATCAAATTTTTGATATTGTTTAATTGGCACTATAGGTATCTCTTGTGTGCGAGTATTTTTCCCACATCGGTCGTGAATGAGTGCCACAGTATAAGATGCTACTTATTTTATTGAATTATATTTTATATTGATATAATTATTTGTAAATACCATCTACAACAATTACATCTAACAATTACTAATTTATAAATTTAATTGATCTAAATACCTTTTTTAAATTATTGTTTTAATGAATGCACTATAGGTATCTCTTGTGTGCGAGTATTTTTCCCACATCGGTCGTGAATGAGTGCTACAGTGTAAGATGCTACTTATTCTAATGAATTACATTTTGAAGATATAATTCTTTGTCAGTACCATCTAACAATTACTAATTTATAAATTTGTTTGATCTAAATACTTAGTTTAAATGCATTATTGGTATTTCTTATGTCGGAATATGTTCTGTTCCAACATCATTCATAAATGAGTTCTACAAAAATAAATACTATAAGAATATTAGTAATTTATTTTTTCAAATTCTATCTGTGTTGTGTCTAACAATATAAATATAGAGTTTCATATAAATTTATTTTTAATGGTTAACATATTACTATTTGAATACATTATACTAATATCTATATATCTTAATATTTAGCAAATAGAGTCACACAACAGATTTTGTATATATTACCTAATAATTAATTTAGTTTTAAAATAATGAAGATTATTTAACATTTTCAGAATGATTTGGATGATCCAGAACGGGGAATGATTCTGGTTTGTAGTGCTACTCATAAGACTAAATCAATGTTTTTCTTCTTAGTTCAAACTGAACAAGGAGATGTTTTTAAAGTAACATTAGAAACAAATGAAGAGTTTGTTACAGAAATTAGACTAAAGTATTTTGATACTGTACCAGTAGCTTCTGCGATGTGTGTTCTTAAAACTGGGTTTTTGTTTGTAGCATCAGAATTTGGCAACCAGTAAGTAATGAGATTTTGCTTAACTATTATAATTTATTTATAATATTTCATTTTGTAGCTACTTGTATCAAATAGCAAATTTGGGCGATGATGACGATGAACCAGAATTTAGTTCAGCAATGCCACTTGAAGAAGGAGATACCTTTTTCTTTGCTCCTAGACAGTTAAGAAATTTAGTTTTAGTTGACGAAATGGATTCATTGTCACCTGTAATGGCTTGTCAAGTTGCTGATTTAGGTAAAGATACTAATTTTATTTGGTCACACTATCTAATATAGTGACAAGACTGATTAACTAATGATTGTTAAATTACTTCTAAAAAGTTTAGATTTTGAATAATTAAAGACAATTAACCAACTATCTTACCTCTTTTGATCAATTTGATTAAAAGTTCAATATTAGTTGGAAGACAAAGTTCGTTTAACTATCCTACAGCTAGTTGTCCAATAAACTACTTGTGAGGAAAAACTCGATACATTGACATATTTAAATATTTATGTTTTTTAATTTTTCTTTTAAAAAAATGATTTATTTTAATCTATTCCAAAATGATGTTAAAAATACACGTTTAGGCTGAATAAATAATGATGCCTGTGTTAACCTGCGGAGCTGATTTGGATTTTGAATAATTAAAGACAATTAACCAACTATCTTACCTCTTTTGATCAATTTGATTAAAAGTTCAATATTAGTTGGAAGACAAAGTTCGTTTAACTATCCTACAGCTAGTTGTCCAATAAACTACTTGTGAGGAAAAACTCGATACATTGATCAATTTAAATTTTTATATAATGGTTCAATTGGTTCTTTAAATAATGATTTATGTCAATCTATTCCAAAATGATGTTAAAAATACACGTTTAGGCTGAAAAAATAATGATGCCTGTGTTAACCTGCGGAGCTGATTTGGATTTTGAATAATTAAAGACAATTAACCAACTATCTTACCTCTTTTGATCAATTTGATTAAAAGTTCAATATTAGTTGGAAGACAAAGTTCGTTTAACTATCCTACAGCTAGTTGTCCAATAAACTACTTGTGAGGAAAAACTCGATACATTGATCAATTTAAATTTTTATATAATGGTTCAATTGGTTCTTTAAATAATGATTTATGTCAATCTATTCCAAAATGATGTTAAAAATACACGTTTAGGCTGAAAAAATAATGATGCCTGTGTTAACCTGCGGAGCTGATTTGGATTTTTGAATAATTAAAGACAATTAACCAACTATCTTACCTCTTTTGATCAATTTGATTAAAAGTTCAATATTAGTTGGAAGACAAAGTTCGTTTAACTATCCTACAGCTAGTTGTCCAATAAACTACTTGTGAGGAAAAACTCGATACATTGATCAATTTAAATTTTTATATAATGGTTCAATTGGTTCCTTAAATAATGATTTATGTCAATCTATTCCAAAATAACTTGCAGAGTTGATTCAGATAATGAATAACTAATCAAAATAATACTTAGACTTTTTATCACTTGGACAATATATAGCTTGATTAATATTAATTGGTAAAACCAATTTCAGTTGTATCCCAATTTTGTTTTATATTTTATAAAGTGGGTTGGAAACTTATTGATCTAATGTGAATTAATTATATATATATATGTCACAAATATTTAATTTATTGGAATATTAATTTAATACAAAATCTAATTTGATTGTTTTTTAGCTGCTGAAGATACGCCCCAACTATATATGGCATGTGGCAGAGGATCAAGATCCACTTTAAGAGTTTTGCGACATGGACTTGAAGTTTCAGAAATGGCTGTGTCTGAACTGCCAGGCAGTCCAAATGCAGTGTGGACCGTGAAAAGAAGAGCGGACGGTAAGATTTCAAATGTATTTTTATTGACCCAAAATAAATAAGCCAGTACTTCTAAGATAAGCATTTATTTTGA
The DNA here is from genome assembly GCA_956483605.1 of Tuberolachnus salignus. NCBI lineage: Eukaryota > Metazoa > Arthropoda > Insecta > Hemiptera > Aphididae > Tuberolachnus > Tuberolachnus salignus. The sequence continues at coordinate 15,194,817 of OY101433.1, forward strand.
ATTTTATTTTATTGTATATTAATATTAAGTTGTTATAAGTTAAACATTAACCTATACATTATAGATATATATTATCTATTTAGTCTTCCTATTAAAATTAGGTAGGCACTTAGGCCAAGCTATTTTATAAGTTAAGACCTCCCAAAATGTCCGCTCTTATTTTATTTGATTTTTATGAAATCTTGAAATCCAATCGTATATTAATGCGCTGGTGAATAGATTATAAAATCTATCAAACACCAGTTCGTTTATTTTTCAGGTATTGAATCACCGTATTGGCTCTGAATCAAAAAGGTAAGTTGTAGAGTTGGACGGGAGTGATTGAAGAAATCCATTTATAAAATAAGAACACCTCAGCCGAAATAAATAAAGAACACTTGAGTTTATTAATTTATGTTGTAAGATAAATTATAAACTAATAAGAAAATATACTGGTGTATAATATTTTCACTGTTTCAGCATCTTGATGTAAATGGGATGAGTCCTAATATGGGGCATTCCAACAACCAACTAGTTGTCTACTATTGATCACAACATTATAATATAGTTTATTAATTAATCTGTTAAATTAAACAACTTCAAGTCGGCAATTGTTTTTATTGTGATAATAATTTTGATAATTAACTGATAATTTTTTATACTTACAACAACATTTTTGTTAATGTAACTTTTATATATATTTCTATACATTTTCTAAAAAATCAATTACGTTTGTATTTGGATATTACAAAATTTGCCAATTTCTCATTTTGTTTTATAAAAAGAAAAGTACATTATAGTAAAATTTTTATTGAATTTTGTTTTCCATCATAATCTAAAAATAAAACAACAAAAATAATATATTTTCCGTCTATTGATTTGTAACAAAATTTGATGATTATTTTTTGCTTTCATTCTTTCAGAAAATTATGATGCCTATATCATTGTGTCTTTCTCAAATGCCACTCTAGTATTGTCCATTGGAGAAACTGTGGAAGAGGTTTCGGATTCTGGTTTCTTAGGAACTACACCGACATTATCTTGTTCTCCGTTAGGTGATGACGCTGTAGTACAAATATATCCTAATGGTGTGCGGCACATACGTTCTGATAAACGAATGCATGACTGGAAAGCACCTGAAAAAAAGAAAATCGTTAAGTGTGCAGCTAATCAAAGACAAGTTGTTATTGCCCTTGGAGGTGGCGAACTTGTGTATTTTGAAATGGATCCGGTAAATAAATAATTGAACTTACTAATAATCACTAATGAGTTACATATTTTATATTATTAATACCTGTGTTTAGTACATTCAATGAACTTTAAAAATCTATTTATTAATGTTCTGTGTATTAATAAAACTATTTTAATATTTCAATCGCATCATAATATTTTTATAAAATTTAAATATTTTTAAATAATATTTTCATTGGTGCTATATGAATTTTACCAACATGTCGCCTTCTAAAAGCCGATACATGCTCATTGAAGTGAACCATGTTTGTACACTTAGTATATAAACATTTAAAATTTATCATTATGCACATTTTACTATTTGAATTATTTGTATTTATTTAAATAATTACAATATCTAAAATTTTAAATAAATTTGTGCTAAACAAAATTGCAAACATGTCGCCTTCTAATAGCCGATACATGCTCATTGAAGTGAACCATGTTTACACATTGCTATGTCTTACATTTAATTATTAGATATTTGCCTATAGATAATCTTTGTTAATACATATTATTATTTCTAGACTGGTCATTTAAATGAACACAAAGATCGTAAAGAAATGAATTCAGATGTTCTTTGTATGGCGTTAGCAAATGCTCCTTCAGGAGAACAAATGTCTCGGTTTTTGGCTGTTGGTTTAACAGATGAAACTGTCCGTATCATTTCTTTAGATACCACTGTAAGTGTTTAAGATTGTTTGTTATAAGTACTATATTTTAAAGTTATACAAATTTATTTTTAAGAATTTTAAAACTGAATGTGTAGTTTTTTTTTATAATGTTTATATTGTGAATCTCTATTTTTATTTACTCGTTCAGAAAATATTAATGTATACAGTTCATTATAATTTATAATATTTAATAATGAATCACCTAACTTCAAAATAGATACTAAATTTCACTCTAAATTACAGTCTCACTTTAACCATTTAATCGCTGAATCTGCTTCCAACTCACTTCGTAATACTCCCCCACACCGTCTAAAGAGAAAATGATGTTGTTATTAATTGGATGTTTGATTGTTCAAACCATTTAATTTTAATTTAATTTATGTTAAGTTAATAATTAATAAATAAATAAAATAACCTTGGGTTCTATCACTGGATGGCCTTCCTCTTCATGTGTTCAGGTTGAAAATTTTTTTTATGTATGTGTTCAAATTTGCTTATTATGCCTTGTAGCATAGATTGTAAATATTCTTAAATCAATTGATTTTTGAAGTAGACTTTTATAACAGAAGTGTCGTAGGAGGAGATAATTTTTACACTTGGCTGTGTTAAATAGTATGGAATAAAAATTACAGGTGTGGTGTATAAGTTGAAAGATTACTCAAATATTCAGGGTACTAAGTCTCATAAAATAATGTTATATTACTATAATAATAGCTGAAAAGTTATGTTAAATTTATCTTTATATATAGATATTTATGTGTGAACATAACATTTATAACTAATCTTAATTTAAAATTTAAAGGATTGTTTAATTCAATTAAAAATGCAAGCTATACCTGCTATGCCCGAATCATTGTGTATTGTGGAAATGGGTGCTAGTGACGGAGGTTCTTCAGATGAACCTGGAATGAATTCATTATCCATGCTATATCTAAATATTGGCTTACAAAATGGTGTATTACTTCGTACTGTACTAGATGGTGTTACTGGGGAAATGGCAGACACTCGAGCACGTTATTTAGGAGGCAAACCAGTTAAACTGTTTAAAATCAGAACTAGAGGAAACGAAGCAGTAAGTGAACCTTTGAGATGATATATGTATATTTTTATATACTGTTTATATATATATATATATATATATTCTGTAGGTACTAGCTATGTCTAGTAGATCGTGGTTAAGTTATTATTATCAAAATCGTTTTCACCTGACCCCGCTATCATATGAAAGCTTGGAATATGCGTCTGGGTTCTCATCTGAACAGTGCCCTGAAGGTATTGTTGCTATATCTGGTAATACTTTACGTATTTTGGCCCTGGAAAAATTGGGTGCTGTATTCAACCAAGTTTCATTTCCGGTCGAGTATACACCTAGAAAATTTGTCATTCATCCTGAATCTGCTCATTTAATTGTGGTTGAAACTGAACACAATGCTTATACTGAGCAAACTAAAAAACAGAGGAGGATACAAATGGCAGAAGAGATGCAAGAAGCTGCTGGAGAGGAAGAACAAGATTTGGCTAAAGAAATGGCTGAAGCATTTTTAAACGAAGATTTACCAGAAAATATTTTTGGTGCTCCTAAAGCTGGACCTGGAATGTGGGCATCATTAGTCAGATTGTTCAACCCAGTTCAAGGCATAACAGAAGCTGTTTATAGGTTTCCACAAAATGAAGCTGTTATGAGGTTCGTACAATATAAATACTGTATTCTTTATAATACTATAGTATTATAAATTGTTATCTAAATATTTATTTTTATTATTATTTTTCATATAGTGTTGCTCTAGTTCGGTTTTCAAGTTATCCAGATTCACAGTTTGTTTTGTTTGGTGTTGCCAACGAACTTCATTTAAACCCACGACACGTTACTTGTGGATATATTTATACTTATAAGTAAGTTTACTGTTAAGTCATAAATTGTTAACAAAATATTTTACTGTGTTCATAGTGGTTTTACAACAGTTCTTTATTAACTTTGTTATTATTTTCAGAGTTAACCCTACATGCACATCTTTAGAATTGGTACACAAGACTACAGTTGACAATGTGCCAACTGCAATATGTGGATTCCAAGGACGTGTATTGATTGGTATAGGTAGAATATTACGTCTCTACGATATTGGTAAAAAGAAACTGTTGCGAAAATGTGAAAATAAAGTAAATAATACAAGATTAGTTTTCTATTGAATGTTCAATTTATTATTATATTATTAACAGCAAATACCATTACTAATAATCGGAATTCGCGTCATGGGCTGTAGAATATATGTGAGTGATGTCCAAGAAAGTGTTTATATGGTACGTTACAAGCGAAATGAAAATCAATTAATTATATTTGCCGATGATACGCAACCTAGGTATATAACAGCTATGGAAATACTTGATTACAATACGGTTGCTACAGCAGACAAATGTGGAAATATTTCAGTGGTATGTATTTTATTACAAACATAGAACTTGTTTATAAATATTTTAAATTAAATACTTAATAGAATATTTCTACTATTTTAGGTACGTTTAGCATCATCAATATCTGACGAAGTTGATGATGATCCAACTGGTAATAAAAGCCTCTGGGATCGAGGTTTACTTAACGGTGCCTCGCAAAAAGCTGATTTTATTGTGAATTTCCACGTTGGAGAAATTTGTACATCAATACAAGTAAATACCAAACTTTAATACAATTATTCTAATAACTCATTTTTAATTAAACCAATTTGAATATTTAATTTAATTTTTTGGTTTTTTTACTTAAACATTAAGTAAAATTCATTAAAACTCATTAATATTGGCAAAAAGTGTATTGTTTGAGATGATGTTTAAATTTCACACGTTAGACTAATGAATGTTATTGATTAATATTTATATCTTGACTGATCATACAAAAATATGCGTACGTTATGTTAATTTTCTTAAGATTGCATTAAAACATCTTTTTTACCTAAAGTAATCTTGTATGGTTTCTATTATATAATATAAATAATAAATAAAATTTTAAGTGGATGTTATACCTCCCGTATTTAAGTGGTTACATAAGTGTGATTTTGATAAAATTGTTGGAAGAATATTGGCAAAAAGTGTATTGTTTGAAATGATGTTTAAATTTCACACGTTAGACTAATGAATGTTTATGATTAATATTTATATCTTGACTGATCATACAAAAATATGCGTTTGTTGTGTTAATTGTTCTTTTTACCTAAGGTAATCTTGTATGGTTTCTGTTTTATAATATAAAAAATACCTTAAGAGGATGTGATACTACCCGTAGTTAAGGGGTTGTCTGAGATGATGTTTAAGTTACACACGTTAGACTTATGAATTTTTGTATGATTCAAATTTATCATGACTGATCGGACAAAAATATGTGAACACCTCTTAGATTAATTTTCTATTTTACTTAAGACTATTGTTTATTTTTCGTGTTACAAATAAAGTAATAAGGTTTATAAAAAAAATCCATTTAATATTCTTTTGTAAATAAATTATTAGTAACGATTACCATTATATATTTTATTTATTATTATTTTAGAAAGCTACATTGATACCAGGTGGTTCTGAATCTCTAGTTTATGCTACTGTAACTGGTACTATTGGTGTTCTTGTGCCTTTTACTGCTCATGAAGAACAAGATTTTTTCCAACATCTTGAAATGCACATGCGTTCTGAGAACCCTCCTCTTTGTGGACGTGACCATCTATCATATCGATCTTACTATTTCCCTGTAAAAGTTAGTGAAAGAAATGTGTTTTATCTTATACTTAGATTAATGGTTTTATTATTTATTTAGAATGTTTGTGATGGTGACTTGTGTGAACAGTACAACTCTATTGACATTGCTAAACAGAAAAGCATTGCGGCGGATCTCGACAAAACACCAGCCGAAGTGTCTAAACGACTTGAAGACATTAGGACAAGATATGCATTTTAAACAATTCCCTTGGTTTTTGTATTATATTTACTTAAACATTTTATATATATTTAATTAATTATATTTTTTTATTTATTAAGTTATTAGTTTTAATCAATTAAATAACTAATATTTTTAAGGATAATATTGTGGTCTAATCAACGCGCTGAATAATATTTTTGTGTGAGATTTAGTTTTTAATATGGTTATAAAATTTTTAGTATTTGTATTTATTACTAAATTTACCATAGAAGCAGATTTAGTAATACAAAATGTCCGCCAAAGTATGTTTTTTTGATATTTTCTTTTTCATCCTTATTAAAAATATTATTATTATTGGATTATTCAATTGTTGTAGCATGGGGATGCCTATGGTGCCTGCAAATTTCAAGATCAGTTTGTCGTCATCAGTGAATAAATTTACATTTTGTTTTATTTTAATCAAGCTCAATATTGGTTAAAATGACGTCATTGGTTAATTTTCAGATTACTTAATAATGTAAATATGATGCGACTTATTGCTACATGATACAGACCATTAAATTTGTTTTATATGTACTATGGACAAATATAAAGACGTCTTACAGCAATATGCCAGTACATTTGGTGAACACGTCAATAGACTCAATAATATGTCCTATTCGTTAATGTGCCGAATGAATAAATGTGTGCAAGAAATTGAAACTCATTAAACGATACCCACCTAGGGTATGACATCGCTATTTACTGAGACCTTATCCTCATTAACCATATCTGTCCCCAAACAAACGGGTTTTGTAGATGCGATTGGCTGTTCAGATCAAATGCTTCGAAACAATAAGGATGATATAGATTACGAAGAGTTATTCGAGCAATCCAAATCTAATTGGTTGACTGGGTCACCATACTTTGATACTTATCTTCAGGTAGCCTGTGGTAGGTACTATTAAATAATATAAAACAAATTACTATTATACGAACAGTCTAATGGCATTTACACGGATTTTTAATAATCAAATATTGTTATTATAAATATGCATTTTGATATTTGCTGTTTATCTATTGACATTTGATCTTTAAAAATAAATAACAAGTGGCTATTGAAATATTAAATAGTGCCATCATAATGTGTAACAATAACAGTCTCGTATTGCACAACATTGTGTAATCTGCAAATTTAACTGTTGTCATTTCAACCAATCTCGAGATTGATGCATGCTCAAATATAAAATTGTATTTTATAAAGCGATGACAAACTGACCTTGAACAATAATTAAATTATAATATTCAGCTGAGCGGCATTCTGATTGTGAAATCTGACGAACAATAAAAAAAAACACCAAATGAAAATCTATACAATGTGATGTTCAGGTATTAACGTCTATGACATACGTTCACCCGAATAATATGTACTGTTTGGCCATCTCATAGTAACACAAGTGTTGTAGATGCACGCGCATTTAGCTCCTAAAATGTAGAGGTTTGTAGAGCAATTATATATTCCATACTCAAATTTTGTTGTGTATAGTATATTTTAAATTATAAACTTGATGGAATCTAACAACTTCATAAATATCTGATATTTAAATTTTCTTTTTAATAATATTTATTAAATAGAATAATAATTATAATACAATAGTATTAATTATATTTAAAAGATTATTTATTTACTCAAAGGGTGGGGAGGTATGTAGGTGATGCATCAACCCCCCAGATTTCCGGTGTTTTTTTTTGTTTTAACAATTTGTTTCGTGCAATACAAAAATATCAAGTGTGTAACCATGTTCATATATTATTAATGTTACCTAGGTGATTATGAGAATGTAAATATATTGATTGTAGTGTAATGCTTATTGTTAGTTATGTATCTAATGTAGGTGTTGAGCGATACCATCAAGTTTATTTAATAAGCAGAATATTTGTGATGAAAATTTGATATTTATTTTTTTCGATGAATTTTAAAACGTGATTGACTTGCGAAACCATGCGGTTTTGTTCCAAAATTTAAGTCAGAATTTCATGTCGACCCAAAAGATTTTTTTTTCTTTTATTAAATCTGAAATCAAAATGAATCTCGAGGTGTGTTTTATTTACATTTCAATTGCAAGATCGACGATGTTCATGTAAACAATCAAAACAAACAAATACTTGGTTTGCTGTAAACTTATATACAGTGTTCAATTGTAAAACGTATTTATGATAAAATATTAAACCATATTGTAGTGTTGTCATTAGAACTCTGCGTATGCCAAATTTCAGGAATCTCATGGAAAAAAGCACAACACAGTTTTTCCCAGGCAACTTTTCCATTTTTTCTTTCCGTAAAATCCTTATTCGGATTATTAAGAACCATTTTTAGTTTTTTTTTTTATCTTTATAAATATATGTATACAATCTATTCCAAGTAAGTACAACAAGAATATTAGCTAAAATAATAATATGACATGAATACTTGACTAAAGAAGCCACCCATTGATGATGACACTTTTAAGTGACTATTTTTTATTTAATTTGTTTCCAAAGACAAATTAGTAGATCTCTACACAATTTGCGTACGACGTACGGTTGTGCTAGTAAAATGGTAATATGGTAGATCGTCACGAACGATATTTTGTATAAAATAAAAAAAAATGATAATATTGGTCAAAATGTCTATAACGTTTCCATTATGGGGATTATTATGTCGTATATAAACACTATTGAATTAGTACGATAGTATTTACTATTGTTACTATGTTGTATATACTACGGTGTATAGTGTGTATATATATATAATACTAAAATATGATAAATATAACATAAATAACATGAACATACAAAATTTATAATAATATAATATTATTAATATTATTATTTATTTATAATTTATGCGAAACTTTATTGTTAAAACCGAAATTAAAAGTTTCGTGAAACCGTGGTTACGCAACTATGAGAAATTTTTGTTTCATAAAACTCAGCGTTCGTATCTATTTGATTTTTAATTGAATTGGTTTCATGAAACTAAAGTTTCACATTTCACGGAATTAGTTTCTTCAGTGTGCAGCCCGTCTTAGGTCGCCGAAATAAAACATTGCAAAGGACCATTCCTCACTATAATTAACATATACCAAATAGGATTACATACAAAAACACTATTGACGTTCGTTGATTATTTTTCAAATTTTGTTGAGAGAATATTTCTAGGTATATTTACAATAACAGTTCGATAGTTTGTTTATTTCGTTATCAACAACACGTATGGTTAGGTATTGTAATATTAATAGTTATTATTATATTCGACACGAATGCACACTTACATACGGTTTTATGTTGGTACAACTACTCGTCAGAATAAATGTTTTGTTGTTAATTTCTCGATCGGAAATGGCGGGCGGACAATATGGTTTAAATTATGATGCGACACCAAACTCCGCTCGAAATCTTTGTTTGTCGGTAAATCGCCGTATTCGACTACAGACCGGCGGTGGGCGAAATACGGGTATTTTTTCTTATTTCTTTGATCGATAGGTTTTAATTCCGGGCTCGTGACATTGTTGAAACGGTATCGAAATTGTCCTACGCGTATGCCTTGTTTTTGTCACCCGAGAAATGCGTGTCTGAACGTGTCGCCATAGAAACCCGGCGGGTGACGCGATCGGAATTACAATTATAACGTTATGGATTCCGAGCAAAGCGTACCGGTTTTACACGAACGTCCGTCATCCGTTGCGTCAACGGCACACCGAAATTGCACAGTTTTAATTCAATTATGGGTAAAGGAAACGCGGGCGGGACAGAGCCGAAAAGGGGCATCTCCGGGCGGCCGGTGGTCGTCATGGGAACGAACGCGCGCGTGCGGTGGCGGTCGATTCCGGAAACGCGTGGGCGCCCCCACGACGACTATTATAAATTGTAGGGGGTCTGAGGGAGAAAAAGAAAAACAAATCAACCAGAAAACGTGTACGCCCCGCGTTGACCGACAGATAGCGCTGACGCGGCCGCACTTTTACAAAACACGGTACGAAAGATCAAAATCATGACGTGTAAACAATTCAGACCGACAAAACAACGCGAATCCGTGTCCCCCGGACTAGTGATGATAAACCACCAGTTATAATAGAAGAACAGTCGAATAAGGCTGGGCGTACACCTAAAGAGCAAAAAGAGCGGAACGTTTTGTTCCAAACAGCTCGGAAAAAATTCCATTCACTCTGACAAAACAGAACAGAACAAGACACAATAATTCTGGAATAATTTTTAATTATTAAACACCACCAGTCGTCGATATGAGTGCTGACGAAGACGACGTCATTGTGCCGCTTATGTGGCAATTTTTATTAAATAGCGAAAGCAGTAAAAAAAAAAACTGCTCGGAGCAAAAATAGAACCGGACCGATCAAGACCGAACATGTTTTGTTTTGTCTTGTCGTCTGTTGGTATTAACTGATTAGTGTGCGCACGTCAATTACTTTACACATGTTCTAATAATTTCCAAACAGCTCCGAGCAGTTCGGATCAGCTCGGAGCAGTTTTGCTCTTTAGGTGTGCGCCCAGCCTTACAAAACTCGTGAATCGCTTCGGGCAATGGGTCCACGACATCTGGCGTCTATACGAATTTTCGATTATCCGTTTTTAAACACGCCTTTTACCTTTATTCGCGCATGATTAACGTCGATGGATTAGCTCCCGAATGGTTGGTTCACACTTTACAACACGGTTATCTACACAGGTTGTCTCCCACGAACCGTGGATTTCCTCGAACTACGAGGTGTACTAACTATAACCTTTTTTTTTCTTTCTAGTTTCAAACCGGCAATACCCCCGCCTCGCGGAAACGCCGTGATCGGGAGGCGGGTCGCCATCATTTATTAATAATAAAACGAAATTACAATTAAAATTATAGGTAAAATCCCGTTTTCCCCTAAGGCGGGGCGGGCTCACATAAATTATGGTGCAACAGTTCTTGCCCTACCGTGGGAATGGGCAGTAGCCAGGCCGAAGCCCACTTGTGCTGCCCTCACATGTTAGGCTACGTCGAGGGCTTGGCGCTGCCGTTCTGCCGACTCCATCTCCGCGATGACGGCCTCAGCGAAGTCGATCACGGCTTCCCTGTGGTCTGGGGACTCCAGCATGAGCGACACCAAGTCACCCGGTTCGAACGGACCGATCTTTCGGACCAGGAGCTCCCTATCCCCGTCAAACGCCTCTCAGCGCATCAGGGTATGGAGAGCGTCGTCATCCACCTCGTTCTCCTCACTGGGAAATCCGCAGCGAGAACACCCGGGGGACAGAGCTCGCCCGATCTGGTGAAGGAACGAGTTGAAGCATTCGTGAAGCATCCGTGAACCATGAATATCTGAGCGAGGCGGTACGTCATGGGTACTAACTAACCTGCTATATCATTTTTTTTTTTACATTTTGTGGTCCCTTTTGATTAATTATGGAATTTGTTTTTCGTCCGGTTACGAAAATTAATAAAATGTGTTCGATTTGTCTTATTTGACAGCACATGTGTTATACTACAAATTCCGTTGAAGAAGAATCGTTTGTCGTTTGCGACTATTTATCGTCGCGTACAGTTTACAAACTCAATTATACTCTACGATCCTAATTTTCTGAGTTCCCATCTACACCGATGAATACTACTGAATACTTACGACCGGTAGCCGTGTAAGTTTTTGTTTTTTGTGAACGGTAGTTGGGAGGGGGGAGTCATCCGCCGCTGCTCGGCGGACAAAATTACGCGGATACAACGTCTGGGGGTTGATGTGTAATTTGCAGAGCGCTTTTACGACCCGTGCTTTTATTTTAATGACACGTCTGAATATTAATATTTGCATTTAACGATTCTCCTTGGACCTGTCTGGGAAGCTAAAATATTTAAACAGTTAGGGGAATCATGGATATTTTAAGTAATTCTATAATGGAACATTTCATTATTGAACGGAAATATAACTATGACTATCGCCACTACGACTAGCCGAATATATTTCATAGATTGTGTGTGACCGAAAATACGATATTATTTTTAATTTCCGATAAAAATGTTTTATTTTTTTATTTTTATAAATTCTTATTTTTAATTTTAATAGATTATTTTTTATTACTAAATAGTAATTTTTAGGTTTCTAAACATAGGTATAGACACAGTGACGGTGCCAGGATTATTTATCTGGGTTGGTCAAGCTGAAGTCACTGATTTATATGGAGGACTAGTGGCATAACGAGAATCGCTTTATCTTTCGCCTATCGGATGGTTACAATTACAAGTTAACAAAAAAAAAATGTTTATAATTTTGGAAAATAACCAAGATAATTAAGATTCCTGCTTAAAACTAATAAAACTATGATTTCTACATTTGTATGTATTTCTATATACTTTATAATATTATGTAATACAAAATAAAAATATTATGAAATCATACAGGGTGGACCAGCCATAAAAACACACTCTTGTCGACTGCCCGTACAGGGAGACCTCCCGCTTTTAAGCGCAGCGTATCTATCAAATGGTAGAAGACATACTGCGTCACAAAGAACAAGACGAGGGAGCCGCTGAGGCCGAGGTCAACGAGGAGCTCATCGAACTCCCCGAACAGGATACCAAGAACAAGTCCGCAGGCCGACAGGTGCGTGCGTCACCGGGCCGAGAAGAGGACCAGGACATAACAGTTTTCTAGACCGGCTGGTTCCGTGATTCTGGTCGCGAAGATTATGAACAACAGCGTCAACTGGTTAAGATCACGATGTAAGGGAGTGCAGTAAATCTTTCTGGTTCGGGTTCTGCCTGCAAGTGGACGCTACAACCGGACACTTTACAATAACTCTAAGAGCCATTCAAGAGGCCCCGAGGCCCCAGTATCATGGTAACGGTGGTCCACTGCCCACCTTCCGATTAGGTAGGTCACCACTGACGATAATCTTAACTAGCGAAAACCACGACGCCGCGGTCACTGGCAACGGTGAGGCCACATGTGACTCGCGACGAGGATTACTATTCAAAACCATGCATGGTCGGTTTCGTGGGCAAGTAATCTCTCGTACTACCTGTTATAAAAATCAAGGGTCGGAAATTTTGCGTTCCTAAGGTCTAGACGTGAATTAGCGAATAGAGATTCGTCTGAATCCGAAAGAGCCCGAGGAACTATCGACTCGCCATTGTTCACGATGTCCCATCTCCCGGGTAATCGGGAGGCATCCTGCGGTCGATTACTCGAGCGCGAGAAGACCTTCAGTAATCCAGGTGGGGTACTAGCTCGTAATCTATCATCCTCACTTTGACAAGCTCGGTGAGAAACTCAGGGTACTGGCTGCAAGTCCAGAATTTGTATAATCTTAGTTTCATTACCCGAGAAAACCCGGGTACCTACTAGCATCTAGCACCGCGAGAAGGTGTTATACCGTCCCTAATTTCCGAGTCGACGCGCAGACGACACTACTATCGTGGGAGACCACCCCGGTCTAAGACTTAGCCATGATCTCGCTAGATGTAAGAGGGTGCAGTAAGAGACTCGCCTGCGCATCTCCATCAATGAATGTAGTTTTGTAAATTATTTTATTTTATTTAAATAAACGATGTCAGCAATGGGGTAGTAATGTTCTCACGGATCATCCACTGTTGTCAGTTACAAAAAAAAAAAAATAGTGTGCCAGCTATGGTCCGGGAAAATTTTAGGGTGGGTCTCGAATAGTATTCGTAACCGTTATACGTTTCATAAAATATTGTCAGTACTGTTTTAATATCGAAGTTTAATAAATAAATAATTTCATATAAATAATAGCAAACACTATGGGTTACCACCAAATAGTTTTAAAATTGTATACAGGAATTATAGTTTATTCAATAATCACGTTTGGAAACCGGATATTTAGCACGCTCGCAGAGTATAATTTTTTTTTTTAATTAATGAGGAAAGTCATCGCTTACTCAGTCACAACATTTTCCTCGACGAGCCGCTACTGAGTACAATATAGTTACATAATATTATGTAGGAACGAATTTGTAAAAAAAATATTAATTTAACAGAGCAATTTTATCGGATAACCAATAGGAGGAAGGTTTCTCGCAGGAAAAACCCATGTGATTATTCACCAACACGCGTGTTGCAGATTGTGCGGTTTGAAGTAATTGAAAATTGTAAAAGAATAAAAAAAACACCTGGATTAGCACGCAAATCGCAAAGAGTTGCTCTCCTTTTGGAGTGCAACTCCTTAACCAACCGTTCGGATACCTCGTGAATTTTTTGAAATTTCACCCGTTACACAACAGTGCGTTATTTTAGGGATATGTCCACGATAATCACTGCAATTATCTTTTTATAGAACGGTTTGTTCGATATTAGTAGTGTTATGCATATCAATAGTTTATCATTTCAGAGTCGGTTATTTAAGTGGTAAAATATCTCTAGTTTAAACTCACTCGTTTTTGAAGGGCAAAAGGGTAGATGTAGTCGTGGTAGAGAGTTTGTATCTGGGGGGAAGTGGCAATCCCCCCTGATCGATTGGACCAAAACGGGAAGATCCCGGTAAGGTCGAAATGCTTCCTGGCTGGCATTTATTCGGACTTGATCAGTAGCTCCCGGGACCGTCTGTGCTGTTGGGTTTTAACTTTTAACTTCACTTAAGTAATTATTTTCTTGAAAATGTTGAACTTAACTTGATTATTGAAATTAATTTATATTCTCAAATCAATTTCTAACTGTTTTTGCAATGTACATTTTTTTTCTTCTAACCGGTGTCGCGAATTGGATACGAAATGTTTGTAAAATTATTTAGGTACCTAATTAATTAGCATTTGTAAAAATATCGTCACCGGTCGGTTGAAAATTAAAATACTGTACTTAACAGTTTGTATCTAAAAACATTGACTCGTTTTACAATTCGTACGGTATTTCGTTGTTAAATTTCTTTTTAAAACGACACAAGAGTCTTTGCATATTTCAAAGTACCAATATATTATACGGCTATACCCGAATAGATAATAAATTATCCGATATTGTTATTTATTTAGTAATATTTTCGACAGCGCCGAATCCCAATAATTCGTCAATATTTCCCCCCTCCAATACAACAGTGTATAATTGTATAATTTCGAAAATTCTTCGAAAATTATATTATATTATTGTGTAAAGAAAGAAAGAAAGAAAAAAAATTAATACTAATAACGTCGAGTTTCACCCTGTTGGAACGCATGACGAGGTGGCCGAGTGGTTAAGGCGTTGGACTGCTAATCCAATGTGCTCTGCACGCGTGGGTTCGAATCCCATCCTCGTCGAGTGGTTTGTGTAACGGTTGCGAAATCAAGTTTTTTTTATTTTATTTTTTTCACACACTCTCCGGTAAACCGCACAGAATATTTTGTCATCTGCGTACAAATATTCGTTTTTTTTGGGGGGGGGGGGTGTAATTTTCAATTATTTTAACCGCCAAAATCTGTTGTGTTTTGGTGTATTACAAATGAAATAATATTCGATAGTTTTTTTTTCTTCCGAGTAATACTTTTCGTGCATATCTGATAAAATTGCTCCGTCTGAGAAATATATTATTTTACAAATACCTAAATACCTAAATACATACAAAAAAATTTTAATTACATCCTGCGAATTTAATATAAGAATTAATAAATTCATATCGATTCAAGTTTCCCGAAATAAACAGAAACACGAACCAGACGACGATATTATATTTTTATTAAATAAAAAAATGCATAATAAAAGAGTCAAACAGTTTTGAAACGTACACAGATTAATGATAAACGTGCGTATTATTCTGAAGTCTGTGGTATTTTAGAAAGTGTTGACATTTTAAAATTATTGTTTAAAAAAAAACTTATAAAATAATCGGTTTTAATTCTTTTTTCTTTCTCTAATTATTCCAAAATAAGTCTGATCTATTTTATATATATTTTCAGTTTACAATATTACCAAGGCGTAGCGAAGTCATTTTTTTAAGGGGTAACCTGCAAGTTAATTTAACTCAATTATTATTTTTTTCGCTCATTCAACCAATTTTTGATTTTGTAGTAATTTTGTCTGTCGTTTGATTATTTTTCCAAGTCGATTTGACTAACTAAGTTTAATACAAGGTGCCTTCCAGCTACTCGACTAGTTTCACCCTCGATTGGCTTATTGATCAACATGTCATACAATATTGGCATTAACACTAACCATTTTTTTTTTTTTTTACTTGTTATTTTATTCAGTTTTGTCAAGTAGGTAGGTGTCTATAGTGAGTATTGCAATGTTAATATTAATATTTGCAGTGATTTCTGTCTGTAACTCATTGAAATGATAAATATATGTATATTAGTCATTTTTCTCTTCGGAGATTTCAAGAGTACCTATGTTTTATTTATGTATTTATGCGTTTCGATTCACATACAGTCACGATCGCAAATTTGTATTATATTTATTTTTCATATTTTTCCCGTAAAGTTTACAATTTATTAGAATAACTAACATTTCTCGATTTAGAGTTTTATTACGAACAAGAATATACCGCCCAAGTTCACAAAAATTCATAATCAAACGATTTTAAATAATGGACACTAATTTCGAACGTACGTTTTTTTTAATTGTTAAATAGAATAAACCTTCTCGATATTATAGATTCTAGAAAATAACGATTAAAATCGATTTAATATACATTAAATCCGTTAGTGTATGACGCCGACCAAATATCACAGTAATAATATCATGTATCTACCTACCCATTACTTACCGTTAAACATTTTTAATACTATAATATAATGTTGCATTTATTTTTTCACGTATATTTTAGAATGTGATCAGAGGGAGGAAGAAATAATAGTATACTTTATATACTCGTATGTGTACGAGCCACTGCGCAACGAGACTTTTTTTTAGGGATGAGGGGGGTTTCAATATCAAACTTATATTGTTATAAAACCGTTTATTACTTCTTCACGTCAAACTTTAGATTAGATACGATTTTTATGTATAAATTATTATTTATACGGTACAGGGTTCAACGGGGGGAGTTCAGACCTGATAATAACCACCCTAGGGTGGTCGTTACTTTTAGATATACCAATTACTGAGTCATGACCCTCTAAATTTGTTAAATTCCATGTTAAAAAGTATATATATAAAATTTCTAGATAAAAAAAAAAAAAAGAGTTTATTTTTAATTAAAATATCCAATAAATGTTGATTAGGTACATGGTACAAAGATTTAATATAATAACATTAATAATACAGAAAATATAAGTATAACATTTTAATCAATTCCGTACGTTTCCGTTGCATCGTTTTTACCAAGTTTCAAGCAAAACTTGATGCACACGCGTTGTTCGTTAATTTCGGACATGTTGAAAACGGCGAACGAAAAAAACCGACTGGATTTAACCACGTGTGATATTAAACTGAGATAAGATAGTGACTTCGAGTTTTGTTAAAAATATCCACTAATTCACGGGGAATACGTTTATTTACAATTTGAAACGTTATCGTGTGTAGATTAGCAGTAATAACATTTGTCCTGGTACTTTTTGAACAGACTTCGTATTTTATAATTACATAATAATATTTAGCAACATTCGAATAGCGATACAATTATTTTTGTACGTTCTAAAACAATGAAAAAAAAAAAAAAAAAATAATAATGATATCGAACACCGTACTCTTTACGTTTTCCCAGTGTCACGGTCACCCCTCCCCTCTGGGACCTAATAAAATTTCGCTTCGGTAACATTTTACCCTCCATTTTTTTAGGGTGGTGAGAAGGTGAAATGACAGGGGGGACTGTGATGTACAATTGTATTCAAACACGAGCGTACGTCACTATATAAATACCTACCCACAAACGATAAAAATTATAGCAGGGTTTTAGTACTGCGCAAGTAGGCACCTGGAACTTGGCTTGTGTACACATTTCGCCGTGGGAGAATGCCATTAGAATATTAATTTATTATCTATGGAAACTATCATACCGGGTTGTTATTATCATTATTGTTCTGCGGGAGGTGGATTAATCCGCGTTGGTTCTGTCTTAATACTATAATTCGATTATTATGATTTGTGATTTTAATACAAATTGTTTTGGTATAGTATATGAGTGATTTTTTTTTTTACAATGATAATGTACGCAGGTGGCGGTACGTAATGCACAATTAGCGTTTTAGAACTGCACACTAGCGCAAACCCTGGGTTATAGAATATAATATTACAATTTATTCGAATAATATAGAGATATAAATATAGTAACGAAAATGTGAAAATGTTAATGTCTGTATATTTATATGGTAAATCAAATCAAATTGTGTATTATTATCACGGACTCGTGGGGGACGCACGTGTGGACATGTGGGAGACGATATTGTGTTACGTGCGAATACGAAAACACCAAAAACTGATGGATAGAATCGTCTATACATATATTATATTATATGACCGAGGGATTCTGAAGTTTCCATGCTCGTGACATTTTTTTTCTCGAGACGATTCGTGTGGTCCAACGGAATTCAATAGCATTTTCAATTTGCCCGTATACCGATATTTTATTACAGTATACACAACTGGTATTTTACGTACCAAATCATATAATATATGTGTCTGCGAGAGTAGACAGTGTTCCAACGACGATAATTTTACACTTATTTTACACACTGATCGAGTGCCAGTGGCGCCGGAACGGATTTCGAACCGCAGGGGCTGAGCAAAATAATTTTTAAATGCTTAAAGAAAATAACGTAATTTAATAATCTAAAAAGGCGTACATGCTTCTCACTGCGGGCGGATCACTGTAGTAGGTGGGAAGTTTGCAAGGTAGTATATAGATAGGAATTTAATTTACATTGTATGCAACGATAAATTGAAAACGGAAAACGATTCTGAGCGAAGTAGTATCAGTCGTGGTTTTTCATTGTTGCCGTGGTAACCCAGAAATCAACTTAAAAAAAAATAAATATTACTCGAGTTTCACGAAATTTCACCGTTTTTTCGTAATATTTTAGTAGTTTTTTCTGTCTCGTTAAAAAAACTAATAAGTTTATCGAAAAATGACCTCTTCGAAGTACTAACTAGATAACATTTTCTCCCGGAAACAGTATAGGAATGTATAGACCAGATGAAGTTTTCTGGTAAAAAAAAGTGTTTACAGAAAAAAAAAAAATAATAATAATAAACATCACTGTTGAACCACAAGACCCTCAGGATCTAAAATTATTTAAAAATACTTTATTTTTTATTTTTAGTGGACAACCGAAGTAAATATATTAAAACTGTTCTTATAAAATAATACAATTATTTTGTAGTTGTTCC
Source organism: Tuberolachnus salignus (assembly GCA_956483605.1). NCBI lineage: Eukaryota > Metazoa > Arthropoda > Insecta > Hemiptera > Aphididae > Tuberolachnus > Tuberolachnus salignus. The sequence goes on from OY101433.1 coordinate 15,213,848, forward strand.
AATTTTATTTGTAAGGCTATCACAAAAAGTTTATTTTAATCATAATTTTGGTTTTAAATAATTTTTTTCGTATATAGGGGCTTTGCCCTTAGGGAACTTTTCTTGTGGAGGCAATTCGGTCCCTCATTTAAACCGTTGTTCCGGCGCCCTTGCTGAGTGCAACGGGATTATTATAAAAAATAGCGATATGTATTCATTACTATTTTTTTTCTTTTCGATTTTCAAGTATGTAACAGTTTTACCTTTTTTTTTTTTTTTTAGTTATTCTGTCTGTGAACAACTTTTTCACCAGAAACCTTGCTCCGATGATCAAGTGTAGCACATTTTTTGAAAACATTTTGGATCTAGTTGGTATATTGAAAAGGTTATTTTTTGATTTTCCTTGTAATTTCTCTAATAATTGAGAAAAAACGGGAAAATGTATGGAACTAATGTTATGTTATTTTCAATTTATTCTTTTTGTTGAAACTTGTTTTTAATCAAAACATTAAGGCGATTTTTGAGTATTTTTATATGCATTTGAAATTTTTGATTTGGTTTATTATGTGGATACAATTTGGTCTGGGTGATTTTACATGAGGTTCATCATAAGTCGTACTTGGCAGTTGAAAAAATAAAAGTAATTTTCTTAGTCGTTTTTTTTTTAAAAAAGATTTAAAGTGTAATTTTTGACGAAAATCGTAAAAACGACGGCATTTCAAAACACGATTAACTGAATTTCGCTCAGAATCGGTTTTCATTAGTAATGATTTATCGTTGCGTACAGATATAAATTAAAATCCCCTTTACATCTTACCTTCCCTAACGTTCTCGAACTTCCCGAACGTTCGGATAAGATCGGTTGTCGATGATAATATACCGGTACTACACAAATTTTTACGAAGAACACTGATTACCGTGCGAAATTTGTCCGAGGATATCGCGTTTTAAACGAAATTTGTGATTTATTATTTTATTTTACGCTTAAGCCTTAACCGTACAAGTACATTAAATTCTCGAAGAAATATCGACAAACGCAGCAAAAAAAAAATAAACTAAGAAGAATGTAGAAATTTAAAATAGATTTTTTTTTTTTTAAATTTATATATATTATAAATTGTAATACTTTCCGACACTTCGTGCCCATTATTGTTCAATAAATCATTTATTGAAAAAAAAAAAAAAAATTTTAAATTAATTATTTAATTTTAATTAAGCCGCTCGGTTCTTCTTCAGTTACTTCAGATATTATAGGTTAAACCGTTATTGTTCCAGTGGAATTCATTGTATTTCGATTTGGTAAATTGTTTCTAAAAGTATAAACGGTTGTTTTTAAATGTATAAAATAAAAGTTTTCACGTTGGACGTGTACAAGTTTTTTTACGACGTAAATATACGAGCATATATATAGTATATAGAGAAACTGGAGGATAGTTGCAGCGATAGCAAATTTATTATTTATTGCAATACCTCTGTTAAAAATAATTTCTAAAATGTGTAGTTATTTTACTAATGGGATTGGTCTCGTACCGCGATCGATTTGTTTCGTACAACAATCACTAACAATATTCAGTTTAATGTTTTATATACGCGATTTGACTTTGTTCCTCAGTAGGACCGGACGTGATCTAATACATTATTAAAGCTGTAAGCCCCGTCGTAATAATAACTGCGTAATCGTTTTTATGCATGTTTACCACAGAAATATTAAAATAAAAAAAAATATGCATAATAAATGTGATTGTGATACAATTATTAAATTTTATTTTTTACCTATTTTGCATACAGTCCTTTGATGTAGTATTTGTGCATTGGGTCGGATTTAATAGTTACAATTATTGGACACTATATGTATAATATAGTGTAATAATATGTACTATATGTATAATACTATCGCTGGCGTTCAATTAAAGTGCACCAAATGAGATTTTTAATAAAACCTAACGTGTTTTTATTCGATTATCATTAAAAACACTACGATTACGATAAATCGTATCAGTTCGACGTGATTACCTACAGAAAAAGTGTCGATATTAAAGAAAAAAAAGTAATTTTGACTTAAGTTAAAACAATTTCGTTGAGTTAAAATTCGATTTAGAGCGAAGTGATAAATGTATGACAATAATGTCGTGTTTATTTTTTTGTTTTGTTTTTCCATCTATGATCAACTTTTCTACCAGAAATCTTGTTCTGAATTTCAGCGACTTTTCTGAAAACATTTTCAATCGAATTGGTGCACTGTTGAGGTAAATTTCGTTGTAGTTTTATTAATAATTCGGGAAACACATCAGGAAAAATGGGAAAATTTACGACAATAATGGTTTAATCGTTTTCGATTTTTTACATTTTATTTGTACGGATAAAATTGGTTTGGCCGAGCGGAAATGTTTGAAAATTTTACACGAGGTTCATCATAAGTTGTACTTAGTAGTAAAAATAATAATAATAATAAAAATTAAGCGAAATTTAGTAATTTTTTTTTATAAGAGATTAAATTGTAAATGTTGGTTAGCATAAACGTATCGGGCTCAACCGGTTATTCGAATAATCAGCCGATTTTATAGCCGTTGTCAACTGCGCATATGACGCGACGGGTCGTAAAAATTAAATTTAAAAAATTACCCTCATTAGTTCTTCACCGACAGCCGTACGGTGCGTATCGTAGTTAATGCGCGCGGTTTTTTTTCTCCTGCCGGGTCGTAATCGCTTTTTTTTAATATATTAATAGTGTAGTTATTATTATTATTATTATTATTATTATTGAATAGGAAATTCGTCCGTCTAAGTAACGTCAAGATAGTTTTCACGAGAACGGGACGAAACACGACGAGATTGCGTCGTTCTAATAACTGTAAGTACTTATATTCGTTATTTTAAATTTTTACTTACAAAACACTAAATCCTGAGGGTACCGGGTAACCTATGCCCACTGTTTAATAAAAATTGCTATTTGTTGTCAGTTACAAAACTCAAAAGCCTAAGGGCGCCGGGGAACCTATGCCCATTTTTTTTTTTTTTTTTTTTTTATAACTTTTAAAACAATTCACTTTTTTTTTGTTAGTTTCAAAGCAATCACCTGAGGGCGCCGGCGAACTTTTGCCTATTTTTTTTTTTAAAACATTATTATTTCATTTCACTTTTAAAACACAAGACCGGGGACGGTGCGTGGTGGAGATTTTTGGTATATTTAAAAATAAAAAAAATGTTTTATCATAATTATTATTATTATTATTTTCATTTTAAATGTTGTCCGTTGAAAAAACTTTAAATACTTGCTATGTAAATAGTAAACGAATAAAATGAGTTAATCATTCGAGAGACGGGGATTGCGATGACAATATTGGGGATCCCATGAAATAGTACATTTTGTGTTGGGGTTAATTTCCATGTTTCCTTTCCTAGTGTGGACAGTGTAAAAATACTGATACACGTAATAAATACAAGTTATAGTACATTACGATATTTGCGATAAACATCTAAATGTGTTTTCGTTTGGTTTTCATCTAAATAAATTATTACTTAATTAACCGTTTTAGAAATGACTGTAAGACTTAGACGAATAAATTATTTCTCGTCATAATGTTATTAGTGTTTTTTGAAACTAGTATTTATATTTCAATGCTATTATTTTTTTTATTTTTTATTTTTTTTGTTAACATTAGTCGTTCATTTGATTCAGAAATTAAACCCAAAGTTTTTTTATATTTTACTGATTTTTAATTTATAATTAATAATTCATAGTATAATATATATGATTAATTTATTAAAGTTTATCAGCTCGTCTAAAACAGACAACTCGTAAAACATATTTTCGACTATATATTTATTTGTATACATTTTTTCTCGCATTCATATTTAAATTAAATATGTTTATTAATTATTAATTTGTTTGATTCTGAATTTTTTTTCTTATTACCCCCCCCCCCCCCAGTGACGTACTCAGTGACATTTAACAGTAACTAATAAGGTATTTAGTATCTGGATACCTGAATAATAATAATGAATAAATTGTGGTATTTTCTTAATTTCCTAACCCGACAATGTGAATTTTAAAACCGGATCCAAAAGTTCGGATGCAATTTTTATTTAACAAATCAAACTTCTCCTTATACCTTGACTGAAATATATGTATTTCATGATTAAATGATTAAATTAACATTCATAAATGTTGTATTTTGAAGACAATCCCCCACCTATTTAAATCTGTTTTTATATTATAAGATCAGCGTTGGCGAGACGACGATAATAAAAGTAAAATTTACATTTTCCATTGATAGTAGCGTGTTTATAATACTATATGTATCGATCATTAACAGTTTAACACAGACATTTTTTTTTTTTTAATATGAGTAAATTTAAAAAAAAAAAAAATCTTTTTTTTTTAAACATTTATTAGAAAAATATACAATCCGTAATATGGATTACAATAAGCATATGAGCGTGTACAAGATAAATAATATACAAGATCTTGAGAAGCTATCCAGCAGTAACACTCAGATTAATAAAAATAAGTTTATAATATCTATATAGATTAGATTTAAATAAGCACTATATATATGCAAGCACTTATGCACTTAAAACCCCTAAAATATTTTTAAAAAACATTCAATAACATCTTGATTGATGAATTTTTATTTTAAATTTATAAACATAATACATTTAATTGAATATTCCATTTTCTGGTATTAAACAATTTAATTTTTAATATTTACAAACTTTTCGTTTGATAAATGTTATTTTTAAGAAATTGCGCATAAATAACCCGAAAAAGCATTAAACAAACCTAAACTTGTTTTTAAAATCAAAAAGATGTAAATATGCAAAAATATGAAACATAAGTTTATAGATTTGGCGTTGTCGCAACATGAAACAAATTTCATTCTTGCTGGTATTTTTTAACGACTGCGCAAAACAATAACACGCAAATGCTAAAAGTCCTCTGCCCTAATAATACCTAAAGGGCTATTATCAATGCATTTGCATATATTTTTCCTTCAATAGTAAAGTCGCATAGTAAGATAGAAATGTATGTAACTATTTTACTTTGAGAGCATATTCAACGTATTTCTTCGTGATATTTAACACGGAACCGTAATATCTTATTAAAGATATTTGAAACCAAATCGTACATTCATTTAAAACATTTTAATTTTAATGGACTATATAGTTTGTACAGCTTAAATGAACAACACAAGAAAACAGACGAGCATGTTTATTTCGTATTTTGTGTAATTATATCATTTTTAATACATCTACCGGGGGCCGGCTACCGATATCGATTTGAATTGGTACATTACAGAGTACATATTTTAATGTTTTTTACGAATATTATAATAAAGTTTTTCGGTTGTATTAAAGTCCGCCCTTAAACAATAACTACGATCGTATAGGGTGGTGCCGATTGCGAGTCCAATCGATATTTAAGCTGTGCTGACGTACAAACGTCTCGACGTAACGGAGTAACTGATAGCGTATGGACGTGTAGTAATTTATAAAAGTAACTGCGAGGCGCTCGATAAGGAAACGTTTGAAATTGTTAGTCTTTAATCTTTAGTACAGTAAATTAATCACAAATAGAGTACCCCAATCATAATATAATATGATTTACCTTTGATTGAATTATATTTTACTATCCAGGGGCGTGTTTAAGGATGTGGCGAGGGGGGGGCAATGATTTCATTAATCGTTTTTTTTTTTTTTTTAATTAAATTGATTTAAACAACTTAAAAAAAAACAGCTGTTTAAAATAATTTTTTTTTTTTCATATTCAAAATATTCTATTTACACGCATGTATTATGAAAAATGAGTGTGTATTTTTATTTTTTTAAGTACAGACATATTATTTCTTTACTTACCCTTTAGTAAGGCACTGGAATTTTAGAATTTTTAATTTCGACTAAAACTGCGGATTGTAATTAAAAAAGAAAAAAAAAACTAATATGTTCTTATGTGGTACAACTTTCAATCTTGTAGGCGGAAATTCCACCGTAGAACGGATTCATATTACACAGTTTCGCATATTAACTAAATCTTACCACTAAGCCTGAATTCGAGTATGACAGTTCTTACACTTCACATTTGGTAGTCTTGGAGTTTGGTGAATTTATTTCAGTAAAACAATTTCACGTCACATCTTTTTTTCTACCAGTTGATATTATTAACTGTGTAATAACTTAAAAAACGACTATTTAACAAATTAAATGTCACTATTGTAAATATACGAAAACCACAAATACGTTAAATTCGAAATACACGATAATTGGTAACAAAGTTAAGACGTTTTAAAACGTTATTATTATTATTATTATTTTTTTTTTTGCAAACCTGAGTGACACGATCTCCTCGTCGTCCACCCACGCCCAGGGAGTTTATTTTTAATATCATATTAATTCGATTTAAAAAGAATTGTTATAACGATATTATGTCGGTAGGTATAGTGAGCAGGGTTGACAAAAAACAGGTTTTTAAAAAAAAAAAAAAAATGTTTTTTACAATTGTTTTAAACATGTTTAAAAGAGTTAATCAAGTTTAAAACAAAATAGACATTTTATTATGTACAGATATTAATATGGGTGTACCAAAAAAAAAAAAAAAAAAATGTAAACTAATATATATATATATATATTTCATTACATTCATAATAATAATAATAATTTTTTTCTATATTTGATGAGTAAACCTATATAAATTTGTTGTATTATGATAAACTATAACAACTTTTATATTATATATATAATGTTTGATCAGTGTTTCCGGATTTAAAGTAACTTTTTACACAAATTGTATATATTTCGTCTGTTTCTTACACTGATTGTTACAAAAAAAAAAAAAATAATAGGATTGGCTGATATTAATAAATTATAGGCAGATAAATTTAATTTTTCTCAAGTGTTATTTTTTTTTTTTTTTTTGTTAAAACATGTTTTTCGAACATCTAAACCCCGGCAGTGAGTATATATATATATATTGAAATAAATTAAACTCTCGCGATAAAATTGACTCCCTTTTTTTAATTTGCACATTCTTTTCCACTGGCGTCGGCATTACGGTGCCCCGTGTGTAATAAAAATAATCGTACATTTATGAAATACTCGGCGGCGTTTTAAGAATACCGTCGGAATGTTTTCAAACACGTATTATACGTATAATATTATAATAAGTCATACCCAAACGCCAATATCGTTTTATTAAACGCGTTGTCTTTCGTATAATACTACGGGGCCATCCAGGCATTCTTGAAATATATATCCGTCTTGTAACAGTCATTATTAATACGGTGAAACGACCATCATCAGTGTACGATATACGGTGCAGGTGAAACGAATTCGTTAAACGGGAATATTTTTATTATTGTTTTATTTTCGCTATCGCACACGCCTGATAATTATTGTGCGTAAAAAATTAAATAATAATCAATAATATTTCATTTGCGTCATCGCCGTACAAATAGTGCAATATATAAAAAAAAAAAAAAAAAAATAAAAAAATATTATACTCCCGCATAACGAATGTCTACTAAGGTAATAATGAATTGTATAGTATTTTTTAATCTTTTTGGGTCCACGGCTCTTCTGATTTTTAACAAAAAACAAAATAGCAGCTCCAATACGAATAATGATAATAATAAAATAGAATTTTCATTTTTAAAATAATTGTATTTTGTTTTTGAGGGTTTATTTTTAAAATATAATTAAATAATTAATGGGACGGCTGGTAAGCTGGGCTTGTTTTTGGCGCATAAGACGATCAAATCGTAGCATGAATTTTGAAAGCGCAATTCTCATTTCCTTTTCGGCGTTTATTCTTGATCTGTATTTAGTTTTAATAACGTGCCAAGGCATAAAAACCCATTTTACACAAGTAGTGGAAGAAGCGAAGCAATCAAGGTCCTAATCGATTTGTTGGCTCCGATCGGTCATCGGGTACCGATACCGGATTCTCTATAGCTATTCGAAATTCAGGTAACGACGATGATGCGAATTTGGATTTTGTTACTGAATCCTCAGATTCAGTCCATCAACCGTTTTTGTCCACAAATTGATAGTTCTGTCGGTAGATCAATAGAGGAAAATGCCATTAGTCCAATTCCGTTGTTGAACTTCCCCGGAAAAGTAATGAACTTTATGTGTACGTGAAGAAATAATTATGGCAATATATTAAAATTGTGTTTTTATTTTCTACTGCGGACTCTCTTGATAATAACCGACGACGCCCCTGGGAGCCGCGACGCACAGGTTGAAAACCCCTGGTGGTATATGCGGATAGTGCAGTGGTCTTGGAGGAGCTATTATTTTAAGTGTGGAGGAAGGTGAGACAAAAAACAACAATAACATTATATTATAGAACTACGCATCTGAGCTTTTTTGCATTATGCTAAAATATAATAATTGTTTGCACGTCTACTGTCCAGGCACACTAAATACACAGACTGTTATTGACTGTTTTTCACGAATGCACTTAACGCGTTAACAAATTTGTACCTAATTTTAAAAAGGAAAAAATGTGAAGCGACATTAATTATTTAAATTAACACGGCGTATTTAATTTTTTAATAAGGTTGTATTTTGAAAATTGTCTGATATCAATTTAAAAAAAAAAAAAAAACAACATTTATAACAAGACAAGTGAAAGCCACACGGCTGTGTAATTAATCATTTTATGTTGATAGAACACTTGAACACTTTAATAGTATAGTGTAGATATTATTAGTATAATATAGTTTTGCAATTTTTCGGACTATGTTTTGGACAAAATATCGAGAAATATAATTTTTTCTTATCAAACAATTCCCCGTGATGGTTTTAAACGAATTGTTGATCAACGTAGTAAATTATTAATTGTCATTTTTATTGTAAATTATTATTCTATATTGTTTAGATAGGTTTGAAAAGAGGGGAAACAGTTAATTTATTTACTAATATATACAATATAAAATTTTGTCTATGTGAAATCGCCAGTTCGATTTGAAACGCTCACATTTTATACCCTTCGTGGTCGCGCATACATTCGGCATGAACATGCAAATGCATATAATTCCGGTCTCTGGTTTATAGTATACGGAAGATCGATACACCGGTGGGAAAAAAGTTACTAAAAAAAAAAAAAAACCCCAGTAGTATAGTGTACCCGTTGTATTATACATAATTATTATTATTTCGTATGGCTTAAATAACATTGACGATAAATATAAATATATGATATAGAGTAGGATACAACATAGTATAAAATAAAATAAAGATATAAGGTTACAAATTATGTGAATAATATGTTGACTAGTAAAAGATGTGTGATGGACAGAGAGAGGGTTTGAGCTAGTTTTGTATGTCTTTTTAAAATTTGTATGTCTAGGGAATTTTTTATTTTTTTTTTGCTTCTTGCTTAAACAATCAGTTAAACATATAGACATGACTTTATTTATTGTTCCGTTTAAACTTGTCGTTATTTACTATTACATATCAATATAAAAACATAATTGTTATTGATCCATTAATTATTATATATTTAAGTATTAAACACTTAAAAAAGCAACATCTGAAACAAATAATTTTTAGTTATTAATTTTTTTTTTTGTTTTTCATAGAAAGTGAAGTAAACTTAAGAAACTTATGAATTTAGCGTGTCACTGACATTTTTGTGCACACGCGCAGTGTCACTCCGCGACACGTGTGATATAGGTTCGCCATCCTCGTCTTAGACGGTAAAAGATTTACCGACCCGGGTTATCTTACCGTACTGTCCTACTGACCTCACGATGACGAATAACTTTCAACCGGCTAATCCGATTAATACCTATACGTTTTCCGGGCGCAACACGAGGCGATTATTTTTAAATCATAAATATTAAATTGTAATCGTCAAATATTAATAATCGGCTGGTTTTTTCTTCTTCTGATGTGACATAATAAATTGATTCGACCGATTCGTCATCTGGACCGGAACCCGCGTTATCTTCTATACACCCGAAGACCGGACAACCGCGAAATACGAATCGATCAAAATCAACACCGACCTCTAGGATAAAACGTGTGCGTTAAACGCGAACGGTCATCTTTCATAGCGAAAGCAAAACGTAATAATTCATTTTAACGCGAGGGGTTTGCAGCGGTTTGGAGGGAGTGTATGAGGGGGACATAGGATTGACGGATTTGAATTTTGAAAACAGATTTAATTTCGCATTCTAGCCGTCTGGGTTACACGATCGTGGCGTTATTCGAAAAATCGAACGTGCAATCCGGTATACGAGTAATGGACATTTATGTTCTATTTTGTTTTTTAACCGAGTTAAAGTTAAACATCGTTAATCGAAACTTAAAATTGTTAAATAATCAAAGTTTTGAACAATAATACAATTTTTGTGTTATATTTTATATATCTTGTTATCTCGAGCCGCAGTGTACAATAGTTTTTTTTTTTTTTTTACAATGAAAATGTTAATTTACATTAAGCCCGAGCAGTTTTTCCGGCGCGAAACATATTTTTTACCGTCGAATTACGGGCCATGGCCCGCCCTCTTAATACCGCGTATGTTATTTCGATGGGGTTTCTATAAACGAGTTTATTCTTATAAATTAAATTTCGATTTTATACGTCATAGAACAGAATAATATTGTAGCAATGTACATTTGAGAATCGGCCGTGTTAATACATTTAATTAGATATTTTAATTAAATTTGCTTCTACACGGCTGTACCTGGGATCCGACGTGTGCTGCGTTCGCAAAGTCTGTGCATATGTATTTTTAGGTACGTTCCTATTCATTATTATAACAATAGTTTCTGTTATTTGATTTGTAGACAGATTGATCGAGAATATGCGGTGCGTACACGCGTGTTATCGATTGCTGTAATCCTGAAGTACTTACCTATTAAATTATTGTGGTATTCAAAAAAAAAAAAACCCCATTAAAAAATAATATTACGTACAGTCGATTATAACAATTGAAGCCAACATTTTTACGCATTTTCATATTTGTATCGTTTGGTCAAAGGTTGTTTCATGACCCTAACAGTTCTGTATACGATATTTTATTTTGCATATTTTGGAATTTTTTTGCATTTTTAGGGCATGCTATAGGATTTTGTACATTTTTAAGACAATTTCAACTCGACGAATCGAGAATCGCGAAAATAATTTTTCAAGATTAATACATTGGGCATACATATTTACATGATTTTTCATATTTTTATTGTTTGGTCAAAAAAAAAAAAAAAAAAAAATGATAATTTTTACCACAATATGTTTTATGGCCTAACGATTTTGTATAAACAATTTTATATTGTACATATTTACACAGTTTTTGCATGTTTAGTGATTATTTTGAGGATTTCATACATTCTATGAGGACAATTAGGATATTTATATTATTATTTTTATTTTTTGGTTAACATTTTGGTAATTTTTAGGGTATACAATTGTTTGCCGTAGTTATAATATTATAATAAATCGACCGGCAAAACACGTACGCGATCTTTTGCATTATTCATTAAAATGGAATGCGTTCATTAAAAACACGGAATGTGTCTCTGGCCGTTAGTTCATTATTATAATATTTTACTATTTACTAATATATAGAGGTACGTTTTATAATAATGCGAGGCAAGACGTCGGTATTAAATAAAATTAATATAATTTTGGGTTTTAATTAAATACCATTACGTTTCAAGCGAAATCCGAATTGTCGAAACAGTGAGCCAAAACGATTAAAATTATAATTTATAATACGTGTTGAGGTTGACACACAGACCAAATGTTCTTCTAGACGTGCTGTGAAATTTCGGTTACTCTGAATACTGAACATGGTAAACATTTGATATTATAGCCCAGTCAATGAAGGAATAAAATTAGCCAATGTCGGAAATAATTCCCAAAAACTGTATTTTTTTTACAGATGATAGAACATCTAAAAAGTATATTGCTTTATCACAAATTTGATAGAAGAACTTATTCGTGCAGTTACTTATAAGGAATAATAATTAAAAAAAAAAAAAATGTCTTATTTCGTAAAGCGATTTAGGAGATATTTTCATATTTTTAAAGGCTTGCAAAATTATATTCAAGATGGTGGGGGGGAAGCACAAAGTAGAACCGGGGACTTTTGTAAAAGTGCATTTCTAAAGTAAAAGCAAATATCTCCTTTAGAATCGCTTTACGAAATAAGACATTTTTTACAATTTTTTTTTTTATTCCCTATAAGTAACTGCACAAATAAGTTCTTCTTTCAAATTTGTGTCAGAGCAATATATTTTTTGTAATTTATTATTAAAAAAAAAATGTCGGTGTTTAAACAAATATTTTACCCACAAGTTGTATATTACTTTTTTTTTTTTTCGTACCTATTGGGGTAGGAGTTGTTCGTATAAAATGTGTAGTCAATAATACAATCACTCCATTGGCCAATTTCGCCCGGCGATAAGCGAATAAAATCGACATGCTTTCAACCGAAGTGATATAATAATAATAATAATAATAATCAGGATGCAAATTTCATAGCATTTGCTAATTATTATAGAATACAGATAATAATAGCAGGTATAAATTTGTTTTATGCACCGGGGACTCCAAATATGAAATATTATATTGCTATTTATTGCATATTCGAAGTATTTTAAATTTTTAGTACTATTTATCAAGTTTTGGTACTATTTTTTGCCAATATTAATTATATAACGGTTTATTTCGTATTTTCCATAAATCTCGTCAATATTGACGAATGAAAAATAGTAGAAAAAATTCGTCATTTATGTGAATCAATAAGGAAAATACCCACATTTTCGTTTGATATAATTATCTATTTTAAGTAGCCCGGCTAGTATTGGTTTATCGAACAGCATACATTTATCGGATTTCTCATCGGTTTGGTTTTTTTTTTTTTGTATAAATTTATTGATTCATAAATAATTGTTTAATAAAGTTTTCTAATTGTGAACAACAGAAACAAAAAAAAAATGTTTTAAAAAAAAATGAAGATAAATTTTCTTTTTTGCTATTGTTCATGTTTTTTACGGTATAGCGCTTATTTTAACATTTTCAGTTATTTTTAGTGCTATAGAATCCGAGGTCTGATAATAATAATAAAAACAAATATTGATGTAGTAGTTTCTTAGATTCTATATAAGATACAGTAGATTTTTGCTTTGTAGGTGGAAAAAAAAAAAAAAAATGTTTGATTTTTGATCAAAAATTTCATCTGAGCTGACTTTAATATTACACCGTTCACCGGGGTCGCAATAAATATTTTTTATTTATTTACAGCAACTTACTTAACGTTATTCGTATATAAATATAATAATATTCCAATACAATACGGTACGGGTTCGGCGAAAACGGTAAATGCGTACGGCTCATGGTAGTGGATTTTTTTTTTTTTTTCAAGCAATTTGGTAATGGACTGCGTAATATAAATACGATACGAGTCTACAACACGTCAGTTTCGTGATTTCGGTAACGCGGGTATGCTGGCCGAAACAAATGCGTGTCATATAGTTTTCTCGATCCGATTGAATATTAGTATGTTACAAAAGTCAATTTTTGAACGACCAAGCGTATTTCGTATCGTTAACGAAATTGCGAGTTGAAAACGATTTCCGTCGTACAAACAACCTAACCTATACGATATACGATATTATTTTATACTATAAAGGATCCGATAGATTTTCCGGTGAAAAACACCACCGTCAACGAAATCGACGCATTATATTTTGCAGTGATCGTTTTTTGCTATACACTTGTAACTACGGTAAATGGTAAACACATTTTGTTCGTTGTGTTTTTATATAATTAAATATTAATAGTGTATATAGCGTTATTCGGACCAGCCTGTATTCGTGTATACGTATTGATTTTCAAGAAGTTCGTCGCACAATATTTGTTATAATTATTTTCGAATTGAACGAACGGATTATGATATAACAATACCGTGCACTGAAAAATAACGGAAAATTCGAAATTTATACATCACAGTCGTTAATTTAATCTTATGTACATACAAGTATATACGAAAAAAATAAAAATAAAAATATTATAACCGACTGAAAATACAACAAAAAACTCTAAAAAGTCGAACATAATACTATAATATATATATATACATCACTATATGTTTCAACGCTCTGTCGTTGTCTTGAAAGTATTAATAGTATTCAAGTAATCAACTTTTTAGAGCTTTTTGCATATTTCATCGATTGTTTTTTTTTTTTTTTATATTTTCGAAGTGAGTCTTTTTTTTTTTTAATTATAAAGTTTTTTTTTATTTAAATTGTTTTAGTTATTTAATTAAATGCGAACGGCGTGTAAATTAAAAATGTAATTTCTGTCCCTTAAGTTTTACATGCGTATTACTCCTTAGGCAACCCACGTTGGTGTTGACATCTGAAATACTATTACCTCATACCTCACATATAGGCTGCCCGCAATATACCAACGTCACTTATGGTCACCGACCGGCCTTCCCGCTCATTAGATTTGATAATATTATTAGCAGTATCTTCGAAATCCGTTTAGTCGAACAAAAATAAAAATTCATCAATACCGATGTATATTTGACGATGTTATGCAAGGACATACATAGAATAAAAACAAATTACACGTCGATTTGAGAACTTCTAATTTTTTTTTTTTTTTTTTTTGTCGAGGTCGGTTGTGTAAAAATATTTTAAAGAGTTTATAGTTTTTAAACAAATATCTACCGCGCTCCATTAGGTCGAAATTCAAAATTGTGTATGCTCGATATACGTAATTTATAAAATAAACGTAGCCACTCAAACGCGCCAGTCTTTAGTAGTTTGGTCTAATGTAAAACTTCGTTTTTCGATTCCATTTTCGGTTGACATTTTTTTGCCGATTACGTATCGTCGCGCATCGTAGCGTGAAAATCACGAATAAATTAAATCCTTATCATTAAACTTGACGCTTGAGGGTCAACAACATCAGTCAATATATCTTAAAATGGTTTATCCTAATCGCCTGTACAAATTCATAGTATATAATACTATATCGTGAGTTTATAATACCCGTTACGGAAATTGAACTATGCAGATTGTAAAATGATCATTTTGACTTTGTGATATTGTTTTACCGTTTTTAATATACGGGCGCATGTAAACCTAGTGAATTATATCGTTTTGGATATTATTTGAAACCAACAATTGTTATTAATTCGAAGCAACATTTATTCGAAAACGATAAATCCAGATCGATAATAACTTTGTAGCAACAAATCGGGAATCGACATTGCACGGAATCCATAAGTCTAGAACCGACATAATTTTGAAATCTATATCTTCGAGTCTCCTTTATTTGGAAACCGTAAACTTGGACTGTACGTTATTTGGAAACAATAAACCAAGTATTCGCATTTGTTGAATACCGTGAATTTGAAAACTATAATTTTTGAATAAATTAACCTTAAGTAAATATCATTATTTGAAAATTTTGAACATTAATCTGTAAACGAAATATCAAATTGTGTTGATAAATTACGCACGTTTACGACAAGTCACAAAATTGGGGACCACTGGGCTTTCTTATCAAATATTGCTAGTGTAACGTACGCCGTTTATCTACACAATATGATATTTCGTTTCCAGATTTGTCGTTTCGAAGTATTGCAGATTCGAGGTCCGTTCATTCCAAATGTTGAATAGCCGACGTTAATAGTTTCCAAATTATATAGATTCCACAAACGCCTTTTCCGAAATAGTATAGTTTTGAATATTTGAAATTAAAAATAAAATGTACGGCACCCTACCCTACTATATTATCCACAAACATAATACGACTGTGCAGTGTGTGTATACGTGTACAATAACCATAAATTACGATCGTATACTTCGTATAGTTTAGTGTTGTAAAAACTACCGTTTTGGTAACGCCAAGCCAACAACCCCAAACGTAATTTCGTTACTCTATTCGGGAAAAGAGCAAAGCAGTAATGCCGTTACGATAATTGTGTATAATGTAAGTAACGAAAAAATAATCAAATTACGATTTAATTGCAACGCGTAACGGGCAAACCCCGAAATCCGGTGATCCCGAATTTTTTGGGGTTTTTTTTATTATTTTTTTTTTTTTTTACGACATAATAGCAAGTAAAGTGCTTCAACAATACGGACACAGTTATTTCTCGGGATATTTTCTATCACGCTTTCGCCCCCGTTTTTTTTTTTGGTTTATTTGATATTCTAACGAAAGAGTAATTTTTAAACGATATTATCATTGTGAAAATGTATTTTGTCTTAAATAGTATTTAGAGAGGAACTCGATACACCTGCAACTCGCGGCGTATGTGTAGGTGCTCGATATACACGTCGACTTGTTATTGTTGAGGTATAATATTATAATGATGACAAAAAAAAAAATAAAATAAAATAATACGCAAAGGCATACGAGAATAGACATCGCGAATATGAGACGATAGTACGATTAAAATGTATTACACAGTGATGAGTAATCCCTCCTCCCACATTCCAATAATTTATACACTTCCGAAATTGTAATTTAACAATTGTTAATATTTTTTTAAACGCAATAATAACGATTTACTGTAAGTAAGGTGGTGAGGTTATTAAGTACAAACGTTCTGTTTGGAATGCGTGTTTTAATGATTTCTGGACACAGACAATTATTCTCGTATTTTCTATGCAACGACGAGAAAAATCTAAACGCCCCAGCACCCGAAGTTATAATGCGATTAAACGAAATTGTGGACAATTTCGGTCAAAAACAAGACAACTCCGAAAATTATAGGTCATAAATATACAGGCTCACGCCTCGAAAAACCGGTAAAATCCAAATGAACAAATGAAAAGGTGGTCAATTTGTTTAAAAATCCTATTAACATAGATCCAGAAAATATTGAAACCTCGTTATAATTATAAATCATTGACTCTAATAATTATTCAAAGACACGATTTAAAAATTATTTAAACTCTGGAATCCTTGTGAATTTTATTCAAATCGTAAGTAAAAAAAAAAAGATTTTTCAAACGTTCAGCAGTTTGCAGCTAAGTATTTTCAACTATGAAAATCAATAACCCAGTGAAACTCGATCTCGCATAACAAATGGACATCTTCATACCGTTCTTTGTGTGAATTCTAGCAAATTAGAATCTATTATTGATGTCCTCTGAGAACGAAAACAAGGTGAACACTCTCATTAAATTAATTTGTATAGTGGTTATTAAAAAAAATAATACATTTAAAAAATATCTGTATGCTTTATATATTTTTTTTTAAATTATATTTTATAATAGTCAAGACATAATAAATAATTCGAATTATAACTGTACAATGTACAATGAAAAATGTGATAAAATATTATGTTTAAAATGCCTATACCTAATATTCGATTCATTATTAGGATAAATTTTAAATTCCTGGCCCGCCAAGCAATATTTTTTTTTTATGGCCCTCGGTAAAAAACATTCTGGTGGTGGTACGCCCAGGCGACAAAATTAGAGTTTTTCCAATACCGCGATTAATCATTTATAATTCACTTGTTCTCCCGAACTTCGAGACAATAATATTTTAATTCTATACGCTTTGTTGAATTATGAAAGCACTTAAAACGGTTCAATTATATCATTTTAAAAACGTGTCTATTTTTGAAGAAAAAAAAAAAAAAAATGTATTTTTAACATTACCTTATCGAACAAAAATCATTTACCACGATCAAATTACACTTGTATAATCAACTGGTAGCAAATAAATCTTATTCATGTTTCGCCCCTTTCGTTATTTTTAAAATTGTTTTATAAATACAAAAAAAAAAAACCATTACCGATAATATGCACTTTAGAATCATTTTTTTTTTTTTTTTCGTATCCACAACGAGTATTATATACGTTTTAAAACAACACGAGACGCAAACAGTATTATACTATTACGTCGATAGAATATTATAATATTGTGCTACGCGTCGGATAATTTCGAGCCACGCGACAAACGATGGCGAACACGTAATTAATATGTACACGGCGAAACCGTGAACGATGTTTTAATACGTTAAGAGAGGAAAATAATTAAAAATTTTCCGACCAAGTAAACAAAAATAATTGGGGCCCCGGTGTCCGTTCAAAATATTATATCGTCAAAAGCGCACTCGCCTTATATTGTTATATTTCACATAAAGTTATTAAGTTAGACGATTTGTTTCGTAATTGAAATTTAAACACTCCAGTGACGAATATTAAAATTCCGCATTATATAGCCGAGCGTTATACGATTGTGTTATAAGCGAACGGAATTAGATCTGTTTTGGACTGGATTGTCGGAAATTAAATTCACAACAGAAACAGTACGAACACAGCGGACGAATTTTATTCATTTATTTTTTTATTATTTATATTTCGTTCTTAAAAAAAAAAATTATGGGCAAAGTACGTGCGAGGAACCCACGATTCCACCATTTACATTAAACGATTAATAATAAAACAAAAACTTTGACTTAAGTTTGAGTTAATACAATTTAACTCAACTCGGTTAATTAATAAAAAAATAAAAAAATTTAATTTTAACGTGTTAACTCGTTATTATAATTTTTTTTTCGAATTAACTTAATCGAGTCAATTATTATTTGTTAACTTTCCTAGCCTCGCTTAATAGTAATAATAATATAATGTGCACATCTGTCTTGGGAGGACGTCACACTGTCACAGTAACATTTGCTGACTTTGCAGTCTTTCTAATGGACAATATATAACGAAAATGCGTTTTCTGAGTCTGCCATTAGACTTGAAACAAAAACGTTTTTTTACCAAATTAAAGACGACAAAATTTACTATGTCCTGAGGGGTTAATTGGTATTATTAAGTACGAATAGATTGTCTGTAAATTAGAGATATAAATAAATCTCTCTGTGAATACATTAGTAAAGGTTGTCGTTTATAATTTGGCGAAATGGTTGTTTTCTCTTACGTCTATCAGAAGTACCGTCGGAAACCAGAAAACGCATTTTTGCTATATTTTTTTAATATTTGACCTCGAGCTGGTATTATTATTTTCAATACAATTATTTGTGGCGAGTTTTATCGCGTGATTTATAATATTATTCGGCTGCAATCGGTCGATCGATGTAGAATTCGGCGGGGGTGTCTTATTAATTATTATAGACGAATTACGCTTTTCCGGCACAATGATTTTATGATAATAAAATAATAAAATAATTTGATGCGTAGATACCGATTTCCATAATGTAACAGTTGAACAAATTTTTTTTTTTTTTTTTTTTTGTTGTCGAAATTGTTCGATAAGTAATGCAAATGAATTGAGCTATTGTAAATAGGGCGCTGTCAATAACGATGGGGGGTTTTTTTTTCATACTTAATTTAAAAAACAGTTTTTCCGTAATAAAAAACTTACAGATATAGAGTATAACAGATTATTATTATTATTATTATTATTATACTTTAAAGAGGGCATTTTCTTTTTAACGGAGAAATTTATGACGTACCGGATTTTAGTGAAATTACTACTCGATCTCTGTTTGATACAATCAATTAAATTATATTTTTTATAGTATTTGTCCGTTTTTAATTTATTAATGTTAATATTCATATATTCTCGTGTTCGTTATCTTCGTTTTGAATAACGTCTATGGGCTTTTAATACAATTGTTACAATAACTATTTTATTTATCTATCCGCACCCAGTATCAATTATATCTCGCTCGTTTCCTCTTCATCGTCCATTTTATTTTTAAATTTCTATTTGCAATAGCAAAACACTGAAATAAATAACTCGGAATATTGCCGTCGTAATGACGATATTAATTTTAGTTTAGTTGTTTGGTTGGAGTGAGCGTTCACGTGTATGTATATAACTGCGCAATAATTTAGTATTAATATATCAACTATTTTTTTATGAAATTACGCCATTGTTTTTATAAGTTTACTCAGCCTGTATAGTGTATCGTATATATATATACATTATAGTTTAATCCGTCTGTAAGACAATAAATGTTTAGTATCTGAAGTTCCAATGGCAAATTACACCTACGCCTACGTTAAAATAAAAATTCAAATTGAGTACTCATCTCGAAGCGGAAAGTATGAAAATAATAATTATTAGCAAAAAAGTTTTGTACACTTGAGTTTGTTTCTTTGTATTATATACAGAGCCGGATTAATGTGGAGGGGTATTTTTTTCAACCTTGAAATATTAAGAAAAACAAAACAAAAAAAAAATATTTAGAGAAAAAAAAAACTATTATAGTCGGAGACACGTTGAAAATCCTCGTTTGCAAACGGGATGCGGGCCGCCGATACGAACTTTTGCACTTAGTGTTTTGTCGTCTTATGCACGTAAACGGGAAACATTAAATAAACATTAATTTAAATTCGGTACAAAATAATCATAAATATTGGACATAGATAATAAAACAATTTCGTATTTACGAAAAAAAAAAAAAAAAAAATGCCTTGAAATTTAGGGTGGTTACGCCTCTATTATAGGCATAGAATGTTTGCCCCGGGGACGCGAAATATCTTAATCCGACTGTGAATTTATATATAAACGTTAAACGTAGACAATTTATGTAACGTATAATATGATGGTGATCGGTTTTTGTTATATATTGACTGTAGTCAGTGGCGTATTTACGATTTCCTTCTGGGGGGGGGGGTCATAATAAAAATAAAAAACAATTTTATTAAATTTAAATTTTATTTTATCAATACTGTTATTTATTGGGTTTTCAAGGCATAATAACACTCACATTTCTAACATTCACACGAATATGTACTATTAAGGCTATGCTAAAATAAAAAAAATAAAACCGTCGACAAATGCGTACGTATATCGTATTCCATATATTAAATAAAAAACAAAATCGACGGCTATGTGGTAGATTATTGTTTACCACGCTTTTTTTCTTCTTTTAAAATGAGTTACGAGTGATGTTTTAATCAAAATTAATGGATAATGTTATAGTTATAGTCCGGATTTATATTTTTTTGGATATATTTATTGAGTATATGCAGTCTTATTCTTATGTATGTCCTGTCTTATTCTTACCTCTTATGCAGTCTAGTCTTAAACTACTTATTTAATACAGAGTTCACAGGAAATAGTTTTTTTTTTTGCATATTTAAGAATATTTCATGGGTTCGGGAATATTTAGCTTATTTAGCATATTTTGGAATACTTTTTAAATTGTGAGAAAAATATACTTATTAAATCGTCGTTATAAAACTTTGCCTCACTATTATTAAAATATACCAAAGGTATATTTATAGTTATTTAAAGGTTTTTTTATAGGTAATATTGTTGATTTACATTACTACTGCTACTATAGTGCAACTATACCGTTATGCAAGTTATATTTCACTTAAACAACTATTGAAGGAGTTGTATAAAAAAAAAAAAAAAACCTGCATATTAAAACATATTATATTGATGCGCGTTGATTGGTTTTCTAACATTGAAGGAAATATAATAAGAATATTTGTAGGTTTTTTTTAGAGAATATTAGCGTCATATTTTAGACGTTTTAAGATAATATTACAACAAATCCGGACTATGGTCATAATGTTACAACTATTGTTTTGAATGTTGAAGCAGGTGCTAAAACTTCACGATGAAGCACACCGCATGTTTATACATATATATATATATGTATGTATATCTAGTTAGTGTTTTTGTCGATAAATTGAATGAATATTTTACTGTAGTTGACTACAACAAACGGTATCTCATATATTATTATCTATGCTAATGCGGTAAATACGTATAGGTAGGCACTAACGTATGCACTTTATTTCCTTTGTTCGGTGCATACTGAAGAGGGCAGATACGGGTGTCCTCGTAAAATACGACCGTAGTCTGATAAACAGTTACACAAAATGTATTCGGTCGTAATATTGAGATACCCGTAACAAAAAAAAAAAAATAAAATAAAAAACGACCCGAAACATATCCGATTAACGGGTCCTAATTAACGATTTCCATCAGTATAGGTTTGGTATGATTCTCCGTCCGAGCTACTTATTTGTTCAATATGATAATACACACAGCGATCGAAATCTTTTCCCGAATTGTTTTCTCACTTTTGTCGTGACGTTATAACATCAAGTGGCGTCGCGTGGAAATTCGAAAGTGCAAGGAATTCGCATGTAAAACAACAATAAAAACGAAAAAAAAAAAAAATAAATATATTCGATTTGACGTCTGTATTATAGTGAATGAAAACCAATCCGTTAAACACAATAAATCCGCACGCATTATAGCTATTTATTCACTATGTAGGTGTATCTTATAAAGATGATATTTTTATTGTTTTTGACGGCACGGAAAATAATCATGGGCGGACGCTGGAAATTTATCAGGAGGGACATAATTATATCAAACACCGAAAAGTGCATTAAAAAAAAAAAAAACTTTATTCTTTGAAAACTACGAAATACGTCAAAATTACTTGCTGTTTATTCGTTATTAAACAATAACTGAAGTCTTCGCGGTTGTTCTATTGCAAACTTTGCGATTAACCTTTCAATGAATTTGTCTATTCTACTATTAACTCTTTCACGACGAATGCATAGACCATTTAATCGGTCTTCGCCGGTCATCGTAGACCAAAGCCAAGTTTTAACTTTTCGTAAGGTACTAAATGACCTTTACGCCGTACAACTTGTAGCTGGTATAGATAGACAAATTTCTAATGCAATTGTAATGTTAAGGGGAAATATTTTTCTATGTTCAAATATCCCACTATAAGTATTTAAAATACTAACTAAATGATAATAATACAATAGGTGCTTTCACCGTTGGCAGCGTTTTCACAAAATAAAAGTCTACTGCGAATTATACTAAGTCAATGGTCCGCTATGGTTGACATAATATTTCGATTAGACATCGACAAGAACATAAGAAATTCACAAATTTGACAATGTCACAATATTGATTGTTTCGTTTTTGGAACGTTCTAAATCATATCATTATGAAGGTCTGCGTTACGAATGAAATGTTTTTTTTTGTCTTTGTCAATTTTAAATTTATAAATGTGTACTAAAGTCGAAATGTCGATGTAATGTGTGTTTAAACAGTAATACAAATAAAAATTTTCAAAATTATATTTGAAGACAATGGACTGGGGCAAATAGACCGTATTGTCCAATTCCCCGGGCGCCCATGTGCATTATATATAATATTATATTTACTTACCAAACTTGAAGTTTTAACAACCGTTATTTACATTACAGTCGTCTTACGAGAAATTTTAAATGATTTGTGTATAACGTATCCACCATTTGTGTATTTATATCGATCAAACTACCCTTAAAATATATGCACATTAACAGTGGCGTGCCCAGGAATTTTCGATGAAGGAAGCGCGTAGTATCTGATACCCGAATAATAACAACACGACGAAATGGTAGAATCTTTTTTTATCTTAACCTAGCAATGTAAACTTTTCCTTGTTGCTTGGCTAAAATAAGTACATTTCAAGATTGAATTACTAAATAAATACTCGTAGATGTTGTATTTTAAAGTCAATATGAAGTCGGGGGGGGAGCATTACCCTTAAACTCCCTCCTTGCACACGCCATCGCATAAGAATTTTTACATTCCCGAGAATTTACTTTTTTTGTCCTTAAATCAACGCTCCTTACTCTCCGTCACTCACCCGTACCCGGCATCCAAAACCCATCTGCTCCTTACCGATCGATAAAAGATATTAACTAGAGATTTTTTACCGTTGAATAACGGACACTCGATCACTAGAACTTTGTACATCATTTGTAAATGTCCACTATTCTGAGAAAGTTCTGTTTGGATTTTAAAATCTCCGTTACTAGAAACGCAGGACCGTATTTGGGGGGGGGGGCTAATTTTTTTTTATATAATTGCATTAATTTAATCCTCTCAAAAGTTCATTCTGTTAATTTTTACGCATAATATTATTTTAATATTTTATTATATTTCTTCACCTCACTTTTATAACCTATTATCGAGATTTAGATGGGATAATAATTGATAGTTTTGTGACATTGTGGCGATACCATAGATAATAATTTATTATAAAAACGTATTCTAGATCGCTAATGAATAATTATCGCCTATATGTTTTGGCTGTATTAAACATTTAAAGTGAACTACCAGCATTAATTATGTTAATATAAATAAAGAATTTGCGTATCACAATCCAGGAAAAAAATTTAATTGTAAATTAAAAATAAAATTGTTTTTATATAGTATTCAATTTGTATTTTATTATAATAGGGCGTTTTTTTTTTTTTTTTTTGTTGCCCCAGGGCGACAAATTACTAAATACAGCCCTGTTAGAAAGTCTTCAATTTCGAAGTGTCACTGTATATTGTATATGTATATGCAATATTTTGAAATTTACTTGATAACCTATACATCCGTAAAACGATTATTGTTCTCAATAGTTGGGTAGTCTGGCGATTAGGAATTCAGTGTTTATGGTCAGGTTAGGTTAGGGTCCGTGGTTCGATTCCCGGCGGCAAATTCCGAAACATGGCCGCGTTTATATGCGGTTTTTTTTTTTTTTTGTTCTTTTAGGACTTACATAGAAGGTTTATACTTACCGTTTCAAGGTTCTCAGTTGGTCCCCGATGTCAGGCGGTCGTGGGAACGGTTTAAATTAGACCATTGAACTCTGCAGATCGTCTTAGACCCTCCCTGACCGTCCCAGGACTGGAGGGTAGGGCATAGTACGCAGCTGCTGTTCCCCTCACCGATTATCGTCCTCCCCCCATATAAATGTATACGTCTTAAGGTCCGGTTCGAAGTTTAAACCTATAGTTCAAAATAGAATAGACCGTATATACGGTCTCTGTACGGACAATCAACGCGATCTGGTTTACGATAATATAGGCCGGATTGGCTAAATCTGGAACAGAGAGCCAATATTTAGTTTTAGTAGAGAAAAGAAAAAAAAAATAAACGTTGTGTAGCTATTAGTGATGTGAAAAATCCGAATTTGCCGAAGTTTGAGAATCCGGATTTTTGGATTCCGATTTGAATTCGAAATCCGACATTTATTGTAAATCCGGATTTATATCTGAATCCGAATTTCGGTTTTAAATTCTTTAATTCATTTCTCATAAAACTCGTATTATTACTATCTTATTGTTAATAGCATTAAATGTGTAAAACGTTATTAAATAAGTTTTTACAATTAAAATCATATCTCAAATAGAAATTTATAAAAAAAAAAAAAAAATCATATATATTATACACTAATTTATATAATATATGACCCGGCAATTGTTGTTTTATTCATAAAAATACAAATTATCGGATTTTAAAATCCTAAACACGGATTTATGTTAAATCACTAGTGACTATAACCTATAAATTCGGGCCGAATTATAGCGTTTATAATTTACCACGTAATTAAAAAATATTATTTGCTCGCCGCCACTGCCGTCCCGGTCTAGTGCCGCCTATGCAAATAAACAAAAATAGAAAAATAACCACGCACAATTATAATATTACGCGTTATACTCGTATATACGTATATATATATATAAAACTAAAACGTTAACCGTTGACAAATGAATTAAACGTTGGAAAAAAATAAAAAAAAACAAAATTTACGACACGTACATTTATTATACGCTCATTACGTAAACAGTTTTTTTATTTTTTTTTTTTTTTTTTAACCGGATCGATAAAGAAACCCTAATAATATTTTAATTTGTCGTAGTGAATTACTCGGGAAGAAACGTTTCGTGCACAACAATGGCGTAATTATAACTCATTTGTATAAAACGTGTACCGGAAGGTTCGTAAAGAATTATTTCAAAACGCGGTTACCGCGGTGACTAATATAATAATACACTACGCTGAATTTACCGTGTGGGAACACTATTTTTTTTTAATTTTTTTTTTTTTTTTGTTGATAATTTTCTTTTACGTACCGCGCACGTTTGTTTAAAACCGCCCAGGAAAGCACTCGGCTATTATAATAATAATAACGTACGCCCGGTATAACTTTTATTTGGCACCGTCACGTATTATAATTAACCGTAATAATAATACAATTTGTATTCGCGTTGTTAATTCACGGTTTTCCGCGGTCTCTCCTCGCGTAAAAAAAAATCGACGGGGAAACTAGTAGAATTTTTTCATTATCATATTATTACTGTTACGGATAAACAGCCCGAACAATAGTAAATAATCGTGTACAATTCGCGCGGGCGGTTAATAGTGATGTGCCATTAATCGGGATTAACCGAAAATCCGGATTTTCGGATTTTCCATTTCCAATTTTAAAATCCAACATTTGGGTTGTACCGTACACGTTTCTGTTTGTTTAAATCTTCAAATAAAAATCCTTAGGTAATTTTTTTTTTCACATTATGAAATTTGTTAAATAATTTCATTCGTTTTCAAGGCGGCGTTCCCATAAACAATTTCTACGAGCAAAACGTTTGCCCGGGGGTCAGCTGGTAATATATTATACGATTTAGAGATTTTTTAATAAGTTTTTATTTGTGATATTTTTTGAATTGTAAAAATGCATTGTTTACGCGTATAACGCTATTAATAATAGTTTCATGATGATGAATATAAAATCACAGTTTTTAAAACCGAAATTTGGATTCAGATAAAAAACCGGATTTATAATAAATGTCGAATTCTCGAATTTCGGTCAATCCGGATTTGTTTTATCATTAGCAAATATACGCGACCATTCGGGCGCACGCTGGCCCGAAACTTACGCACGGAATATCAAATTATTTTATACAGTGAAAACGGTTATACAATAATTTGAACGTACGCCGAACGATTTTTATAATTACCGTTATTTTTAAATTTTTTTTTTTTTATCAATTTTCTAAATTTAATACAACACACTGTAGAAATCGAACCGACCCGCGCGTTCACCGTTCGAATATTTCGTATAATATTATGTGCGGTTTTACTACAATAAATTGAATAAACCCGGCAAATATAGTTTCACGTATTACCGGGGTTTTTTTTTTTTTGTTTATGTGTTTATAAGGGTCAATTTTGGGTTATTGGAACGAAGAAACTTAAAAAAAAAAAAAAAACTCGAATAGAAATATTATTTATGCGTACCCGCGGCATTAGAGAAAACGGTTGGTTATAAATAAGACGTAGACCGTCGTAAAAACTGTCTTCGCTCTTCGTTTTAATCGATTTTTTTTTTAGTACTGTATAAATATGTTTTTCTCACGACTCGAGAAACAGAAAATTACGATCTGATAAATAATAATAATAAAATCCGACATACTATACACCACGGATGGGTCGCTGTTGCAGGTGGAAAGTCGGGAAGCATAGGATATATTTATCGGATAATTTAATTTATATCTGTGCGAAAAACGATTCTGAGCAAAATGCGGTTGAAAATATTTGATAAATTAAAATTGAAAATTATTGTAATAACTACAAAATAGTTTACAATCACTGTTCGCGTTTTCGGCGATCTCTAACTTAAATTTTAATTTAAAACGCTGATAAAAATAAATGACAATAATTATATAAAGTTCGACAATTCACATATCTATTAATTACTCAACAAACGCTAGAATATTTTGAAAATTGTACCACCTCTAGAAAGTATTAAGTATTAAGAAATAAGTATTAAGCGAAAGTTATATGTTTCTACGGTTTTTTTTAAACTGAATTCCAACAAAAAACCAAATTCGAAAACAACAGAAATGGTTATAATGTAAATATTCTAGGTATTTGACGTTATTTTTTCATTATTAAGAACACTATACGGAGTATTAAAAAATGACCTCACCAATGCACCAACACGATAAAATTGTCTACTTGAAAGTTCCTATAGAGTTTTTGATTGGAGTAAAATTTCTGATCGAAATGTTGTTCGCTCACAAAAATAAATTTAAACATTTTAAAAGATAAACGCACACCATAGTAAAAACCAATACATTACTCTCAGAATCTAAAACATTACTAAACTTTTATACCGCCAGATTTGTACGTGTTTTTACTTAAAACAAATATAATAAATACATTTTCTTTAAAGCAATTAATAAAGTTTTCGTTTCATTACGTTGCATTCGTGTTGTGCTCTTAACTTTTCGTCAATATATACACAATACCAATACGTTTTAGTAAATATTTGACATAAATATCGATCTTTTATTGGGTTTTTTTTCACTACTGTACCGATGAGTTATGGAGAATAAAATTACTAACGCGATACTATAAATAATATACACGCAGTAAAAACAATATTATTTCCTATTTTTCTTTTTTTATTACAATAATCGCATTAAATTTAAGGCAAGCAAACTCAACGATGTTTGTAGCGTTGTTAGGCGTGTAGGTACGTCATAAAACAGTATTTTGGTTTAATAAAACCCTCGGAGATTTGAACACGAAAGACGGACAGACGTTTGAGAGTATTGATTCTTATTGCATCATTATTATTTTGTCATGTGAACCGAACATGCACACAATGTATATATATTTGTTACAGTCAAAGATAAATTACGTCATTTGCTGGGAAGTGTCGTAATTTCCCAAGTTAAATTGGCCAATGAAAATACGTTTTTTTAATAATTTTAAATAATTATTACAATATATCCACATAAATGCATTTAGTGAGTTATTATTATACGAGGAAAATAAATATGTAGCCAGTCGACGGGGATTCCTAAATATGTAATTTCAAAACTAGCCGTGGAAATAAAAAAATGACCAAGCTAAGTTAAATATCATATAGGTAGTAATAATAATTAATAGTAATATTATAACCAGGGGGTTCGGGACTTACAGTATTTGCATGTTTGTTATTTATTGTAAACCATAGCAGTTTGCGAAATAAATTCATTTCTGGTTACTATAATAACAAATCTGAATTTTGAATGTGCAAAATTTTGTATATTTCATAGATTTTGCAGTAAAGTGTTTATTTTTCAGCTTTGTGCTTTTTTTTTTTTTGTTGCACATTTTGACAAATTCTTTAGATTTTATACAAATTTTAATGGATCAGTGAAATAAAGAGAAGCGCTTAATCGAAAAAAAATATTAACGCAATTATATGTTTTTGCTACCTACAACTCGTAGCTCGTTATAATTTTCGTGTAGGTATAAATAGCGATGGAAGATACTTAATTCAAAAAAAAAAAAATACAGATTTCTTCAAATGTATAATGTAATACTAGTACCTATTTGAATAATAACTCTAAGATAAATAAATAAATAAAGTATAGTATTATAGTTAATAAATATTTTAAATGCATATTTTTTTTTTAGCTTTTTATACTTATTTTACGGTTAATTAGTGCATATTTAGCGTTTATGATCATGTTTTAAAGAGCTATAAATCTTGAACCCGGATTATAACTGTACATATTTCATGTTTTATCGATGAAAAGCATTGATTTATTATTAGTAATATTATAGATAATGTAATATCATTTTTCGGACGTCTCCTCCAATCCATAAATTCCTGAAAAAATGTAAAGACTGAGATCGGCCATGATTGTTTAAGAACCATCGTGTCTTAACGGCTCCTTAAGGGGTCATTGGCTAGAGAGAATATTTTTATAAAGAAAACGTTAAAACTTAAAAATCTTATTACATTGAATATATAATTACTACATCAGATCGTTAAGTTGATGGTTTTTTTTTTTTTTTTTTTACTTAGGAGTAGCATTGGCGCGAGGGAGGCAGAAATATGTCCCTTGTATCTTTACGATACCGTAAAATGCTAGTTTGCTCGTTATAAGTACAGTATAATACTATAATTATTTGTATTTTTTTTAAAAACGTCGAAATATAATTAAGTTTGTTCTATTTTTCCTCGTGATTACATGCGCCGAACACCGACAAGAAAAAAAAAATAAAGAAAAAATAGGGGCCTTCCATTAAAATCCACGATCTTAAATGATTTTGCCGATTACCAAACTATATCCACCCATTAAAATGTTTGAATCACTACGGGATATTTTGTTTTTTTTTTTTTTTTTTTTTACGTTTAACAGCTGATTATCTAATTTGAGCAAGACCGGATTGAGAGTTCGTCGGGCGCCGGGGCCGAACTTTTGAATAACTCGAAACGAAACGAGGTGTCTTTTTATAAATTGTTGTAATACCAACATAGATTTTATGATTTTACATCGGTACACAAAAAATGATGGCACGTAATAAAACCACGGGGCGTGGCCATCTCAATCCGGGCTTGAATTTGAGCGAAATTGACAAAGTTCGAGAATTTCCGTTATCCGATCATAATGCCACTCCCCTCCAACGTTGACCCTTCGAAAATCGATTTTTGAAATAAGTTTTCAAGTTTAACAACCGAAATCCATAACACGTCGTTAAAACAAAACGCCGCTATCCGATCGCCGTCGACAAAAATTCTGAACAACGAATGATTGATGACCGATTATTGTTATTATTAAATTTTTTTTTTATTTTTTTTTTTTTACAATTCAGTGCTGTATTTTCTTACAAGTTTATTGCGTATTTTAAAAAGTAAATATAATAGTATTACCGGCACGACGTGTGCCCGTCCGAACGATAACACGTCGTGCAATATTGAGAAATTGTACGAAATTGTCCGTTCCAGGGGTGCGGCGGGAGGGAGGGAAGGAGGGAGGGAGCGACACTGCGACGCGACGCGTGTTTGGCGTCGGCGGCGGCGAACGTCGGTAAAGTGCATATACGTGTATATGGAATATACAGGGTGCACCGCAAAGATATAACGGAATACCAAACAGAAAAACGTACGAATATCGCATGAATTATGAAAATATTTTTTACGATATGCTGCGGTAAAGGCGAACTAAAATTAATTCTATAATGTATAATAACGATAAACGTGTTATAGTAAGGGCCCCGGCGGTATTGAGCTATTGTTACCGGTATGAAACGGTATACCGGAATTTCGGTATTTTCGGTATTCCAATGTAAAACGTAATGTATAAAAACATACAATTAAATGTAATTGTACGGACAAATAAACATTACGGTTTTTGATTTGAAAATGAACAGAACGAGTAAATAAACTAACTCGTAACTACTAACTACTGACTAACTAAATCGTTAAACTCGACTTGACGACAATTATTTCCCAAAACCCTAAATAAATAAATATTATCCGAATAACCGAATAACAAATTTTCGGTACACCGAAGTTATAATACGTCTTGTGTCAAGGGCGAACGCAGAGGAGGGTTTTGGAGGTTGAACCCCCGAAATAATAGGAAAAATTAAAATAATAAATTACTCGACCTGGAAATATAATAGTAAGAGTTTGCATTTTTTTTTTTAAAAACCCTCCCTCGAAATTTGTTCCTGCGTTCGCCCCTGCCTCGTGTAGATATAATACAATATACACTTGCGGTCCGGACGCGCACAATTATTATTATTTTTTTTTTTTCTAGATAAACGTTTGGTAATTCTATCTAAGTAATACGCGCAATATATATAAATTATTATAAAGTTGATTTTCGGTGAAAATACGACGACGGGAAATTTTATGGTTTCGCGTTTATCGTTATAATATAACATTACCCGTGAACATCATCGTATTGTCATTGTCATAATTGGTTCGGAAAAATAAAAGACGGGGGGAAAAAAAAACGGCGAAAGAAAGCAGAACCTGCGTTGTACTTAATGGTCAAATAATACGATTAAATTGAATATTTTGATGAAAATCGTAAAAATGACGGCATCTCAAAAACACGGAGTTACCGCGATACCGATAATATGTTATACCGCGGTATAAAAATTGCTTATTAGAGTAAACGTAACCGGCGATCCGAATGTTCGAATAATCGGCCAATTTAATAGCCGTTGTCACTGCGTACGACGTGACGAATCGTGCAAATTAAATTTGTAAAATCACTCGTCAGCTGTACTCACTTTTTCACATTGGGTTTTCTAATAAAATTATTATACAGTAATAATTATCGAACAGGACATTCGGCCGTCCGAGTAGATAGTCTAGAACGAGAACAGGATAAAACACGACGGGATTGCGGCGTTCTAATAACTGCTCATTTTTAAAAATTTTTTTTTTTTACTTTTAAAACACTAAATCCCGAGGGTGCCGGGAAACCAATTCTCAATTGTTTATTACATATTGTTATTTTCTTGTTACTTTTAAAACTCAAAAGCCCGAGGGCGCCTGGGAACCAATGTCCATTTTTATTTTTAAAATTATTATTTCGTGTCTCTTGAATAACACTTTTTTGGCTCCGTAAAATTACACAACACTCTAATACGAACAATTGTTATTATTTGTTTTTGTAGTGACAAATTAGTACAATAATGTCGATTTGAACTTATCGAAATATTTTTAACCGAACTTTGCTCAGAATCGTTTTTCGTCGAAATTCCCCTCTATATCATGCCTTTCGAACTATTCACCTACAACAGCGGCCAACCCGTGATGCAAAGTATGTACTTTAAAATAACGCAGCTGTCGGTCCCTTAAATTCGTTAAATTTTGAAATTGATAAATCAATGATTTTCACGCTTTCCACTCTATTACTACTATTTATTTTACTAGCGTCGTCTACCTTTGACGCAATACAATATGACAGAGCAGACAGTTTTGTATTAGATCTCCGGATAAACGATAAACGCCGAAATAGATTGAAAAATTATTTTAGTTTTCATTATTATAACTACAGATTGCATCTTTTTATTAGGTGTTCCGAAACCTATATAATATATCATTTGTAATCTGTGGCTACTTAATCATTTTCACCGGACTTTTATATTTAAACATAATACGGTATCTATTATAGTACGATGTAATAAAATTAACGACGATATATAAGGAGATGAACTTAAGCAAATCGAAAACGAAAAGGGACAAATACTCTATGAAAAATTTAAATCGGTATTTGATAAAAATCCTGGATACGATATTTAAAAGAAATTCAATGATCCATTTAATTGGAAATGACGCCAAATAGACCCTGCTATTAAAATTTGCTATAAACAAGTTATAATTGAGCGATAGTAAACACAATTTTACAGAAATATACATGATAAAAATTTTTAATAAAATCAGATTAAATAATATATATATAAATATATTTCTAATGTATGATCAAAAATATAGTTTTGTACGTTTTTGCGCATTTCAGCATTTTAAAATGCATGTAGGTGTTTGGCCGCACGGAAATCCGGTATTTAATCATAGCAAACGATATATAAATGCATGTAGGTATAAAAAAAAAAAGTCGCCGTTTCACAAAATAATTGTATTTACGGTAAAATATATATATAAAATACAATGGTCTGTTTTCAACGGATTTTCTATCCGTTTGGGCGCCTAAAACGAATTTCAACGTGTTTGTTTTACGTTGAAAATATATTTACGTGTATTTACGATTTGAATCCCGTCGATCGACGGGACAAAAAAAAAAAAAAAAAACCGAAAACAAAAAAAAAAAAGGATACGGCGAAAACGTTGGGAACCCCTGCCGGTGTCGGGCGCGTGTTCGTGTGCGTTATTCGTTATAGCCGGGCGGGCGGGTGTCGAGCGCGATTCCCATTCATTCGCCAAACGCCGCGAGATCCGCACGCCGATAGTTTTACCCGCGCCGCGCGTGCGACGAACCCGACGAGTATCGCCGTCGACGTGTGCGTTTTTCTTATTATTATTTTTCCTTCGCCGTACCCACCCGGGAAGACGAGGTTACTAATATAGACGCCGGTGAGTAGCGACAAATAATAATAAAAATAAATAAATAAATAAATAATAAATACATATTTATCTATAGTTATTCCCATTGAGACGAGGACACGTGTGTCCCGACACCCCCCGTCCGTTTTACAAACGCAAATTTACGTTCGGCAAGAACGATATCGGGCCGTGGGTTTTTTTTTTTTTTTAAATATTTACATCTTTACCTCTACCCCGTTATCAAATTTCTAAACACTTCGCCGTCTGAGTTTTCCGATTTTTTTGTTCTTCGGTATTCGAACTTTTTTTTTAAGCAACACACGAGTTAAAAAAAACAATACAAATTGCTAGGTAAGGTACCGTGATATTTCACATACTTGCTCGCATTGTATTACCGTTTAAAAAAAAAAAAAAAAAAAAAAACATAAAACACAGACACATTGTTCTTATGCGTTTAAGTTTGATAATTATAATATTTGTCGACCGCGAATCTGCTATGGCCGCCGCGCTTATTCGCAATAATTATAAAATTATTTTTATGCACAACGAAGTTTGTAAAGTTCTCGAAACATCCGTAACATCCACGGTGGGCTCTCCGTAACCAAGACGATTTGGTCGTATTTTTTTTTTTTTTTTTCAACACCCTTACATATAATATACATTTTAAGTATAAATTAAAATCACAACTTGAATTCGATTTATAAAGGACCTCCAAATAATAATAATAATAATAAAAAAAAAAAAAATGTCTTGCATTCAAAATAAAATTAAGGCCACCACAAGACATAGGCCCCGGGATCTCCATATCTTTAAATTCGGCCCTGCCCGGACGTAATTACACTCGTAACTCGTATATATGATAATATTCGTACGTTTATAAACTGATTGCTACGCGTAACTAAATATCGGAAAATGTCTCGACCAGGCCTTTCTTACGGCCCACATCGTGCCGTTCGTTTATATCGCTCGGTATACGAGACATAGCGATTTATTCGTTTTTATAACGGTTCGTTGTTAACGTTTTTTTTTTTTTTTCCTATTCTATTAACAATATAGCATAGAGACAAATAGTTTAGTTTATATTTACTACACTATTTATATTAGATTAAAAAATGTCATCGAATTGTCGTAGCGGTGCGATTAGCGTTCAAATCTCGAGGGTGCCAAAATAATTAAAAATTCTTCACTCCATTATTACCATTATTTAATTTTACGATTGCAAAATAAAACTAATTAAATAAAATAACATTTGTTATAACTAGGGTATTTGCTATTAAAGAGGAGCTTAAATTTAGACCGACGGTGTTCAAATATATATAACAGTGCGTTCAGCGATAAAGATAACACGAAATATTTCAAAAGCATAACCTTGAAATTCATTCTAAGTTTTTTTTAACTGCTTTAATATTGCACTTATTTTTGCAAAAATTTAATTTTTTTAAAAACAATTATCCTCGCAAGTGCAATAAAAAGTCTTTCAAATTGTTTTGAATTGCACGCCTCCCTTCCTTTTTTGAATTTGAAATACCATAATTTTTTTCATAACTTTGGAATTATAAAGTTTTTTTTACCTTAAATGTTGGCTAATTGAAAGTGAGTTAAAGTTTCGATTTATGCATTATGTATTTATCGTATTTTTTAACAGTCTACCTACATGTTCCATTTGATTCCGTACGGTTTTTCGAAACTTTAACTCACTTTCAATTAGCCAATTTTTAGGATATAAAAAACGTTTTAAGTGAAAGTTGTTAAAAGCAAATTAATATAATTAAAACGTGAACTCAAAAAGAGGGGATGCAATACAGAAGAATTTTTTGTTGTTGTGCATGTGTGGCCAAATATTTAAAAAAATTTAAATGTTTCAAAAATAAGTGTAATATTAAGTCCTTTATGCAGTAAAAAGAACCCGAATAAATTCAGACTTTCGAAATTTTTCGTGTTGCCTTTATCGTTGAACACACTTTATATAAATTATGTATGTAATACAAATACATAATATATATATATATATATATATATATATATATATATTATACATGTTTTACAATTATTTTGTTTCGGTGCTGTAATAAAACTTTAAATTAGTATCTATAGATACAGATACAAGTATCTTAAGAGTATCGCAAGATACATTTAACAAAACAGACTATTTTGTTTCATAAAGCAATCTCGGTCACTAAATTATTTGTTTAATTACTCGGTTTAAATTGATAAAATTCATTGTTGTCTTGCTCAAAAAAATCAATAGAATCGGTATAAGTAGCTGGTGTCACTATAGTTGTGCCCGTAGTATTTTCGTTAAGCTAATAATAACCGTAATAAATAGTATCTTAGAAATTTCAATTACGGTTGACAATATTTTGTATCTAAGACACAGTGAGCAGATACATGTTTGTTAAGTTATCTAGACATGGATACAAAAAAAAAAAAAAAAAAAACCAAATTAAATATCTAGGATACATTACAGCGCTGATAAATATTACGTATTTTTTTTTTTTTTTAAATAATATTATTATCAATCGTCCGGAAACACAATACGCAAAGTAATAATATTATTATTATTATAAAACTGGTGGCGGAATAGGGTCACCGAGCCGACGACGACGGCGACGATAAATTTGCAATATAATAAATGCGCTGAACATAATACACGATTGTCGTCTGGTCGACGGCGGCACGAGTCTGCGCACTTTTATCGGTACCCTATTATTTTATTTTTATTTTTTTCCATTTTTTTAATATCTTTTTAACTTTTCGACGACGGGAGACGAATTAAATTTATAAAAAATATTTTATTTAACGCGCTCACGACACCACGACGGTCCACAATTTATTATTATTATTTTTTAATTTTTCTCAATATTATATCTTATATATTGTTACAATAAATCGTTTCGTATTTCAATAAAAAAAAAAAAAAAATCGTTTTTATTTTTCTTATTAATTAGTGGCGTAGCTACACATTAAAATTGTTCGCCCCTATAATATAAAATAGAAATTATACTCTTTGACTTGAGTCATTAAAAACAAAGCTGTGATCGTATTTGTCACTGAGTAATCGTGGTTTTTTTTTTTTTTTTTGGAAAAATAGTTACATTATTAAGAATGCCATTTTAATCTTAAATTGGATACATTTCCATTTCCATCATACAAGTACATAGGTATATATTTGTACTTTTTATTTATATCTAACACATTTGTTATGAAAAAATGAAAACCCAGCCTTTCTTTATACATAACAATAAAAACTAAATTAGAAAAAATATTTATAGTAATATAAAATAATCGAAAAATGACATTATAACAAAAAAGAAATTAATCAAACATTTTTTTTTTCTTGCTTTTTCTCCGGCGAAAACATCAATTGGGGTATCAAAATGTTATGTCTGCCCACTTTCAGCATATTATCAGCTATTTCAGTCAGTCGCTGCGGTTGACACGTAAACCGTATTTAAATTCAATTGCCGTGAACAATCAGCTATTGGGCCTGTTTCGCATACTGTACGTTTATGCATTAATTCAATTTGGACCATAGTTTGTCTAAAAAATACTTAACAATCATCACTTAGCGCCCCGAAAAATCTCACGCCCCGTGGCGACCCGACTGCCTCTGTTGGCCCTGCGGTAGCTACGCCATCGAAGCTAATAATAATCATAGTTTCGTTATTACTATACTTTGGGTATTATTAATGGGTCTGCGAAACGTTTGTCGTCGAATTTTATAGTCATCGGCGATAACGTACCGTTACCGGGATTCGTTTTGTCTAAAAATTATTATCTAATCCTTTATAGCGCCGGAACCGCGGAGTTTGGCTTGTCCCGTTTTCGGGCTCGGGGGTCGCACGATCGTTCGCCTCACCTCCGCCTGTACAAAATGTACACGTGCCCGATTTATCGCGCATCTCCGGCACGGCGGGGAAAAAAAAAAAAAAAAAAACAAAAAAACGGGAGGAAAAAATATAAAAAGCAGCGGTCAACGGATAACATAATAATTGGTATTACACATAGGTGTAGGACGGGGTTTTAATTAAAATTCTATACGCACTTGTAATGTACGTATATACCTAACGGGCATTTGCAGTTTTCGAATGTTCCAAACCCGATCCCTATATACGGTGTGGTTGTATGAACTTTTTTATATTATCGGTATTAATAATATTTTAGATCACGAGAAAAGCGATGCCAATGAATTGGTTTTAATATGATAGGGGGGGTTTTTTTTTCTAAAATTATTTTATTTTTACCATCTGTGAACTACTTTTACACCTATTATAAAAGTATTTTGGATCCATTTTGTGCATAAGAAATGGTCATTTTTTGATTTTCGTCGTAGTTTCCCTTAACAATTTGGAAAACCGGGGGAAACGTACGGCGATGGTTTCATTATTTTCGATCACATATTTTTGTCGTTACTCGGTTAAAAATAATCGCGTGAACCGGACATTTTTACATTTTTAATTAATATTAAGCCTTTCTAGGCGTGGACAAATTTTCAAAACGCTCTAGCCATTTTTTTAAAAACTATTTTAAAAGGCATTTTAAGTATTTTTTTTTCTCTCGAATTAATTGAATAAAACTGTTTTGACCGACACAGAAATGCACGAAAATTTGACAAAAAGTTCATCATAAATTGTATATATATATATAATGGTGAAATAGAGAAAAGAAAACGATGGCAATGTAATAATTCTGTTTCATAAGCGTTATGTGTTAATTTTGATGTAAATCTTAAAAACGACGGCATTTTAAAACACGATCAACCGATTTTCGCTCAGAATCGTATTTCGTTAACAATGATTTATCGTTGCGGATATAAAATAAATTCTCCTTCCCAAATTTTTCAACGACTTAACTCAGTAAACTATATAATATGATAATGCGATCAAACTATTTATAACAATTAATAATCTACGCCTATATATATAATAATAAAAAATAACTTTCCGCATGCATGTAAGATCATTACTTGGCTCGACCGATTTGACTGAATTTTTTTTTTTTTTTATTGTGGTCATAATTGTCAGGACAAGTTTTTTATGAAAGAAAAGTTCAGAAATTTGGATAAAGTCGGGCGAGGGGTAGTGGGTTCGTAAATCCACGGGCAATTCCAATTTTTCGCGGACAACGTCCCGTGACGGGACAGCTAGTATTACATAAAGACTATTCTATTATTCTTAGGGTTGTTCTTTGCGAAATACTTAGTTGCGCAGTACAATTTATTATTTGTACTTAATGTTGAGTTATAGTATTGTAAATATGATGTGCAACGAACGATTGTTATATTTTTATCAGTACGCACTATACGTTTTCAATATTATACTGAATATATGTATATATTTTTTTTATATTTTAATACGGCCAACTGGTGGAGGCGGACGCCGGCTGGCTGAAGCCTTCTAAGGCCCCTTCCCCGCCTAGGTACGCCACTGAATACAAATCGCTATAATTTACGTTTGTTCACGAGATTTATGTGTATTTGTATGCCTATTTTCACGTTTGAACGCTAATGCCGATCTGAATTTTATATGCATTTGTCGAGTTGTGTACGAATACGGGCAATAATTCACCACAAAGAGAGAGAGAGAGAGAGAGAGAGAGAGAGAGACGTACGCGAGCATATTATTTTTGTTATATTATGCGTGCCTATAAATATGTATAATGAACAATAATTTGTCGAAAATGAAAACCGTCGATACGTACGTACGTACCTAGTCGCATATATATTTTCCTGCGAAATGACCTATGCTAGAAGATTTTATGTACCTACGCCGACTCACGTATTAACAATAATATATATATATATATATATAGGACACGTATAAAGCCGGCCAGTTACTAGTTAAAAAGTTACTTGTTTTAACTGCTTTTAACTCGACTTGGTTATTTTGTTAAAACGTATGTTATTTACGTTTGTTTTGTAAAAAAAAAAAAAAAAACCGAGTTAAAAATGACATCATTTTATATCATTTTATATCATTAATATACATAACGATCACGTAAATTTCCCGGCCTCCCACGTTTAAAATTTGACATTTTTCCTGGCCTAATCGTTAGTATCCCGTTAGTATTGGATAGTAGAACAAAAATGATCGCTCGAAGATAAATGATTTTTGTTTTAGTTTAGTAAATGTACGCACCAATCAATTATTATAAATGAAAAAAGATTCCGAGAGTTCGATTAAAAATGTATTCATTTTTAATTCAAAAATAAATTATAATATTGTTTGTGATTTTAAGGAATTTTATCATATATTTATACTTTAAACACATATTATAAAAATAATTACGACATTACGTTCAACGTTTTGTTAATAAAATTAAAAAATTGTTTCTAATAAGCACTTTAAAAATTGAAAATAGTGAGGACTGTGAAATACGTTTTAGTATTAATTCTGGACTTACTTGACGATGGCTGGGTTGTAAATTTTTCTTCAATACAGTTGGTAGATTTTATCAAACCTAATATGTTTTGCACATCTCGTATATTTTTCCTTACAAATAGATATAATGCAGGTGCTGATATCTTTAATGAAAAATGTTTAAATAGTTCTAACCAAATACTATTAGTAGGATATGCAATTCTTGTTTATATAAATAAATAAATTAATCAAAATAATATTATACTTTTAAATGAACATGGCTTATATTAACATAATTAAATATTATTACAGTTATAATAATAAAAAATACAATTTTTATTTTATTTTTTGTATACATACACATCATAGTAAAACTAATTCCAAAGCTTATATTCAGAATTTAAAACGAAAATTCATAAATTACTCACTTTCTCCGGGACCATATCCTTAATTACTTAATTTCTAAATAATTGAATGCCTTTGATGAGAGCTTTGTGGGGTAATACTCCTTTTTTTGGCGTTTTTGAGCTTCTATATAATTTGTATAAAAATGTATACAAATATGAATTCTTAAGTACTAGTATTAAAATAAAAAGCAATAATTTCTATATCAAGTCTTTCTATATTAATAAAAATTATCAATGATTAGTATTTTATAGAATTTCAAAAACATCAATATATGACAGGTTAATGGCTATTCTCTAGATACCGAAGAATTTATTAATTAAAAAAAAAAAAAACATTTTTCTACTTACGATGATTTCTATTCTACTATCCAATACTAACGGGATATTAACGATTCGGCCAGGAAAAATGTCAAATTTTAAATGTGGGGGTGCCGGGGAAATGTACGTTTACGAGACGAACGTGCTGCCTATGGGATACACCCCACGGTCTATAAAAGTCTAAACACGTACTAGACTAACCAAAGTACGTCGATGAGGGCAAATTTAAAAATGTAACTTTTATCATTCAACTCGAGTTGTAAGTTATTATTTTCTTAACTTAATTTTTTCGCTCGAATTCGCTTATGTATTGCAATCATATTATAGGCGTGCGCAGGATTTGTTCGCAGGGTGTGCCGTTAAGAAAACGGACCGTTATCCCTTAAATTGGCTTTATATATCACACCATCCCACTCAAAAAGATGAAAGCGAATGTAAAATATCGATTCGTTAAAAATCATATTGGGTTACTACTAGTGATGTGAAAAATCCGGATTTGCCGAAGTTCGAGGCTTCGGATTTTTGTATTCCGATATTCGAAATCCAACATTTATTGTAAACCCGGATTCATATCTGAATCCAATTATCGGTTTTTAAAATTATGATTTTATATTCTTTAAAATTAATTTCTCATAAAAATATTATCATTATCTTATTGTTAATAGCATTACACGTGTAAACAATACGTTTTTA
This sequence comes from Tuberolachnus salignus, assembly GCA_956483605.1. Classification (NCBI taxonomy): domain Eukaryota; kingdom Metazoa; phylum Arthropoda; class Insecta; order Hemiptera; family Aphididae; genus Tuberolachnus; species Tuberolachnus salignus. Next base: position 15,255,215 of record OY101433.1, read on the forward strand.
CAATTCAAAACATTTCAAAAATACAAATGTATTTTAAAAAAAACAATTACAACAAAACTAATCATACATATTGTACTCTAAATTATAAAAAAATATATTACTAGTTGACCCGGCAAATGTTGTTTTACTCATAAAAGTTGTTTATGGTAGCACGCCTTGAAACTAATGAAATTATTTAACTTATTTTATAATGTAAAAAAAAAATGACCTAAGGATTTTTATTGTACGATATAAAAAAACAGAAATCTGAAATGTCAAACCCAAATGTTGAATTTTAAAATTGGAATTACAAAATTTCGGATTTTGTTGGATTTCCAAATCAGAAAATCCGGATTTATGTCACATCACTAGGTATCACCCATGGTTCACGAAAATATCATTATAATGGGTCTCAAGAGATAAGTACTATCACGGTTAGTAATGGTTGTAGATTGGTTTGGTTTGGTTTTATTGGTTGTACTCGATGACAAATTTGCCTGTACCTCACGGGTTAGCATTTAATTAAATATAGAGCCCATATAATGAATATAATCCGTTTTCGGTCCTTGTTCACAAAAATTGATTTTAACTCAATTAGGATAATTTTTTTTTGTTTATAGAATAACTTAACTCGAACCGCACAAAACGAATTAGTCGACTTGTCCACCTCCGGACACGTACCTATGTAGTAGTACCTACCTAAATAACGTAGTAAAACGCGGTCGATAATAATAACGATTTGCGAGTTTACTACGATTCTAAGACACCTTGCGTAACATTTAAAAAACGCATTTGCGAGAAATAATATTATCATATTGTTATTATTTTATTGTGTAAGATCGTTTCTAATATATTACGAAGGTAGTTGTCCGCTTTTGAAAATTGTTTAGCCGAGCGAAACTTCTCTTCAGCCGAATGAATCAAAAAAGATTTTAATAAAAACCAGTATAGGGGTGGTATATTCAATCTTTTACCTTCGATGTTATCTAAGTGAAAACATTTTTCACAAAATGGATCTCAACAAATGATTTTTTTTATTTTTTTTATTTGGTTAAGCATTTAAAGTACACATTTTGATGAAAATCGTAAAAATCACGGGAATTTTACGTAGGTACGATAAGATATCGTAAGATATCCGATTTATATGGATAAAACTGTGTTTAAAAAAAAAAAATGCTCAAAAATTTAAATTGTAATTTACACATTTAACAAAAACCATTTAACCGTATTTATACAGTGTCCCACGAAGATATACCTATTGCGATATCTCCTGAAATAATGAAAATAATGAAATTCTGTTTTTTTTTTTTTTTTTTAAATGACTCACAGATATTAAGGTCTATAAAATACAAATTTTAATTCCATTTTTATGTATTGGTAAAAAATTAAAAAAAAAGATTTTTTATTATTATATTATTTTCGAAAAATTTGACGATAGCCCCTTTTTTTTTAAATTTGTCTTTTTGAAAATGTTTGCGTATCAAATTTTTACATTCGTTGACCTCGTAGTTTTTAATATTTTCTTTTTAGTTAATAGGAAAATAATGTATAATTTAATACCATAGTAGTGTTTTGAAATGATCTCATCTCATTTTCTGACCAAATTTATTTATCAAATCACTATTATGTAATAGGTATTAAAACACTATGTTATGTTCGTCCGTATAGTGACGTAAAGTTCGTTGTTTTTATGGTTCGTTCTGTCCAACAATGATTTATGCCTATGTCGTTAAAAAATATATATTGCTTGCGCCACTAAATTAATTCACTAACCTAAATAGAGTCAAGGGTTCTCAACAAATATTATGTTTAATACGCTATTTTTCTGTAAACTAAAGAAAAATATTTAAAATCTCATGATTTTTATCTTTAATTTTTTACCAAAATATAACAATTTAATTGAAATATAAATATTTGTAATCCTTATCCCTGCGAGCTGTGAGTCGTACAAAAATAATTAAAAAACAGAATTTGATTATTTCAATTATCTTAAGAGATATCGCAATGTGACACCCTGTATAAATACGGTTTAGTTGGCTTGAACGTTTTTTGATAAATGTATAATTATAAAATAAATTACAATTGTCTGTGTTTTTGCGATTTAAATTTTTGATCATTTTGGTTTAGATCCAAAACAGTTTTATCCGTATAAATCCACCCAACAGTGAAATATTTAATTTGGTAATTGTTTTGTTTATTTTATAATCATTCTATTTTTTGGTTTATTTCTTTTAATTTTTTTCTTTTTAAATTAAGTATTTAATTATGTAACGGACAGTTATATAAATTATAATAAAAATATTTTAGTAACAATAATGAATTTTAACATTTCAATATCATTTTTTTTTTTATACGATTTCCCAACGGTCATATGATATTTTTTAAGGCCGTGCCACAACACTGATGGCATGTAAATTATTGTTATTGGCGTTCAATAAATGTGAGTTCGACCCGATTAATACGATTGTGTTCGTCTGGGTTGAACGGTCTGTCCAATAAAATATACACGGGCATAAGGTTACTCCGGAATATTATGGACGAATAGAGATAATCAAATTCTATTCTACGCGGCATTCTATAATAAAATTTCCGAAAATATTACCCTATGTTTTATTCATACTACGATTCCGTCAACGATTTTAAATGTTTTAATAAATAACAAATATACGAGACTCGTAATGTACTTGGATTTGTTTTAATTTTGGAAATACGGCATGTGGGTACATGATCAATATTAACATTTTTACCTTTAGCTATGCATATGTATTCACCAAATGTAAAACGGTATGTAGTTTATCATAAAAATTAAAATTATTCTAAAACAGTAACTTAACTAAAATGTCTAATTTGTTCATAAAATATATCTATATATTTTATTTAAAATTTACTTTACTCTACTTAATAACTAATTTAAAATAAAATACTTCACAGTGATTATTATTTGAGTAAAAAAATGAATTACTTACATTATTGTGTTATCTATGAATACATGTTATAATTTTTATATAAATATCAATATTTCGTATTCGTTTTATTTATACCAAATTTTTATTATCACGGAAAAGTTTTTAAGTTTTTTTTTTTTTTTTTTTTTAATGTATAATGGTAATAATAATAATAATATATCATGACGTGCCTATATACTATAAAATAAATTCGGTATTAGGTACTTCTAGTTTTATTTATTATTGTTTATTAATGTACAGAATTGTCTATACTTTAATAATAAATTATATATTACGTTAAATAGGTTTTCTTTGTCATCAAATACACATTTAACGTTAATATTATACGGCGGTTTGGCAAAATTATTGTTTTTTTATTTTATTAAGCGTCATCCTATAAACACTATAATAAATCTAAAACGATTGGTAAAGTCTTATATGGTATAAATAATGTATTTTTGAACATATTATCGTTATTTAGCGGGTAAAGAAAAAAATAAATCGTATATACTTCGCACTATGGGTAGGGTTAACGGTGTTTGTGTATACGATAATTCATTGCAATCAAAAACCAATTCTGAGCGGAACTCGGTAAACTGTAGTCTGCTAGACTAATAATATTAGTCGTGTTGTATCCACATTAGCCGACGTAACCTAGAAATCAATAGAAATAAAATCAATGTATTTTCTTTAGGAAACTAGAAAATAGTTCAAATAAAATAATACCGGTTGAAAAGTTCGTGTATTTTGAGGTACGATGCGATACGATTATTGGGAACATTTTTACTATCGAAAAATGTGTTTTCACATAAAAAATGACCCAGGAGTGAACTGCAGTTGAACTTATTCACCGGGAGGTTAATTTCGCAATTTTTAAAATACTACATAAATGGTTAGATTAGTATTTTTACCAACTGAAAAAGTGTTTTCAGGAAAAACAAACCACATCTTTGTAAAACTAATAACTTTTTCGCTACACTTGGGATTCAAAATTTAAAATGTTTTTGAAATCGATATATTTATATGTTTATCGTAACATTATGCATAATATTATAACATAATAATGACAAATTTCTAAGCTAATGTGGATTTATCGCTGTTTTTAGTTTATAAAGTACCTAATAAATATTGTCGTTATACTTTCTAGAGATAATAAGTAATAATAAAGATAATTCTAGAGATAATAGATGGATATCTGGAACTGTATAGTCACAATTTACTATCAACGAACATTATTGTTTCTATCGACGTGTCGTATTAATATAATTCGTTATTATAAACTTTATTATTAATGTTGGGGAGATGAGTCTAATGGGTTCCTTCCTCCCCCAGTTGGCCGTGTTAAAGTACAAAAAAATAACTCAGCGTTCAATAATTATTACTGGGATTCGGGACTTGTTGCACTAAAAATGATCGAAATATGCGGTCAAAACCGTCAAAATATGTAGCTAATCTTTTATTTTATTTTTTAAATTATCCATAAAACATATTAAAATTTTAGAAATTAAAAACTTAAAAATACTTAGTTACATAGTAAAAATAAAATAACCGAAATATGCAACTGAACTTTTTTTTCAATAGCAAAAAATTAATTTTAATATGAAAAAATTTGTTATAAAAGTATAAATATGCTATAAATAAAAATTATATTACTAAATTTATCAAATATGTGTTTTGCCTAAAAAAAAAAAACGGCAAAATATGCAATTCAAATTTTTGTATTTCAGTCCACTATGTCTTAAAACAAATTTATATCTTACTTAGATTATTCTACAGCCATTATTAAACGATATGCAAATGCAACAAGTCCCATACCTTACTGATTACCAATAAAAATAATAGTCTTTGCACATTTGCACTATTAACTCAACTAAGTACAAATAATATTGTACTATACAATTATGTAAGATGTACTTTGAAAAATAATCTTAAGAAATGGGCTCCATAAAATAGATATTTCGCATTAAAAATATATAATCAAAAAACTAAAAATAGTACGAAAGTTTTGTTTTTTGGCTACCTACGCAAGTGCACAAGGGTGGGAGGGAAGGTCGATGACTTGGAAGTTGAACCACAAAACCAAACTATATATAAAAGATATCAAAAAATTAAATCTACTCGACGTTTTATATGACAGCGCGATTTTTTTAGACTCTATTCCCTGGACTACACGCTAAAAATAATAAAATGTATTTTAACCTACTTGCCGAATACTTATATTCGTATGTTTGCGTTATTTTTAAACGTATTATAATGATTCGGTAGTTATTTATTTAATTTTAAAGCAATACAAAATCTACGTGACTCGTGTTTTTTTTATTGTTCGCGACATTTGAAGGAGGCACTTGTGATGCCGGCAATTTTATTGGCGTTTTTAAAACCGAAAACAATGTAAAACTTTATTGCGCCCGAAACGTATTCTGAATAGAAATTGGATTTAAAATTGAACGCTGTGCTTTAATTTCCTTTTTTTTTTTAGTTTGTCGCGATTTTCAGGACATCGACCTGGGAATTCTACAAATGTAAAACCGCGTTCGCCACGTTACTGTTCGTAAAATGCTGGACGAAACTTTTGATGATAATTTTTTATACTTACTATTAAAAGTTCATCGGGCCGTGTCGATAAAATACTCGATGAAACCTCTAAATTCAGCGTGAAAAAAACGTAATACAATGTACATAAAAAAATTTCAAAAAAAAAAAAAAAAACCGTGACTAATAATTTATTATAAATTTACGGGATCGCGTATAAATTCGCAATGTATATTCGTTTATACGCTAAGCTTAAATTATTGTTAGTACGACTCGAATATGTAACGATTAAAAGCGGTGGCGTAAGTTATACGGTTTATTTTTTAAGGCTAGCTGTAAGCTTTTCAAATGGCACGGACCGCGCGTATACTTGTACAGCGGGTAAGCCAAATTTAAATTTATTACGTGGGTACCGGATACGGAGAGATATTAAATATACGCATACATCCGGACGAAATAAAATCCGTCTTAAACTTGATAATTATTTCTCCGGTGAATAGCAAAACGTTTAACTAAACTTTTATCGACCGAGTTTTTTCTACCATTATTATTTGAAATCCAAACGGACGCCGTGTTGAAAATGACCGGGGATTGATCATCGTAATTATAAATGTTTTCGTGATCCTTATAAAAACGTCGAAAGGTAATATTCATGTTTCACTAAATTGGAGATGAATTCAAAAACTCGGACGCTTAACGTATTTATATTCGACCTGAAGGCTGTGCGGGAACACGTGGTGTATAACAATAAATGTTCGTACCGCGTTCTCCAATTCATCGGTGCGATTGAATGTCCAGGCGAAATAGGTGGACGAAATAAAAAAAAAAACCACCGTATCGGACAAACGATTTCTGTCCAAGTCACCACCTCTACGTACATGATAAGAGAAAGAAGCGAAAAAAAAAAAATAAAAATAATACTCGCCCGTTGGTCGAATAATATTCCGCGGCCGCGGGATGGTGGGATAAACGAAATCTGTCGACGTCCTGGCGGCCTTGAGCGGTCGATTTTACGCGGCCAATAAATGTCTCGTATATTGTATACCCGAACGATTTTTCGCTTCCTATTATTATTGTATAAATACCGTTTTAGTTCAGAAAACATTCGCGTATTTATTGGCCCGCGTTTTCCCGTCGGAACTATTATTTCACGTGTCCCGTGAAAAATAAATTGCCGTTAAGTGTTTCCGAATGGCGTTCTATGGCGCGCGCGCGCGCTTATAACGCGTTCGAAATGTGCGGACAGTAAATAATAGCGAACGCTCTCGTACAGATATTGAAACAGCCGGTGTTCGAATTAGAAAAATAAAAGAAGAGGGATTGATTGAGACTTGAAAAGAAAACAAAAAAAAAAAAAAAAACAAATTTACCGCCCCCCTTGCAGTCGTCGAGCTAAATCTAATCAAACCCTCTTCGGGTTCGAATAGAGTCGGCAAAAGTCCATACAAAACGCATAGGTAACATGTACTGCGGTAAATAATAACGCGGTATTAAATTTATATTTTTTTGTGGTAAAAATTTTAAAAAAATTAACTATATATAATTTAGATGCCAACCCCCCTCCCAGTATACAATTTAGTAGAGGGGCACCGTCGGCATTTGCTGACTAATCGACCGTTAAATCCGCCACTGGGTCCTCTTATGCCACTTTTCGACGATAATTCCGTAATTAATTATTTACAAAAAATGAAACACTAACAATAACACTCGAGTTCAGGTTTTGCTTGCGTATACGTTTATTTATTTATTTTTTTTTTTTGTTGTTGTTTCCTATTTTCGCAATAAAAAAAAAAAAAAAATGTAATGTTTAAATTTTTGATAAATTACTCACTTTATTATATTATCTCACACGGCAATAGTTTAATACGAATAATATTACAGTAATAGTAATTCTATCAATAATTTATGACTGTCCTACAAATATTAAATTCTAGAAAACGAATATAGAGATAAAGATACCAATAAGAAATAGTGATACATGATACACGATAGAGAAACAAGTAAAAGATACAAGATATAGATACAAAATATAGATTCAAGATTCCGGATAGAGGTACAAAATAGAAATTCATGATAGAGATACACGATACACGATCGAGATACAAGATAAAATATACAGATATACGAGACGAAAATAGAGGTATAAGATAAACATAGAGCTACAAGATAGAGATAAAAGATAAATGACACATGATATATACATGTTTTTTGAAAATATCATTATTTGTAAAAAGAAACGTACGGTATCTCCCCGTCTTAATAGAAAGAATTAGTAAGGGGACGCTAAAAAAAAAAAAAAAAAAACAGAGACAAACACCGGAAATAAGAATAAAAATATTATAAACGTTATCGTGACATTTGGAAATGCTCGAGAATAAAAAAAAGGGAACAAAACGCGGTTGAATTTTGTTTTTGATTGCTCAGGGACCCTACGTTTAGACTACGAAACGATTTTTTCCCTTTTATTTCCTTTCTATACGATCATGGAAAACGATATCCGTGATAGTATTATAAGCGGGGTGTCCCACAAAGATATTATACCCATTGCGATATCTCCTGAGATAACGAAACTAATGAAATTCTGTTGGTTTTTTTTATATATATTTTTTTATGACTCGCGGAGATAAGGACTACAAATAAACTTTATATTTCAATTAAATTTTTATTTAAAAAATAACGCTGTATTTTCGTTGACCTTCTGATATTTAATATTTTTTGTTTAGTTTACAGAAAAATTGTACATTAAACATAATAGAAGTTAATGAAAAAGAAAAAGTCAAAACCTCATAATGTTCAGAAGAATAATAATCTCTATGAAATATGGCTGTTTTCAAATAACAGAATTCTATTATTTTCATAAAATCAGAAAATATCTCAATGGGCATATCATCGTGGGACACCCTGTATAGGAGATACGAAATTGGAGTCTTGCGCTAAAGAATTCGGTCTATTGAAACTTTAATTCGTTAGTGTTTCTTTTGGGGGTGTTGACCAGTTGCCCTCAGCAACTATTTTTGGCATAAAAAAAAAGTATACCAGTTGCTCTCAAAGTATAAAATAGCGCGTGTACTTTAGCAGTGCACATTCGAATATTTTAATTTATATAAATTTTCTTAAAAAAGTCCAAATAAGTAACATACGTTGCTATGAGTTATGGGTAGTGTAAACGAAAAAAAAAAAAAAGCCACCAATCACGCATTACCTTAACAAAAAAGAAAACATCGAAGACTTCATAAAAAAAAAACTTTTAGCAGATTAGATTTTATAAAAAAAAAAAAAATGTAAGTCATATTATAACGAAAATAATTAATGTACATTTTTTTTTTTTTGTATACCAATTATTATTAACATTGAACATATTGTATTTATAATTTTATTATACGTATTTTTTTATATATATATTTTCATTATTTAATACTGATAATGTAGCGGCGTCCATGACGTCGTCTCGTCACATATTTACCTCCCCCGAGTTTACGCCGTGTGTGGTATTTTAGTCGTATAGATATTACATTGAGGGCAGCTGGTATATTAGAGGGCAACTATTGCAATTTACTTTTAAGTGGGTTTTTTTGGGGAGGGAATTTGTATAAAATAAATGTACTCTCGAGGGCAACTGGTTCATGCCCCTTCCGGGACACTTTTAAGTGCATTTAATTATTTTTTATAATTGCAGACTGTTTTCGCATTATCGACGCGAAACTATTAACTCTTTGTGTCTTATAATATATAACGTGTCATACATTTATACCTATTTATGTTAAACTCCGTCCACGCCGTTATCTTTTTACTGATAATTTGAAGACTTTTTATTTATTTCTTTTTGTTTGTGACATTATCGCGATAAACCATATTTTTCGAGCGTTATTACTGTCCGTTTTGACCGACTTTTCGATACGTATTTTCCGGACATTAAAATCCGGTACAGATATAGAAATATAATATACGATATTTGTATTCTGTATACACTGTATTTATAGATATCATGAAACGGTATTTTATGCTCGGAGTGGCCTCTTCAAAGGGGCGGTAGAAAAACTCAAGCCATATAGTGGTCTGCAGTCTACCCCGTTTACCTTATATTTGCTAATTTTTTTTAAAAATTATTGGGCAGTTTTCAAAGTCGTGTTCTACACATTCCGTGTATCCACGTACGGCGCAATCAATAGTCGCCGGGGTTCGTTTTACGTGATTTTTTAATTTTTTAATTTTTATTCTACATATCGCATCGTATAATAATTGTATACCGAGCGAAAACTCGGGATGATGAACAGACAATTAGCGAAGGTATTTCTATTCAAGGTGAGGAGGTTGAAGTTCTGCCTAGCACATGGAACAGACTTGAAATTACTGTATCGTTTGAAGAATTTGTTCACTGTGATGATAATGTCACAACTGCTAGTACTTTAATTGACGAGGGAATTATACAATGTACTACAGCCAATCAACACAATTCTGACAATGGTGACGAGGAAGAGGAGACGGAGGTTCCTGTCATATCGTTGAAAGAAGCAAAATATTTTATGCCGTCAATTTTTTGAGCAAACTGAAATGGACGAAAAAAGATGCGATACAATTTCCAATGCTATCAGTAAGCTAGACAACGCTATGGACCAGATTGTGGCCAACAATGTAACACAAAAAAAAAACGATAACAGATTTCTTTAATATGTAAAATATAATAATATAATAAATAAATGTCAATTTATAATTGTAATATTTTTTAACTCTCTTTAATTCGAATTGATTTTTTTCCCCCGCGATTATTCGAACAGTCGGTAAATCGAAAACCTCTATAAATCGAATTTTAGCTCGGTCCCCTGAATTTCGAATTATCCAGTGACTACTGTATTTGTATTTTTTTGCGCGGAGAACACAATCGAATTCCGGAGACGCCGCGAATTTGCGGTAGGTGGACGAACGACGAATTGCGGGCACGTTTTTCAATTAAATTATCATGTACCGTGTAACGAGAGACGTCCCGAGGAGATGAATGACGACATGACGGCAGTAATACGAGTAGTGTATGATTTTCGATTAAAAACAAAGTCCCGATGTGTTTACCCACGTATTATATAATTATACTCAAGACCTAATCTAACCGACACAATCGACGCGTACGACGGCACATGGCCCGTGAGAGGCGTCAAAATCAGAATTAAATTTGATCGAACGTTGGCTTCTCTAATTATCATCTACTAGGTAGAAAAAATAAAAAAAAATTAATTTTCCCAATGCGATTTAAAACGAAATTTGGGTATTTTATTATTTTATTATTTTTTTTTTTTTTTACATTTTTACTTAACGCTATATCGACATGCATGGACCGACCGCGCTTGTCGGTACGATTACTGTTCTGACTTTAGCCCGGTCACCGATCTATTTATTTTTAAAACAGATTTGAAATATTATCAGAACATACAGAAATGTGGGAATTTTTTTTATATAATTTCAGTGAAATATCCAGTTTCAAAAACGATGAATTACGAAAATATTGTGCCGTTCTCCAACTAGGTATGACTGTTTGATCAAAAAGTGATATCGAAGCTAAGCATTTTTTCTTAGTGATGAATTAATTAGTATACAACACTTCACCAAAATCCATAATTGCAATACACCCCTTGATGTACTAAATGTAATAAGAAAACATCGATTAGAGGATGTATACCGCAATATATGGATTTCGTTGAGGATTACGTTGACCACGCCGGTAACTATTGCAAGCGGAGAACGAAGTTTCTCTAAACTCAAGTCAATAAAAACTTAACTAAGGGCAACCATATCACAAGACACATTGATATCCCTAGCTGCACTACGTATCGAAAATGCCATTGCTCAAAATCTGGACTTCCCGGTACTAATTAAATTATTTGCGGACAAAAAGCAAGAAAAGTGAATTTGTATTAGTTTTTTATTTTTTTATTTTGTGCCTCTGTAACGAAGTACTTTATAGATAATGAAGTATATTTTATTAATTATTAACAGATAAATGATTGTGGGCATTTTTGATTACGAATGGGGCTTAGCCCCTGCGGCTACTCTAATCGTGCCCGTTCATATTATATGTTTAAAGCCTCGGTCACACAGTGCGAGCTAGACGACCGAGTTCCCACGCCAGTTACTGCAGTGCAGCTACTCGCATCGTGTGACCACCGCATTATACGAGTTACTGTTAACTGAAATACGGCCAGTGACTCGCATACCAGTTACTACAACAATTTTTTGTTTTTACTCGCCTGCCCGCATTCCCCCATCACACCACAAGCAGCAGCTCGCTTGTGACTCGTATTGTGTGCCCGGTATTGACAGTAGCTTGTAGGCCAGTGACCACGTGCTTATTGCTTTTTACTCGTGTTCAATCTCGCCATCGACTCGCACTTGTGTGACCGGATGAGGCGAGTTGAGCTACTGTCGTGCAAGTACACTAGTACAGTAGCTGTCCACTGTCGGGCCAGCAACTCGTATTGTGTAACCAAGCCTTAAGAGGCAGGGGTGCCAAAATAACGATTCTTGCACTGGGCGCTGAAAGAGCTAAGGGCCCGGCCCTTATTACACTGAGTCGGTTTCGGCCGTTTTCGGCGTGCCCTTGTATAGGTGTAAAATTATAGAGTTTGGTCGCAGACGAATGAGAGAAAAAAAACTGAAACAAACTAAATTGAACAGCCTTTGCGCGGAAGCTTTTGTGCCGTCTGCGGGTAACGATACGTTTTCGCGACCAAGTACGGTAAAAAGACGAAACTCGCGAATATTTTAACACTTTCGAGTCGGCGCTTTACTATTGTTCAACACAAACTTCGTCCAAATAGAAAAACAATTTAAATTGTAAAAAATAACTGCTGTCGTAACGAGAAAAAATAACGTTTCTACCGAACATATATTTTATTATATTTAAAACCTGTACATTTATACAATACATAGAGGTACATTTTAATAAATCGTATTTTTTTTTTTTAAATTAGATAGTATTCCTTTCACGGAAAATACTAACCTAACTTAACAGACCTCGTACATATATTTTTTTTAATAGACCCTTAGAGTTCACAACGTATATTATGCTATTATGCACCACCGGTCGCCTACAAACAGTATACGTCATAGTTTTCGGACGTGGTTTGAATGGTACATCGATTTTTTTTTTTTTTACTGCCATAATAATGTTTAATAATATGTATGATTGTACAATCATTTTTGTTATTTACTCAATATTTCGGTCAACCACCTTGCAGTTTTGGTAACCGGGCTATTTGTCGTGTTGACATAGAAATGCCAGCCCGTAGGAAATAAATAACACAATTCACGAACTGGCCAGGGCGTTTTGTTGGCGGTCATGGAAACGAATTGTTGTAGATGTATAAAACCGATTCGAAATTGTGCGATTATTTTGACAATTCATTCTACTGAATAAATATAAATTTCTCCGTCTGTCGTCTAACAGGACAACAGAATCGAACGCAGATTATAGACGAACAAACGTTCGGCAAATAGAACAGATAATAGAACAACGATTGTGTTCCGGGATAAATATAAATCGAATAGATAAATATAAATATATATATAGAAAAAAAAAAAAAAACAGCCGAGCTTTGTTTTGTTATTTTTCTTGCATATATATATATAAAAGCTTTCGTTTTGTTTTTACATTTATTTATTGATTTCCGCGAGGGGACTCGGCCAAGAGTAACGGGCCCAACGAACCCGCGGACTCTAGTTAGCTGAGGTTGTAGCTCGAACGCCACATAGCTGGCCGGGTCTCGGGGGTCAGTAAGGAATATCAAGGTGCGTACCCTGAAGCGACTACAATCTTTTTGGTCCCTCCATTAGTAGGGGTTTTCGTAGAGCCACAAACTCCACACAGAAAAAATATATTGTTACGATTCAACGGAAAAATCGTCTCGGATGAAATACACGGTTTAGAATAAAATACGGAGCTTAAAAGACTTTCGACGGGAACCCGGAATGTAAGACCGTCGTATACCGCCGAACATTTGAACTTTTTTTTTTTTTTTTTTTAGACCATTTTCGGTTTATACGTCGATTCTGTGAGCTATTACAAGCCACGTTGAATGGTACCGCTACGATTTACAAATATACGTGGGTTATCGAGATATTAGGAGGAAATATGTTTGGTGATAAGTCATATCTTATAATTGTTTTAATTTTCATGGTAAAGGGATTATGCCGTTTTCTCGCATTAACGTTACTATTGTTTTTTTCCATTTTGCGTATGTTATAATTTTAAAATGGCCAAAAGCATAAAATGTTTTGGTTTTTCTCGGAAATGCTCGAAAACTTTACACGAGATTCATCATAAGTTTTACTAGTAATTGTAAAAAAAAAAAAAAGAAGAAAAAAAACAAAGCGTAATGTTAGCATTTTTTTTTTTTTTTTGGTTTTATATAATCGTTTATATAAAATCGATTTCGTTATTATGTTACACGTCTTATCCTTTTGGCCATTTTAAAAAAATAACATGTAAAAAAATTAAAGACAATAATAACGTTAATGCGAGAAAATGACATGAGCCCCCTTAATCATGAAAATTAAAACAATTAGATGATATCATCAAACATAAAAATATATGATCTAAACTTATGTTTTGAATTTTTTTATTTCTGAATAAATCAAATATAAAAAAAAAATTAAAATAAATAAGTTTTTAATAATTTTCCACTTAAATAGTTGGGATTAATGAAACACTTAAACGATTATACAAATTCAATTTCGATAATTACGGCATTTCGTTATTTTCAAATGATTGACAAATGTAATATATTTTGTAGTTACGAATCAATACAATTTTCAAATTAAATTCATCAAAACATTATTAATGAACTTTGCGGAGAATCGTATTTCGTTTGCCATGATTTATCGTTGCGTACAGATAAATTTCCAGATTTAAATTAAATTCCCCTATATAGAGGGCTATAGATCCGACCATCCCGAATTCCCGCCCACAACAATTGGCCCATCCATTTTCTATTTACCTGTTGGTTCATGTTTAGAGAGGAAATATTTAAGTCACATTACGAATAATATGATTTATACATAACTGATTTTGCACAGTTGAATTAGAAAGGGCATAAGTCATAAAAAGTAAATGCGTATATCAGTTAAAACTGTTGTTAATTGATGCACCGATGAAAACAAACCAAATTGACATGATCGTATCTAGGAGATCCATAAAACGCAATACCAATAAAACACCTATCATTTGAAAGAGTCCGTAACTTAATAATTACTTAGGTGTAGATAAAAACTCGAATGCAGTTGTAGGCCACAAAGGGATACACGTGAGTCGAAGAATCACAGCTGGAAATTAATGCTGTTTTTCATTAGTCCCGCCAACTATTTAAGTGTAAAATTATTAAAAACTTATTAATTTAATATTTCTTTTATATTTGATATTTTATTCAGTATTGATTTCTAAAATAATTATGTGGTTTTCCTTCGCGTATATTTTCTAAACAATGCCTATATATTCGTATGTATATATATATATAATAGCAAAATGTCGTAGAGTAATTTGTTTCGACATTAAAAACAAAACTCTGAAGTACCGAAATTTATTTACGCCATGGTACGGATGAGATTTACCACGGGATTTGTTTTTCGAAGTTTCGCCGTCAAACCCGCGAAATTAATCCGTTTAAACTATACGAATTACGATTAATATTATATGGTTATCGTTACGCGTTCGCTTAAATCTATTTGTATTAATTCCGTTGTGGAAATCGATTCGCTCGTCAAAACCGTAATATAATAATCGTATTATCGTAACATCGCCCGAAACGCAATGCCTAACCACGGCGAGTGTTGTTATCTACGCTCATAGGTGCGAATTTTTTAATACTACCGGCGAATTATGTATATGAATATAGGGGAAGCGACCTGGCCCTCCACTTTGGTCGACATAAATCTAGCGCCCTCATAAATTTACATCAAATTGCGCCTATGTCTACACTGTAAACGCGACACGCGCCAAAAACCCAAAGGTATCGTGTACTGCGTTAAAACAAAAAAAAAAAAAAAAATGTTTAATAAGATCCCTCCGGCGGATATCGGTAACATTAAACCACAACCTACACGCGTATAATAATAATAGTAATAATTTAACGTCCGCGAAACATTACGACGTTTCTATATTTTACCACTATATTATAACGCGTTAAAAACACATAATCATAATATTTCCAGACATATTGCACTGGTGCGCCCGGAAATGTTCAACGGGAGGGGGCTGTAGTAAATTATAATCGTCGATAAATCGTCTTCTGTACCCGGACCCGACCTAAATGGAAATTTAAAAGCCGGATCCAAAAACGCCAAATTTTATCAAATAAATTCATCTTTTCCTTGACGATATATATATACAGGGTGCGACAGAGCCGACTGACGAGTTTCGATGGGCTATAAATAACGAACAGTAAAACTTAGAGAAAAGGTTTTTTTATTTTATTTAAATCAGTATTCAATCCCATTTTTAAAAATTATTTTTTGAAAACTATATCTCCAAGATGGCGGCCGTCAGCATTGATAAACTGTTGTAGACGATCTCTGAAGCTCTCATATGATTTTCGGCATATTTCGACTGGTATGGCCTCGACTTTCACGTGGAGTGGTCTTTCATGGAGCTGCCGTGGGTTATTTGTAGCCCAGTATCGAAAATTTTGTTTATTTACAGTTCCAGAAAGATGAAAATGGGCCTCATCGCTACAGAAAAAAGTTGATATCGGAGGAATTTGCAAAAGAATTTGCTGACAGAGATTTTTACGGTTGCCGTAGTCAGTAGCATTTAACTCTTGGACAAGCATTAATTTGGAATGATAAATCTTCGTGAAGAATTCTCCTAAAAAAACGGTCTGAAATTCCCAAAACTACAGCGTGTTTCCGGGCTGAGCGTCTTGCTGACTGCTCAATTGACTCTCCTCTAACCAACTGTACATTTTCGGGGGTTCTTACCGTTCTGGGTGCTCCGTGTCCAAGTCTACTCAGGGTACTTTCACTTTCATCCAAATGCCGTATCCACAATTTGATAGTGTTAGCAGAAAGAACAGATTCAGCACGTGGACTGCCGAAGTGTATACGAAAAGCCCTTTGGTGTAGCGATCACAGAACGATCATTTTCGTAATGCGCACGCACGACGAAACCGCGATGCACACCTGTCCGGACCATGATTACGAATAAAAACGGCATTACCGTACAATTCAAAATATACCACTTATATACTAAGCTCTGCTCTTATCTTATCACAGGCTAATGATCTCATTAAACTCGTCAGTCGGCTCTGCCCCACCCTGTATATGTATATGTACAGTCGATTCCGTTTAACAGAGACACCGATTAATAAGGACACCAGCTTAATCGGGACAATTCTATAATTACGAAAACGAATGTAATGTAAAAGTACGCCGCGAATCCGGATAATTAGGGACATTTTTATCGAGTATAATATTAAATATTAACAGATCAATAGTCCGACAATCGCGACCGACTCGCGTAATCGATTATTAGATTGAATTATATACATTTTACCTTATCGTATGTTCAAATGTGATGTGTGGTAAAATGTTATTCAGTGCATTGGTCGTGTTTGTTGCGTATACGTAAAGATTTATCGCTTGCGCGAAAATTAGAAATTCTAGACGAAATTAAATTACAGCCGCCGGGCTGTAGTACTGGTCGCCATTCGGAAATTTTAGAAGTATCGAAATCAACAATTCAGATGAAGACACGGACGGGGAACCAGATCCATCAAATCGACTACAGGAGGCAGAGAAATCTTTGGATTATTTTTTCGTCGACAAAGAAATGAGGGGTAGCCCGACAAGTGCTTTGGATAGTTGTTCGGACTACATTCGTCAATAAATAATAATATGTAAAAAAACAAAGTAATATTCATATTTTTTTTTTTTTTTTTTAAATAAGATAGAATAATAAAAATAATAAAATATATACATGTATATGTACTTTTATAAATATTTAGGTAATAATACTATGTTTTTCTTTTTGTATAATTAAATAATTTCTATAATTGTGTTCCTGTAATATGTATTTGTAAAACATAAAAAAATCAGTTTTTCAATAAATTTATATGTTTTTTTTTTCTTTTCGGATTATTGGGACGAAATAACATGCAACCAACTGTATTTATATATTTCGAAATTAAAATACTAAATAAATATCCACTCACATGCGCACGCCACTGCAGACATGGTTACTGTATAGTATATATTCTGTACGAAATATTTTGAATACATTTTTTGTTTTCGTAAGTACATCCAATATAGTATTTCGGTATTTCGAAATACATTATTTTAAAATGTATTTTATTCCTAAAAAAAAAAAATATAATACGTTTTGCCACGTTCGTTTTAGATTTCGAGTGGTTTACTATAAGACGTGTGCTTTATTTTTTTTTTTCTCGGTAAACAATTTTTCGGTTAGTGAAAACGCACAGACTTTTATACGCATTACCTAAAGACGCGGATTTTCTGCCCGAAAGCACTTTTAGATACGTTTTTCTGGATACAATTTCAATAAAACACTCGATAAATGACGAACACGCCGGTTACTTAAACGAATATAAATCGTGCAAAATATAGTACGTACAAATATTATGTTCATAATACATTCTGAATATTATATTAAAAATAATCCAATTTTGTTAATGGATAGAGATAAATATTTGTCGAATTTCCAGCATCCCCAAATTACTTTATAATTAAACTCCTATTTAATAAAACTTTTAGTTTGATAATCCATATTAATATTTGTACAATAGCTGGAAAATAAAATCGAAAACTAAATTATTATCATCGGAGGGAACGATAATAATTCGATTACACTCGATACGATTTTAAGAAGAGAAGAGTCGGAGTTCGAGAATTAAATTTTAACTGAATTCGAAAAGCAAACTTTACGGCAATAGTATACAAGAAGTATAAAAACTTTGTACTGAATTAATTCACGGTTACAAAAATAATAATATTTAATATTATTCAAACGAAATTAATAAAGTTCGAAACGTTACAGGCGGCGGTGGAAAAGTGAACAAAACAATTTCTCAAAATACAATGTTATGTTTCATCCGAAATTATATTCGAGAAACGTTCGTTACGTATTTACCGGTAAAGACATTTTACCTATCTAGGTGTTTACATGGTTACGAAAAAAAAACATTTTTTTTTTTTTTTTTAGATATTATAATCTAAATGGTAAGTGAATGTTATTATGATTATTTCTGAAAGTATGTAAACGGTAGTTTCGTAACTCGAATATAAACCCAGCACTGTATTTACACAACATTTGGAATATTTGTATGAAAACGCACGCGTAATTATCGAAAAATTGTCCATGTGGAAAATAAACGTTCCTCCGGAAACAAGAAAATTACATTAACAAAATTAATATTTTACTCTTATAGGGTCTCCTCAAATGGATCTCTCTTTTTTTTCTTCTTGAATGCACTATAGTGAGTGCAATGCGATGTAGTAACGGCGGTTTCCAATTTGCGAAGACATTTTTTTGAAAAAAAAAAAAAAATGTTTAATAATAAAAGGGTTCATATATGTAAAATATTTTATTTGTTAAGAGGTAAAAAAAAAAAAAAAAGTAAAAACTTATAAGGTCAAGTGGTACGCGGGTATAAATGGTTTGGGGACCAACCTGTGCCATTGAATTTAAATTCACATTCGTATAAAAAAACGAATGCGTTCACATACGTAATTCATTATGTGAAAATTTAATGCACCTACTCAAGAATTCATTCGTGGAAAAATTATCGCATCCATTCCAAACCCCGATT
Organism: Tuberolachnus salignus; assembly: GCA_956483605.1. NCBI lineage: Eukaryota > Metazoa > Arthropoda > Insecta > Hemiptera > Aphididae > Tuberolachnus > Tuberolachnus salignus. The sequence continues at coordinate 15,274,476 of OY101433.1, forward strand.
ATAATATAATAGTTGTATTATAATTTCGCGTACGGTTTATTAAAATTATAAAATACAATTTTTTTAGAAGTAGAACGAAGAAACGGCTATAAAAACGTGTGTATTTTTTTATATAAAAAAACGAAAATCCATACGACAACATTATAAACTCGTGTCGGTTATACACGTGATTTTATTCGAATCCACACGATAAATATACGTCAGACAATCGCAAGAAAATATTAAAACGTGTTGCCGAAAATAAATTTAAGCTTACGTTACAAAATTAATTCTCAACTCTATAGTTCAGAACCGTTTTCCCGACAAAACAATTTATCATTTATTTTTGATTCATAAATAACAAACTGCCGTCCATTGCGCCTATGCCCGTTGTTTTTTTCTTTCTTTTTTTTTATTGAAAAGAAAAATATTTTTTATTTATGTACTGAAACGCTATCTTTTAAAATTATTTTTACAATATTAAACAGTTTTTATTAGGTTTTTTTTGTTTTAAATTTAATTATCTTATTACTTTTTTTTAATCGTTTGCTAGTTACATTCAATTTAATATTGGCAACTTTAAAACACCAACAAAACGTCACATGTTATTTATTAGGATATTATGAGAAACCAATTTAGTTCACCACGCGCCCCCGGCGAATTCCATTTGAATGGTCGAGTTTCCTCGGATCCAATTTGTCTTCATAACGCTCCGGCTCGATTTGCACTCGTGCTTTATAACCAATGGCGGTCTTTTTTTTTTCTTTTTTTTTTTTTTTTTTATGATATCGCAACCTACGGGGGGAAACTCTACCCGTCAGGGCAATCCTTCCCCCGTAGGCGCATCGTTTATTCAATAAATTTACAATTAAATTTTATAATTAAAATCTAGCTAAGATAAAGATAAAGATGTAGCTAAGACCTTCTACAGACGTTTTAACTTCAACCTACAAAACTATAAAAATCCTCTAATCAAGGATCTTGCGTCTATAAATATACCCGGCAACCCACAAAAAAGGTTGAAAAGGCGGTGGTGTAGGGACATACTAGTCTAGACCAATCGAATACCCTTTGTTCTTCTTTCAATATCTACTTTTTGTTATTCTTATTTATCTTTCCTCTTCTAATACTTCCTAACATTTTTTTTTTTTTTTTTAAATTGTAAAAGAGCCTTCACTGGAAGGTATCTTTAATCCGTCCTTCACGTCAAAAAACACCAAATTCATCAATTTCACTTATTGTTCAAATTATGAAACAGATTGTGGAAATAAAAAAAAAAAAAAATAATTAAAATCCGTTGGGCGGGCTCACAATAGCGGCTTTGGGCAGCATTAGGGCCATGCTGCCCTAACAGTGTAATGACTAAGCTAACTCTAATGTCTAGGATTCTGGGCGGCCCTCTGGCGGTGGCGTTTTTCGTTTTCTCTCGTCCACTGGACGGCCAATGGCGGTCTTAACCGAAACGGACACGCAGTCCGCCGATATAGTATAATTTTGGTATATTTTGGAGACCAACTTGATATTTTTGATTATATATCAAAACATATATGTCGTTTGTATATCACACTGGCGTATATGCGAGTAGAGGATGGTTAATGGGCAGATCTCCCGCACCACTTGGCACATTTTTTAATAATATTTGGTATTTTTATCGGCGTTATTACCATAGAGTAGTGATAACGTTGACCGGCGATTTTCGTCGATAGTATTCCAATCGTCTGTGCATTTTTTTTATCTCGGTAACATACGCGACGGACACGCGCGTAAGATTATGCCGAGATTTGTCCGGCCAATAGCTAGACAAATGTGGCGAGGCTTGGGATTGACGGATTTGAATATTGAGAACAGATTTGATTTTGTATTCTAGTTGTCTAGGTTTCGGTCGAGACGGTTTTTGATATTCGAATAATCGAACAATTATGTAATTTGATACACAAACAATGGACATTTATGGGGTTTTTTTTTCTAACTAAATTTTACCTATCGATATTTTTTAAAGATCCAAATTGAATATGGTTCGATCGAAACCTAGAAAATCAGAAACATTCAAATTAGTCCATCCCAAGCCCCGAAATGTTGTCCGGCCTATTTGGTGGAAAACGCCATATTCGTCAGTAAGAATTACTGTCCTCGTACCACCTTAAAAATGAGTAGTAGTTTTATTCGGAAAAAGTGAAGATTAAACGATTATAAAAAAAATATATAACTGTTGGGGGAACTGCTCGCGATATTTTCAGGCGTATTACGATTTTTAAACCGCATTCATTCGAATGAAAATGCATATTTTACAATAGCCATTTAAAGGGGTGTTTCCTATGGAACCGTGAAATTTGCGCATAACAATCAATTGCGAAGTTTTTCCAAACACCAAAAGTGTGCTTCGAGATAATCGCAGGAGTAAATTCAATGCGTAAACTTGAAATCAATTTGTAATTACCACGCGATGCTGGGTACTCGTCGCACAACGATTTAATATAAATAATATTAGTAATATTTTTCAAACGCAGTGTTCATAAAAAATAATGTTATACCGATTTATTATTATTATAATTATTTTTTTAAATACATTTATTTAGATTGTGTAATATGTTCGCTATAAACCGTATACCGTAGTAATTTGCAATAATTGGTTTTTTTTTTTACATACTTTACGCGTATTGGCTTGCACATTCCTAGGATTTTTTTCTCGTATATAAATCCGGGCCCCGATTGTAGGTATTCGACGAAGAACAATAGTAACGGGCGGCGTTGGGTTTCTGATATATATATATAAAAAATAGTCTATTTTTTTTTATTTTTTACGAAATTTCGTTTCGCCGAGACCCGACGGCGGCGGGAGTACGACATGTTTTATTCAGACTGACGGAGTCCCGTCCGTTTACAATCCATTTGTCCCCATCACATTTCCTCAACTCCGTTTTCTCGGTGCACAAAACGCGCGCTCGCATTTATGCCATTTAATGCCGACGGAGCTACGACGCGTACGCCAGACGAACAAAGTGAATTCGCGTCGGATTCAAAAACTGCGTTTATTATTAGACTAACGCTTCAAACTGTACGACCCACCACCCATTAATAATTCATAACGCCCAGCTATATGTATACGTGCAAATATATTTACGTCGCTTTTCGTAATCATAATGGAAGTCTGTGTATATATTTAATATTATTCCCTGCCCTGCCCGGCCCTCATTTTCCCGAAAATGATTAATTATTGAATATATTATTATATACTAAATTATTAACATTGCATTGCGATTGTATAACGAATTGCTCGGAATATATATATTCTTTTCTTTTCCCCTATTTTTTTATCGCAGAATTTCGTTTTATTTTGGACGGTTTTTCATTTTTATTTCATTTTTTTCGTGACATGGACCGCATTCCCCGCACTCGATATGAAATCTTATCGTTTGTGTCCTTCGCGGGGTGCCTTATTTTTTTTATTCAAACGCGGCGTCTATTTGATCAAATGCAATCATTTTTTATTCGAATCCGACGATCAAGTCTCAGTGCAATTGTTACCGGAGGATTTCTTTTGGTTTTATTATTATTATTTTTTTTTTTTGCCAATTCCATTTGTCCCCACCGCTTCGTCTAAGACCGCAGGACACTGATTACTTCGGAGCAGCCACTGGAACTGGAACCGAAAAAACCGAAGGTTCCCGAAGAAAAGTTGAGAACCGGAACGGGTTAAATAAAATACATATATTTTCGGTTCTTTTAGGTTCTAAGAAATAACTGAACATTTGATTAAATTTGTTATTTTTTTGTAAATAAAGTACAAAATTTCTGTTTTCCATAGAAATGTTTATCTTTTATATTTTTAATTTATGAATTGTATTTTTAACTCGAAATAATCATATTGTACGACCGTTAGCGATTTTTATCAAACATTCGGGTCGAACATCGACTATAGGTTTTTTCAACGAGAATGACTACGATTGATAATATTAGTTGTTAAGAGATTTCGTTACCGGTTGTGTTTTCTATCAAAATACTATTGATGCAAATTGTGCCAACTGCCCTAGTAATCGGATAAAACGTCTGAATTCGCCATGAAGTTTACTGGAAAATTATTTTTCCATTTTTTCGATATTGAACATAATATAGAGTGAGTATTAATAATAATACGAATAGAGTTTATTGTTGTCATTAAATATTTATTTTGTTGATAGTTTTGTTACTAAAAAAAAAAAAAATCCCAGTAAGTAATATTGTGGTATTGTAATATGGTAATTATATTTGAAACTATGCATTTTTAAGAACTGGCATTAACCTGAACCGGAACCGGAACTTTAAATTTATAATTTTAAGGACCCGAATTGGAACCGGAATCCTAAGGTTCCAGTTCCTGGTCGTCCGGGCAAACGGGTTAGATACCGACAGGTGCGACGGATTTCGTTTCGCGCGCGGAATCAGTGGCGTAAACCAGGGTTTGTCGATGGGTTGGAGGTGAAAAACAAAAGAGGTAAAACATTAATTACACGTTATTGTTTATTTTCACAATTGCATTAAAAAATGTTTAATATCGAAATATGAATATAAACCGCGTACGCCGTCAAGTAAAATATTAAACCCGAAACAAAATGTGTAGGGGGTATGACCAACGTTTGATTTAGGGGTGGTGAGGGTGGAAAGGACGGTGTACCTCATCTTTTTTCGTTAATATTTCAGCGTAACCTTTATAATTTTTTTATAACGGACATCCGGAACGTGTATGAACATAATGGCATTTAAATCTTCAGGTACTAATATATTTTTTTGTCACACTCTCCGGTCCTCCTTTAAATCGTTTTCCAATTCAAGCACCGTATTGCTGCCCGATACTTGCGAATAATCTCACTCGCGTACAAGTTTACTATCGACACAATTATATTGCCACGACTAAATAAATAATATATTTTTTTAATACTGTTGGTAGTGCCGTATTATACATTTACACGCGCCGGTACAGGATGAACTCTCCACGAAAATCTCTATAATTCCAAAAGATTAATTTGTATGTCGATTATTATTGGATTTAAACGGGGAGATCGTGTTTGTATAACACCTACTCGAAAATAATTAAAAATAAAATGTATTGTCTTGCGAACGCGATTACACTCTGTTTTCGAATTTTAATTAAACAATATTGATCCGTTAATTTCGATTTGGTTTTTTTTTTTTTTTGTATAAATTTGTTATTTGCTCGGAAATTCAACACACAGTATCGTCGTAAGTCGTATTGAAATGTAATGTCGCACATAATTTTAAAAGGGTTTCAAGTCCAATTATGATAAAACTCGTTAAAAATAATTACAATTATTATTATTATTACTATTATAATATCATGTAGTTTATTTTTTTAGTAACAAATCAATACGATTTTCAAGTAAAATTGATCAAACCATGTTTAACCGAACTGCGGCCAGAATCGTTTTTTGTTTGCAATGATTTATTTATTGCATATGGTACATTACCCGGTAATTATCTTACCTTCCCGACTTACCACCTACAGCGGTGCCCTAGATTTAAAAATGAAAACTTTAAAAAATGATTAAAACCAGAAGTATAATCGAAAATTGGTACCAGAAGAGTGGGTGCAGAGGCCGCTTGTATGTATGAAACGCCTACGCACAATCCAATTAGAGTCGAACACTTAATCCGGATCAAGAAGATCACCGCATTGTTGATCCGGATCGACCAAAACGTAACAATTTGTATAATCCCGATTACAATGACCAGACATGTAATATCCGGTTTGGTATGTTATCGATCAGGTTATTATAAAATTAAGTTTGTTTGAAAATGTCACATGTCCCGTGGTCGTTTCATGAGACCCATTCTGAACAGCCGACTGTTGTTTTCATTCGAAATAATCCAATTTTTTGAAATATTCGAAATATACGAACAACCGTAATATATTTTTGTGTAGTTATAAATTAATGCAACGTTCGATTGAAATTTAACAGACAATATTTTAAACCGAACTCCGCGCGAAATCGATTTTCGTTCGCTATGAGTTTACAGTCGCGTACAGTAGAATATAAACTTAATAACCCTAAATCCTGTACATCCGACTTCTCGCCTATAACGGTGCCAACGAGATTAGGTTAGGTTAGTTTAATAAAAAAAAAAAAAAAAGTTCAAACCGACCCCATGACGTCACACCTCCGCCCACCGAGTAACTATCCGTACGGAACCCCCGGCGGGAACTATGGGGTCCTATGGACAATCGATTAAGAGCTCGCGGAAGTTCATAGATAGGTCAATATGAAATCCGACGGAACGACACTCTATGAAACTTAAGCAAAACTCTCAGTAAGAGTTATTTAACATCGAACGCTTGAAGTTAAGAAATAATAATAAAAAAAAAAAATAATAAAACAATAGGTCGGTTAAACGCGATCACTTACTTACTCCGATTTCATTTTATTTTTTTTATACATTAATTAATCAGTTCGGCGCAGTTAGTAAGCCCCATTGTTATAGAACAATACGTTAATAAATCATTCGTTACTATCGCTGTATTACTTCCAATCGCGTATGCTTGTACATATTTTAACAACTCGTGCCGGCCATACGGACGGTATCAATAACAAACGAGTGTACAATGATAAACTTTCTACAATTGACATTTTTTTCAAATCGATATATTTCTAAACGGCCGGGGCTAAGTGTTACCGCTAAACAATATACGTGTCGCGATACGTTAAATGGTGAAAAATAATTTTCAATTTTTACATTATTTGATAAAACTCTGGAAAACCGTTTCGAGAACCCCTGTAATTGAATTGTTCGCGGTAAAGCAAGTATACAGTTAGAGTTTTTAGATCCCCTTGAAAAAATCCTGGTCGCGGCTTATAGGATACCCATAAGCAGGGCCGTGCACAACGGGGATTTGCCAGTTTACCTCACAAATATTGTATTATTTTTTAATTTGTCAGTGCAATTATTTATAGTTTAACATTAGAGACATTATTACGGGTAGACACTCGTATTGTACGCCAACTATGGATACTGCCATAAACTAGGATCAGTGTTAAATCAATACGTTTATAACGAATGTGAAATCCTCCCCAAAAAAATGTCACGTTTATAAGGTGAAGTCGAATAACTTGACTCAACTTGGTCACTCAAATTCATTTAGATTTTAAATTTAACTTCAACCCCCATATCATTGTTATTTATTTATTTGTGTTGTTAGTGTCAGTTAGGTTATTCTATTATTATTATTATTTTTATTTTTTTTTTTTTTTTTTCATGATAATTTAACTTAAACTAGTCGGAAAAATCGATTGACTTGCCCAGATTTGTAAATGTATATACGTACCTCCTATATATGCCGACGTCTGATGGTTATATCTGGTGAGTTTTTATGTTTGTGCGGGAGTGCTAAAAAAAAAAAAAAATAAAAAAATAAAAACCTGTCCCGGGGCGCCCATAAAATATACGCCCCTGGCCGGCGGTAAACGCGGTCAGTAATATTATTGTTTTTCTGTTGTTGTCCGTAGTGGTACAGTGGGGCGAGGTGGCACACAGTGCGGGCGAATCGTATTCGGCAGATGGACCGGACGCAGCCGAGGCGACGACAATCGCGTTATCAGCGTCATCGGCGTTATCAGCGGGTCAACGGACGGACGGCGACGACGGCAATAAAGGCGGCGGCGGCGGCGGCGGTGGAGGCGTCGGCGGCGGCGGTGGCGGCGGTGGCGGCGGCGTTGGTAACAGGTGCGTACCACCGCCATAGACGACGGTGTTTATTACGCGCGCCCACGGTCGGCACGCGTGCAATAATATTACCGTGTACGCGAACGCGTACGGGGCGGGACGAGGGCGAAGATGACTTTTAGTATACGCCGATGACGTCATGACGACGACGACGACGACGACGTGCTGGTTTAAAACCTGGGTTTACCGGATTTTCATCGAATAACAACCGGTGACACGTACCATAATTATGCCGATTATTAATTATATAAATAGGCAGACGGTCCGGGAAAACAAAAAAAAAAAAAATAAAAAATTGAAAAAATAGGACGAAATTATATTATTTTTTTTTGTGCAAATTCTTTTGTATCAATCGGCCGAATCCGTTGTCAGTCACGGTGGCCGTTCTGTCCGATTCGTGTGTAATGAACAGAAATTACCGAGGGCAGAGGACACGTAACTCTAAACCAGTGTTTCCCAACCGGTGGTCCGCGGTCCCATAGATTTTTTCTTCGATTTCAATTACAAATTAATTACATTATTTTTTTTTTTTTTCTACGAGCGTTTAAAGTTCAAATTTTGATGAAAATCTTTTAAAATTTTTTTAAAAAATTCAGCATTTCGCGTACCTACACGTATTTTCCGATTAACACGGACAGAATTTGTAAGACCTCAGAAAAAAAAATAAAAATAAAAAACGTTTAAACATTCGTGACGGAAAACAACAGAACCGTCGGGGTTCCAAGTTGTTTTTTACTTATAAAATAATAAAGGTTTCAATTTAAATTTGTCAAAACTAGATATCTCGCTATTTCACGCGTGCACGTATCCACGTGAAATCGACGTTCGATTTTATAAATTCCGTTGTCTGCGTACGTAACCTAATTCATCGTAACCTCTAATGAAAACTATACGCGTTTTAATCGAAAATCGTTCAGAATCGTTGTTTGTATGCGACAATTTTTGTATACAGATTTACACAAAACTACATATATATATTCTTTCTTCCCGAATTCCCACCTACAATAGTGACCCACTCACCACATGCGGTGCGAAATATTTCATTCTTTTTGTCTTTCTATTTATTTACATGTAATATCCACCTGTATGGACATAGATACGTATAAAATATAATATTTGTTAAAATTGATATATATATATATATATGTTTATTAAAATAAATTGTGTTTATTTTTTTTTTTTTTTTTACTAAGGTGATGATGTGGTGGCGGTGAGTAATTTTCGGGGGGGGGGGGGATTTGCGGTCTGCCGCTGCTGGTTCGCGTGCGTTTCGCCACTGAATATCAGCACACTCCAATAACTTATTATTTACCATTCCTTTTTCTCTACTGTCTCCTATATAGAATATCGTAACTGAACAATTCGTAAAAGTATTTTTTTTTTTTTTTCTATTCTCAGTATTTATTTGTTTCCATTATTTTTTTTTTTTCTGTCCCCGTGTCTGCAATAGACCGTTCGAAATTGCGTAACAATCGGCCAATTGAATAAAATCGTATGGTTAGGTTAGGTTAGTGTTTTAAGCATTTATTAAAAAACCAATTGTACACGACAACAATATTGAATTTGGGTCGCTGTTAATCGATTCGATTTAATTTCTAAGCGCAAAGTACCTATTGGAAATACATCACACCTCTGGAAAAATAGTGACACAACTCGAAATGTTGGGAACTCGACCTTTAAAGTTTCGTTACGTCACTAAAAATCGATGTACATTTCCCACGTGAAACTGTTACCTTTGAAATATGATTTCATTCGAGTTCGAATTATAATGTGACAAACTGACTTTAGTCAGGTCGGAATATCGAGTAAACGTCTGACAAGTGTCGAAATTCACGCTAGAAATTATACTTTGTTACGAGCAGAAATAATTTTACTGCACCTACTGGCTTTAATATCGAATAAACGACAAAATACTAGTGGGCATTCCGCGCGTTACGATAGTAAATAAATCGACAATCGAATTGTTTAAGTCGTCTCGCTGAAATTCTTTTTTTCTTTTTTTCCCTTTTTTTTTATGAGGGGGGGGGTAACACGGTGTTAACGTATAGGAAGCAATTTTATTGTCGTTATTCAAAAACTTAGATGGCCCGATTTGATAAGGGTAAGTTATTGAAGAGCCTCGTCATATTTATAGTCTGTCTGTGTAATAATTAAGTAATAGGTCACCACTAATTACACAGTTAACTACAGTGTTGGGTAAGTCAATTACAAAAAAGTAATTAAGTTACTTTACTCGTTTCTTATAGATAAACGCAATGAAGTCACGTTGCTCGTTAATCAAATATAGTTGTAACGAAATTACTTTTACTTTTCAATTAGAAATGTAACTACGTTACTTTCCGTTACTTTAACAAAAAAAAAAAAAAAAAAAAATAATAATAAATACAATTTTAACAGTTTGTACGTACAACATTATTATTAAATTATTAATTTATAACTTTTATTCATTAGAAAATATGATAATTAATTTCACTTTTTTTCAATAGTCGTTAATTATTGTATAGGCAAGTACATTATTGTACCGCAACATACAATATAAACTGAACAATAATATTTTTGACAATTAAAAAAAAAAAACGTTTCTTTATTTTGTAATTTTATTTGAAAGCTTTTTAAAACGACCGTATTACCGTGTTTACATCCACACGTCGTTAACTGTAATACGCGTTATATTATAGAAATTACTCATCAAAAGTAATTCGTTACGTTACTACTCATCACTGGTTAACTGATTATATAGTGTAGGTTACTTTTGAAAAGTAATTAAGTTGCTTAACTCGTTAATCGAATAAAATCGTAATGAAATTATTTTGCTTTTCAATTAGAAAAGTAATTACATTAATTCTCGTTACAAAAAAAAAAAAGCAAAAAAAATTAGAATTTCAACAGGTAATACTACATAACAATACTATTAATGTATAACTATTGGGAAAATAATGTGTTAATTTATTTTTTTTTCAATAGCCATTAATTATTGTACGGGCGAGTGCATTATTATATCGCGACAAATATTATAAATTAAACAACAATATTGTCGATAATTAAAATCTTTTCTTTATTTTGTAATTTTGTTTGAAACGATTTCAAAAAAAAATAAAAAAAAAACACCTGTACGGCAATACCGTGTTTATACATTCACACGGCGGCGGCGGCGGCGTTACCGCCGACGTTGAACCGTAAGGCGTTAAATATAATTACTGTAGCAATTATTACGGGAATCGCTCGTCAAATATAATTCCCCGTTGCATTCTCGTCACTAGGCAACAATCGTAACGGAATTACGTAACGCGTCACAAACAGGGTAACGCCGTTACGTCCGTTACGTGTGTGTGGGGAGGGCGAGGACTCACATTGACGGCGGCGAATGTCGCGCGCAAACGGCGCACGGAGGCGTACCCGATGCATTCGGATCCCCTCGTCGCCGCATGTTTCAGCGTCCGGATCTCGGCCCAAAACAAACACACGCCAAAGATATACACTTGCATATATATAATATACATATAACAGTTAAAACAGTTAAAACAGTTAAAACATACAGTTAAAACGACGTATACGAGAAATTCGCATCGGGCGAGGACAGTTTGTATTATCCGCTTGTACACCATATCCCCGGGGCTCACCTACGCCCGAGTAATCCGCCGCAAGTTCGTACACAGAGAATAATATATAATCCGACGGCCGCGTAGGAAAGCGCACAAAGACCTCCTGAAAGTAATGTTTTCGTTTTTGTTTTTCCTTTGTAATTTCACTAGAGAACGGTTTCTCCGTGTTTACGCCGCTATAAACCCGTAAAATGTAAATGTATGCCCCTAAACGCGATATCGCGGGGTAATTACGATTGAACGTTTAAATTTATATCGATTTATTTATTCGTAGATATCTCGATCTCGAGAAAAAAAAAACCACTTATAAAATAGGGGTTATCGCGTAAGACGAACTTTAACGGTTTTACAGACGAAAATCGAAAATAGTCAGAGGCGGGATGGGAACCGAATTCAAGCCGGTAGATTGAAGTTTATCCGGACCACCAAATTTAATCTTCCCCTCCGCTACAAAGAAAAAAAAAAAAGGTATCCAGAATTTTCGCTGTACTAAATCCCTTAGAATTAACTTACTTGCTTTATTTGACATTTTTTTGTCTAGTACTCCGACAGTTTTTCTAAACATAAAATCATTTGAGTTGTTCCAATCAAAGTGTTACACTGGAAAATTAAGTGTTTTAAACGTGTAAATTCTATAAAGCCACCGGGTCACAATATGATTTCCATTTCCAGACCGGCCGCTCACGGCCCCCGACTATAATATTCCGCCGCATAAAACATTACAAGACGGTATATTTAATTTCAGTGGCGTGATCGTGCTGATCGACCCCATGGCATCCGACAACGACGGCGAGTTGGCATCGTCGTCGGGCGCCGTTGTTCGCCCGAGTCCAGTGCCGACGACCCGCGGTTCCGCCGCGGCCGCCGAGAGCAAGTGCATGCTGGCCAAGGGCATGCTGGCCAAGGGCATGCTGGCCAAGGGCATACTGGTGCACTGCAACAACAAGAGGTCGGCCAACACGCACCGCGTGAGTTTCGACGTGTCCAGCAGGTTGACAACGCCGACGCCGTCGCCATCGCCGTCGCCGTCGCCGTCGCCGACGGTGTTCCGGGACAAGAACGACGGTAAAAGATCGCGACGTCGGCAGCTGGATGACGGCCCGCGGACGCCACTGCCGCAGCAGCGGCCGTCGCCTGTCTTGCCGTCCGCGTCGTACGGGCCGCTGCCGCCGACGCCGCTGCCGCCGCCGCCGCCTTACTCCGCGCAGGACTGCCGACGGACATCGGGTTTCGGCGTTAAGAGTTACCTGCACGAGTTCTACGACGACCCCGCGGAGGATCACTTCCAATCGTTTCAGGTACGATACATACGAGTCACGAGTATATACATTTGTTGTTCAGATGTTTGGCGGTCAACGTAATTCACAAGAAACCAGCATAAGTTAAATTATGCGAAAATTAAAAAATGCGAATAAAGAATTTCAACTAAACTTGAAAAAAAAAAAAAAAAAAATGCCAATTTTTATCTAAATCGAAACAAACCGAAGAATATGAAATATATCTTTTATACGTTTTTTTTTTCCCCACTTTCGTATAAATCGCCCAACATTAATATCAATATCGAGGTTTTTTCTCTCTATTATTATTATTAATTATATTTGTTTTAAATTTATATCAGTATTGTCGCCTGTTGGTACGGACAAGAACTCGTGATCTCAATTGGTAGGTGAGGGTAAACTAACTAGGGCAGATGACTTGTAGCATTTCCATGTTTGTTGTACACAATCAAAAGAAATACCAGATGTGGAAAAAAAACTGATGTGTTTTACGGTGAGCAAAAGCTAAATTTCTAATTTTATTTTGCATATAAATGCATACGTTGAGTTTGTATTTGTTTTTAATGCATATTTCTTCCGTTTTTTTTTTTTTATACTTTTCGAAAAATATTTAATACAATTAATAATTTTCACCGTGGACTATATCATTTCATTTTATAATAGAACCAACAATTGTTGAATTTGAATTTAATTTTTAATTTTTATCATATAATATGGTTGTTCGTACTGTACGCGGACGCGTGTTTACCCTTAGAAACGCTCGCGGATCGTCAATTGGATTAATTTTCTGATTATTAATTGTATTTATAAACAGTAAACAACACACGTTGTGTACATCAAAAAATTCCTGATTCGACGATAACGGTTCAATAAACGATAACAAATCGAGCATTTTTTAGTGATAGGGTTTTTAAGTGACCGGAGTGCTCGAATATTTAGTGATTATTTTTAGAGTTACCATGTCCTCTGCCCCAGTGATTACATATTCGTATTTAATGTACAATTCGACTTATTCAAATAATAATAGTTAACTAATATAGTTACGGCATGTACGAGTATAGACGTTATCGTTGTGATTACACAATTGTTTGATCGACGGTACTGTCGAAATTTTTATTTTACGTATATATATGTAGTTTAAAACAGGAATGCATACGTTAAACTGGGCAAACTGTGAATAAAACTTGCTCAGAATCGTTTTTCGTTAGCATTGCGAGCGCATCGTTGCGTACAGATATAAATTAAAATCGTCTCTACACCCAACTAATTTATCCGGTGGCCTATTATTTTTATTTTTTTTTTTTTTTTTTTTTTGTCACATTAGACATTGCGGTGTTGTATAAATTAAACGAAATATATTAATCGAAACCGGCGCGCCGCAGTGGGCAGTTTAAAATCATATTTTATTTTTATTGACATTTGGCAAACCGCGACGACCGCGATTAATTAACATAAAATTGGGATTACTACAATGGTTCGCGTGTGCGGTTTTTTTTTTAAACGGAATAACACAATTTTTTTATAATTGTACTTACTACTTCGGAACTAATTGTAAAATGCTGCAGGTCGCCGGAACACTTTAAGTCAGCAGTTCACAAACTTTTTGTGTCCGCGTACCACTTACGCGTTTTGACATTTTACCACTTGACCATAATGTTTTTTTTTTATATTTTTTGTACCGTAATTTCCATAAAAACCCATAGGTTTGAAAACTATCGGTTGTTTTGATTTTTTTAATAATTTACTTATAAAAAAATTATTGGGTAGTGAAAAAAAAAAAAAAAAAAAACAAAAGACAGTACGACACGGACAAAAGACGACCTAATAGTCTTCTTAATGGGCTGTGAAATACGGTAAGAGTATACAGTTGTCCCGCGGAGTAAAAAAAAAAAAAAAACAACAGTTTTTTACAATCGAATTACGGTGTTGGGTGGGGGCGAGGGAGTGGGTATATCACGTCCTCTTGGCGTAAAATCCGCCGGTTATTGCGATTTTACGGAAATTTTCAATTTAAAATTTAAAATATACGAGATATAATGTCGACGTAACTACTTTAAGGAATTGGGTCATTGTGTACGGCAATAGTAACACCGCAAATAAGTTTTATTTACAATAGCACGCGTTACAGTTTTACGGTGCACCGAACTCTGTAGGTAAAAAACGAGCATGGCGTTTACTAATAATTCCATATTTGTTTTGTAAATCAATACGTTTGTTCAGCGTATAGACAATAGTTGCCAAACACGTTTGTATAATAATTCAATATCTAAAACAGTGTTAAAGTATTATCCAGATAAATTTATCCGGATAATTTTTTTTTTTTTATCTTCGATTGTAATATGATCTGATATCTATATGAAAGATAAAAAAAAAAATAATTGTATTTTTAGTAATTATCTAGCAAAAAAAAAAAAAAAAAAAATACGCAGGAAAAATAACTAAAAAGGTAAATGGTTTTATTGCCCGTAGTAGAAAACATTAAATGCCCGACTGTACTCGTATGTTTAAACCTACTCCTAGTTCAAAAGTCCAAATTACTATAAGTAGCTATTACTCGTGCGGCGATTTACACCATTTGTATTTACAGAATTATTTTTACATTTTTATTTGCCTATCCGCCGTGTTCCTGACGACGACAACAATAAGACGATAAAAAAAACAAAAAAAAAAATGTATATATTATTATTATTTTTTTTTTTTGTAGATAAATTCGTCACTTATCGTCTAACGTCTTTACAGAGATTATTCAAACATTCGAAATCTTTGTCTGTATCCGAACAGATTTCGGTGCAATTACCTTGTGCGATTTTTTTAATACACATAAGTAATACGCAACTTGCGTCTCAAAATCTATCCAAAATTAATGTGTTGATATAAAAAACATTTTACGTTTTTAAATTCGATTGGCGCATGCATTGTGCGACTAACTCAACAGGTACCCGCTATATATTTTAAACTCGCGTATTTTTTTTTTTTTTCACGCTTGTAGTATTGATGGAAAAATAAAAAAAAATATGAAATGCAACGCACGCATATATCTTCGAACATTTCAAAGTATTATTATATATTCACAGTGCTCGTTGATAAAAAAAAAAAAAAAAAAAACATATTTACAATGTCGCGTTCAACCGAAATGTAAAGTTGACGGGTATACTCGTACATGTTAGATTGTCGGCAGGTGAAAAGTCTACAATCGTTCCTGCAAACGTTACGGGTTATCAGTCATAAAATACAATACATACGTATTGTACGTATGTATACTTATATGCTATAGAAATGTATAGATGAATAAAAAAAAATAATAATAATAATAATAATAAGACAAGTAGTATTAAAACTGTCATTTTTGGTTAGACGTTGCGCTCGTTCTAGAAAAAAAAAAAATAATAAATAAATAAATATATAAGTTTGATAAATCGATCGATACGGTGATTTTTTTTTTTTTGTTTTTTTCGAATCTCGACTATTTCGCATTTCGCGAGTAGCGAGTACCCACTTGGGTTCGAAGAAATCTTTATGATTCGCGTGGTATGTATAAATCGATTTTTTTTCCCTCCCCGCACATTTGAGAATATTTCATGACAAAAAAATAATAGTTTGCATTGTAAAGAATACCCATCGATTCATTTTATAGATTTTCGATAATTTGTGTTTGTTCGTCGCAGTGGCGTAATATGATAAGTCAATGTTATAATAACTCCATCGTATAATATTGAGTGACTTTTTTACATCATTTGTTATACATCCAAAGTATCTAAAGAAATTCAAAATGTACGACTGCAGTGCCGTAGTTAAGATTTTTGTCGCGTCACCTCAGAAGTAATTGTTTTAACCTATTTTAGTCTTCAAGTATAAAAAATGTACTACCTAAATGAAATAAAATCGTTTATGGAGATAATATTGAGAAAATTATTAATTGTATTAAATATTTCTGAAAAAGTATAAAATGGAAGAAATATGCCCTAAAAACAAAAAACTCAAAATATGCATTCACGTGCAAAATAAAATTAGAAATCTAGCTTTGTCTTAGCATAAAACGTATTTGTTTCTTACTCTAGTATTTTTTATTTTTTTTTTTTTGATTGTGTTAAACAAATATGCAAATGCTACAAGTCCTCTGCCCTAGTAATGACGTTTCAATAAAAATGCTCGGAAATTCGATACGAGATTCATCGCAAGGTGTACTTGTTCATTGAACATTTTTTTTTACGAGCGTTTAAAGTTCAAATTTTGATAAAAATCGTAATATTGAGGGACTTTTATACATCATTTGTTATACATCCAAAGTATCTAAAGAAATTCAAAATGTACGACTGGCAGTGCCATAGTTAAGATTTTTGTCGCGTCACCTCAGAAATAATTGTTATAACCTATTTTAGTCTTCAAGTATAAAAAAAAAAAATGTACTGCACACATGTTCAAAATTCACAGCGAAATATCGCATTTGTATATTCTAAAACTACGTGTGGCTCGGGGTAGGAGCCGAAGATATTTTAGACGCTTTTCACAACAATACAACAATGTTTGCACATTTTGAATACTAGTGAATATTTTATTAACATATATTATATAAAAGCATATATTGGACTGCGATTTTTAACGAATATCTGAAGAATATGTTCGATTTATCCAGAAGGCTATGTAGGCTACCTACTGGGGGGGGGGAGGCGAAAAAAACGAACGGAAACGTTTCAAAACCGAATAACGATAAGGAGTTATTGGAGTTTACGACTATATTAAACGAGATTCGTGACTACATTTTGTGTACATCATATAATATAATGACAATATCATCAACTCGTTTCCTTCTATATATATATATATATATATAATATTATAGCGAATACATAATATAAGTTTTTTGAGTCATCGATCAATAGATTGGCGCCACTAACGACCCAACGGATTTTATTAATTTATTCGTGATAATATATTTGCTGACGACAAACGAAATACTTGTAAAAATCGTTGTGTTTTTTTTTTTTTTTTTTTGTCCCCTATCGCACAAGCAGTATTGCCAGGACAGATTATACCGGAAAGTTTTGCCGTTGAATTTACGCGTCCCGTTATAAACATTAAAACCCGCTATTCTATGTATATTGAATAAAATCTACATTTATCCCCGACAGGAATTAGATTGTTTTCCCGACTGTGCCCCGCAGGGAAAACGGAACAAAAACTATGATAAAAACCCCACGGTCTTTTCGAACAAACTGCCAAGAAATTTTTATTAGTTTATTACCCACATCCGAGATAGGACTATATAACTGCGAGGGGAATACGAACAATAACTATTATTAAACGTTTTAGTTGTTGACGAGCTAATTTCTTTACATCACTTCCGTGAACGAACGGAAAAAATATTAAAATAGTTTGAAGAAAAGAAAATAAACAACTGTAATGGCAATAGAATTATAATAATTGTCGTAACTGCCGGTATTATTACATACATGTTAACATTGAAATAATGCGATATAAGCCGCGTGCGTATTATTAAAATCTTGGGCAACGTTAACATTAACCGGATAATATGACATTAGGATTCAAACAGGGATATGATGATGAACGTATTTTTCTTTTTTTTACATAGATGGGACGGGGGGGCAAATTCAATTATCGGCCAGTGGGCTCCTAAATTTCTTAATCCCCGGGCTTGATGCTATACGAAGTGGCGGCGCCAGGATTTCTTATCTGGACGGGTCGAGCAGGGGGCCACTGATTTATAGAGAGGGCCAGTGGCGTAACGAGTTAATTGCCTCATTTATCGCCTGTGGGATGGTTAATATTACAAGACAACAGACAATTCTAATAGTTTTTGGAAAAATCAACCTAACGATTTGTGCTTGATTTTTAATTAAATAATAATAAAACTATGGTTTCTACATTTGTACGTATTTCTATATATATTTTAAAATACGACGTAATACAAAACAAAAATATTATGAAATCTTACAGGGTGGGCCAGCCGTGATCCGTGACGATTTTATAATGGGCCCCTGGCTATACGTCATATCTACGAGGGTGGTTTTCGCACGAATTATTTTCTTAAAACGTACGGATACAAATGTTCCAATCAAAAATCCTCAAACTCATAACTAATGCTCCTCCATATATCTCCAACCTCACTGTTCACAGAGATCTCCACATTCCTAAAGTCACTGAAACAGCCGAACTATATTACACCAAGTTCATAAATCGCCTGCAAAATCATACCAACCCCCTTGTAAAAAATCCTCTTTCCATCTCCTCCATCCGTGGAAACCCCCCTCCCCCCCAGAAGACTCTAATAAACTAAACGCACAAAATTATAAATAATTGTAAATTCACGCCGAAATGCGTGCGCTGGTTGGTTCTTCCCACACGTCAATCAAGCCATTACACTATGCCTAAAACATCCCTTATGCTAATTGTACTTGTATAATTTTCTAAATAAAAAATGTCGGTTGTGTGTTGCGCAGGACGACGATTTCAAATACTACGTGGAACCGGAATTCCGTTGGCGCGGACACTGCGGCGGCGTGTACGCGGTGCTGGGCCTGGCCGCCGTGACGATCGGCGCTGTGATAATGGCCGCCGGCCACTTGATACCGGCCAAAGACCCGGTGGTGGTGGGTCGGTCGGCCGACGCGGAGGTGGTCGACCGGTGGGCGGTAGACTACAACGAATACTTGTTGCTGTGCCGGTACGTGGGCTCGGCGGTGCTGGCCGTCGGCGTCGTGTTCACGGTGGTGCGGTTTTGGGTGTCCGTGATACGGAGCCAGGGCGCCGGCGACCGTCTGCTGTTGGCGCCGCATAAGAAACTCGCCGCCGAGGAGTACGGCCGGCGCATCGTCAACGTCCAGAACGGGCTGCGCACGGTCCGCATACCCGTCACGGGGTCCGTGGAAACCGTACAGCCCGAACCCGGGGCCATTAGGGTGCAGTTCAGCGACATCAGTTAGAAGACCATACGTCGTTTTAGAATATTACATTTATTACACATATATTACACCACTATATTTTAATTGCATTTTACTATCACGTCGAGTACCGCATTTCGTAATACATAATCGTACGTACTGTTATTGTTACTCGATTAATATTGTAATGTGTGTTGCGACACCCATCCGCCCCCCTTCCACGTCGCCGCAACTTGGACGTTTACACTGTCGACTCCGGTAACGATAATTTAATTTTTAAATTTACTCACCCGTTTTGGTCATATGTGACCGTCTCTCTCTTGGCTATCACTTGAGGTTTCCGAATACGTTTCTGTTCCGCAATCACTACGATGATACAGACAGCCTCATTTTCAGTCGTTTCCGACCGTTGTCAGTCACACAGAACTCTGACGATTTTTCTTCTTTTTGTTTAGGCCGATTCGTACGCATCCACCTGGTTCGGCTACACTGATCCAAATATTTTTTTATTTTTTTTTTTTTTTTTTTGTCAAAACGTGTCACCGAGTTACCGCGTGTTTTTGTTCCGGCGTAACCACACAATCGGTGAGAGTGTCAAAGCATGTAAAACTATTCATTTCTTCGTTTATTTGTATTTTTTTGGCATTTTAATACCCGATTACCGTTTATCAATGGGCGAAATAATGGGTAAAATCTTTCTTTTTTTTTTTTTTTTGGTTTCTGTACATTTCCAATCGCACCCCTGGATCCATCGATACTTGTTACCGTCCCAGAGTCCCGTAAATGGTACGAATTAGTATTGATTAACGCTTGAAATATTTATTTAGGCCGTGAATTTTTTATAATGACGATTATGGTATAAAAACGATTAATTTCGAATAGTTTTCATATTATATCTAGACAGGGACGTGGTCGTGCCAATGTTGGTTCAAGAGAGACAGACCGATATGGGTGACACGTAACTGAAAGGTACACACAGCTCTGGTCTCGAGGTTAAAAACACTCCGTTAATCGTCTCATGTTTTATGATTCTGTATGCATTGGATAAATGATTAATTATATATATATATATATATTATTAAATTTGAAAATTGTCTTTCTTTCTTTAGTCCGATCGCAGTTCAAAGTCCTCGGGACGAGCCCTGTTTATTGGCACGCGTAAATATTTTATCGGTTAATCAATATGACCTCTTGGTATACGGCTACTAGACTTATATTCGGCTGTCTAGTTGTTTTATGTTTTCCATGGGTTTACCGCGGATTCGGTAAATAATATATTATTGCTCGAAAAACAAAAAAAAATCGAATCGATAAACGCACAGAAATGCTTTATGCTTTTTTTTTTTTTTTTAAAAAAAAAACTATATATCAAACAATATCAGTTTTAATATTTTTTTTTTAAAAACTTTTATATCACACAAATCAAACGAATTTTTTATGTTAGGGGGTATGTTTTTGTTTTGGTTCGATATTTTTTTTAAAGTATCCACAAGGCCGGGCATTAACGTGTTAATAAAAAATTAAAAGCCAAGTTGACTTATACTTTTAACCATTGATTTGTTTAGTAACTAAATACATACACCGAGTAGAGTACTTTTGAATTATACCACGTTAAGTTAATGTTAATTTATTTTTAATTTAACACAATATAAAATTTACTATTCACACTATTTGAATAGGTTTATGAATAATAATATATATATTTTTTTTTTTTTTTACTCAATGTGTGTGGAGTTGAACAATAAATTAATTCAATTTTCAAACTAACCATCAACTCAAACCGAGTTAATATGATTCATTAACACGCCAAGTTTTGAATATTAATTCATATTAGAGGTAGATATGAAATGTTTTAAAAATGCAAATATTGAGCACTAACATTAGTTATTTTTTTTGGTATGTTAATCACTCAAATGTTGTTTTTATGTATCTATTTAAAGTTTCAATGGCTTTGCATCGACGACATGTTTTCTTTCTACAAATAATTACACGTTACACCTACCTTTAAACTATACGGAAAGATTTTTTTTTTATCATGAACCAGTTGTTTTCTCAGCCATTTTATTATATTTATATATATATTTTTTTTTAATTATTATTTTATGCATCTAAAATTGGTTTTAATCTCAACCAATGATTTCAATTTCATTTTATGAAAATGATAGTGCGTAAATATCGAATAATGAGTGAAATCCCTATGTTTTACTATTTATTAAAGTTTCATTTAATGTTTTGAAAATCGGAGTGGAGTGAGACTACTGAAATCATCGCGTTACCATCACTCCACGCCTCTTATAAATAATCTTAAATTTCTGCTAATACACAATACATTTTCGGTTGAATATTCGAATATCTGTTTAATATGATGAATGGCAGAGTTTAAATAATTAATTGGTTGCCATTGCAATTGCATGCAATTTGAATTTAAACAAGAAACATTGATTGATGGAAATAACGGCACGGTTCGTAATAAAAAAAAAAAAAAAAAAACTAAAACAAATCACTCTGTAAAAATCGATCGTATGTTTTTCTAATATAAAGATACGAACAATGAGACGAAAGATCTTAATGGAATTTTCACGAAAACTCCATTAAGAAGGCAATAATCGCTGTAAAAGACCTACCTTATTAAAGACCAATAATAATCATTGGTTTTCACCGGCATTACTATTTTATTCGTATCGTCGTTATATAATTGCAAATGAAAATATTATTATTTGTTCAAAATAAAAACCATATATATTGTATTTAAATACATTTTTATATATACTTACTTTTTAACCGAATACCAATATGTTATATACTATACAGTCTAATTTTATTGTACAATTATGTATGCATGTGCCTAAGTGTAATATGAATGACTAGTTATTTTATCGTATAGTACGTACCCTATACTAATGGTAAATCATTATTGTTAATTGTTAGGTTTATTAATTGTTTTTTTTTTTTTTTTTTTTTTTTTTACTAATACTTATTGAACTAATTCACCGTTAACATTTTTGTTTTTTTGTTTTTTGCGGTAACGTGGTTTGAATAATATATTTAATACCGATGGCTGTGGTTTATAATATTGCAAACAAATTTACTTTGCGGTGTTAATAGTGTCTACATTTTTTTTTTTTTTTTTTTTTTTTTTTGTTTAAGTACGTTATTTTAAAATTTGAATACATTATTTTGATAAATAATCATACTCATAATTAAAATGATCGAATCGTGTCATACATATTATACGGCATAGATAATATTCAAATTATATCATACTATTGTTAATATTCGATTTTATCAAAATATACATTACCTATGTACGTTTTTTCGATAAATATGCAATGATGATATATTAAAAAAAAAAAAAAAAAAAAATCGTATACCCGCGGTGTCAACAATAATATGCACGTGTGTACGTTGTAGGCCATTAAAGTAAAAATTATTTTCGCGATAAACCTAGGCCCTTTTGGGGCCGTGTTCAGGAATTTGTCGCCCTGGGGTAACAAAAAAAAAAAAAAAAAAAAAATGCCTTGTTATAATAAAATACAAATTGAAGACAATATAAAAACAATTTTATATTTAATTTATAATTGAATTTTTTTCCTGGATTGTGACTCCGCAAATTCTTTAATTATATTAACATAATCAATGCTGTAAGTTAGTTCACTTTCAATGTTTAATACAGCGAAAACATTTAGGCGATTCATTACCGATCTACAATACGTTTTTATAGTAAATTATTATCTATATTGTCGCCACAATGCCACAAAACTATCACATATTATCCCATCTAAATCTCGATAATAGTTTATAAAATTAAGGTCATGATAATAGTATAAATAATAAAATATTAAAATAATATTATGCGTACAAATTAACCGAATGAAGTTTTGAGAGGATTAATTTAAATGAAATTATGTATAAAAAAAAAAAATTAGCTGCCCCCTTATAATCAGCTACGCGGCGTAGGAGCCTTCTGTTGCCCCCCCCCCAATACGGCCCTGGGCCCTTTGCAAAAAGTCCTAGTCCGTTTCGAATTATTAGTTTTACCGCAAACCGCCTGTAATTTTCTAGGCCCTGCGTAGAGACCAACGGCAGTTACATAATAAAAAAAAATAATTCATTATTCATTATGAATATAAAACATTATATATTATTATAAATATCGTGTTGAATAATGTGCATTTAGTTATTTTAAAACAATAATTCCAAAGTGCCTAAGAAATTACAGACTGCTTATAAATAATAAAAAAAAAATGAACATTTCGAAACGGGCTAGGAGTTCTCTTTGCAAAGGGCCAGGGATTTTTCACGATAAACCTAATAATTTTTCGAACGGCCTAGGACATTAGACAACCGTTATCAAACATATATGTTACCCCAATTAGGTTTATATCGTCTCCAGTGTTGTTACCGCGGCTAGTGTTTTTAAAATATCTTAACCATAAATAGTAATATATAAACATTCAACGTGAGTACCGCACTGTATACCGCTGTTATCAGTTAATATTTTGTTATCAACACTGATAAATTCATATCTATTGACACCGCGGTTATGGTTATAACCAAGTATACCGTACCAGGGTTTGAAACCGTTTCCCGAAGAAAATTTGAGAACCTGAATCGGAACCATTAAAATAAAATACAAACTTTTGTAGAACTTTTAGGTTCTTATCGGTTATAAGAAATAACTGAACATTTTGATTAAATTGGATTTTGTTTTAATCAAATAAATGCAATTGTATTTTTGATAGAAGTATTTTACTTTAATAATTTATTTATCTATGGTATTTTTAACTTGAAATAATTACTGTTCCAGATGTATAACACCACACCCAAAACAAAACATTAAAAAAAAAAAAAATCAACAACAACAATGCAGGCAAAAAATTAGACTTTTTATTACAAATTTTGATAAAAGTCTTAAAAATGAAGGCATTTTAATATATGATTAGCTGAACCGAATCATATTTCGTTAGCAATGATCGTTGCATACAAATATAAATTAAACCGGAATCGGAACCAATTTTTTTTTAATTTTAAGAACTGAACTGGAACCAGAACCGATAAAATCATTAACGTTCTAGTCTCTGTACTATACACACACAAATATACCGGAAATATGAACGCAATGACGATTTCTGTTATTTTCGTTGTGAGTTTATTTAATTTCGTAGAAAAACTGTTAAAATCTGAGCAATTTCACAAACCAAAAATTCAGAACAGACGACCTACAGTTTTTCCGAGTGAAAATTTGATTTATATTAAATTTATGACTTTTTACATTATTATTATAGGTTTTATTTTTATTTTTTATCAAAATTTTAGAGCAATGTCCAATGACCTCTTGCGTTTGAATTGGCCGTAACAAACTATGCCAGGCGACATCTTATCCTAATAAGAGAATATAGGTTAGGTTAGGGATCTGGGTTAAAGCTATAGAGGGTTCTGGCGGTAAGCGTGAATATTATTGTCTAAAATATGCATTGGCCGTTTGCAGTATGACTGTATAGCAAGGCCCACATCAAATTAGGGTTTTAGGAGTATAGACTCCTCGAAGATCCTCGAGATTTTTCCGTCGCTTTGGGCTTTTGGTACCTCCCCGCCTCGACATCGTGTGTTTTCGCCGTTTACTTCCGGGCTTGTCCAGCCGCGGGCCATCTTTCAGCATTTGGTGTGCACCGGTGGCTGGGGGCCTAAAACACGAGTATTTATTTAGTTAATAGAAACGTATATATTTCAATCAATATTTCGAACATCTCGATTTAATAATAAATACAAATTGACATTATTTTGGATTCATATTCCCAATGTCGGGCAAAGCATAGCTATAGATTCTACGGTTTTTTCATGGTTGTTATTTAGGTGCTGCGTCCTATTGAATATTCCCGGGCGCGCCGCTGATTGCAACAAAGTCGTCAAACAATAATAATGACCATTATACGTATTAATTATTTTTATGTTATTGTGGTGCCCGAGTAACATTTTTATTTAATCAGATCTCAAGAAAATATAGGTTAAAAAAATCGCATCATAATAAAACCAGCTCGGTAATCATGGTTACTTTGGTAGCAAAAAATGTTGATGTTGACGAAGTCAACTAATGCCATTCAAATCCATCGACACAATTGTCGATTGTAAACGAAGCCACACATTGTTCAACTGAATTTTTAAATTCTTTGAATATATCAGGAATGCCGCCACCACACATTCTACGGTTGAAGTTTGGTGAATTATTAGTCTGCGTAATTTACATCCACCTAGACTGTGCAAGGGTACACGTTTGGTCGTCAAATGGATCACCGGAAACGTACTTGAAGATCCATTTGGTCTTTGAAAGACCATTTTTACTGGAATGTTTAAAGGAGAAATTGTCATATTACCACGTATTCCATTGATACCGTCAGAATTTTCCATATCATTCAAAAGACTTTAATTTCCTGTTCGTTTGGCTTTCGCGATGTCCATAAATGCGTCTCAAGGGCAAAAAATGTCCATTTTCGACTGGGACTTGGAAAATTCTTGTTTCTCCCATAGGCAACAATATGTTGCATGCTCACGTGTAGGGAAACCATCGTAAGGTCAGGTTAGCGTTAGCAAAATATAGGTTAACCAAAAACATTGTGCATCGATTAGCGTTTGCTTAAATTAAAATTATAAATTTTCATAATTTTAAATAATAAAAATAGTTAAAAATTAACGTCATCTACCTCATTTATAAAATTAAATTTTCACGTTATCAATTAAGAACATAGTAAATAGTTTAGTATAGCATTAATTCAATGGGTTATAACAGCCACAGCAACGCGTGGCCGGGTCAGCTAGTTCTTTATTAATATATAAAGGAGATAGGTAAAATTAAATTTCTTTAATTGACTATGATTTTTTTTTTTGGGGGGGGGGATTAAACCGGCAATACTCCCGACTCCCGGAAACGCCGTGAGGCACTACTTTGGCAGGCGGGTCGCCATCATTTATTGGATAAATGAAAATGAAAATTAATTTAGTAAAAAAAAAAAAATCCCGTTTTCCGCTAAAGCGGGGCGGGCTCACATAAAATAAATTACAAGAACGAGTACCCTACAGTGGGAATGGGCAGTAGTCAGGCCGAGGCCCACTTTGTGCCCTTACATACTGCAGGGGGGACGCTTCCTACCGCTTTCTAGCGACTACGGTGCCGCGGTCAGCGACGGCGGCGATGCGCTTGAACAAGGCGCACGCCGGCGACGTCGAGGGCTTGGCGCTGCCGTTCTGCCGACTCCTTCACCGCGATGACGGCCTCAGCGAAGTCGGAAGCCACGGGGCTTCCCAATGGTCTGGGGGGGACTCCAATCGTCTACGGAACCTTACCCCGCCACCGTAAATACGCCATTGATACCACCGAGTGTTAAGTCAGTGAAGAACTAGGATTTAGTGCGCATGGTTAATACCTAGATGTCGCAGCAACTATGTAATATATTAATATTATTTTTTTATGATTTACTCTGTAGATCACACGATAGTTTATGTCACCTATCATTAAATGTTTCAAATTTTATCTAATATTATATCATTCAACGTTATGCAATTCACACCGTTAATTCAATAGTCAATATGCAATTATGTTAATACCTGATATCATAATAAAACCAATCCTCGTTACGCCCAGAATCTAAAACCGTTTATTATTACTATTTGTACTATAGGGCGACATGGGCGCAATAGGAAAAATTTTAGCATAAGCTAAATTAATAAAAAAAAAAAATGACCATTTAAATAGATTGACAAAATAAAAAAAATTAAAAAAAATGTTGAACCTCTCTCGATTTTATTTTATATGGCCTGGACTGTGAATAATGAAAAACCATAATCAAATTATTTACTATAATGAATACAATCAACCGTGTTTTTTTTTTGTTTTTAATTTTAATTATTACATTGAAATAGTTGTTATTAAACTAACGAGTGTTATAAAACTTTTGCCATTTCAGCTGTAGGTCCGAGGTTTAAGCCAAATTAAACACCTGCTACGGTGCAAATAACGAATTTTCACTAAAAATCATTAAAATCGTCCTCAATGTTTTTTACCGAATAATTCACAGGTATAATGTATATGGAAATAGTTTTAATCAAACATTTCTTTTGAAATATTGAATAATATAATAAAGTGGATCTGGTATGAATTCGGTCGATTCGACCTGACCATAATCTTTTGTTGTCTGAAGTAATGTACGTTTTCCCAATCTCTATTAGTAAGTGCACCTATAATATTATAAATATTTTTTTTTTAGAAAACAATTACAACACACTCATACATCTTGTACAAATACTTTTATCGGGATTTTTTTAATTTAATTTTAATTATTATAAGGTATATATTTATAAATGTATATACAGGTCGATCAACCAAATATGAGACATACATTATATCGGAAAGAATTAACTTTTTTCGGATTTAAACATTTTTTTTTTTTGACTATTTAAAAAACAAGCAGCTCTAAAATGTTACACGACTATTATACATTGACACCCAATTTTTATTTTTAAATAGCATCCATTCGAAATTTTATAATGTTTTAGTCAGAATAAATTTCGGTATTTCATTTTCGTCAACGGTCAACAAAATGTATTCGTTAAATGTACAAAACCCGTTACTCGTTACATTTTACTAGAGTTTTTCGAGTTTACTCGAGTCAAGATCAGAATCGAATCAACAAACATTAATGCTCGTAAACTTGAGCATTCGACTTTACTCGAGTACTCGACTTCACTCGCGTACTTGTTTGTTAAAACCATATGTTTACCAAATTATCCGAAATTATAATAATAGTTATAAGATAACGAAAAATAATAATAATGATGGCCGGATTACGATATAATATACAATTACGTACCAACTGGTTATCCCAGAGACACGAATCTTAAAAAAAAGTTTAATCAGTTGTGCCAAGTATGTACATGCAGGTCGTTTCGTAAAATGGCTGAAAACCAAACACAACAAAGTATCTTTCACAGAATAAAAAAAAAAACTATAACTTTAGAGCCCCGAGATGATTCTCACCGTCACATGACACCAAAGACGGATTATTGGGAAATAATTTAGAAATCGGTCATTTTCCCGGTGGGCCGGTGGGCTATAAAATTAATATAAATATTACCCAATACTGTATTTTGTATACTGTAATCTTTTAAATGTTGTTAATTACGGTTTTAGTTTTTTACGAAACTAAATTAATTTAGTTAATTTTAACTATTAATAATTATTATAATTAATAATATTAGAGAACTTAATATGTTTTTAAATATGTTCGGGTATTTAATCATTTCAAAATGCAATTAGAATATACATAGTGTTATATTAAATTAATTCACTGTCTAGGCATAAAATACAAAAATTATTAATAACTTAAAAATCATCTACTTTGCGTTGTACATTCGTATTTAAGATGAAATCTACTAAAAGAGGATTTTTGTGTTAAAAAGTAAAAATTAAATATTTTTACCGTATGAAAAATAATGTTATATTCGTGGCGTGGTACGCTGTGGGGAGAGTTTGCTAGTAGTGTTTTCATATTGTTTTAATTTTTAACTTTGCAATACTGTAGACTATGCAAGACATTTTGTTGGCATCTTTATGTATATTGATTTGGTTGTTAAATGGGACGGATCACTCCTTCCTCCCTATGGAGGAATTGCTAACATGTATAGAATTTTAACACCACCGAAATTTGTATTCCAGTTGCGCCTATGATTTGCGGTTCGTGGGCCGGTTTGATTCATAACACATACGAGATGTGATCAAAAAATACCGGGCCTAAAATTATATCTGTGCTAAAAATAATCAAATCGGAAATATACATATATCAAATAGAAGTATAGATAACACTCAAT
Source organism: Tuberolachnus salignus (assembly GCA_956483605.1). NCBI lineage: Eukaryota > Metazoa > Arthropoda > Insecta > Hemiptera > Aphididae > Tuberolachnus > Tuberolachnus salignus. Next base: position 15,303,804 of record OY101433.1, read on the forward strand.
TACGTTATTCAAGTCACGAGTTAATATTATCGTTTAGTAATGAGCGACAATTCGTTGAAGTCATATACATTTGTTGTATCTGCCGTTTTGTCATATGAAATAAACTCGAGGCAGCGTGTTTGCATTAAATTTTGAGTAAAACTCGGTAAATCAGCGGCTGAAACTTATGAAATGATTAAAAAAGCATTTGAAGATGAAGCAATTTAAAACATTTGAATAGCACAAAAGGTATATTGGTGGTCGTGAAGCCATTAACTCCCGTGTTGGTCGACCTTCAACTGCATGAAATGTGGAAACGATGGCAAAAGTTCGAGAAATTATTCGATCAAATCGACGAATGACTATAAGAGAACTTTCTAGTGAGTATAACATTTCTCATGGATCATGCCGAAAGATGAATCCGAAAGAAACGTTCAGAACAGATCCAGAATCGATCATGGTTGTTGCACCACGACAACGCGCCTGCTCATTCCGCGTTATCAATCCGTGAGTTTCTAGTTGATAAACAAATTCCAGTTGTACTTCAAACTCCTAACTCACCGGACCTTATCCCTTGCGGGTTTTTTTTTATTTCCAAGAATTAAAACTGACCTCAAACGATAACAATTCGATGATATCGAAACGATAATAAAAAAAAAAAAAAAAAAAATGCGTTGGATCAACTCAAACAACTTAAAGCTGAAGTCTTCTAACATTGCTTCAAAAAGTGGCCGGAGTGATGGGATAAGTGCACGGACATCGGGCGGTGAATACTACGAAGGAGACTAATATTTAAAAAATTATTTGTTTGTTTAAATTTTTAAACACCTCGTACGTTCCCGGGCCGAAAAAAAAAAAAATCGCCAATCCGCCGCCGTATGATACGGATAAAGACGAATCGACTTACTCTTCAATCAATTTAATAATAATATGGAAAAAAAAAAAAAATGTAATTATAACGGTTCGGCGTTGTTCCGGGACAGCCGGGTTTAAAAGGTATAAAAAAAAAAAAAAAAAATGTGAATAAACCGGCAAAAATCGTGGCAAAAAGGTTTCGAGACTACACATAATGAATACCTATTTATTTTTACCTACCACGGTGTGGGGGGGAGGGTTTCGTGTGACGTTACCGCCTTGTATAAAAAGTACAAAAGTCTATAATGCTCGCGTGGTCCGCATATTCGCGATTCGCAGAGCTAATTAAACACGAAACGATATTAATTAACTACTCTATAACCGCCATTTCCGTCAAAAGATCTTTAGACATATTAATAAGTAACTGTACCAAATAAAATAGACGGTACATCGAGCCTTTGAACTACTTTTCAACTATACACTACAACTTCCACTACCACCACCACCACCACCGCCGCTGCTGCTGCTGCTGCCGTCGCCGTCGTCGTCGCTTTTCACTTGATTTCACCGTTGCTTATTTTATAATAATAATAATTAGTGCTTGAGAAATTGTATTACGAATATCTAATAACCTATATACCTACCTACTTGCGCGCCCGCATTTTACTTGTTACTTAGGCGGAATTGGTTAATTTTTTTTTTTTTTTTTTTCTATCTCGTCTCAAACAAAAAAAAAAAAAAAATTAAAAAAATATTAATTAAAATAACAGTGGAATCGTGAGTCGTGTTATTGTTTTGTGCGCGCGCGTTCCGGGGGAGAATATAAAATATAAACGATGATAATATGGTGCGGAAATAGCGTATATAGGAGACCGGGTGCGGGACGGGACGACACGGGCGAAACAAACGATATTTCAATTTGCGTTATACATTTTACTGCCTGTGAATAGAATGAAAAAAAATGGTTCATGGACAACGTAGATGTGGGGCTTGAGGAGGATGGCAGGGGCTCCGAAGGCGAGAGAACGCGGTAAGAGGGTAGGAAATGTTTTAATGAAAATTATTGCACTCTTTTCACACACAAATAATAAATAATAAACCAGTAGATTTTAAAAACTTACTCCGATTAAAATGTCGGCAATTCAAAATTAAAAAAAAAAAAAAAAAAAAAAAAAAAAAAATAATAATAAATAAAAAAGGTGATTGTATTTTCATGATGATGATGAACTCTTCCTCTGCCGAACACGAGACGTGAGTTATATACGCGTGACAATAGGAACACAAAGAGCCTTTAATTCATTACTTGATTACTTGTATATAGGAGTAACGTTATATAATAATATTATAATGGACATGGGCAAAACGAAAAGTTAAACTTCATTCTAAATTAATTTATAAAATAGATTAAAAAAAAAAAAAAAACTTAAATTAATTACAAATATATTATAGTTATGCGTTATATAACTAAAAGACAATTTAAATTTTAAACGATACACGAGTACTGATATGAAATATGTACATTATTTTAAAACGCTTATATTTCACTTAAAATTAATTATAACTTCGAGAAAAAATACCGGCAAACAAACACAGAAAATGTACTTCCCTTTCAGTTTGATAATAGGTCCATTCGCTCTATAATATTAAACTTAACAGCGTACAATATTGGTCCAATTGAACGCAAATCTGCTATGTCGTACGTTTGTAAGACGGAGACAGCACAGTAGCGAGTATCACATATAACGTTCTTAACTAGTTAAATTATACTTAAAAAATAATTGTATTTCTTATATATATAAGGTTCCATTGTCGTGTAGAGGAGGAGGTGTCCGATTTTCTATACGTGCATATCATAGCATCGTATCGTATAGTAAACCTAAAACTTATTAAATCCAAACTTCGCGAAAACAAAATTTTTCGAGATAATATTTTGATCTGCCTTAATTTGAGTAAGTCGTATAATGTATAGACATGCGCAAAAAAAATCAAAATACCAAACAATGTTCAATGACAAAAATAGCAGTATCCTCGAATTTTATTTTATTATTTTTTTTTTTTCAAATATTATGTCATCGACAAACACTGTCGATTGTGCAACACGCACAATGACAATTAAAATTCTAGTCAAAGAAAAAATATCAAACACTATTTATCTGGATAAAAAAAATGATAAAAATTGAATATTTTACCTTTATGTATATTTGTATATAAACATGTGCAAAATAAACTTTAATAGAATTAATGAAATTACTGTTCGGTCTGCTTGGGCTCCACGGGCTTCTCGACAAAGATATTAGCTACACTGTCTATACATATTTGTTTAAATTCTATAGTGTGCTTTCTGTTATTCGTATTATTATTACTTTCAGAGACGCCAATTATTCTATTCGGCGACAATGAATCGTCTACAATCGACATAAAAGTATTGAAAAAATCCATAGCGTCCAAGCAATTGTTCATCACCAACTGGTTCAGACTGTCCACGGTGTCGTCTTTAAGTGCATTATTAGCCCAAATGTTGAAATCCTTCGGAATAAGTTCGCCAATACCATGCGGTTTACCGTCTTCTATAGTTGTGATTTTGTAAACTAATTCTATAATAGTTACCTCCCTCTTAAGTTTACCCTGTATATCTAAGTATTTGTAAATCAGATCTTCAATGACTGTATACCAACCCAATGAATTACGCAGACCGACTAACGTAGTTTTTCCTGCGTAACGATTATGATTCAAGTACAGATTTAACGTTATGGCGTGCCGGTAAACATAGTTGTTAAATTGTCTGTTTAAATAGGCAAACATTGAGTTATAAAAAACTAAGACTGTGTCCCAATTCGAATTAAACGGTAATATTAAATAGTATACATCCGACAAGGTCATAGTGACGTTGTTTGCAATTATTTTCGTATCCCTTAGTTTGCTCATTGCAGCAGTATTGCTATACTTCACGTTGGTGAGAAAGTGTTTTCCACTCAACCAATCGAACGTAATCCACACATCGAAAATTGATGACCCATAGAATTCCGCTAGGAGGTTGTACGTGTCGCTAATGTATTTCATGTATAAACCCACGCAGTCCTTATTGATCAATTTATTGTCTATCCATATTCTGTTTGGTTTATACACATTCCACAGAAATTTGTTTACCATGGATGATAAAATACATTTCATATTGTACTCCACGTTACCACTCCTATTGTTCAGTACACCGGGGCAACGAATACGAACAAAATCTATGTTATCGCCGCAAAACGTAAAATAGTAGGTATACAAATCCACAAACACACGACTAATATACTCCCATGCGTACATAAGAAACAGCGAAATATGTTTGCATGTTTTGTCGAATATATTCGACATCCAAACTTCAACTAAATTGAAGTCGACAAATGTCGGTTTGTAATTTAAGTTTAATTCCTCAATGTATTGAAATATTTTAAATAGAAAATAATCATCCAGGTTTTTTAACGCGTGGAGTAATAAATGACCTACCTTGTGTGATGAATCAACTGTCATTCGCTGAATATCAAATAATTCGTTTTTAAAATCACATTCTTTTTGTAGGTCTTCGGTCATAAAAGAATTATTAATTTCCAAAAATTGGTTTTGGAGTAATAAATGGCTTTCATCGTTGTGTCCTTTTACATAATGATATTCTGATAAAATGATGTTAAAAATACGATAATTTGGCTGAGTATTCATAATCATATTCCTTTTATCGATTTCGATGATGCATTTTGATGCTTTTTCAACAAAATCTATACCCATGGAGAGTGAGCTGAATTCCTTTGGATTACCATTTTTCAATATATTATCTAATAGATCAACTTTGTCTCGTAATTCATAAACACTTTGAATTGTGCACGAAAAGATGTTATTATTATTAACGTCTGGGGTACAAATTTGAGCAATCAAAGCCGGCAAAGTGCGACATAGCATTTGATAACACTTACCTAAATTAAAATTCAAAGTACTTTCGGGCCCGCAAACATAGAGAAAATCCATGCACAGTAGAATAGGTGAACAGATCTTCATATATTCGGGATTAATATATATTTTTAATGATTTTTCGGTTCTATCTGGAACACTATATTTTCGTTTCGGCAATTTGAATATAATCATATTATACATTTGTTTTAGGATGTATAACAATTCTTTTTCAAAACATTTAAATACTCCATTTGAAATTACATCGTTTTGATAACTATCACCGTCTGGTGAGATATGCCTACAGGTATCGTCTGTAAGACATGTACCTAGTCCAAATATGTATATTGCGTCGACTAATTGTTTTTTATAATCCACTTCTTCATTTTCTAATACTGGTTCCTGACCGTTAATAATTATAACACATATTTTTAAAAATATTAACAGAATGTAAAATAACATATTGAAACGTTTTAACTTTGAATTAATTTTATTTAAATTAATAGAATATTAGTAAGAAATAATTAATGAGAATATATTCAACGATAGCCGTCTTGGTAGTTGGTAATATTATTATTAATTTTTTTTTTGATTTACATTTGTTGGAACACCTGAATACGTTGCAAAGATTATTATTTATTCAATATGTTCGTATTGAAATTATTATTTGCTTAATAAAATTAACACAATTTCGTTGAATATATTGCAACTATCCTGCTAAGTTTGAGTTTTACTATATAATGTCTAAAACGATTTAAAAAAAGAAAAAGATCTTTTGCAAAATTATACTGACCTTTTACAGAGGACGGCTAATTGTGATCAACAAGTTTTCTACTAAAAGACTAGATCCAATTATCATCATCAGAAAAAGTTCCTAGTATAGGTTAAGTTAAGAATCTTAGGTATTAGAAATTATTTCTTGTTAGTGTAGTTGGGCGGACATAATTCAAGTTGTATTGTACGTCTTATTATTAGGAAAAACCGAAATAATAAATCGGGAATATTTGAAAAAATTACTGGAGTTATTATTTCTTTAAATTTCTTCTATAAAACTATAATATCTAAATAGGTACCTCCAAATTCAATTAGTATTAGTATTTTATTTGTGAAAACAAACTGTAATTGATATAAAATAAAAGTTCTCTAGCTTCGATGAAATTTTGCGGTTATTATGATACTTTATACAATTATGACTTTGAAACTTACACGATACTACTGATAATGATCAGTAACAGTTTTAATCATTATTTTACACTATTTTTCACTTAAATTATTGTGGCTTGTTAGCAAACATTTGAATCATGAGGGTGACGAGAAGACAAGTATAATTTAATTTCTATTATTGATCATGATTTTTTTTTTCACATACTTTTATATGAGGGAGGTGGAAATATTAAATTGCATGAGCAACAGAAAATGGCAAACAAACACAGCGTGCTATAGACCCTTTTGCCAAACCAGTTCTTCGATTAGCTTAAGTTACCCTGATATTACAACTCCTATAACTTCGTTAATAATCCCGATTTAAATTTGTTTTATTAATACTATGGAGAGGGATTTGATTCCTCCCAATCAATATGGGCTATTCGTGCTTATTATGTCTGAGTAGGATATAAACTATTATCTGATAACACAATTGTTATCTCATTGTAACTCGAGCTAATAGGAGAACGTGATTGGTATAGGGTTCTCAAGCAAGATATGCTTTGCATGTATGCCGCCGAGTGGGACAGCTAGTTAAAAATAAAACAAAATATTTACTTCGGAATATAAACTTAAAAATAACAAAAATCACAAAATATAAATAGTAGCTAACCGACATAAAATAATATATAAAATTGTTAAATAATTACAAAGCAACTAATTTATTATCGATTAAGAAAGATATATATGTGTGAGTCATACTACACAAATATGATACATAATATAAAAAATTATACGCTGGGATTTAAAAAATCACTTAGTCAAGTTACTCGGGTACCCAAACTATAGTTGCGACCTTAGTTATCGCAGCATAAGCACTTCGCAACTGAAGTACTTAAATTATTTATTAATCGATTTATAATAGTTGGCTTCTCGACAAAGATATTATCCACACTGGTTTTACAGTATTCTCGATACACAATGTTATTATTATCATTGTGATTGCTAGTAGTATCGTTTATTCTGTTCGACGCCAATGATTCTTCTACAATCGTCATGAAAATATTGAAGAAATCCATAGCCTCCAAACAATTGTCCATTACGAACAGGTTCAGACTATTCAGGGTATTGTCTTGAAGTTTATTCAAAACCCATGTTAAGGACAAATTATTTGGCATAAAAATACACTGAGGTTTGTTATCATCCAATTCTTTAATTTGGGAAATTATATCACTATTAATTGCCCTGGGTTTGTTTATTATCGGTAAACTCAAGTATTTATAAAACTGTTCTTGGACGTTCTCATACCAAATCACCGATTCCTTCAGACGGGGCACCGTGGTACACCCGGCATAACGATCATGATTCAAGTACATGTTTAACGCCACTGCGTGCCGGTAGAGGAATTCACTAAATTGTTTGTTCAATGTAGAACAAATGATATTATGAAAAGTTAACACTGTGTCCCAATTCGAATTTAACGGTAGTATAACGTAGTACACCTCTGATAATGTCATAGTACCGCTGATTAAATCTGCGTTCGTGTTTTGGAGTTCGTCTAAATATTTATTGTTATACTGAGTGTTGGTAAAGAAGTGTTTCCCACTCAACCAATCATACGTTGTGAAAACGTCGACGTTATTTGTTTTATAGAATTCAACTAGAACTTCGTATGTATCACTAATCAATTTCAAGTATACATCCGCGCATTTCTTGTCGATTTTATTAATTTTCAAATTTGCTTGTTTTTTGATTTTTGTTTTAAAATTCCACAGCATTTTGTCTTTCATTGATTCTATAATACAATTCACATCGTACTGCACTGTACCACTCGTAATGTTCAGTACATTAGGGCAATTACGATAAACGAAATCGATGTTATCACCGCAAAACGTAAAGTAATATGTATACATTATCATATCAAAAATAATAGTATATTCCATCATGTATAAAAGAAACAGCGGAATATGTTTGCATATTCCATCAAACATTTCCGTCAAAAAATCTTTGATTCGACTATGTTCGATAATATAATTGTCTTTTAATTCTATTTTATTAATAAAATTATAAATGTTCAATATAAAATATTCCCCCAGATTTTTAAGCGCGTTGTATATTATTATTTCTATGGTGATATTCATTTGAGAATTTGGTGATTGATCGATTTTTTCTAATTTTATTAATGAACGACAATTATTTTTTTTTTCTGCAGTTATAAAATTTAAAACAATATTTTTTAAATTTTTGTCGAGATGTATTTTTGCCATATCCGTGTTGTCTAATTTTAACATATAAGATATTCTTCTACTAAAAGCGTCTTTTACGATATTAAAAATACGATACTTTTGATGATTTACAGTGTTCTCAATCATTTCTCTTTTATCTATGTTAATTAAGATTCTGTGTACCGCTTCAATGAAATCCACATCCTTAGAGTCGAGATCAAGTTTCAATGGATGATCGATTCCAGGTATATTATCTAATAATTTAATTTTGTTGCGTAATATTTTAACACTTTGTATGTTGCACGAATAGATTTTGTTATTAACATCGTCCTGCGTACAAATCCGTTTAATCAAAGCTGGAAAAGTTTGACAAAGGATATGATAGCACTTAAGTATTGAAAATACTAACGAACTTTTAGGCCCACAAATATAGATAAAATCCGCACACCCAAGAGTACGTGAACATATACTCCATTCAGGATCCGAATGTATTGTTAATTTATAATTGTCTGCTGGTTCTTCGGTTTTCTTTCGAATTACCCTATCTTCTATGTATAATCTCGACTTCTGATTATTATACATTTTTTTTAGGATGTATAACAATTCTTGTTCAAAACATTTAAATACTCCATTTGAAATTACACCGTTTTGATAACTATCACCGTCTGGTGATATCTGCCTACAGATATCGTCTGTAAGACATGTACCTAGTCCAAATTCGTATATTGCGTCGACTAATTGTTTTTTATAATCCACTTCTTCATTTTCTAATACTAGTTCCTGACCGTTAATAATTATAACACATATTTTTAAAAATATTAACAGAATGTAAAATAACATATTGAAACGTTTTAACTTTGAATTAATTTTATTTAAATTAATAGAATATTAGTAAGAAATAATTAATGAGAATATATTCAACTGTGCACCGATAGCCGTCTTGGTAATATTATTATTATTTTTTTTTTTTTGATTTACATTTGTTGGAACACCTGAATACGTTGCAAAGATTATTATTTATTCAATATGTTCGTATTGAAATTATTATTTGCATAATAAAATTAACACAATTTCATTGAATATATTGCATCTATCCTGCTAAGTTTGAGTTTTACTATACAATGTCTGAAACGATTTAAAAAAATAATAATAATTTATTTCGCAGAGTAGTACTGGCCTTTTACAGAGGAGGTTTAATTGTGATCATCAACTTATCGACTAAAAGACTAGATCCAATCATCATCATCAGAAAAAGTTCCTGGTATAGGTAAAGCTATGAATCTTTGTATAGGAATTATTTTCTTGTTTGTGTAGTTAAGCAGACAGTTATGCAACGCACCGCAGTCCGTCACTAAATTCCCACCTGAGAAGAGCGCACCGAAACAAATACATTGGAATTAGTACACTACGTTAGGTTTAAATATAGTGAATAATATTTATACAAGTATTGTTTTGTATACAGTTTTCATACTTGTTTATAGTAACTTTTTTTGATTATAATTGTTGATGAACACGTTTATTCCAATTCGTACAAATATTTAACTACTAGCGCCGGCGTTTTTTTAATTTTATGCCATTCGCTGATTTCCAGGGGCCTTCACGTTTTTGCGGTTGGCCTTGGCTAACCTAACCTTCTTTGTACTTTTCATCATAAGAAAAATCTGAGAAAACAAATCGAAAAAACAGGAATGTCTTACTTAATGATAAATTCTTTTTTTTTTTTTAGGTTTGGATTAATTTTTAGTGTAATTTATTTCCACCGAATACTATTAATAATTTAATCATTTTCTCTATGCAATACAGTCATAAGTATAACTTATTTTATTATAGGGCAATGATTTATAGTGGTGGGCTCCAGTACCATTTTTTAAAGTATAGTCGAATGCGGATGTATTTTCTGACAACAACGAAACATATTGTTTTTAGTGTAAGTGGCCATATCGTCTGTTTGCAACGCAACGTCGTCCTCCAGTAATAACCTGATCAACGCACATTAATATAAATAAATTGGGAATTATATAAAGTTTAAAATAATCATAGTTTAGTGGTATGTCCATATCGTAAGCAAATGTTTTATTGTACATATCGTGTAATATCTATCGAGAAGTATTTTTTTTTTTTTGGGCAATAATTATATTATATCTTTTACATGTGTGCAATACATATTTTTTATGAGACGAGAAAAACTGAGAAATGAAAATTATGATTTCCCTATAGGGAAATGTACAATTATACAATATATTCTAAAATATGAGAAATTGGCTAAATATTCTCTAAACCCTAAAATATGCTCTACTATGTAAAACATATATATATATATATAGTCTTTGAATTTCATAATTTACAATTCGTTCACATTTTTTACACCTGTTTAGCTTTATTAAGTCAATAAAAATATGCGAAAACCTAAAAATCCGCTCTCTAGTTATAACTATCTGTATTCTTTGATACCTGTTCTGTCATAATTTTGATATTAGAGTAAATTGGCCTATTATCAAATTTAATGACAAGGACTTTATTTATTACTATTTGGACGCCGGCCTTTTTTTTTTCCGAAATTTTAATTTTTAATTGATAATACGAGTATGTGAAATATCACAGTTTTAAAACGCTTATACAATACTTCGCTTAAAATTATAAACATTTCGAGAAAAAAAACCGACATAGATTGTTATCTACATAAAGAGAAAAAAATACTATGGTGGATATTTTTTAAAAAATATTCATGGTTCAATATATAGTAACTAGTAAGGTGTTTTTTGCTATTTTTCGTATCGGTTCGTTATTGAAATAATAAATACGTATAAGTGACGATTATATTATTTTATTGGTGAAAAAAAACCGGCCCATACGCGTTCCAACTATGAAATGCTGTACTGATTGCCGATTGCGAATTCGTCCGTGTACAGAAAAAAAAATTGTATAGCAATTTAATTGCAAAAGTCGTTGCGGTGTGGTTGTGTTATCGTGTTCCTACGTACTAGACGTTTTATAGACATGAAATTAGACTTACAGTTACCTCTACTTGTAAATTTCATTAAAATTTGTATAATGACATATATTTTGTTTATAATTGAATACAATTTTAAAACTGCACAAGTAGGTACCTGTACTTGGCTTGCATACGCATTTTGACATGAGAGAATGATATTAAAATAATTTTTTATTACCTATGGGAACGATCATACCCGATTATTATTAACACTATTGTTCCGTGCAAGGCGAATCAATTGGTTTCGTCTTAATATTATGATAATATAATTTGATTATTATTTAACTTTAATACAAATTGTTTTAGTATAGGTATATTAGTAGTTTTTTGCAATGATAAAGTAGGTGGGCAGTAAGCACTGCACAATTAGCGTTTTAGAAATGCACAATTTGTGTCGTACTGCACACTAGCTCAAACCGTGTTTTTCAATCCGGATGCGAACTTTTTTCTGCTCGGCGCTCCTATAGCTACTTACGGGATGAAAATGTTGAAAAATCGACGTTTTTCGTATTTTTTTTATTTTTTTTTTTTTTGTTCACGAGCAAACGATAATTATTAGTTTTAAGACTACCCGTAAACATCTGTTTGCGCATTATTATTGTGTTCCCGTATTATACGTCGTTATATTATAATATATATATATATATATATATGTCTATATTATGTGTATTACGTACAATGGCTGGGCGGATCGGTTTTTAGGGTTTTATGATTAAAAACGGCTGCGGTGGCGGCCCATTGTTATAAAGGGCTTGGCCAGAAGATTATGAAAACATCATGAACCGAATATTCTCATTCATTTCATCGCAGTCAGTCAGTCAAAAGTCTTTGTCTGCAATAACTCCCATTGTTGTTTTCTCCGGGCGCGGGCGCGCGCGCGCCCGCGCGGGGCTCCTCTACGTCGTGTCGGCCGTTGTTGTTCATATTCGTTTATTATCATTACGATTATTATTATTATTATTATTATGATTATTATTATTATGATTATGATTTCGCGTTTCTCGCACTCCGCCGTCGCCGTCACCGCCACCGGTGGAAACTTGATGAAGCCCCCCGGACGATTTCTCCGTCCGTCGCCCGCAATACCGTCGCGTATACGCCGCCTCCGCCGCCATTACAGCGTATACTACTACCACCCTTTTGGCATAAGACCGCGCTTAATCAGAAAAAATAAAATAAAATAAAATAAAATGGGAAAAGGAAGAAAAAGAAGGAAAAGAATAAAAAAAAAAAAAAAAAAAAAAACCCAGAAAAAAAAAAAGATATGAAACGGATTTCTTACCGCAAACTCCTGCAGACTATTAGCCTAATGGGAAGAGCCTCCCGATGCGTATATAGACAAAAGGCGCGTTTTTGTCGAGTAAAAACGCACTGTTTCATTAGACCGGAAATATACTAACAATAATAATAATAATAATGATGATGATAATAATAATAATACTAAAGGGAAAAAAGAAAAACGTCGGTGGCGATGAGGGCGGACCGGGAAATACATAATAATATGCACCGCCGGGAATTTTGCTAATTTCTCGTCGCGGCCCAAGTGTTTTTCCTCCTACGAGCAGTAGTAAATAATGTCCCAAGACGATGATCGTGTTTCTTTGAGCCGACGCAGTCAATGCAATATGAACGTCCGAACAACACTTCAATATTCGCATAAATATCAAAACGCCGATATCGTCTGTCTGCCGACGAAAAATAATCGCTTTCATATAATAAAACGCCCGTTCATAATACTATGGTTATTTTTACGCTTTCTATTAGTATCGGATTAAAAAGAAAAACGTCTTATTGTGATTTCTCCTTACGTATTATATAGTAGTGGGGGGTATTAAGTACCTACCACTACTGTTCTGTAAATGTTGAAAATGTTTCTTACTAGGAAAATAACGATATTATAAATTTATGAAACTGTGCCTATAATTGTGTCTGTCTGGTATACAAAGTGTTCACTTTTATTGATTGTATTGACTTGTAACCATAAAAGGTACGCAGAGCCACGTCTAACGGTTGAAGGGGAGGAGGGAGGGGTCAATTTCCCCAGGGCAAAATTATGGACGACTTAGGGGCGGAAAAATCTCAACTGATATTGACAGACAAATAGGTATTAAAAATTATAATTGTATCCAATGAATATACGCTGTTGAAAACATTACTTACATTTTGTGACAACGATAACAATAAGTTTTTCTTAATTTTGTTTCCATACTTAACACCGGGGGAATAAAATCACTCGAGCCTTTTAATCATATGTGTTTCGTTAAAAAAAAAATCTATTGGTAATTTTCTCAATGGCGGCATAATTTTTTGCAGCACTGTAGGGTATACGCTTACTATAGTTGCACTTATTTTTTGTTGTGTTGTTTTACTATCATAATATTAATAATATGTATCTCTATTAAAATGGTACATTTATAAAAAAAAAAAAAGCCAAACGTATTTCTCATGGTGGGTGGATCACTGTAGTAGGTGGCAGTGGCAGCGCCGGACAGGGCCACTGCCCTGCGCTAAAATGCCCGGCCCGACTGTAATTATAAAAATTGGTTCGTATATCATATGCTAAAATGAAAAAAAAAAAATGTAATAGCTCATTGCCATATAGGTACAATCATTATAGATATTGATGAAATTATTTTTAAGCAGTTAAACATTATTGTTGTCATAAAATAATGTTAATATAGTAATGAAACAATTTTAAGTTATAGTTATTAGCTCATATTAGTAGTTGTTGTTGGTTTTTTAGCAGGGCTGAAATCTCATTTTGACATGGCCCGACCTTATATAATTTTTGTCATACTATCGGCACTACCGATAAACGAATACAGTGGCGACACCACTGGTAGGCGGGGAGATCGGAAGATATTAAAAGATATTAATTAGATATTTATATACTAAAAGCAACGGTAGAGCATTACATCAGTAGTATTTGAATCTAGGAGGTGAACTATTGAACGTTTCAAAAAAAAAAAAAAAAAAAAAAAAAAAAGGTTTCAAGTAAAATGCGGCTGGCCGGGAATTCCGCATCTTTTGGTATACCGCGTGAACAAATCAGAGCATTTTTACTACCAGAAAAAGTGTTTTTCGAGAAATAAAACGTCATAGTGAACATAGCTCTTGCACCGAACTCAGAATCTAAAGTGTGTGTTGATGATAAGCTATAAGCAAACGTAAAATCTGATATGTAATAATAATCATAAGTATCATATTTGTATTCGCATGTTATACAAGTCGATCAGCTATCAGTGATAGTATAAATGTATAGTATTTAATGGCTTGGCATGTGAACAAATCCATTTGCTATATTTCTCCTATTACCTTGGTGATATATGTACGAGTATATTGTGTATATATATATATATATATATATATATATACAGTCAGGTATCGTTAATCCGAACACGGGTTAATCCGAAAGACGCGGTCTTTATCCAAACGGTCTTGAGAATTATTGCGTCACTATATTTAGACACATATTTTCCCATAGACCCGCTCAATAATAATAATTTAAATAATCGCGCGAAGAAATAATGAAGAAACAATTTAAAATGAGAAATAATAATCAAGACGTCTGTAGGACAAAGCATTTGGTCAGCACACAGGAACTCGTGTTCAACACGAAACAAAATAACTCAACATTTTAAATAAATAACCATGTAAATTAATATAATAATACTAGTTTTAATTTTAAATTTTGCAAATAAACTAATAATTTTTTTTAAAGTCATAGGTAATTCGAACGACTATTAACCGCAATCCCGTTCGGATTAATGACACCCTACTCGTATATTACAATAATTAATTACTATGTAATTATTATTTATTTCATAATTTATTATAAAAAAAAAAAAACAGTTTGGTTTAAATATTTGATAGGTATCTTATTTTCTCTCCGCGAGAAGATTTTATTATTTTTTTTATTTCCGCGAGACAAAAAAATTAAAAACATGATATTTCATCAAAAGCTTAGAAAATTCAAAAATATACAAGTTGTGTACGTACTACATATATATGTATTTTCCAATGAGTTGTGTTTAATCTTTTTACCATCGTTAACTAATATTATTAAAATATACCTATATAAAAGAACCTTTTGAAAAGAGAAATAATAATATGCGTAACGATATAGACGTAATAACATTATTTTAGTTTTTAAGAGCCTTTTGTAATATGCATCTATTGAAAAATATCTAATTACGTTAACTCAACTCCATTTTGCTGATAATTTCACTTTTATGCACGAGTATTTACACTATCATATTATTATTATTCTTTGTTTTCAAATAATTCATTTCGCCTTGACGTGTATAGAAGTTTTTCATATTGAGTTAAGTATAAAAGAAATAATGTTATTGAAATATATATCTTTAAATTAATAAAAAAAAAAACACGATACAATATAATCGGCTTTAAATACGTTTTTTTTTTTTTTTTTTTTTTATAAAAATTTAATTCGAGTTAATGGATTTTTATTTTGGTTTATTTAGTACCTATCGACATTTTATAATTAAAATAATTGAATACTTTAAAATTCGCCTAAACCGATTATTAATTAGTTCATATATTTTCGATTTTCTATATTTCAACAAATCATCAACATATTATTATGTTCTACGTTATTTTTAAGAAATTAGTATTATCTAAATCAGCATATTTTATAAAATGCTAGTTAACAAAAAAAAAAAAACACGACTTAAAATCGTTTATAAATACCTGTACAAATAAGAAATTATATACGCCAAGTATATGCACTCGGACTTATTTACTAAATTACCTACGAGTAGTCGAAACTTAAGAGGACATCAAAATTGAATTCGCCGTCTTCGACACCCATATACAGGGGACCCTAGTTACTATACTTTTCAATAGTGCGGAGTCCTGCGTAAACATTAGATTAAATATAACCTATTACATAGGTTGTAGAGAAGAACATATATAAATACCTAGCTGACCCTAATCTTAAGAGGCTGAATTTGGGGATAAAATGTAGATTTGGTACATCCCCAGATGCAATATGTTTCCTTGCCAAATTTTATCGAAACCAGCGGTTTAGGCGTGAAAAGGTAAAAAACAGAATTACTATCGCATTTATAATATCATAGGTACTTTTTTTTAGGGGGCGAGATACCCCCCAAAGAAAACTCCAGTCGGCAATCTTGAACTTCTTTCGCAACAATGCACATATCGTTTTACCAACGGCAACTTTTGTTTATGAAAAATAAATATCGTGTAACATAAGAATGATATTTTTATGTTAACATTAATGTGACTTGTAAGTACAAGGGTTATTATTGTTGTACAAATGTGAAATTTGAATTTAAAACCCAACAATTGATATCGAAGTTCAAATACAATATTTTACGAGGGGAAGGGTCAAAACCGCTGTTTTCGGTATGAATTTTTTTTAGATAACATTTAGTAGGAAGAGTAGGAAGACCTTTTTTGGCATAGCAAGTGTAGTCGGCAATTTTCAGATTTGTCACCCCTAACCTAACTCCCCCCTCCCCATGATTGTTGTCTTCGGGAAGACCCTGGGTATAATATATAGCCTTAAAACAAAAAATAATCTTTTAGTGCAGAATATTATACACTGCAGCGAATACTTATACATTTGTCATATTCAACCTAAATTAAAATCCATTTGAAATTCACAAATTAAAAACTTGTATTTATTTCACAGGCTTAAATAATTACAGAAAACGGTTTTGAAACATCGAATGTATTGAACACCGAATGTCAACTTAATTATAAACTGTTCAAAATTAATCATCAAGCAATATATTATAGTAACATGATATTATGATATATCATATTATAATACGTATATTATTAGACAAATTATAGCAATTATTATAGTTCAATAATTTCGATAGTACATATTAACGTGTATTTTGTTTAATGGGTTTTGTGCAATATGTAGGTGCCTATTGATGTTTTTTCGTTTAGATTTTTTTTTTCTTTATTATAGCAAACTTTTATATTAATCGATGATTATTATCGTACAATATTAACACAACAGATGTCCGTTGCCTTTTTTGTCAATGGTTTGTTTTGTCGTGGAAATGTTTTACAATGAACTCTACGTGATACCTACCCCTCTGGTCTTTTTTTTTTTTTAAAAAAGAATCTAAAAACATTGCGGCCAATGATGAATAGGATTAAGGACGGAGTATATATTATATAAATGATGAAAACGGATTGATTAAAATCACTACGGTGCACGTATGTAATTATTACTTGTTGAACGCATTTATTTGCCACCAGCCTTTCTTTTCGTGTCACCCCTATATATTTAAATTTGATTAATTTTGGACAACAGACCCCTACAACAACCCTCTTCGTCCATTATATACATTTTCAAAGGACACGCCTTTTATTTCGTTTGTCTATATATCGCTTTTCGAGAGAAGTATAATGCGTATGAGCGCAACCAAAAATAAAAAAATTACTTATAATATAATATTATAATGACGTTGGATACAAATAACAATGGTTCAATTTGGTTACTTGAACATTGTACTTGTTTATTGTATAATTTTACTAGATTGTGCAATGTTATTAAGTGTATTGTATATTAAACGCATTAATTCGAATAGTAAAATAAACATCGTGTCGTTATTATTACACATAAATGTGTACATTATTACTACGTTCAATTTAAAAAAAATTGTATTATTTTTAATTAAATACTACACTTTGTCAATCAACCTATTTAAAAAATAATAAATAAATAAATAATAATAATACTTTCAACTGGGATGTATATCATTTTAATATCGTTATAGTTCATTTTGTTGTTTTAAAAATTAATAATAATTGATCATAAAAAAAAAAAAAAAACTCACATGAAGAGATGAATAATATATATAATATGTTTATTTAATAATTTAAACCTAACGATGGTGTCACTAATGGATGGCTGCTTTCATCAAATCCATAATGTATATGATTAGTTAGACTTGGTGGCTTAGACATTTATTTATAGTTATCAGTATCGGATTTATTTATTGCGCATCAGCGGTACAGATTGTAAATTTTCAAATAAAAAAAAATAAAAATTAAACCTAACGTAATTATTGAAATTAATATTATTTTGAAATACCAAGGTAAAAATGAATTACATGTATGTATATATATATATATATATGTGTGTGTAATCACGAAATAACATGGAATTTTAGACGTGATTTCTAGAAATCTCATCCCGCGATAAAATATTTATAATATTGATACGTGCGTTAAAAAAATAAATAAATAATTATCTCCGTGTATTCTGAGTGTTATATTGTTTTTAATTATAATTTAATTAATATATGTATTGTTCGTTTTTACATAACAATTTATATATATATATATATATATATATATATATATATATATATAACGTATACTACGCATTACATCTGAAATCTGACCATTTGTGACGTCCAACGGATGGCGGCTGGGTGTCAGACAAAAGATAAACGAAAAATAAAAGAAAAAAAAAACCATTATTATTATACGTTTACTGTGCAATTATATTGCTTAGGAGGGAAACACGGGGTGCGACCGAAAGAAACGCCACCATTGGCCGAGGACCGTATCCAATGGGGCGTTTCCCGTCGAGCCGTACTTTTCCGGAGGGATGCTCGTATTGTCAGTTAAATTTCGAAATCATAATCATCCCCGTCTCGGTGCGCTATGGCCGGAAGTCCTTATTTATCGCCGTTACCGGGTGATCTTTTATCGGAATATATGTTCGGTAGACGCAGACAGGCAAGTTGATTAACAAACGTTAAAATAAAAAAATTAAAAATAAAATAAATTACAATTATTTTCTTTCTTTTTTATTATTATTATTTTTTTTTTTTTTTTTATTTACTGTTCCATACCGAACGATGCGTTTTTAATTTAACCGTGTACATTTTTCTGTTGTTTTTTTTTTAATATATATATATATATTATATTTTATTAATGTTATTATATGGCAATTAAAAATTATTATAATTTTTTTTTTAAAAAAATAGAGAAGAAACCGGACCACGTTCACTCCGCAACAGCTCCAAGAACTCGAAAGTCTTTTCCAAAAGACCCACTATCCGGATGTATTTTTGAGAGAAGAAGTAGCTCTTCGGATCAATCTTTCGGAAGCCCGTGTACAGGTCTGTGTTAAATATTTGAAATTTTTTTTTTTTTTTTAATTATAGTTTAATATACGCAGGCATACGTATTACGGATACGGCATATTAATGTGTTAGTATCGATAAATTATAAAAATAAAATCTGCAATACAATCATGAATATTTCCTCATTAATATTTGTGTTTATGTAATGATGATAAATATAAAAAAATTACGTTAATTATTAATTTTTCGATTAAAAAATAATAATAGATTATTTCGTGATATTATATTTAAATAATAAGTAAATAGTTATAAAAATGAGTACCGAACGATTAAAAAATAAATAGCACATTTAAATGCGTTGTCATATAAATTTAACAAAGTATGTTACATATTCGTGTATTTAATGTTATTAATTTTATTGAGCAACGTAGCAATCTACGGATTCCATTATTTTTTAAAGGAATAAGAACGGGAACTAATTCCTTTCTTTCGTGTATTAGTACGTATAATATCGTAATTCGTTCATTTTTTTTATATACTATGTTATAGAATAATATTTAATTTATGCTTCAACAACTTGTTATTAAAAAATAAAAAATAAAAAATATGTGAGGGAACGAGACAAAAAGCGGATTCCATTTTTTTAGGAACGAGGAATATGATAAATTTCTTTTGAAAAACCGGAACGAGTTTTTTCTTTTAATGTTAGAGAGAACGGTACGGATTTTTTTTTTTTTTTTTTACATGAACGTTAACAACACTGGTAAAGGCAGTTCAAATATTTAAAACACTCAATAATTTGTCCCTATGTTACGATTAGATTGATTAGTTTGGTAGTTCTAAAATAAATGTATAAACTCGTAAATAAAAACTTTAAAAAATATGAATTAATGAATTCAACAAAATGTAGTTATATTATTAAATTGTTATTAGATTATAATCGGAACGTGAGTGCTGTTATTCACTTAGTGTTTTATAATATTACCATTTTTGTATGTAATAAGTAACACGGTCGAAAAATTTCATACGACAACTACTCATACCTATCTAGGCATTCGAAATTATAATATTGTATTAAGATTACTTTCCCAGATTGTACACTGAAATATTATTTAACATTATTGCTTACACCTAAAAGATTATAGAGTGTTCGCTTGAGCCCTTGAAATTGGATCTACCAAATGCCATTGTAACAAAAATAATTTTTAATTAAGACATGACGTTAACGTTAATAGTTTGCGTTTGATACTTGTATATATAATTAATATAGTAATACAAGAATCGTATAACACATTTATTGTTTATCGAGCGACTCTGACGTAAAACTCGTACGAATAAGAACGAATTTCTTGTACGAATTTCCGTACATTTTTTTTTTTTTTTTTTTACGGGTGCCTACTAATATTTCGTAATATGTAATTATATAGGTGTGGTTTCAAAACCGTAGGGCTAAATGGCGTAAACACGCTCGGCTTCAGATCATCCAAGACGCTTGGAGAATTCGCTGTATGGGTTTAAACACGCAATCGCTTTTATTGGGCAAGTTAAATTCATATATATATATATATAAAAATCATACATCAATTCGCCCGTAACGCTGCTAAGTTCATTTTTTCAGGTCGTCAAGTGCCCGAAGGAACGGCTCGCTTAACGGATGAAAAAGGATCCCCGCCGAGGCCTCCTACCCAGTCGTCCGTCTCGTCCCCTACCCACGTGCCGGGAAGCTACAGAATGCTACAAAAGTATGGTTCTGATCAAACCATTTATCAAAATGTACATTAAAGTATTTACACGTTTATTATTGTTTTTTAGTTTTCAAGTAACAGAAAGACCACCGTTGACGACCGGACCGCCTACAAATGCGGTTACTCCCAAATTGTTCTGCCCATACTCTTCTACCGGTAAAATAAAATCACATTTAATTTTCTACGTTAAATTTGCACGAGCGTATGTAGTAAAACAACATAAACCAATAATTGATTTATACTTTGTAGTGATACAACTGATTATTTTTTTACTGAACTGTCCTTATTTCGAAATATTTAAACGCTGAATGACTGGGCGTCGTCCATAAATCCAAAATTTCCTTAGACTTCGGCTTCGAGGACTTATCGAACACCCGTATGTCCACCTATATTCAAAGTTTCATATCCTGGGTACCCAGGACTTGTCTTAAATACAATACAACTCCACAAAAGAAAATTAAAATTATGTTCAATTATAGATTTATATATATATATATATATAGTATAGTATTTTAGGAATAATATTTTAATTTTTAATGCGAATAATTAATTTGTATTTGTATTATTAATTATTTTCAAGTAACCTGTAATAAATTATATAGTCAACTAAATATTGTAGGTATCAGATAAATATGCCAGTAAGATAGTAAAAATACTATTTGTCTACATGAATTAATCGATTTTCAGAAGATGACGTTTCGAATAGACGGTTGGCTCATCACCAGGACGCTAATAGGTCTGATATGAACGGTAACCTATCTTTAATGGTGGGTTCTGTGGATTTAACATGCTCAAAATCTCGTCCTATCAGTCCCGAAGCAGAAAACGATATTAACGTCAACGATTGAATACATCACAACAACAACAATAATTATTATAATAAGAACTTAAAAATGCAATTTTACTTTTAGAAAATATTTTTAAGAACTAAGTTAATATTATTCACTTTTATTAATATCTAATTTAAAACAGTATCAAAATAAATATACTTAAATTATATCAAAGTAATATTATTTACTCTATATTAATGTTTCATAATAATAAAATTGATGTACAAAGTATTATATTATGAATACATAATGTATCTACTAAGTTTCTGAACTTCAGACAATTTCAACTAAAAATTGTTTAACCACCCAATTTTTTTTTTTTTTTTAAACACTATTTTCAAAATATATTAATATACTTGTATTTATGCATTTATCTAAACATTTTACACTTAATATAACTATAATTTTATTATGTTCTTAAATATGACCTAATACGTATTTATAATAATGGGGGGAAAAAAAATAGAATACAATAATTTGTTTTATTTTATTTCTACGTTTACATTGTGGTTTAAATTTAAAGAACTCGATTTTATTGAATATTGACTCCACTCGTATAAACCATGTAATATAAGTATTAGTTATTTTTTTATCGTAGATACGCTTCAATATTGTAGTATTATTTTATATAAATACGAATAATTGTAATCATTAAATTCGTTTAATTTGTAAAATTCTGCTTGTACCTTTTTCTATAATCATTAATCATGTACTTAAATCAATTTCTATTTGAATAAAGTATTATATTATAATATTAATTGACAATTTATTGTTGTTACAGTGGCCTGTGCCGGCCCGTTATATTTTTTGGGCTCGGCGCAAAATTTTACGAGACCCCCATATTATTTTATAGATTTTAAAGTAATTTAAAATAAGTTGGTTAAAGTTTATATAGGATATATTTGTGTGGAATACTTACATGGTATCGGTTGGCAAAGCCCATAGCCAATAGATAAATAAATAAATGGCGGGCACATCGATCATATTAATGCGTTTAAAAATTCGAAAATGAATAGAAACTTATCGTACGTGCCTGTTATAATATTGTTAATATTTTGTAACTTATACACTGGACAACCGTAAGTAATTTAACCGAAATTGAAATATGATGCGAGCTTTTATTTTTTTATTTTTTTTTTGTCTATGGTACGTAAACTATTCGATCAGAAATATTACATTTTTATCAAAACGCACGATATACGCAAATATCGATCATTATTGTAAAACAAATAAATATATATTGACAGGTGCCAACTATATAGCTGATCTATAAACCTTGGTCATCAACCAGGGCTCGTAAGTTTATTTTATATTTTGTGGTTTTTTTTTTTTTTTGCTACATGGGAAAACATACTAATTGAGGTACAAATTCAGTTTCTTAACAATAGTAATACAAATATAAAGTTTAGTTTGGATATTTTGTTATATTTGGCATATTATTTTGGTTTGCCATTTGATTTTTATTTGGTCTTTTTTAGGTTTTTTGTATTAACATAAGTTGTAATATTCAATATAGGACGAGTGTTGGTAAGTTCTAAAGCTTTTTTGGTCAGTTAGCTTTTTTTTTTTTTTGGTTTCTGTGTTTGGTGTTTTTGTTTCCTCCAACGTCCCGGCGACCAAATTAACGTTCATTGTATGCCTGTGGTGCGTGATTAGAATGTTGTTAAATTTTTTTGTATTATTATTGAAACGGTATAAAACGTATGACATCGTCTATAATATATTATTACAACGTGTTACGTGAAAGGTCGCCTCGCAATCGTATACCTATTATAATGTCTATGTATCACCGAAATAGTGAATGTAAGAAAGTGGGAGACAAGTGCTATAATATACATTCTAACAAAATATCACATTTCAAACTCGTTTAATATGCTGAAAACGTAATCATATTATTGGATCGTACATGAGAAACGCAAGAAGTAGACAGTTTGTTCAACAACGTCGTCGAACGTAAGTATAAAAATACACTACTTTGCGTTATTATCATTAGGTACTTAAATAACAGAGGTAGGTACGCGTAAAATATATAATATATTATATAAACAGTATTTTATATATATATATATATATAATAATAATAATTTTTCTGAAACTAAAAAAAAAAATACACCGTAGAAAAGCTTCTAATAATAGTTATTATTACATTCTTTACATTTAAATGTATGTATTATGCAACTATATTTATAAAGTAAGTGTACTATTATGATAATAGTATTTTAGTTTTCAAATGAAACAGGTATAGCTGTTTAAAATATTATATTTGTATTTGTAAAATGCATAAGTGCGTGTTTGTATTTATTATAGTTTTTAATGTAAGTGGTTTTTTTTTTTTTCTTATGTTTAAAAAGAATACAAAACATGATGGGTAGCTGTAAATTTGTTGTCAGCGCATTGCTGCTGTTCCAGTGTACTAAACACATTACTGCTGAAAACGATTTACCGTTCATCAGGTAAACCAAAAACTTTAAATCCGAAATGGCAACATATTATTGACTAAACGATACAAATTAAGAGAACAAAAAAAAAAAAAAATTTCTATTTAAATGATAAATTCAATTTTATAAAATATGACCGTTGACAGAGACGTTTAACATGTCGAATATACGAGTATAAAAACATAATATCATAGTTTAAACTATAAAACGATTGAAACACATGAAAATGTATCATAAAAAAAAAAAAAAAAAACTATTAAAATACTTACCCATATATATATACATATATTTTATTATCGATTTATACTTTATTAATTATAGTAAAACGTACAAATGCGTAAATAATATGTGTATTATAAGCAAATTTGAAAATGACAAAAATGGAAGTTATGGGATCGATGGGTCTTTAGACGTTTGCCGTTTAACCTGCGGTCATTACGGGTCACTTTGGCCAAGACCAACGATCGCGACTACTATCAAGTAACTATAAATTAAGGCAATGCAATTTAATATTAACTAAAATTGTATTAATCCAACCTCTATAAACTGTATAGAGATCCAGTAATCGAATTCGGACTTGAAAATGTAACATTCAACATGTCTTCGGTGGCCGACAACCCCGCGAAAGAATATATGACAAAAGTGTCTCTCGTTTTAATGTCTTCTCTGAAGAAACTTTGCGGGCCACAGTGTTCGCCAAACGCAAACAATCTGACCGTTCATATAACGACAATTGCTCCTTTCACTGGTCTTAAATGGTCAACGAACGAAAGTTATTCTCTAAACATATCCACTTATTGTAAGAAAACATTTTACACAACGTTTTAATTTTGTACGGCTTTTGCAATTAAAATATATATTATTATTTTTATTTTTTTAGTGGACCAAATAGCCGTTCAAATAACAGCACAAACCGTGTACGGGGCTAGACATGGAATGGAAACTTTACGACAACTAATAGCAACGTACAAACCTAATTATTCACACAAAACACTAGTAATTGCTAGAGAAGTGCAAATAATGGATGAACCTATTTACACGCATAGAGGATTTATGCTCGACACCTCGAGGAACTATTTCCCGCTATCATCAATCAAAAGAACAATCGACGCTATGGGTCATTCTAAACTCAATGTATTCCATTGGCACGCAACTGATTCGCACAGTTTTCCTTTAGACTTGCCTAGTGTACGGCAAATGGCAAGGTAAGACGTGATTATAATTTATAGTTCAGTTGCGCAATGTGTAGCCATGTCGGTGTTAATAAGTAAATAATAATGTATTCTAATATATTTATTTCCATGGGCCATTGTATTCTATACAGTATAACAAATTAAACGGTCATATAAACAATCGACCTGAAACTGTAAAAACGAGAAACGTGACAAGAAAAAAAAAAAATAATAATAATAATACTAACGAATCACCTACCTATATTAATAACTATTTTGTGCACATTTTAAATATCAAAAAGAGTACTCCAACAACTAACCGAGTTAATTTTGTATTTATTTTAATAACAGATTTTAAATATAACCACTTACATGACTACTATACAATGGCGTAATTAGGGCTAGATCATGGGGGGAGGGATCTTTCAAAATACAAGTAATTTTTTTTTAAAAATGTCATGACCTGATTTGAACACAATACATGTACAAAATATTTTTGTCAAGTATTTAACCTTAATTTAACACTTAATTTTAAAATAATATAACAATAAACTCAAATTTCTTGGTGTTAGAGCCAATTCAAAACATCATGGGTATATTTTTGTGAACTGATAACTGATCTCCAAACTCGTTTAATCGATTCTAAAAGAAAACATTTTTAGTTATTAGATATGTAATGATTGTTATATAAAATTTATTAATTCGCGTAGTAATAAGTAAATCACTCGATCACATAAACTATTCAAAGTGAGAAATGAGAAAACCCGGTAATAGCCACAGAATAAACACGGAAACTGATAATAAGTTTTGACAGTCATGTTGTCTACGAAAAAAAAAATCTATAAATCATTGTTGTATAACAACACAGATAACAGAAATCGTCAAAATTCAATACAATTGCTTGGTTATTGTTTTGAAATAGTAGAATTAGTAAAATAAAGGCTACGGAACACCCTGATCCCTCCCCATGATTACGCCACTGCTACTATAAGTATTTAAAACATAAATTATTATATTTATTTTAGATACGGCGCCTATAGTCCTGAAAAAATATATTCATACGAAGAAATCAGAGATCTCCTCGGGTATGCGTTGGTCAGGGGCGTTAGAATCATTATGGAAATCGATTCGCCGGCGCACATGGGTTACGGTTGGCAATGGGGTAAAGAAGCCGGCTACGGGGACATGGTCGTGTGTCTGGGCAAACACCCGTGGTGGGATTATTGTGTACAGCCGCCGTGCGGACAGCTTAACCCGCTAAACAATAACGCATACGTGTGGTTGGGACGGATATACAAAGACTTGATTGACGTATTTCCCAAAGGAGAAACGTTCCACATGGGCGGCGATGAAGTAATTCGTTTTGCGTGCAGTAAAGTCGAATCCGGGGAGGGGGGGGGGTGGTGGTGGTGGTGGTAGGGAAATCAAATCAAATCGATTTCGAATTTTAATATCGGTTTGTTTGAATACAGGTCGCCATACAGTGTTGGAACACGACGGTGGAAATCGTTGACTGGATGCGGGCCAACAACCGGAGCCTGGCCGAGAACGCCTATCTGGATTTATGGTCCGAGTTTCACAACAAAGCACTGAGCGTGTACGACAACGAGGCGGGCGATTCGGATTCGGACATAATTGTTTGGTCCAGTGGCTTGACCGAACCGCACATCATAGAAAAACACCTCGCCAAAGAACGGTATACCGTAGAAGTCTGGCAAGGAAACACGGTGTCGATAGATTTGGCGAATTTAGGGTATAAAGTAATCGTGGCCGTAGAAGACATTTATTATTTGGACCACGGACTGAGACCGCCGACGACTTATCATTCGTGGAAGGTTATTTACAATAACAAATTGCCGACGGTTAACAATCCCAATCTTATCCTAGGGGCTGAGGTAACGTGTGAAAATCCTTCTGAAATATTATATACACAAACCGGTGGCGTGCTCAGCTTTTTCCTATGGGTGGGGATGAAGTGTATTTTGTTTTATTGACAGTCATAAACACAAATTTATATAAAGTAATTATTGATGTACGCGCATAGGTGGAAATGGGATTGGGACTTGGGGAGGGGCTAAGTCACCCCAAATATTTTATGAGCCTTTCAAAAAAAAATAAAAAATAGTTTCTGTTCTATAAAATGATGTTAAAAATGTTAGCCCCCCACCAGAAATTTTAATGAATTTCCGCCTGTGTGTACTACACATTATATATGGGTAGGATAGTATTTTAGGAGTAGGTTAGGTACAATTTTATGTCCAAATGTACGTATCTATATTTTATACTAATATTAAAAAATTAGCTAGCGAACATCGTGACACTAAATTTTTATATATAGATATACAAATAATTATTAATATTTTTAGACGTGCATGTTTTCCGAATTTGTCGACGACTACAGCTTGGATATTAAAGTATGGCCGAGAGCTGCGGCTCTAGCTGAAAGATTATGGGCAAATCCGTCAACCGACGCTTTGGCCGCCGAATATCGGTACGTGCCTATTTTACTACCGATTAAAATTCGTATTGAAACCGATAGAGAAATACTAGAATATATGATAATGGCATTTCTTTTCCCCCCCTAGGTTATT
Organism: Tuberolachnus salignus; assembly: GCA_956483605.1. NCBI lineage: Eukaryota > Metazoa > Arthropoda > Insecta > Hemiptera > Aphididae > Tuberolachnus > Tuberolachnus salignus. The sequence goes on from OY101433.1 coordinate 15,331,803, forward strand.
GCAACACCGCGAAAGACTCGTAACGCTAGGACTCAGACCGGATAGGACTACTCCGGAATGGTGTAACGATCGCGAAGGCGAATGTATTATTAGTTATTAATCGTTTAAAATATAAAAATGCCGGTATTGCAACTTATAAGAACTCGCATTTGTCATTTCATGTTCTGTACAAATGTTCAAAATTGTTATAAAATAATCGCGATTGAAATTGTCATAGGATACCCATGTGTAATTGTTAAGTATTTTCGCCGAACAATTACGTTGGTATAACATAAAACAAAAAATAATATATAATTCTATAGTTTGACAAAATGTGTTAAATCAACAATTAATGTCCACTATATCAATGTGGTACACAATCACACGCAATAATACTCGAATTATTACATTATTATTCTAAATGAATAAATTATATGACATACACACCTATTTTTTATTTTTTTCTTTAATTTTTCTTTAATATTTTATATGTCTAAATAAAATGGTGTACCTACTTTTAAAATATACATTTCGAAATATTACCAATAATATTGGTTACGGTATGTAATAATATTAATCATTATGATACTGTGCGAAAATGTTTACTTGTTAGCCGTTACTATGATGCGCAATAAACTTTTAAATACCCACCGTAAGAGGACGTGCTGCCCGCATAGTCTCAGTCCAACTAACGGGGAATATAGTAAAAACCTTCTTGCGCAGACTGCATTAATTCGGTTAATTTCGGTTGTAGAGTAATAGCGCCTATCATAAAACTAAAAGAGGACGACTTTCCGGAGGACATGACGATGTGTTTTTTTTTCTTTTTTTTCCCATTATTTCAAAACAACGTTCAATATACATCGATTAGAAATAACGACTATATTAACATTTTTAAACCACTGTAACTTATTAAAAAATGAATTTAAAAAAAAAAAAAAACTGAACGTCCTGCCCTCTGGAATATTACTTCTCTTTAATTTTGCAATAGGTACTTTTACTCTAAAACCAAAATTAAATGAGTTCTGTGCAGCCTGCGTAAATACGTTTTGCTATGTTCCCCGTTAGTTGGACTGAGACAGAAAATGCGGGTAGCACGTCCTCTTAATATGAGGTTACTGTTTTTTTTTTTTTTTACCTCATTGTAGAAACTAATAAACATTTTTTTGTTATTCAATGATTTTAATTTTGTATTTAAAAAAAAATATATGTACATATATATCAATTATAAGTATTACGATTATTCACAAGTAACGATGTCATATTGTATAGACAACGTAAGAACAGGAACGGTCAAACCGGGGGGGGGGGGTATTAGGAGGATATATCCCCCCATGACTTCATTTTTCTTCAATAAATATTATCTATACGTTTATAAAAAAAAAAAAAAAATGGAAAAGGAAAAAAATATTGAGGTATTTAAGAGAATGAATACTCAAAAACCAATATGGAATACGCTGAGATTGAGACGAAAAGTATGGGTTGGACACTTAATAAGGAATAGTCCTTGGACAACCGCATTGATAGAGGGAAAATAGAAGGGAATGCCTAGAACACCATTCTTAAATCAAGTGATGGAAGATTCCGGTATAGGAATATACAGAAAGCTAAAAATAAATATAGGCGACAGGGGAAATGGAGAGAGACATCAGTAATTAGATCATTTATCTAATCTTCGGATCATAAAGAAAAAAAAATAGGTACCTGATCTTTGTCTGAAAATAAGTTTCAATGATAAAAATCAAAACTAAAACGAAAATATTCCGAATGGAAAGGTCAAGTTTCAAAATGAAGTAAACGAATTATAAAATCCGAATTGACGAGCTTATCATACCACTAGATGGAGAAAAAATCAGTTGCAGTGCAACTTGTTCGACTTTTCAACCTAACCTCCTCTAAACCGCTGCCGAGGTTTAGGACGATATTGAGGTCTCCGTTCTGGAGAACAAATTATACAACAATAATGTTTTCCGTGATATTTGATCATTTTAAACTCAATATAGTTAATCGCTAGCGTTGATATAAAAATGAGATTTCGTGATATTATGTCGTATACGTTCAAAATTTAAATCAATCTATAACTACGGGATTTGTCCTATATTAAGTGGATTTTAATATGGATATTAATATGGAAAATTATTCCTTTTACGCGATTATATTGTCCTCATCAAATTGCACGCACTTTTACCGAAAACAAAATGCCGTGCGCGCGTCCGATAAAATAGAAATGAGATAATTGTGTTGATGTCTGACAAATTGAAATATTTCGCTAGATTGAGTTGTACGGTCATCGTTACCAATCCATCGTGTTATTATGCACCCGATATAACAATTGAACACACAAAAACGTACGTTAGAATGGAATTTGCGAAAATTGGTTAGAAAAAAAAAAAAATTATGTAACTCTGACACTGGTGCTCGCGGACGGACGATCGTATAATGAAACCGGTACCAATGGTGCCCCTTCCATTATAAAATGGAACTCAACAGTCAACCGGCAAAACCAGTACGGTTTGTTGAACAATCTTAGTTTGGAGTCTACGGCTAGAAGAGGTTCGTGAACCGGGTGTCCGCAATAAAAAATTTATAAAAAAAAAAAAAAAAATTTAAAAAAACGTGAAATACACGGTAAGTAATTTCGAAATATTAAATTTTAATACACTTTTGTCGGCAAAATAAATGTTTTACAAATGGCTTTTATACATAGTACGCGTTTAATGTTTATTTATTTATTTTTTTTTTTTTTTTTGGTTTTACGTCGACATTTTAAATGTGTATGTGTACGATAGAATGGTGTTGTGTACGGTGACCACCTATATACCAAATAATACATTCGAGAACAACTGTTTTTATTCAAAATAGTCAGTATAGTCGACTTGTACTATTCAAAAAGAGTTATTTAAATTATAGTTGAGCGCATTGTCGGGCGACGAAGTGTTTTCAAACGGAATACGACGTTTTCGAAATAAAATATTTCGGCTAATCCGAGATATGCGTGTATGCCGTTTTTCAGTATCTCTATTTCAAGTAGGTATCGAATAATAATATCAAATAACCGCAACTAACAAATATCTTACACGGAGTTAATATCACCATAGGTGTGTGTGTTTTCAATTGTATATTTCCGTAAGCTTCGGTAAATCTGTCTGCAATTAGTAAAATCGATTAACTTCACCGTGTAGATTTAAACAACGCCCTATAGTATTCGCAGTTTGTTTATATGGTTTTGGTTTTAACACGATTCGTGCGCGTCCATTTTTCGAAAACTATTCAACAACACTAAGTGCGTCTAACCGGACATCAGAACAAATACACGTACTAAGAGTATAGGTATATAAATAATATATTATGTGCAAAATATATGCAATGCATATAAATAATAAAAAAAAAAAAAAATTGAGCAAAACAAAACCTGTAGTATTATTATATGGGATTGTGTGTAAATACGACCGGTTTCGATTTCAAAAAAAAAAAAAAAAAATCGTCATCGCGTAATAGATGAGCAAATGCGAACAAAATATAATCGTACCCATGTAGTATAAAGAAATAATAATCCAGTTTTGTTTCGTTCTTTTTCTACATAGTTTTTTTTTTTTTTTTTTTTTTTATTTGTATATACGTACACGTATATACGAAATATAAATATATATATATATATATTTGATATTTTATCGAGTATTTTTATAGTATCTAAAACAATTTTTGTTTTTTTTTCATTTATATATATATATATATTATATTATATACGAGTATTTATAGATAACTCGTTTTATCGTAAACGGGATAACGTGGGACGATCGAATTTTTTTTTACTATAATTCTTTTAATCGTTTTATCAAAAAACCGGTTTTGTATATTTTTTATTATAGATTCATAATAAATAATATATTTTTAAGTATACACTGCGGCAGCGCCGTCCAGTATACAATATACAGTTGGATCGTCAAATATCCGCACTAATCGGGACTGAGGTTTGTGCGGATAATCTTAGAAAGATACCTGTAGAGATTGCATGGGGTGGGTCCCTAGTCCGGATAATATCCGCGGGTATAAGTAAATCACCAATAGATCGCAAACGAAATTTTATGTCGGGCTACGATAACGGAAGTTTGGTTGGGCAAGTCACCCATTTAGCTTGTACCAGCCATCAGCGTGCGTTTATTCGATCGTAGCTCGTGTACGGTGTTCTATAGTGTACACCATGTTGCCCGTCACGTGATTTGGACCGAAAACTACTGAAAAACGGCTTGGGAAATATTGGTCTTTTGCAAAACATATCCCCCAGAAAACGTAATTTAAGACGTATAAATAAAAAAAATATTTACGCCGTAATGCCGTGTGCCGTACGGCAGACATAAATAGAAAACGATACCGCATTGTTTTACCTAATTGTCTGCGAAACCGCAGTGTACAAATTTTATATCGCTATTTATTTTTTTTTTTTTCATATTTGAAGTATTTTCGATTTGTTTAAGTTTTGCCCGCTATATTTTGCATAACATATCGATTTATTTTGTATTTTTCATAAATAGTAGAAAAAATGTATCATTTATGTCCATCATTTATGACCATCATTTATAATCCACAAGAAAAATACACATTTTCGTTTCATATTATAATCTGTTTTTAAGTAGCCCGGCGTGTTGGCCCATCGGACAGTGTTCAAATCATCAAATCGAACACAAAACTGAATACATTTTCTTTTTCGCTATTTTTCATGTTTTTCTTTGGCATATTACTTTATTTCAGTTAATTTTAGTGCTACAAAATCCGAGCCCCGGTCATAGGTTTCCCTTATGATTATATAAACGGTATAGAAAATCTGTAGCAGGATTTTTATAAGTGTTTAAATTAATAATGTTTACGAAACTCGTAAATATCACGGCCTTTTTGCGTACCACAACCTTCTACTATATCAAGATTAGCATTGCTCATATATTTTCCATTTAGGCGGATAAAATGTTTCGTATGAATCCATACGGTTTTAAAATGTATTTTATAAGATTTTACAAAAAAATAAAAAAATTACTTGAACAGCAATAGCGAGTAAAACTTTACAGAGGGAACATGGAAAAAGTAACATTTTTCAAATTTAAAATAACCGTATAAATAATAATTGCACAAAAAACCAACAGTCAAGGTTTAGTAATATAATTTGTATAATTTTTTTTTTTTTTTGGGGGGGGGGAGATTTTGGTTGGGGGCAATGCACTAATGTCTCCCCCTCCCACTAGTATCCGCGTCCCGGACCCGTATCATTTACTCATGCCGTGCCGTGCGTTTAGTGTTTCGTAATGTTCTTTTTTTTTTATCAATACTATTTTTTATCAGTATAGGTAGACGCCCATACACAAAAAAAAAAAAAACAATGACATTTTTTTAAGGAGGTGTATTATTGTTGTTGTGTTCGTAGCGCAATTCACACGGTTCGGAATAGTAATTTCGAGATACCGCGCACGGAATAAAAATAAAAAATAAAATAACTAATTATGTACGTGAGGGGCACGCATAATCTATTCCGGCGATAAGTTCGTGGTATAAAATAATTAATAAATGCGTTAAACGACGAAAACAATTTTTTTTAAAAAAATTTCTAAAATCTATAAAAAAAAAAAAAATACGTGTTTTTCGCGTCAAATTCGTTTGGAAAAACGAAGCGATTTGCGGCGATCGTCACGATATTCGTACGACGAGGGAGGGAGGGGGGAAATGGTGAAAAATCGAGGAAAAACAAAATCTGGACGAACGACAGTCGATTTCGACGCAAAACAAAAATTGAAATTTTGGACATTTTGAATTTCGTTGCGACTCCGCATGTCCGCGTTTTCTTCGAGTTCTCGATCAATTTTTTTTTTACGAATAAATCCTTTTCCCCATTGTCCTTTCGCGCAATCCAATTGAAGTTTTATTAAATTTATAAAAACGTACCGGAATCGTTTAAACGCTAACGGCACGCGCGTATTTTACGCACGGGTGTAATTCAACGGCAAACCGCAATTAAGACAACGATAATATACGATATAGATTTTTTTATTTCACAATTTACATACACAATCTATACAAATTAATGCACAATAAACGTATAAGATAAGAGACTATACATAACATGAATTTATTTGAGTAAGAAGCCACCCATTAATGACACTTAGCTTGGCATAAATATTATTTATTCAGGGAGAGACATTTTTATTTTAAATGGTCACGACACCATTTCCTTTTGAGTCTGCGTTGTGGATTTCCAGAAAGTGTGAAGGTATGCAATTGCCTAACTAGTGGGTTGGGGTGAGGTTTTCTAGTTTTGCAAAAAACCGTTTGTAGAATAATTCCGCTTCCGCTATAACAGGTGTGATACCTAGATCTTCGTGGAGAGTTAAATTTGAAACAAAGAAGGGAGCGTTAGTGATTTTTCTTAAAGTAATATTCTGAAAGACACTTGGTCACAGACACGGTCTTTGCCCAAATGTTTCGGTCAATAATATACCTATCCCACCCCTAGATGCCGTTAAATATTTAAGTTTAATTCATGACCAAAAATTAACCCGGAACACACATATAAAAACTAAAAGATTGATCCTTAACGCTCGATCTAGATCACTAAATAACGTTATTATCAAAAATTAAATATACTAGCTTAAAAACCCAACTAATAATTTACAAAACTCTCCTAAAGCCTATATGGACATATGGAATACAACTCTGGGGATCGGCAGAAAAATCTAATTTAAATGATATAGATTAACTGTAATTTACAATATTTTTTTTATTTTAATTTTGTAATTTTTTTCGTTTCGCGCCTAAATGCGTCAGCGTCAAAATTGCATGTGTCGTATTATATTCCATTAGAGTTACGTGTACTGGTAGTTTTTTTTTTTTTTTTTTTTTTTTTTTTTTTTTATCGAAGCCGGGCCTACAAATTGTTTAAACCGATAAGACAATAATAAATGGGAATCGTTAAAAGACCGCGGCAACTGCAACGGCCAGTCGTATTTTTATCGAACCGATTACACGGCGTTTGTGCAATCGGCCGGCATAATATTTTATTTTCTATAACGTACGAAGCACCTTCTAATAAAAGATACCATTCAAAACTCCTTTATCATCCCGATCGTCTTATATCTAGGCACACTATCGATTCCTGGCAGCCCACCGAGGCGGCTAAAAAGCAAGTGGTGTAGAGACCTCCTTAGTAATTAATAAAAAAAAAAAAAAAAAAAAAAAATATTATCAAAATCTTTAATTAAATCATACGTCGGGTAGTGTCATCCCTGGGGGGGGCTTCTCCCTTCAAGTTTTATCGTGTTATATATATTCTTTTATCACATATTCTTAGTGCACAGATTGTATATATCACGTAAAAAAAAAAAAAATTGAAAAAATAACGTACGACAGCGTAAAATAATGTTTTTTTTTTTTTTTTTGAATAGTCATAGGCATTTTTATTTAGTCTTTATAGATACCGTGCATAATGGGTGTATAAATATTAAATAATACAAGAGTAGTAAATTTACATGAACATGTTTGGGGTTGTACCGAACATACGTATTAGGTTCTTAGCCTAAGTCACTTAAACTAAATCGTACAAACGAGTTGTCGAGAAGAGGTTTGGCGGCCCGCATCGGGGTGGATGTACACCTCCAACCGCCAATTCACGTGTTTGTTAGCGAACTTTTCGATTTCGATATCCGTCATATCTTCAGGCCGCGGTGGTAAAACGAAGTGTACACATTTTATAATACCCCGGTATAGTGTTTTGAAATATTGTCTCATCACGTTTTCTGATTGTGCGCGCATTGTTCGTCTCCGGACGAGACGAACGAATATATTTTAAATGTCGCGACGTTAACGACAATACAAGTTCGACACGTCACAACATGTTCAGTACGATAAACTCGATAAATTGGCCAGCCCCGGATATCACCAAATTTTTCGAAAATAAAAAAATTAAAAGTCATTCGTTAGTTACTTTTTTTTTTTATTATTTTTTCTTTACCGAAACGTAACAATACGAATTCAAATGGAAATAATTGTAGTCCTAATCGAGATAATGTAAACTACACGAACTCTGTCTACGTCAATTATCGTTCTACAATAAAACATTATCGCGAGTTGTGATTGGAATTTATTGTGGCGCGAATTGAAAATTTCGGGTGCCAAATTAAACGTCCGCTTTTGAACGCGAGTAGTACGCCCGTAAATTTTTCTTGTTTTTGTTCCGCTCCAAACGTTTAAAAAAAAAAAAAAACGATTGCCCGGCCAACACGAATAATACCGGCGGGGGGTGCGGTTCGGGCGCCGTCGACGGACGGGGGGAAAGAGGGTGGCGGCGGCGGCGGCGTAGAAACAATAGGAGACGCTAACGAACTACGGGCGCGGCGCCGCGACGAAAAGAAATTTAACGAGAAAGAAAAACAAAAATAATTAACATAACAAACGTGACCGTGTCGAACGACAATCGGCGTTAATTTGGACGTTAGTAACGGACGAGAAATACGCGCGGTCATTGTTTGCGGCCGGCCGGCGGTACGGCGTGCAGCGGGCACGAGCCGTCGTCCTACTCCGCGCGGGCGACCGCCGGTCCGCGTCGTTACCGGCACAAACAAACGACCAACGGACAAGACGCGAACGCGCAGAAGGTCGACGAGAACCTCGGTAGAGTTTGCCGTCAAGTCCCGGGAGTATTATTTATTCATCCGGCCGTTTCGTCTCGCGCGCATATAGCGCCGGCGGGGGTGTCCGCGCGGTGGGAGGGCGGGCGCGAGCAAGGGACGGACGACGACGCCAGAGTGCCGGGGCACCGCGGCGGCGTCGTCGGCCGGCGCGTCGTTTTGCGTGTACGCGGTCCCTGAAAATACGCAACAATTTTTAACATCTCGCGCGTTCCGCGGCGTAATCGCGACGCGCCAGGGTCCGGCCGCGACTGCTACACGCACTGTACGGCGAACGCGAACGCAGTGCGCGGCGGTCGATCGATACGCCGTCAGTGTAATCATATTATTTGTGTCGGCCGCAGCGCGAACACCGACGACATGGCGTATTATACTTTTTGCGTTTTGTTGAAGAGACGGAAAACGATGGCGTGCTGCTTGATGATGGCCGGCGTGATGCTGTTCGTCTTGACCATGACCGCGCACCGAAACCACGCCGAGGAACACGGCAATTCCCGATACCATCTGGTGTGAGTATTATTATTTTATTTGGTTTCGTTTTCCGCCGTAAAACTACGCGCGTACAATAATCGCGTTCCAAATAATCGAACGGCCGGCCAACGGTCGAGGCCGTACAAAATTGAATTGATAAAATGATAAATAGCGGCGATAGCGGAACGCCCCGTCGTTTCCACCGTGGCCGGGCACGACCATAGATAATACGGCCTTTACTATCTACGGACGCGACTGCCCGGCACCGAGGATCGTTCGTTCCGAGATTTTCGGCGTTCGGCAATCGGCGCGGTGTCGTATCGCGCGCTCAAGGCCTACCGTTGTTTATCAATGGCGATAACGGCGGGCGCCGTCGAGTGATAACAATTATTCCGACTCGCGGACGTGGTAACACTGTTCTCCGCCGTCGACGCGATCTGCGGCTCCCCACCCTCCCGTTTTATTTGTATATTAGACGAGGTGATAGTGAAGCATACTGAAAGCACAAGCGTCTTTTATCAGATCTTTTTTTTTTAACACAATTACACTATCACATAAATTACCTTATCACAGTGTCATAACATAACAAATACAGAATCATAACATTCGATCGTGGTGTTCCTTGCGTTTAAATTTTACCACTAGCTAAAAACTATTTTTTTAAATTACTTTAAGTGAACATTAATTGTAGAATAGGAATTGACTACTTCAATACGTATTTACAACTAAAATTTAAGGGATACGTGCAATTAAAATAACAACTGGATCGTGTAAAATATGTTAACTAATTAGCAGCTTATATGCACGTAATTTTATAATTGTTAATAATATTCAGATAGCTAACTTGGCTGGTCAGGTTAAGTGGTATACTTTTATGTATATTTTTGTAATTTACAGTTTCAGTATATATGTATATAATTTCGTATTATTTATGTCAAAATCAATTTTTATGTTACGATTCTGTGAAATGGCAATTTATGTGATAAAAAAAAAAAAAAAAAGAGCTGATAAAGGCGCTGTCTCTAGACGGTCGTGTACTGGAAACACCGACCAATGTGATAATACGTAAAATGATAGTTGGTCCTCTCATCTCGAGGCTCTTAAAAAATTACTGCCCCCCACAAAATGTCGATATTAAAACCCTGTGCACCCGTACCATTGTCATCTACCCACTCGTAACTGTTTAATGTTTTTGCAAAGGGCAATTTTTTTGTACCGGTGCGAAACGAAACACGATAATATCAATTCGTAATCGTATTACAGTTACGTTTAAAATGATTGTAATTGTATGATATTCGGTGGCATAGGTGCCCTTAGATTTCATAATTTACAATTTTTAGACACGTTATTATTGCTATTGCTTACTTTCAAATAATTTTAATATTAGAGTCACTCGAATACGACAAAACTACGAATGCCGGAGGGGATGTATTATAATAGACATTTCATCGTTTGTTACGGTTCTATTGTTAAACACGTATAGGTATATAATATGTGTCCATTGAAACGAGTGCATATCTTTTAATATGCTTGCTGCTTTTTTTTTTTTTTTTTTGTCTGTCGGATATTATGATATTTATTTGGCGACTTGTTTTATATTATAATATGTGTCCATTGTCGTTTACGTTTCTATTGTTTAAGATTTTAAAACGGGTCGGGCAGGCGCCGCTATTAGTATTATACGAAAATGCACACGCGTCTTGTATTTTTATTTTTTCTCTCTCACTCTCTCTCTCTCTCGGTAAACATGTATGTATAATATCGTAGCCCGAGAACCGTTATGGCCGCCATGGCCGATTTCCAGGTTTTCCCGGGAAATTTTCCGGAAAAACGACAAACTGCAATATTCATATCGTCCGTTGAACCGCGATAATTTCGCATTTTATTGTGATTTTTTCGCACTTAAAAATCGATGATTTCACCGGCAATACGCGTTTCGAAGTATCCACCCCAAGACGACAAATGCGATTTTTAGAAAATGTCGGTCCGCTTTTCATTAGCCAAACTAACGAACCGATAAAAACCAAATGTTGTAAATTTAAGTTATGCGCCCTCGTAAATCACTAAAGTGGTAGGCACCTGACTCGCCCGATCAAACGAGCATTACGACTATAACGATACTGTGTTATTTTAAAATTATCTTTAGCAAATCGTTTAAATGCGTCAACAATACGTGCGTCATGAGCCGTTTTATGTCCACCGAAAGAGAAAACAGCGGTATCGACGGATCTGTGGACGTTTGCCGACTGACCTGTGGATTTTATGGATCGCTATGGCCAAGACCGACCCTCAAAACAGCTATAGAGTAAACTATACAATTATTATTTTTCAAATTGTTTTGTACTTAAAATTATATTATATTATTGATTTTTTATATTAACAGAAAATCAGTAATGGAATTTGGCCTCGACAACGTTCAGTTTGATACGTCACTGATTGCTGACAAACTCAGCAAAGAATTCATTACTGAAGTATCTGAGGTTTTTAAATCTTCTCTAAAAAAACTCTGTGTCCCCAATTGTGTCCCCTATTCATCTGCCGTAATTATATCCATAAGCACCAATACTCAATTCGGTTATATTAAATTGACGACGGACGAAAGCTATAATTTAAAAATAATGACCGAAGGTACAATTCAAAAATAAATTATCAGGTGTTTCGTCCCGGTTGGAAAATGTATTATGGCATTTTATTTTTAGGAAATCAAGTATTCGTTAATATCGAAGCGAGAACTGTTTACGGGGCGAGAAATGGATTAGAAACATTACGGCAGCTGATTACTACGTACGGTACCAATGCATCTGGCAAAAAACTAGTGATTACAACCGATGTTCAAATAAATGATCGACCTAAATATGCATATCGAGGTTTTATGCTGGATACGGCCAGACATTTTATCCCGATTTCTACCATTAGGCGACACATTGATGCTATGGGTCATTCTAAACTGAATGTATTTCATTGGCACGTCACAGACTCGCATAGTTTTCCATTGGACCTACCCAGTGCACCGAAAATGGCCGAGTAAGATTTCGTAATCGTTATCATTTTATAAATGTATATAATAAATTGCTGAAATGTCCGGCTTTGGCCACGCGCGGTTATGAGAAACAACACCATGTTATTATTAATCCAATGAATTACTTTCTTTTTTTTCCTGTCTTTTCGTGTTTATTAGTACACCGTGGATATAACAACTTATTTAAATAATCTGTATAACCCCAATGGGAACTGGAATGAAACCAAAACTATGCAATTTCGATATTTTTATAACCAAATTCATGTCTTTAGCGGTCGAATCGCCAAAAATGCCTTCTTATTGCGCTTGTACATTATATAAGGTTAGGTTTGGTTAGCCTCTTTACGAAATTTAAAGTTTCTTGGCCCGGTCATTGTTGAGATATAGTGAAGAGTGATAAAGTCAGTGGCTCTTATAAATATATATGTATATAAATTAAATAATTGTTTAACAGTAAATTAGACTAAACGTACTCGGTGTTTAATCTATTTTACTACGTATTTATACATTTTGTATTGTTCATATTTTAATAGGACGAGGAAAGACCGTATATTATCACTCTTTTGGTAATTTCATATGGATATTATAATGTTTTTCAATTAGTTTGCATTATAAAAATGCAATTAAATTTAATTAAATAATACAAATTTTTTAGTTGACTCGACGCAACTGTTCTCGTCCAGAAAATAGTGCTAAAAATCTGGTGGCCGGACTGGTAATTGACCCAGCCGAATCTCTCGTTTGCCGGGATATTGCTGTACCACTGAGCTGCCAGATACCTGGCTTTTAACACTATTTCTCAACTGGACATGAACGGTTGACGTGGTGGGTTTTTAGGAGGTCGGTGGAGTTACTTAACCGTGTGAGGACGGCCGAGAGAGGACAGTGTGGCGATTCGGAGGCCGTGTCCGACATTATTGTGTCTTTCCTCTTTCACTGTTCGTTTATCAATACCTAGCCGGTATTTATTCAACATTTTATTTTATTTGTTTTCCCGTTAGGTACGGTGCCTATAGTCCCGACGAAATATATTCATACGAAGATATTAAACATCTTCTCAGATACGCATTAGTAAGAGGAGTTCGAATTGTAATAGAGATCGATTCTCCGGCGCACGCGGGTAACGGTTGGCAATGGGGCAAAGCATTTGGCTACGGCGATCTAGCTCTGTGCGTGGACAAGGCTCCCTGGAGGAAATATTGCGTGCAACCGCCGTGCGGGCAATTAAATCCAATCAATCCGAACACATATAAATGGTTGGGGAAAATTTACAAAGACTTGATCGATATACTTCCACAAGGCGAAGCGTTCCATATGGGCGGCGATGAGGTAACAAAAAAAAATACAGTATAAAAATTGTATTATTCAAAACAACAAATTGCAGTAGGCATTTTTTGATTTTTAACATGCGCGTTATTGAAATTATCATGCGTATTGTATACAGGTTGCTCTAAATTGCTGGAATTCTTCGGCAGAAATCACCAGTTGGATGACCGCCAACAACCTAAGCTTGAACGAAAGTAATTACAACGATTTGTGGGGCCAGTTCCATGCTAATTCGTTGAGCGAATTCGATAAAGCATCTGCCGGCGTTGATTCCGATATAATCGTATGGTCGAGCGGTTTAACCGAACCCGATATCATTGAGAAGCACCTCGACAAAAGGAGATATATCGTCGAAGCTTGGGAAGGATCGTTCGTTCCGGTGGAGCTCGTCAAATTAGGTTATAAGATTATAATAGCCTTAAAAGACGTCTACTATCTAGACCACGGTTTTTGGTCTCCGACAGTTTATCACAATTGGAAATTGATTTACAATAATAGAATGCCCGAGGTCGATAACCCAAATCTTTTGTTAGGGGCAGAAGTAAGAGTCAAACTACAGATCTGTACCCGGCTTATCGTAGATATTAAAAACAATGTACGTTTTTGTTTTCCTAGACGTGCATGTGGACTGAATATGTCGACGACAATGGCGTCGATTCCAGAGTATGGCCAAGAGCAGCGGCTTTAGCCGAAAGATTGTGGACCAATCCAACAACAAATGCTCAAGCTGCTGAATACAGGTATGTCGGACGCGATATTAAATTGAATCAGATTGAATAATAATTCAATCGCTATTAGTTTGACAGTTATAAAACCTATGATATCAAATTCTATAACAAAAATAAATAAATATTTTTCGTGTACTCAAGTAACCCAATCTCGGTGTTACCTCAATAACTCGATTTGTTCAGTTTTGAATTGTTAATATTTACGATTTAATTGTACGTATTGTTTTAGGCTTTTACAACATCACAACAGACTGATTACACTTGGGATCAAAGTAGACGCGTTTATGCCGGAATGGTGTTACAACCACGAAGGAGAATGTTTATTGGAATTTTAACAATACTAATATTTATGTATAGTTTTAGATTTTTAAGCCATATCAAAACATTGAACAAAAGCCATAATACAAAGTAAGCCTTATATAATAATATATTTCTTTAACCTTGTACATAAAGTTTTAATATGATAATTTATGTTTTTTTTTATTTGAAAGTACGTTATCAATATTTTAAATGTTTATATCCTAAAAGATATATATTTTTTCATAATTAAAATGTATCCGTTTAAAGATTATTTTGATATTTTGCTTCGTAAACGTTTTGCATGGCTCGACGCAATACCGCAACCGTGAAATCCACATCGTCTTTTGTCACACACATGGGAGGCATGAACCGCAGCACCTGAAATACAAGTTCACTCGATATTATCACGGATAATATTGTAATTAGTATCCGGGAAAATTAGAATTGTAATTTAATACGATAGTTTTAAATCCTACATCCGTCGGTTTTAGTGCAACACCGCAACGGAAATTAAAAATTAAATATTTCACACCGAGAAATGTCTGTGTTCAACGCAAGAAGAGATAATCCGTTTGTACCTTGACGTGACGTTGCGTACAAGGATCTGGGGAATGATGTCCAAAGAAAAAAAAAAAAATACACGTGTATGCGTAATTTGCGTTATATCGATTAAATGAAATTAAGACGAAATTGTTTTAATTTTTAATATAACGGAGGACGTAGCTCAACAGAGAACGGATAAATCAATGAAAAATGTAAATCTAAAATTTATGAGACTTGTTTAAAATTCACTAGCTCAACCCGATATTGCTAATTTGCTAATGTAATTAAATAAAATGCAACATGTGAAATTCTCGCATCTATTTTGAAATCGAATACCCATCCATAAATACGTTAGTAAGTGTTTATTTGTAATTTGTTGAACGCAGAAATGGTAAAAGAGTAAGTATTCGTTAAGTATTTTGAATTATGATATATTCGGCGGTCTTAAATACTATGGCGGTACCAACGTATGCTTACGTTTGATCGGACACCTCCGACTCCGATCAAAAGGCCCATTTTAAGGCAATCGTTTATGATACGGGAAACCGCCCGGCTGTTCAACGGACAGACCGCCCCGCCGTTCTCGTCCTGGTCGCCGTCCACCAGTTCCACGCCGACCATTAAACCCTTGCCGCGCACATCGCCGATTATCTTCCATTCGCGTCTCATACCGCTCAGTTTGTCCAGGAAATACGTGCCCACGTCTAGGCTATTTTGCTGTAACCCCTCTTCGTCGATCACCTGTATACAACACACGGACCGGCACTGATAATTCGGTCAAATAATCCAAACGAATGGTACAAACGCAATAATTGTACTTTGGGTATGTAACCGTACGACATTGTTTCGTTCGTACACAGCGTAGGGATGGGATTTTCAACGTATTAATCGGTGGTATAGGCGGGTAACATGAGTGTAACTTCTATTCGAATATCATATATCATTACAAATCAAATATGTTTCGGAATATATAGCTAAGGGCCCAGTGGCGCAACTAGAATTTACAAGGCCCGCGGAGGAGAAAAATCCGTGTGAGCCCCAACGTTTCACGAACACTTTATATATTTATATTTATAATTTCTGTTTAATCTGTACTCGAACACGTCGGCCACCGAAAAATACCGTCGTTAATCTCGAAAATCGTGAATCCGGATTATTAATTATATTATGTATATTTATATGAATTAAACTTAATTCGTTTAATTTAGTCACAATCAATATAGCCGTGAAATCCTCTAATAATATTACAAAACGTTATTATTATTTTTCCGTTATTGAATTTTCGATTTGCCCCGTGGCCCGACGCACCGCCCTATTGTTACGCCGCCGGGGAGGGCCCGCGCGTACACTTGCTTACCTCCAATACCGCCTGGCCGACGGCGCACGCCATCGGATTGCTGCCAAACGTGTTGAAGTGAAGGGCCGATTGCAGGGACCGGGCGATCGCGGGTGTCGTCACGACGGCGGCCATCGGGAACCCGTTTCCCATGCCCTTGGCCATCGTCACGATGTCCGGCGTGATGCCGTGCGACTGAAAGCCCCAAAAGTGTTCACCGGTCCGCCCGAAGCCCGTCTGCACTTCGTCCGCCACGCACAAGCCGCCGTTGCTCCTGATCAGCTCGTAGGCTTTTTTCAGATAACCCTTGGGCAGTTGAACGACACCGCCGAAGCCCTGCGGCGAACACACGCGCGCCCGGTGTTAGGATGGACAGACAGACAGATACACGTGGGTTTACCGCCCGTGATAATAGGGTGTGGGGGGTGCGCGTTGCGAAATACCTTCCGGTTATTCGCAACGCCCCGCCGCCGTATACCTGAATAGATTCGGCGAAAAAACATGCCACTTTGTCCCGGGGTATCGTGTACGCGAACAGTTCTTCCAACTGTCCGTAATACTTGTCGGCGGCCTCGCAGTGGCCCTGCGCGCACTCGCACGGTCTCTGGGCCTGCGCCGGCGAGTCCCTGCACGACTCGCCGCCCCAGATCCCATGGTACACGTCCGGGCACATGGCGTGATGGTGGCTATGGCCGGCCGGTTGGTTTTGGAACCTGGCCACCGACAGGGCGGTGAGCCCGTGCAGATTGCCAGACACGCCGTGATAACAATTCTGGATGGATATCACGTCTTGGTTGCCGGTGTGCAGCCAGGCCAAATTCAACGCCAGTTGGTTCGCCTCGGAACCGCTGTTCACCAAATACACGGTCTGGAAATTGCGAGCCACGTGTTATATAAGTGCGTGCCGGGTAAATGACGGGCTTATAAAAAAAGCGGTTGGTCCAGAGATAAAACTCTTAAGTAATGGGGTTGGGGGGCGTGTTATTCAAGGAGAAAATTGTCTACACCAGAGGTTCCTAAACTATTCACGATATGATGACCGATGTTCTAATGCTCTTTTTTATTTTGGCGACCCATCCCACATACTAATGATCTGCATTTTTATTAACAATATTTATAACCTCACGATATTCATGTCAAAAATAAATGTAATAATATCGTATCAAAAAGATCGATCTAATCAAAAAGATTTGAGACTGATAAGATATTAGTCGTAAACCAGTTTGAGTATCAACTTGCACGTGCTATATTTATCTACCTTTATATATTGGGGAAAATGTGTTAGACATAGATTGGATTAAAATTGACTTAGTCCGCTGCTTTAAGTAAAGTGTGGTCCTGTCGGATTTCATTATGAGCGAAAAAATAGAACAACGAGTATGCATTAAATGTTGCCATAAACTTGGGAAAACTGCTACTGAAACCTACCAAATGTTATTGTTGGCTTATAGAGATGAAACCATGTCCCGTTTTCGCGTTTTTGAATGGTTTAAACGATTTAAAAATGATAGAACAACTATTAAAAATGATGAACCAACCAAAAAAGCACGTCAAGTGAAGGTTATGTTGACAGTTTTTTTCGATTACCAAGGTATTGTCCATCATAAGTATGCTTCAAAAAAACAGACCATAACAAAGATGTACTACATTGATGTTCTTCGCCGTTTACGAGACGCTGTACGAAGAAAAGAATCCGAGTTTAAAGAGTCAGGCAGTTGGAAATTGCATCACGGTAATGCTCCAGCCCATTTAGCCCATGTGCAGCAATTTTTGGCCAAACACGATATCCCAGTTATTTCTCATCCCCCCCCCCCTATTCGCCACATCAAACTCCAAGTGATTTTTTTTTATTCCCTAAAATAAAAATGGCGCTTAATGGTAAACATTTTCGTGAATGAAATAAAACATAATGCGACGAAGCACCTACGAGGCATTTCTAAAAGTGACTGCTAGAGGTATTTTCAAAAATGGCAGGATCGTTGGAAAACTTGTATAGGTTCAGAAGGAGCATATTTTGAAGGAGATTGAATGTAAATAACTTTATCTAATAAATATGCATATTTTTTTTAAACAGTCTCGATACTTTTTGATTAGACTTCATATAACTGTATTTAAATATTTAATCTGATAAGAAATTACGGTGAGAATTCGAAGTTATTTTAACAGCTTCATTTATTACTTAGAGTTTTAAATTTTTTTCGAACGTAAGTACATACGTTCATAGTTTATGTATATAGTCTGGTAATTTAGATAATAATATGTTGGCCTGTTAGTTAACATGGTGTAAAACATAGTTGATGAAACCGGGAAAATAAATTTTGTTACTAGGAGTACTACGCTGCTGGTATTGTAGTTATTGGAACAAAGAAATCCTCACTAAAGACGACGAACGATTGATTTATTTTCAAATTTTCAATTAAATCGTGGAAGACAAATTACAATTAAAATTTCTGAATGGAAGAAGGGAAATAACGATGATATGTGTTCGGTTTGCGTAGAGATTAGAACATTGCGTCGGGCTTACTTTTAGTTCGCCCGGCATTTTCGACACCAGCTTCTCCACGTACTCGTACAATTTTGGATGCTCGTACACGCTGGACACGTGACACAAAACACTGGACTGCCTGGCGATTGCTTCTCTCACACGTCTGAAAATTGTAATTTTCGGATTTTCCTACTGCGTTACTACTAACGTCTCGTCCAATCGGCACAATTTGTCCGTTATTTATTATTGAGGCGCGGATTTTTATGTAATTAAATAATTATTCTATTAAATGACGGTGGATTTTCCAATCATTTTCTTTCATATAAACCTCGTCCTGGCAATTACGAACAGCAAATACATGCGGAAATCGATTTTATTTATATAGATTACTTTTAGTTTCTAAGCGGAGCGATGAGGTTAATTTTTTAAATGTTTTCTATCAGGAGACTTCATTCGATCTGTACACTCGTATACTGCTACTGGTAGTAAATTCTGTCTAGTAAGTACTTTAATGTGGTCATTTTTCAATATACCGAATAGTTTTATTGAAAGTAGTGATTTATCAAAAATGATTATGTTAAATATTTCGTGTTTTTTTAAATACATATTTTAGCAATAACAATAACATAAATATTTACATAATTTGACTATTTTATTGCGTAAAAATCCGCGCCCTATTTATTATGTATGGCATTAAAATACTGACGGATGACAGTGACCTACGCTAACGGTCGCTATACCTCCATACATGTCCAAATACCGTTTGCCCGTGTGATCGAACAGCCATTGCATTTTACCCTGGCTGAGTAGCAAGGGTTCCTCGTACATTTGCCGTTGGGGAAATATGTGGTTCGATTGCACGGACTGCGATTTTTCGTAAGACGGGCCCTGTGGGAAACAAAAAAAAACCAAAACGATCCAGTTATACGAGTATTGCGCCGTTTATACGAGACTAATAACTACCCTCGAAGGTCAGAGATCCGAAGACGGTAACACGGTAACCATCCGTGACGCGACAGAAGAGCTAAAGGCTATAACCTTGGAGGAAATTCGAAGGTGTTTACAAAAGTGACGAGACCGTTGAGAGCATTGAATAGAAGCTAAAGGACACTATTTTGATAGTGGGATCACATTTAAATAGTTTGTAAGTTTGAAATATAATTTTTAATACATTTTGTCTGGGTATTTATCGAACACGCCTCTTAAGACCTTTTGTTTTCGTCCAAAAATACGCTTTTCTTTTAGAAATAAACCGCAATAAAAAGTAAACAAGAAGAAAAAGAAATAATTTATCGGAAATATACATTTCGACAACGTTCTATTTCTATGATAGACTAAACGAAAAGCACAACGAGCTTGTAGCCGCATTATTTTATATTAAGCATAAACTTTATATGGACGATTCATGAATATAATTCATCATTTTATTTAATACAAAAAATATGAAAAAACGTCGGTATCGATGAAGTCATATGAATCGATTGTATAATATACAAGTGCGCGCGCACCGTGATACAACCTAACGTCGTTTATAATTTCCGAAAGATTATTTATAATAAATTTACTTTTTAGTACGATTTATTTTTTAAGAAAAGCGTGTTTTTTTTTTCTACTTTTCAGTCGTAATCTAAACAAATTATTACGAAATATTATCCATGTTATATTAGTAGATCGACTAAAAATTAAAAATCTTTTTTATTAATACAATTTTTTTTTTTTACGAGGTGAAGACAAAATGGTTGTCGAAATTTATATAATGTTCATAATAAATGTTGTACTTTATAGTGAAAAAGCAAAAAGTTAAGCGTAATGTGATAATTTTCTTTTATAAAATTTTAAAGTTTAAAGTGTACGTTTTGATAAAAATTGTAAAAATTGCGGCATTTCAAAAACATTAACCGAACTCCGCTCCGAATCATTTTTCGTTACAGATACAGATATAAATTAGCAAGTATAGCAGTATATAATGAAAAAGCGAAGTTTCGGGAGTAGGTTTTTGTGAAATGATGAATTTTTCACTTGTCCAATAATGTTGCTTAGATAGGTAGACAAATTATAACCGTACATACAACTTAATTTACAAGTGAAATGTATGTAGGTACCTTATATTATATAATCCGGTCGTTTTGCTCGCGTTTAAGGGGACAAAAATCGATTTCTCACAGACCACAAACACAATAAATACGAGGGTGGGCTGATAAGTAATGCTTTAAATCTCATAACTATTTTTTAATTTCCGATAAGATTACAGTTTGTGGAGCATTTAGTAGCTAATGTTATTAGTTCAGTGTGTTTCCAAGTCACGATAGCGTAACGTTTATTCGTACGTAATTTTCAATAATGGCCTCTCCAGATGTGCGGTTCAAACACCGTTGCGTTGAATTTCTTGTCACAGAAAAAAAATGTTGAACCTGTCGATATTCACAGACGTTTGCTCTCGGTCTCGGGTAACGAAACCCTAGATATCAGTTCTGTTCGTCGTTGGGTATTAGTTTATTATGGATTAAAAGTAGTGAAGTCGGGAAAGCCATTCTTTCCGATCAGGATCGACGTGGACGGCTAGTACGGCGACAGATGAGGTTCATTAGGTGTGATTCATACTGAATATTTGGAGAAAGTGGCCACAATAATTTCTGTACGTTTTATAGAGACTTTTGGAAGACTTACAAAAATAAATAAATAAAACTGTGTCCCACTAAATGTCAATCAAGTTCTGCTTTAGCACGACAATACAAGGCCTCATTGCAGCCGTGCCACAATGCAAGCAATTGAATCGCCGGGATTTAAAGTCATTCCGCATCCACCCTACAGTACGGATTTAGCACCGTGTGATATTCGTATTGTCTCTCAAACTTAAAGAACATCTTAAAGGTACAACATTCGTTCTGATGAGAAAATTGGAGCTAAAGTCAAGAAGGGTGACTTTAGCTGTTCAAGATGAACAATTTTATTTGGACAGCATTACAAAACTTGTTAAGCGTTAGCAGAAATGCATTGACTTAGAAGGAAGTTATATTAAAAAACAATAAAGATAATTTAATTTACTACGCGTGTATTTTTATTTCATTAGTTTTATGTTCACTAGTTTTAAAGTTAAACGCAAAGAGGCATTACTTATCAGCCCACCCTCGTAGTTTTATGCGATCGATATTAAACGACACCCGTACGTAAAACTTGAACCGACGATATTATTGTTAAAAAATAAACCAAAATCTAAACGATACTTTACATTATATGGTAACGGTTTGAAGTTGATCGGAGATAATTTCGGCAATGGATTCGAAGTTGCATAATGTTTAAAAGCGTTGCCTATAAAATAAAATAACAAAACAATTTCTGTTCAAATATTGAAACAAAATGAGTAACTATATAATGTATACGTTGCATTGATCGTTTATTCGTATACAATATTATTACGTACACAGACGCATAGGTTTTTAATATATCACGGGGCGCTCAATATTTTAGATATTCTTATACAGTTAAAACAATTTAAGCAAAATTTGATGAGCGAAATAAAAGAAAAGTCATCAGTAAAAAATTGACGTGGGCCACCGTTATATTAGGCCCCGGTTGTACTAAATACAGTAACTGACTGTTGTCGTATTATATTCAACTATTTTTATTTTCCTTTAATCGTTCGTTAGACAGTTATCAAATATAAATTGTCTAATATATAATGTTGATAATAAAGCTAATATTTTGTGACAGATATTAATGATTTTTTAAATAAAAACCACGGGGCACTGAACCCCGTCTTATAAATCTCCTGGGCGGATTCAGCCACCACCTAGCCCCTCCTTGTACATAACGATTATGAATTACGTACCTATTTTTATACTCGTCGATTAACTAGTTGACGTAAAATTTAAAAAAATATCATATTGATATTTATACAAGTTATGTAAAGTTATATTAAATATTTATATAAACTGTTTATCTGATTGAAAAATATCTACCGAGATTAGGTTATAAATTATTATGAGTTAAAAGGTTAAGATAATGATTCTTTTTTTTTTTTTTGTGATAACTTTTAACTTGACCTATGGTTATTTAGTTAAAATGTAAGTTATTTGATTTATTTTGCATTGTTTTCGACGAAAATTACGTGTTATCACGTGCATATTAATACATAACAAGACGGGTATGCGGCCAATGGGTTGCCCACACGAGTCTTATATAATAAGTCTTAAAAATACTAAATACGAGATTAAAAAAAAAAAGTTAATGATTGTAGGTCTGGAGTTTCCCGCTCCCTCTAGATAATGTCTGAAGACCTCAAATTGTATTAATAATAAAAAAAACTCGTACATGTGCATAATATAATTTATCGTAGTTGGTTTATTTTGTAAATTATAACGAAGAAAAAAAAAAATGTTAACATTTCATTGAAGTATTCGTTAGAATTCATTATTTTATTTTTATATACAGCTGTTTATAAACTTCTAATATTACCAGTGGTACGACAATATTGATGGTTTGGGCTATTGCTGAATTCGTTGATAAAAGGTTATCTACTACTGATTTTTGAGACTATTCACCACTGTCTCGTTGGATCTTTATCATCATTATTATTTATTACAATCGATTGTCTTTCTTGATTATCCGATTTTACTTGTGTATTATGTTATTCTTGATGAATGACGACGACACGTCGTATGGTCTCGCATTCGTACTCTTAGCCATAAATTATTAATGAATTAGTAAATAAATAAAAAGGAAACTAGAGTTTATAATATAATTTGCGTTTTTTTTTTTTTTTTTTTTTAATTTGAATTTTCAAACAATTAGTTAATTTAAAAATAGATTAAAACTGAGTTTAGACGTCCTAAACTGATTTTTAACATTATTATTATTTCATTATTATGCACTTCTCCCCCCCCCCAGAAAAAAGTTTGGAAATACGTATAGTTATAATGGATTTTTTTTTTTAAAAAAAAGGAACTTTTAACTTCTAACTTAAGTTATTATTTTCCTGGTGGGGATTGGCCCTTTCCAGACGGAATACAATTTTCAAAACATTCCGACAAATTTTCAGCTATTTATTATTATAGTAATTTTAAATTTTCGTAATTGTTTAGTATTTTTTTTTTGGTTTTATGTGAATAAAATTGTGACGGTTTGACGAAAATGCCCGAAAATTTCACACGAGGTCTATCAGAAGCAGTGGCAGATTTATGGGTTTGAATAGAGTCGACAAATCCACAGAAAATGTACGAGCCTCGTAGAAAATGTATCGGTAACATTTACTGCGGTAAATGATGTTGCAGTTTGCAATTTAAAATGTATTATTATTTTTTTTTTTTTTTTTTGTGGTAAAAATTGAAAAACATTAAACTATATAATTTAGGCCCCAATAAACAATTCAGGAGAGGGGCCCCGTCGGCATTTGCCGACTAAAAAACCGGTAAATCCGGCACTGGGCCAGAAGTAGTGCTTATATAGCGGTAATAACAAAAATAATTGAATGTAATGTAATTGCATTTTAATAATTTCTATTCAAAGCATTAAAAATTTGTTTTGCCCCGGCCGAAATGCTCAACAGTTTGATGATACGAAATGAAAAAAAAAACACGAACCATTATAATTTATTTTGCAGTTATAAATTAATAGACGATTGTAATTTTATCGAAACACATTTTAATCCGGACTTCGCTCAGGATCGGGGGTTTTTATTGTTTTATCGTTAACTACTACTTTTATATATCTATACTTATTATATATACTGTTATAAATATATATTAATAACTTCATCAGTCTGAATATCTAAAGCTCAATAAATGGATAACATATGGCTAAGAGTACGAATGCGAGACCATACGACGTGTCGTCGTCATTCGTCAAGAATAACATAATACACAAGTAAAATCGAATAATCAAGAAAAACAATCGATTGTAATAAATAATAATAGTAATAATGATGATAAAGATCCAACGAGACAGTGGCGAATAGTCTCAAAAATCAAGTAGTAGATAACCTTTTATTAACGAATTCAGCAATAGCCCAAAACATCAATATTGTCGTACCACTGGTAATATTAGAAGTTTATAAACAGCTGTATATAAAAATAAAATAATGAATTCTAACGAATACTTCAATGAAATGTTAACATTTTTTTTTTCTTCGTTATAATTTACAAAATAAACCAACTACGATAAATTATATTATGCACATGTTCGAGTTTTTTTTTATTATTAATACAATTTGAGGTCTTCAGACATTATCTGGAGGGAGCGGGAAACTCCAGACCTACAATCATTAACTTTTTTTTTTTAATCTCGTATTTAGTATTTTTAAAGACTTATTATACAAGACTCGTGTGGCCAACCCATTGGCCGCATACCCGTTTTGTTATGTATTAATATGCACGCGAAAACGCGTAATTTTCGTCGAAAACCTAATGCTAACAAATCAAATAACTTACATTTTAACTAAATAACCATAGGTCAAGTTAAAAGTTATCACAAAAAAAAAAAAAAAAATAGAAGAAGAATCATTAACCTTTTAACTTATAATAATTTATAGCTAAATATAAATATATAAATTAAATTCCCCCCGTCCCCCGCTTTATATATTCTATATCCTATAACAGTTTCCCGAGCGGCTGGTATAATATCGTATAGTAACTTTTTGTGTAAAATTTGTTTTTTTTTTTCTTTTTTTTTTCTTTCGTACATTCACATTGCGATCGTATATTCTTACCTCCGAATTTGTTCCGGACGCGTTTCATAATGACGGCAGTGGCGGCAGTGGCGGCAGTGGCGGCGAACGTAACCGGACTAGTCGGCGATGTAACCGGGCCGGTCGGCGCGCGTATACTGATAAACCGTCGAATTATTATAATAAATTGAACGCCAACGACCGAAACAATTGCCCCGGGCGGCAGTTGTGCGCCATAAATTAGAATACGATAAACTTATATATATGTATATATATATATATGTATACACGGACACATGTACGTTATAAACAAATGCAATGCACAGTGTAAGCGTACGATAATTTTATGTACTCTTGGTCGGTTTCCTCTGGCGGGGCCAAAGTTTAAACGATAATGACGCACCGGCGCGTACGCGAACGAAACCGTTAATTATACGATTACACGGACGGCAACGTTGTCGTCGCCAACACACCTGCGATACGAATTATTGTACGTGCTGCGGGGTCTGGTCCGATATACGTACCATTGATTTTGGATATTGTATAATTACGAAAATTTAATTTACACGTTATTTTGTAGACATCTCCTAACCCGACATTACTCGCATCCGGACGGTAACGCAGTGGTCCCGGCGGCCTTGCCGTTTTTCAAAAGTCCTCCCGAACTGTTCCCCCCGGGGTTAGAGCAGCTACGAGTTCTGTTGCCGCGTAATTCCCTCTGCGTGTGGATATCCGTTGTCCTTTAAGCGCAGGTTTTAAGTCTTGGGAACGGATAACAAATCACACGGGGCTTGATCAGGACAATAGAGTCGTGGCGGTGAACGGTCGCGGAACGAATTGCAGGTCGGCAGCGCGACCCTTTTCATCCGTAGGTTTTCCCGTGTAATTGCACAAAAACACTCAATCGAGATTCGGTTTGTTAACTCGCGAACGGTTAACCGGCGGCCATTTCGCATTTTTTTGTTTTCTCGCAAATTGTCGCTACACCGTAGTGTCCGGATGACGTCGACGGCCTTCCAGAACGTGGCTCGTCTTCAGTTAAACCGCCTCGACTGTCCTCGAAACGTCTATAACACTCACGGTAGTCACGGAACCACTTCCGGAATCATCCCCAAAAGCGGTTTTAGTCATATCCGTACGTTTCCGTTGCATCGTTTTTACCAATTTCGTTAATTTCGGACATGTCGAAAACGGCCAACGGCGAAAAACCGACTGGATTTGACCGCGTGTAATATTAAACCGAGCTAAGATAGCGACTTCGGGTTTCGTTTAAAATATCCACTTATTCGCGGCGAATACGTCTATTGACAATTTGAAAAATGATCGCGTTCAGACTAACCGTAATAACATTTGTCCTGGTACCTTTTTGAATAGACCTCGTATGTACAGCAAAATCGTACGCGCGATCGTATAAAAAAAAAAAAAAAAAATTGAAAGGCTCCAAACTCGGACAGTGGCGTATAATATATATATATATATATACAGTCGAGTCGTGATAACTCGAAGTTGAAGGGGGATAAAAATTCACCTCGAGATATGTATTATTCGAGATACCTAACTGGAATTTATCAAAATAAAATAAATACTTCGAGTTACCTATGTAATGAAATATAATTTTAAAATTTTACGATAAAAACGTTATGACAAATATAATACATTTATGTTTATACATAAATGCTATACAAAAACTAAATATGTATTATTTATGAGATACAGTAGAAAAATAATTTGTTATTAATTTTTGGATTTTTGGCTGTTTATTGACAAAATCTTCTAATTTGCCTATGGATTCGAAAATAGAAGTATCCACGCCTTCGACAGATTCAACAAATTGCCTAACAGTTTGTAATGATGACATTGCTTGGTTCGCCGTAATCATATTTAAAGTTGTTTCAGGCTCATCATTTTCATTATTATCGGAATCACTATTTGATATATTTATACCCATGGTTTCGTTATCAGTTAACATTCCACTGACTACAACAGTATCATCGATTGTAGCATATGATTGAAATGTAATCTCTTGCTCGATATTAAGTTTATCCGCTACAATTTGCACAAAACCACTTTCACCGCATATTTTACGAAAAATTATGTTATGACGATTTTTCCAATTTCCTAACCAGCCTTGACTTGCTTTAAAATTAGAATAACCAAATTGAGTTGCGAAATATTCTGCTTTTTCTTTTAGTATTGGTCCACTTATAGGTACATTTTTATCTCTACATTGAGTAAACCATTTGAATAAACATGTATATATATATATATATATTGAAAATATTGTCGAGGAGTGGCTACGAGCGGGGCCTGACCGGGCAGGCGCGACACCCGGACACTTGCCGGTGGCCCCGGCGTAGGCGTTTTAAATTCCTAGCGACGGGAGACCAGTGTGGCGATCGCCGCCCTATCAATCGATTTGTTCGTGTAGATATTTCGTGCATCGCTGTCATTTATTACGAAACTATTACAAAAAATGTATTTATTTTTTAACATTTTCTCTAAACACACCGACAGTATAATTTGTCGTAGTCGGTTTATGTTGTAAATTGTAACGAAGTAAATAACAACAAAGAATGTTAACATTTCATTTGAAAAACGTCTCTAGACGTCCCAATAGTTTTTCCACAATACTACAAAAAAAAAAAAAAAAAGTTGTGTTTTTGTTGATTTCTGGGTTATCTTGGCTACAAGGGAAACAATTTGCCCGCCCGCCAAACGGCCCTAGGCAATTTCTTCCTCTCCTCTCCCGCATTAAACGCGGCACTGCTTGTAGCCGGGGTAACGTGGAAACCGGCGTGGGAATATCAAAATTCGTTTTGTTCGTTTGGTTTTCTATTGGAAAACTGTTGATAATCTAGACAAATGTTTCAAATAAAGTACCGCCCGGCGGAAATTCCGCATGATTCAATGGACGGCGTTTTTACTAACCGGAACATTTGTTTTTTTTTTTTTTTTTTTGTGAAAAACAAACACGTCTCGGTAAAAACGTTAAACGAAACTACACGACTGGTAGCGCGCGCTTATAACGTAATAAAAAAAAAAAAAAAAAAAAAAAAGAAAAAAATCGCGATGGAACACGATTGTATGGGTGGGTTAGAGAAACGGTTATTATATAAAACTCGCGGTATTATACGCGGTTCGGTAATTTTATTTTTAGACGTATCGGGTTTATTATTCCGAACGTCGTTCGGTACACGCCTGGGTGTACTCGTATGGGATTACGAGTAACCATGCGTATGCATAATATCGCAATAGGTACACGACGGACTAATATTATCGAACATGGGACGTTGGCCAATAATTTCGTTACGTCTTATGGCTAGATAAGAAATCGAACGTGTATGATTTTTTTTTTGTTTTGTTCCACTAAACCCGTAACGGTGATTTGTAAAGTGCAAGTTGTCCGGAAACAACTAAATACGAAAATATAACTGGGCACGTTAAGTACGAGGTGTGGCTAATAAATAAAAAACTCTGTAAAAACTTTTTATTTATATTTTTTAATAGTTTAACATTTTTCCCCTTCTATATACTCCCCTCCATGTTTGACACATCGCTCCATTCTAATTTTCCATTGGTTGAAACAGTGTTGGAAATCCTTTTCTTGCAATGTCTTTAACACCTCTGTCGCTTTTGTTTTTACAGCTTCAACTGACTCAAAATGTGTGCCCTTTAACGCACTTTTTAATTTTGGAAAAAGCCAAAAGTCGCATGGAGCGAGATCTGGTGAATATGGGGGGTGTTGAAGCACTGGAGTTCGATTTTTAGCTAGAAATCGCTTTACAGATAAGGCACTGTGAGCCGGCGCATTGTCTTGATGCAAGACAATCCAAGAGTCATTTTCCCACAACTCAGGCCGCTTTCTTCTTACTCGTTCTCTGAGTGTTGTCAATACTTGAAGGTAATAATGTTGATTCACAGTTTGTCCCTGAGGTACCCATTCTGTCATTATTACACCCTTAATATCGAAAAATACGACCAACATGGACGACCCACCCGTTGATTGTCTTCAACTTCTTCACGACCCTCACGAAATCGTTTGTGCCACTCAAAAACACGTGGTCGTGATAGGACACTATCTCCATATACTTCAGTTAATAAATTAAAACTTTCGGTCGCAGATTTTCCAAGTTTCACTAAAAATTTTAAATTAATACGTTGTTCAATTTTTACGTCCGGCATGATTTCGACATTCAACACGTAAGAGGTCAACTTAAACGACGCTTACACATAGACTACAAAACGGAAACTGACTAAACTGGTATTGTTCGTTGCAGTGATATTCATAGATTACAAATATACTACCATTATACCCTTATCTACTCATGCCTTATCGCCAAGTAGATAGTCTCGTTATTTAATAGCCACACCTCGTATATTATTGTGACCGATACGTTATTGTGTATTTAATTTAGTTTGATTTTAAAAAAAATACACCCGGATTGCCCGACTGTGGGCCTGTCGATTGTGTTGGCCCGGTGTCCTTTACACGCGTAAATCCAGGGCCGCGTTTAGGAGGAATTCGTCGCACCGGGTTAGCCAACAACAACAACAAAAAACGCGCAATTTGTAATAAAACGAACAATTAAATACTATAGAAAAACAAATATTGTATTAAATTTACAATTAAATTTTTTTTTTTTTTTTTTTGTCCGCGCATTGTGACTCCGAAAATACCCAACCTAACTGCGTATATTATCGTAATTTATGCTCGAAGTTAGCAGTTCACTTTCAACGTTTTGATACGGCCAACGACAATTGGACGATCGTTATTCATTACCGATCAAGAGATGCCTTTATTGACAAATATCCGGCCACGTTACCGAGTAAGTACGAGTACGGGTGAAAGATCAGAGTTTTCCGCACTGCGGCGGATCGAAACCAACCTACGAAACACAATGGGGCGAGACGGGGACAGAGTCACGTTTAAACGGACTGGCCTAATCTTCGTCGAAAAATACAAAATTCGAGAGTCCGATGTATTTAACGACCGGTTTTTTTTCTCGAAAGAAGACCCGGGATAGCTTAAATTTCAAATAGATTTGCGGTGATATTTAATTATTAATATAATTATAAATACATAATGTGTTTATATAATGCGCTCTATATGGTAATAATAAAAACAAAAATGGTTGTTTGAAAATTAGATGCGATTAGTTTACTCGTGTGTAAGGAAAATAGGAAAATGTTTAAGCCCCCTCTCCCACAAAAAAAAAAAAAATTCCCGTATGCGCGCCTGCGATCTTTATTTTATTATTTTACAAAAGAATTTGTATTTTTTTTTTTTTTTCTTGTAATCGATTTTGCCGCACATTTTTGTATAGTTTTTCCGTAAAACAAAAAAAAAAAAAAAACATTTTTAATTTTTCCCGCCCCAGCACGCAAAACTTCAGAGAGCGAGAGAGAGCGAGTAGGTAATTATTTCCTATGAAAAATAAGCAATAACATTTTCGGTAAAATATCGTCGATAAAACGGAATAATTCCACCGGTCGTTCGTTTAACAGCTGATTTACCGGAGTAGGGCATGTCAGTCATTAGTGGTGGCGTTGCGGGCGGGGTGGTAGTTGGGGGTCAGTAGGGTACCCGGTCGTGTTTTCGGACTGTTCGCGGAAACCCAGTTTGAGACACTCAGTGCGCACCGAGCGGCTCGGTGTACGTTAAATCAAGCCGTTCCGCGGGCTACGCTGTTTGTGTTCGGTTTTGATAACGGCTATCGTTCCTATCGCTACCCTCGTGTTAAAAATATATTTACTGTTTTCGTGCCCGCCGACGTCTTTGAAAACCTCGCGACGTTCACCGGTTTCGGTTCGGCGGTACGGGCTTTTTTTTTTTTTTTTTTGTTGCCGGCATTGATTCCCGACGCGGTCGACTTTTGCCCGCCCCCGTCCCCTGATGGTCGTTCGCAACCGCGTCGACGACAAACATCGTTCAGCAGCTGCCGTTTGGAACCGGCCGGGGCGACGACCAGGTAAAATCTAACGTTGTAGTACGCCCGGGTTTCCGTTTGCTAGACGCGTACGTCGCGCACACACCCGTTTGTCCGCCGCCGCCCGGCCCGCAAAATGGACGATTCCGAATTGGAAAACCTCCGGTCGAAGAGGATGGCCCAGATGCAGTCGGAAATCGGTGAGGTGAGTTTACTTACGCGGTATAATAACCGTCGACACGTCGGTGTTTAACGAACAACAAAATTATAAACGCGTACGTCGGAATAGTCCGCATTATCGTCTCGTCAATATAATGTTTAGGCGCAAGGCGAGAACACGGCCGAAAAGCAAAAGCAAGCCGAACAACAACGCCAGGCCGTCGAAGACATGAAACACTCGATACTGACGCAGGTGTTGAACCAAGCGGCCAGAGCTAGACGTAAGTTTTGTTGTTTGGTCGTTTTGAACGGAGCACCGCGTATCATTTAGAATTTCGTATTTTCTCCAGTGAACACTTTAATGATCGGTAAACCGGAAAAAGGACGTATGGTAGAAAATATGTTACTTAGGATGGCACAGTCTGGGCAGATTGTAAACAAATTAGGGGAAGACGAATTAATCGGACTGTTAGAGCAAGTCAACAGTCAGATGCAATCGCAAGAGCGCAAAACTACAGTCAAGGTATATTTGACCTTTTATAGCATTCGCTTAGTCTGTATAAGCGATTTCGGTTTTTATTACGATTATTTTAGTAATTAATTGTTGTTTTTTTTTTTATTAGTTTGACCGAAGGAGAGCAGCTCTTGATGATTCCGATGATGATTACTAATATTCTAAAATATGTCCACTTAAAGAAACATTACTTTAATATTATATATATATATATATATATATATATATATATATATATATATATATATATATAGTAGCTATTAATGGATTTTTTGAAATATTAACAAATACTATATTTTTTCCACACTAATTTTATATTTAATTTAATGAATTACTTAACACCAAAAAAAAAAAACAAAAAAAATCATATATTTACATATGTTAATTAATAATAAATAAAATTGTATTTTTTTAATCGGCTGAATTACTTTCCTCTGTATATTATTAAAAAGATTCTAAGTTTAAATTTTATATTATAAAGATAAAT
The DNA here is from genome assembly GCA_956483605.1 of Tuberolachnus salignus. NCBI lineage: Eukaryota > Metazoa > Arthropoda > Insecta > Hemiptera > Aphididae > Tuberolachnus > Tuberolachnus salignus. Next base: position 15,364,404 of record OY101433.1, read on the forward strand.
TTGTATTTACATTTTTGCAGTTATTCTTTTGTTTCATTTTAAATTTAATTGTTTTATAATCAAAGATAAATATTTTAATGTAAGAGAAATAATGGCCTATTAATTGTGTAATAGTTTAATTATTAACAATGTGTTATTTTTAAAATGTTCAGATAAAGTGCCTTGATATATATTTTAATTGGTTTTCGTTTAATTTTTATACATTATTTAAAGTAGATAAAAATTAGTCTTCCTTTTTCCAGAGCCGCATAAAGTGTGTGTATTTTTTTTAGAGATACATTTGAGTAGGCGTTTACTAATTCTCTCAAAAACAATACCGAGTTTTTAATATATTGACATTTTCAACGGAGCATAAGATATTATGATACGGTCATTATATGGTGTGCACATTTTTGATTGAAATTATTTTTAATTACATTAACTAAATAAGACATATGTCTTAGCATACAAACGTGTAATATAATTACACGTTAAAATGCTTAGTATTTTTCTATTCTCAAGATTTAAACCATAATCTAACCTATGACAGTCAAAATTTTAATCGAATATACACGTATATATATATATATATATATATATATATATATATATATATATATATATATATATATATATATATATAAGTTACAAGCTAGTTACTAGATATTTGTCTGATCCTTGGGACACTAGTCCTGTACATTCAGACAAGAGAGAATTTTTCAATGGCGTTAACACTGTGCTGAAAAAACTGGGCAGATTGATTGTACACGGAAAGCTAATATTGTGTTGGTTGAAATTCACATTCCAGATATCGACAAAGCAAAATGGATCTTTCTAATCTAATTGGAATGGTGTTAGAAAGACCAGAGCACCATCTATATATAATTAGAATTTTGGAATTCTGGACAATCTTAATTGCAGTAATAACTACTAAGTATAATTAATTGGTAATTATTGGGCAGTGACCAGTCAAAAATTACTATACTTATCCTAATATAATATATTATATACTTATTTCTACTTTTTCCTAGATAATACTAGTTTTCGCCATTATATTTCAGACTAAACTAGTTCTAACTAAAAAAAATAAGTCAAAACTAGTCCCCCATCATATGGGGTCCTGGTTAATTCTAGTATTAACTAGTCAAAACCATTTTTCACCAAAAGGATTTTTGGAAACTAGCTTTGACGGATATCAAAATTTTAACTACAACATGTGTATATATACAAATTAACTACATACTGTACAGCTTATTGACTGGATCATATTATTTGTAATATTTAAAAACAGATCTGGTTAAATAATTTGACGGGAAAACGAGTTTTATGAATAAATAAATTTTATTTCGTTAAACATATCTACAGCTAAAATTATTTTACTGTGATAACATCATACATTCTATTTAGTTATAATTAATATATATTTGGTTAACAATCATGGAAAATGGTTCTTACATTTTGCCTTTGTATCAATAACATGTGAGTCTCTTCATTAGTTCATTAGTTTCATAGAAACATACAGTCCGATGCAATATATTCTATAGACAGAGAATTTACAAATGGAATTTTTCTTTTTTACAAACTGTTATTAAAATATACTTTTATGTAAAACACTATATATATATATATATATATACATGAATGTATAAAAATATTAAACTATATTTGGGTCCTACAACGGGAATACAATATTTTTAAGCATTGGATGGCAATACACAATATATACTAAAAAAAAAATAATAATCATTATATAGAAAACAAAACAATTGAGGTCCAGTCTTGGAAATAAATCTGCACAAAATGTAAACAAGTAATATTATAAAACATAATGAAGGTAATCAACTCCATCATTTTTAAACGTGTCATAATTATTATAATACGACAGGAATGTTATGTGATGTTATTGTCTGTCGAATCACTCGGGTCATCCGACAATTGGGTATTCGAAGTCTGAATAGATTCTTGTTGTTCTAGACGTACTGCTACATTGTTTAGGTCTTGGTAATTATCCCTTAACAAGCTATATAATATATTAAAAAATCCATGAATCACATTCATAATCTACTGATTAGATAATTTTTTAATTACTTTTAAAACTCACTTTAACAGTATCTCAGCGTTTCGTGTACCGTGACGTATCTGTTCGGCAGCTGAATTAGTTGACGAGATAGTCGCTGAACTACTACTATTAAGACTTTCATCCCTGACCCGCAATAAATGTCTCAATGTTCTGACTTCATCTTCTGCTCGTTGAGCCCTTAGCTACAAACAATAAATATTTTCTAAAAATGTCTATATTTTTCCATTTAAGGACAATAATTTACATTTAGTATAGAAATCTTAATATAAATACGGTTAACTCACCAGTGCTTGTTGCAACATATTATTTAAATTTAACACAGTTGTTCTTAAATCTTGTTCTGTTGCTTCAAGCCTCGTTACTCTAGCTTCAACTGCTTGACTGTGCCTAAAATGAGTATATAATTTGTTGTTTTAAAATGTAGTCAATTTAATCTGTGGTTAAGGTTAACAATAATATACGTCAATAAAAGACAATAAAATGTTATCGATTAACCACAGACCAAACAAGACTAATAATTATTTAATTAAAGGAACCTTTGAAACCTAAAATAATTCTGATTTATTGGTCTAGCACCACGCTGTGGGTTAATAATAATGCTTATACGATTTCGATCCGTTGGCTGTTCATTCCTAGGGACTGGGTGAACAACTGGCACGCCGATAGGGCCGTCAGACAGAAAATCCGGTAAGCTGCTATTAGTGGCCGTGGGTGTGGTCGCACGTGGCGATGTTGTCGTATTGGTAAGCGGAAGATCAAGTGGCATAACTACACATTGCTGAGGTGTACGGTTACTACGGTTTCCAAACATAGATGGCCGATTGATCCCACGCGTCAGATCAATACTATTTGACCGAGAATCGAGATCGCCATTGTCGTAAGATTGGTCGGTGGTCAAATGATCTTGGACAAAATCTGGTAAGGTAGACGTTTCAGTTACAGGCCTCACTGGCTGCGATACACTAGGCACCACTTCAACTTTAGGTTTAGATGTTTGATTGGTTCCATTGTTACACAAAAAGTGTCTAAACGATAATAGATTATCTTCGCGTTTGGTACTGGAAGTAGACGATTCTCCAGGATCTGAAAACAAATAGATTTTAATTGTTAGTAGTCGTCACATTATCAAACAATAGTACCACGAAATACAAATAAATAATATATATGTATTTATTTTTATGGCGGTAAGGTCATTGCTACAAAATACTTCCTCGTTTTTGTTTTCATAATATTGTTTTTAAATATTACTTCACTAAAAAAAAAAAAAATTAATAATACTTTTTTTTTAAATGGATACATTCTTAGTGACAAATTAAAACTACAGACCAATTAGTAAGTAATTTATGTTAAATAAAGGTCAATTTGTTTAATCGATTGAATAATTTAATTATAAATAAAATCTGCTACTTTTAAAATGTCATGTTATGTACAAAGCAGACAGATGTGTCTGTATCAATATTGTAATAATTTTGGTACGGAATATGGACAAATACATTTGTTTTATTGCATATTAATTGTTAGTATTTTTGTTTGTTTGATTAGGAGGTAATGGTTTAAATAATAGAAATATTCAAAAATTATCCCAATTGTTTGAAAGAAAATTGTAATATTTAATTATTTTCTAATGCGTAGGTATGCAGATTTAATAATTTAAAATGGGAGAAGTGATAATGTTGGAACATTATTGTGTTGGTTTAAAAATAGTAAACACTTATGAAATGTTGTGGTGTGAAATGAATAACATAAATTATTATCAAGTAGGTACTCAACCGTCAGCCATTGATAGCGGAATGTTTATAAATTAGCGGTACAAGATAAAGAAATGAAAAAAAAAAAAAATTGTGTCGACTTAACAGTTAAAAATTAAGTGAAAGGTGAAAGGACTAAAGAATGCAGTATCACAATGCAATATATCAATAAATATGTATTCATTTCGCCCATACATTATAATAATCATAATAAATCCTATCCCATATTTTCACTTGTTGTAGAAACAATTTATCGAACGAAAATATTAGGCATTTAATTAGATACAACATTATTAATACTATCAATTGGGTTGTCTTAAAATATTCTGAAATAAATTACGGGGCAATATGTATTGGTAACGAATGTGTAAACGTTGCACGATATTATAAATTATTGACGGTATCGCCGAATAACTTTTGAACAAGATAGGTAGGAGGCATCTACTAGCACCTATATATATATATATATATATATATATATGCAACGGCGGCGAAGATGAATAGTTAAAATTGTCACCGGATCTGACACGGTGGAATTCACAATCGTGCACGAACATATTTCGTGAACTCACCATTGGAATTGGAACTGTTGTCGTGACGTCTACTGTCCGTATGAGTGCCCAGACCGATATCCAATTGACACGGCGGAGAGTTCTCGTTACCGTTTACAAGCATATTATCCGTTTGGCTGTCGGCGTCGTCTTCGCGGTCGCCGTCATCTTCTCTGTCACCGTCGCCGTTCGGCTGATTAGCCGCTGCAGCGTCGCTAACGCCGTTTAATGTACTTTTGTCGTCTTCTTCGGACATTATGTACGGATATCATATAAAAATACGTAAATGGCTCAGCGATAAACTTTCAAATAATTAATAAACGAACGGTCGTTTTCGCATAACGTTCACAAATATTACCGACGCATATTACGCTTACAAGACAATTTTATTCAAATGTTAATTTGACACAAACTAAACGACGAAAACTTTAACAAGCGCGTAGAGCGAACAGCAAAATGTTTTAATCATCTTTTTCTTTTTTTTTTTTTAAAAATTTACAAATGTAGTATCGACAATTAATGTGACAAAACAAGATCATAGAGTAGGGGAATTCTAGTGATAATGGATTCAGTGTTGCCGGTCACTAGATATTAAATGTTTATTTTTACTCGGACTATACGGCAAGTGAAAAACAGCTTATCAGTTAATTGGAAATATTACGCAGGGAAAGTTTACCGCTAGATCGTGTTAAATACCCGACAGAGTATCAAAATTTTTTTATTTTGTAATTTTCAATTTTTAATTTAGAAAATTCATACAATTAATGCAGCATAATAAGCATAAGGGATGTTTTAGGTATGGTATGGTGTAATGGCTTGAGTGACGTGAAGAAAGAACCATCCAGCGAAGGCACTTCGACGTGAAATTACCGAATAAAGTATTATTATGCGTTTAATTTATTAGATCTCTGGGCCATTGTCGTTTCAATCTTCTCTGGGGAGGTTTCCAGGAATGGAGATGGAAAGACGATTTTTAACAAGGGGATTGGTATGATTTTGCAGGCGATTTCTGAATTTGGAGTAGTGTAGTTTGGCTGTGGTAGTGGCTTTAGGAATATGGAGATCAGTGTGAAGGGTATGGCGTGATATATAAGGAGGAGCGTTAGTTATGAGTCTGAGGGGTATCAAAATTAAACAGTATTTCATCAAATCGTAATAAATTACCATTGTATTCGATAAAACTGTTTACTAAAATCTAAATAAAAAATTATAATTTATTAACAATTGAGTAAAATAAATGCCTGTTATTTATTAATTATCACGCCCGTTTGTTTTTTATGGATTTAATTGGTAGCAAACAACGACAGAAATTAATATCCACTTATATACCTATAAGTGGATAGTATAGTAGTATACTATATTACTTATACAGTGGACGCCGCTTATAAGACTCACGGATATTAAGTTCAGTTGCTTATTAGACTCAAAGTCGTCCGGAACGGTTCGGACGTATCCAAATGCATTATACAAAATTCGGTTATGAGACTCAAATTTCGTAAAACAAAATTTTAAAAAAAATGAGAGATAAGAAACTTTTTTTTGGTTAAAATTTAGAAATAAATCGGTTTTGAAAAGTTACATATTTGTGTTGGTTATTACCGGTTTCGATTTTCATTTTTAAATTTTATCGCATTTCACATTTATCGCAATTATTGTTATTGTAGTGTGAGGGATAAATACACTCCCCCGACCTCACTGACAAAACATACGATGATTGGATGGATATCGACCGTGATCATCAAACTTCTGAAGAGTATTCTGAGGATCAAATTCGTCAGTCTATCACAAATGAAGCAACCGGTGAGCAACAGTTAAGGGGAAAATGACGAAAGTGATGGGGAAGAGGTTGACGTCGCAGTTGAACTACCATCAAACAAAGAGGTTATAGAGGCTCTAGACGTGTCTAGGAGAGTTTTTAATCGACGAGGTACTAATTTTAATGTACAATATAAGTACGAGAAGTATATTTCCGGAATATTAGAACCTAACACAAAACGTACAGATTTTTTTTCATAAATAATAATATATGTACACACATAATGTACATTTTAACTACATGCAAAACTAAAATATTTAACTGTATTATCTGATTTCATTTATTTAATAATATGAAATATTGAAGTAGATTAACAGTAAAAGCAAAATAGTAAAATAAAATTAATAAATTATTAAGATTTTTTTTTTTTTTTCCCTGTCACTTAGCCTATAAGATTCATTCAGTTATAAGACTCGCTTTGTGGCTTGTCCCAAAGTGAGTCTCATGTGCGGCGTCCACTGTGTTTATATACTACAATAACAATCAAGTTGGTTTACATCGTTTCTCTGATAACTTGGAGACACCTAAACACTACACCAGGGCCTAAAATCAACGAAACTCTGGACTTCACTAAATTATAATTTCACGAGGGCAGATATCGTGCTGCCAAATATACTCAATATCTAATCTATGGTACTGCGTAGCAAGTTAAAATAGTAGTTGCGTGTATGGTCGCTGATCGCATGCAAGCGCTAGTGTTTGAAGTGTCTGCTGTTTAGTAGAGATTCATTTCGACCGACATATTTTCATACGGAACTCGAATATTACAATAAGCAAAACCGTCTTCTAATATGTGAAATGTCAACCAGTAATAAAGCAGGAAGTATAGTGTTAGATAGTATAGTATTATATAGTATAGTATTCACTCATCCTATTGTATTGTACCGCGATGATGTCTATCCATTAACATTCAAACGACGGCAATTCCCATTCGGATTACCATTCGCAACGGTAATAAATGAAAGCCAAGAACAAACATTTGAACAATTTAGTTTGGACCTTCGTAATGAATATGTTCAGTCACGAACAGTTGTATGTGGCGAGTTATGTCTTGTAAATCATTTTTTTTTTTTTTTTTTTGCAAATAAAAGACAAAATAATCTTATTAAAAATTATGTTTACAAAGAATCATATTTATAAATAAATATTCGAAATCAAAAATGTTATTATTATTTGTGCATGTTAAATGTAAATAAATCAAATTAACTTTTAAACGACATTGAACGCTCGTCATCGCTCGCCGACTTCCAAATCTAAATTTTAACGTTTTCATTTTATTGTTGATTAATGTTTTTTTCAATTAATGTACAATAATTGACAAAAATACTATTATTAGTTGTGTATGTTAAATGTAAATAAATCAAATTGACTTTTTGTCAATTATTGTATTTATGAAAATTAATAATTACTATTATTATATATTAGCACACGCGTAAATTAAAATCGTATTATCTACGATATTGATTTATTGAAAATGGCCATAATATGTTGGTATTACTAGGATTTTATAAATAAAACGATGCTAAATTCACGTATTTATAAATATAAAATATTAAAACAATAAAACGAAAACGTTAAAATTTAGATTTGGAAGTCGTCGAGCGATGACGAGCGTTCAATATCGTTTAAATAAAAAAATAAAAAATACAAATTAATTTTAAAAAAAGTTTAATAAAATAAGCGTATTAAACATAATGTTTTGATATTATATAATAGTGTATTGATAAACCACACTTATCAGGAAACGAGATGAGGTAATTTCATAACTCTACGTATGGTATTAAACTATACACTATTTGTCTAAAAACTAAAAACTAAAAAAAAATATTAAAAATCACGAGTTTAGTATTAAAATAAATAGTGAAACGAGACGTTAACGTTTTCAAAAGAATAAACTCTATAAATTGGCTATCATAAAATTTTTCGATATTATTATAATAAACAGTTGTGTTTTTTAATTTTTTACCAAAACATAAAAATGCAATTAAAATATTAATACGTGTAGTCCTTATCCCTATAAATCATAAAAAAAATAATAATAAAAAACAGAATTGTATATTTTTTGCAATGGCTGTATCTTCGTGTGACACCCTGTACAAGGTATATAAAATGGACCTATAAACATTTTATTTCATCATAATTCAGTAGTACGTCAAAGAACAAAATATCTTGTTTTAGAAGTTTTTTTGGACAATTTGTTGAGTACTTCCTCGGCCTAAAGTGGCACCCGTGTATAAACACCCAACAATGTTAACCCACTAAGTCGAGTTTGAATAAACAAAAAAATGTTTTACAACTATAACCAACACTCTTTGAATGTTAAACATCTTTTTAATCATTTAAAAAAAAAAAAATAAAAATTTTGAAAGGAATACCTCCGTTATTTCACTAGGGCAGATCGGTTTTTAACCTTTTGAGGCGCGAAGACGTTCGCATTGGTGATGCTGCAGATACTGGTAAGGTTGCCGTATTGCAAATAAATAGGGATAGGATTTATATGCAATAAGAAACGGTAAAATATGCGTTTAATCTATTAAAAACGTAACAATTATGTGGTGTTTAAAATTTTCAAAAATAATACATCTTCTGTTAGGTCTTGGTATGTATTTATACTTGCTGAAGCTACGCTCAACATCACATGACGTAATTTTCGATTTTTAAATTGTGCAATTTCCCCAGAAGTTAGATTTTAATAAAAATATTCATCCAGATTACTTCTATTTAAAGCATCCACGTTTTATATACATAGATTTTAGTGCTTAATTTTTGTCTAAAACGTGTTGGAATTTTGTGTTGACCTTTTCAGTAGTTGTTCATTTTTTTTAGCTAAGTTTGATTTCGGTGTTTTTAACAATTTCTAGACTTCCGTCAAATAATAAGAGTGACGAATTTTCAAGTTTTAGAATAGAATAAGTGATAGAGCTATAATTATTTTTTATATACGCTTAATCTTTTTTTTTTTTTTTAAATATAGTACGCGGATTGAACATCGTAGAGGCCACACGTTAATTTCCGCGCACTGTTTTCGATAGTCTCCGATAGCATAATCACAGCAATTACGCCGTGCCGTTGTATACGGGTATAATGTATATCAATATTTTAATAAGGCACAAAGTCCACTAAAACACACCACATCGTTAACCAAACTCCGCTCCTACGGTCGATAAGCTCACATTAATCTTCACGTTAACAGCTACACGCAATAACAATAATGAAACCGGCAAATAAACCAAATTCTACAAAAGAACGTAGAGTACCTCTACTAGGTTACTGGTTACCTCTTAATAGTTATTAAAAAAAAAAAAGCCGAGTATTTCACACAGGCACCGACGATTTTGATCCACCAACACCCAACACCGATAACGGTTTTAGATTCTAGACATACGTCAAACATTTTTGACTTGTCGTCCAAAAGCACTTTCTCTCCCACACCAAATCGTTTCGCGTTATTTAGATAACATTATAATTAATGACCAGGAAATGCTCACGCACATCAACGAAAACCCAACCGCTGCACAAATTGAAAATCAAAATAATCATACAACTCAACCTCAAACTTCTGATAGCACTCTCAAAATACCACCGTTATTCATAACCAATAAATCTCAATTCTTGTAGTTTCGCCTTGAAATATCGAAAATTATTTATAATGATTTTACTGCCACATACTTAAGTATGACATAATAAATAAGGATTACATCTCCTCCGATACTGGATAAAAACACAATGTAAACATTTCCACGCCAATCTTCAAACCTCTAATGGAGCACGATTTTACAATCTGGGAATCAAAACAAAAAATCGACGTCTTAAACCACGACTACCTCAATATCTACTCCTGTCAGACGCTATCACCGACGAAGATCAAGATTCTGACCATTATTAAAAATTAAAAAAAATAAACTAACTTATTAATTTTATATGGCATGTAAATAGTCTGTAACTATTAAGTCTTGTAATAGCATGCGATATGCTTGCACATTTTAACATTAATAAATAAAAAATGTTTAATATTCCTATTTTCAATTAAAGCTATCGCAATTTGTATAGACTTCGCAGTGTTTTCGTCCAAAGACAAACGTACTGATACGGCGTCTTTGGAGCCAAGTTCCCCATCGTGTAAGTATAAAATATTCCATAAAACATGCATTATTGCATTTTTTTGTTTATTGTTGAAATATGCAATAATATGCATTTTATTCAAACTGTATAAAGTAAAATAACTATTTAACCATAAATAAATAGGTGGTTATTACTTTTGCTTCGCCATAACGTAATTCGCGGACATTTCAAACAAAATCAGTAATCAGAATTTACAAAAAATATATGCTAATGCACATATAAATCCTACTCCTATATATAACACGACCAATTACGACTGGTAAAACCATAGGAAATACTATAACCTTAACAGTTTACGAAAGAAGCGGTTTTTGTTTGTCAGTTGTATACAAATTAAATTAGCCCATATGACATTCATTAATTCCGGTGTTACGTTATTATTTAATACATTCTATAATAGGAGGGTACGGCACAATATTACGATGAAACGAATAAACGATTTTCCGGTGACCGATTTCAGGAAAAAAACCTTCAGTCTACATTATTATGTCGGATCCTGCACAGGCTGCACGATGTATATATAAAAAACAATTATAGACTAATGTAAACGAATCATTATCGGCATTATTATAGGCGTGCACTTATATTTTAACAATTGTCAATAAAATACTTATAATATGTTTGTATGTGTGTATTATACGTTTATATATAAATAAACTTAAAAAAAAAAATAAAAAGAGCTAGTCCATTGTGGCTGTTTTGTACATATAATATCACTTCTCGTACGGGTCACTGTTGTAGGTGGAAAATTGGAAAATTAGGATGTATAGGTTTACTTTAGTTACTTTATAATATACTGTATGAGACTTGTTAACGAAAAACGGTTCTGAGCGTAATCCGGTTAAACATTTATTGATAAAATTAAATTTAAAACTGTATTTATTTATAACAACAAAATAATTTACAATGTTTTCAACGAATATGATCAAAAACTTGAACAATTTAAATCGTGTTAATATTTCCGGTTTTTCGAGGTATTTTCCCGACTTTTTCCCATTGTAATGTTATTACAATTATTTTGCCGTCTTGTAATAATATTATAATACACATCATAAAACAAAAAATACCAATACCATTAACTATACAGAACAGCTTGCGCCCAAACTGAATCAAATATTATGTAGACATTTGTTCGATTTTGTATAGATAATGCAATTAATATACATGACATTAACTTGTTTTGACATTATTTTTAAAAAAATCACCGTCGTCACTTAAATTTAATGATCTAATTAAACGTAATTTAATAAATTGTTTTGGTTAAAACCCTAAAACCCCAAATACTGTTATGGCCACCTATGCTGACGACACTGCAATTCTCTCACCTAGTAATGATCCTGTAGAAACTATACATTTTTTACAAACACATTTAGATTTAATAGACAAATGGTCGTCCAATTGGAAAATCAAGATTAATCCTGACAAATCAGTTTATGTCCCATTTGCACTAAAAAAGTCTATACCCCTTCCCCTCCATTTTCAAAGAATACCAATCCCAATATCCTCAGAAGTAAAATACCTCGGCGTCCTAATTGACAAAAGATTGACCAGGGGTCCTCATATCAAGTCAAAAAGAAAAATTCTCCATAGTCGACTCCACTTACTTCGCCTAATTCTGAAATCAAAATTACCCTTCCACACAAAAATAATCATCTACAAATCCTTATTACGGCCTACCTGGGCTTATGCAATCCAGATCTGGGGATGCGCTAAACCATCTCAAATACGTACCCTCCGAGCCTTCCAATCTATCACTCTCCGTATTATCTCTTCCGCACCTTGGTACGTATCAAATTCCACAATTCAAAATGACTTCAAAATAGAAACAATAAATCAGTTAGCCACAAAACAATATGAATAATTTCACACAAAATTACATTCTCACTTTAACCCTTTAATCGCTGAACTTGCTTCCAACTCACTGCCTAATAATCCCCCATGCCGTCTAAAGAGAAAATGGTGTCGTGATTTATTAAATGTTTGATGGTTCGAACCATTTAATTTTAATTTAATTTATGTTAAGTTAATAATTAATAAATTAATAAAATAACGTTGGGTTCTATCACTGGATGGCCTCCCTCCTCATATGTTTAGGTTGTAAAATTTTTTTACGTATGTGTTCAAATTTGCTTATTATGCCTTGTAGCATAGATTGTAAATATTCTTTTTAAATAAAAAATAAATAAATAAAATAAATTGTTTCCGTTTTATGCTCTATTACCTATATTTAAATAATCGATATAAATTTATAATGTCTGTAAATATTTTGAATTAACGTTAGAGTTTTTTTATTTGCTTTTTGGATTCGAATTTATTGATATTTTAGTATTACGCCTTACAAATTATATTAAGACTTTATTCGACATTTTAAACTCGCTCACTCCGGTCACACAAGTTTTGCTTTTCGGACAGATGTCATACCTATATTATTTATTGCTTATACTCAGTAATTGTTTTATATTACGAATATATTACTATAAGTATTATTATGCTATTTGGTTTGCATATTCTACGCGTAGGTACCAATTGTTTTGCTGAACTTTTTTACCATTACAATATAAATGTTCACTTTGTTGCCGTTATGTGTATTTATATACGTCGCAACGTCCGTTTTTCGTTTGCAATGATTTGTTGCGTACATATATAAAAATAAATCTATCTATTTATATATAAAAATCAATTTCCACAAGTATGTAAGATCATTTTACTCGAGAACTATTCGACCAATTTGGCTGATTCTTTTTCTCGTTGTGTTCGTAATTGTCAGTACAAGGTTTTTACTTTCATAAAACTTATTGGAAAATCCACCGGAAATGTCGGTAATTTGGACGGTATATAAAGATAAAAATTTCAAAATTAATTAAAAAAACATTTGTTGATTTACCATGGACACCGCAAATAGTATACATAACAATACAAAATAAAACTGCGAATTCCGTTACCATGGTAACCAAAGCGTTACGCTAAATTGGTAATCCTCCTTCAAAAAATATACAAACAAAAGCAGTGATCAAGTAGACCGGACAATCTATTAAAATATTCCAACGAAGTAAATGAGAAACCACTCGGAGTAAAAATAACAAATGCACTTGGCAGGATATACGAGGTGTGACAATAAAATAACGAGACTTTTTGAATAAAAGTTGTTTATTTTAAAAATGTTATAATTTAATGATTATCACCTTCAAAGTACCTTCCCTCAGCATCAATACACTGTTGCATACGTCGCTGCCATTCTTGAAAACAGTGTTGCCAATTGCTTTCATTCAGCCCTTTTAGAAGTTCTGCCGTTTTCATTTTTACGTCATCAACTGTTTGAAAATGGGAAAAGAAATAAGAAGGAAATAAGAAGAAGTCACAAGGAGCAAGGTCTGGCGAGTACGGGGGATGTTGAAGTACAGAAATTTTTTTTTCAGTTAAAAAACGTTGAATTGAAAATGCACTGTGAGCTGGAGCATTGTCTTGGTGAAGAACCCAGCCATTTTTCCATAGATCTGGTCGCTTCTTTCTGACATGTTCTCTTAATTTAACCTCTTTTTTCCTTAATTTTTCTTAATTTAACCTCTTTATAATAATATTGATTAATTAATTTTATCGATTTTTTCAACGTTTTCGTTTGTTGAAGACGTGGTAGGACGTCCAGAACGATCATCGTCTTCGACGTCCTCCCTTCCACTACAAAACCGTTTGTGCCATTCAAAAACACGAGCTCTTGATAAACATTCTTCACCATAAACTTCACATAACATACGAAATGATTCCGCGGCAGTTTTTTTTAATTTAACAAGAAATCTAATGTTAACACATGTTGTTCGATTTTTATATCTAACATTTTTCGGCAGTATAGTCGAACTCGCACTAATAACAAGGCTACTAACGTATAAGAAAATGAATCGATGCCATCAGTGTTCATAGTACTTTTAGATAAGTGTTTTCTAATCATATTTCAATAATCGTTTTATAGATAACGTTAATAGTTTAGGTTTTATTCAAAAAGTCTCGTTATTTTATTGTCGCACCTCGTATGTAGTTCATCCGAATAACCGTGAATGTTCACGAACTTCACCCGTTCGCTGCTGACAACGCCAATTGTCGTCATCCAATACATCGATTTTAATGTTCTCATAATTCTATCTGCGTTGGGACATGTGCATTTAGTTTTGGTCGGCTTTCTCTATATGACGTGTAAAACATATTTCCGTAGACCATTACTAATAATAAATGTTTTCCCCCTTAATTATAAGCAGCAGCGAACGTGATTAGAATGTTGTTTCACGTGATCAAAGGGTTAACGTCCTTTGCAAGGAATCGAGGGATAAAATCTTTAAAAATCTGTCTACTTGAGTGTGCGATCCTTTCGGGCTGTGGAGCTGGGGGAACGGTCTTGATCCCTAGAATATCAATGATACCGACCAATCTATCATTTTTTTGTTTAGACGGCTCAGACTTCCCGTAAAATTATGCTGTTCAATGACTATAAATAAGGCATAGGGGCCTTACATTCATTAAACGTAGCAGGTTTAGACTTAACCTTCCAATGTTTTTCTCATATTGAATTGTACGTGGCTATGTCACGTGTCTCATTCAAACAAAATCTATTTGTGCTGGTTCCAGAAATATTTAATGCGTAAGGCCAATTGAAACTTGACATTTAAAATCAATCAAAATGCAAAAGTAATATGAAATTTCAAAAAAAAAAAAAAAATTTAACGAGATTTAGACAGAAAAAGCACCACATCATAATAAAACTAATACATTTGCACACTTCGTTCTGAATTTTAAACAGATGATGTGCCTGACAGTTAGACGATTCTGGATATCCAATAAACTTGACATGAGAAGGCCGGGTGATGGCAGCTAGTATAATATAAATATTAAATTCCCCTATAGAGTGACAAATATCCGAACATTCCAATATACAACATTATATATCCATATACAACAGTGGCCCACCCGTTTTCAATTTACGTATTGATTCATATTAAGAGAGGAGAGATTCGAGTCGCGTTACGAATAATTAAATTTACGCAAAAGGGTTTAAGTCAAATGAGAAAGGGCTGTGAGTCAGTTAAAACCGTTAAAAATAAATAGTAATTGATGCACGATGCATTGATGCATTGATTATTAATGCACAAAATTGTTAAAAAAAAAAAAAAAAAAAAAAATGTATGAAATAATAAAAAAAAGACAGAAGAAACAAAAAGTTTTTTGTCTCTCCGGTAAAGTAGTTGTTATCCCTATTTTTTTTTTATTAACCATGTTTCCTAAAAAAAAAAAACCCCGTACGATTACACATTTATGCCTACGCCGGTATACGTGTAATTAATACGATTGTGAATACGATCGGTATTGTAATATTTCTGGCCTGACACACTGCGGCGAACAAACCGGTGCGCCGAGCAAATCGGCCGGACGTGAAAATTCGCGCGTAGTGGGGAAGGCGCGCGTTTTGCTGCCGTGCGTTCCCGGCAAACAGCGACCGACGCCGCCGAACAAATAACCCCGCAGTATCCGATCCGCGGTACGCCGACGCGTACGACGTTCGCCGCTACCGTCACGTTGCATCCCGCGTTCACGTATTGCCGTACATGCAATGTTATAATATTTTATCGAGTACCGTCGCCGTATAATTTTTGTTCTTCTTTTGGTCGAGCCGAGCTGCGTCCCGAACCCTTATACCCACGTTGTCAATTGGCCGGCGAGTGAAGTCGAGTCGCGGGTTCCGTTTTATTTATGAAGTTTTCCAAGACTGTGGGCAACAGCTGGCACAATGTGCTCGAGCAACTCCAGCCAAGAATACCTAGTGAAACCCACGAAGAACGGCATGGTGGACGAGAGGAGCTACATACTACAGCAACAGGTTAGTATCCCCCAACCCTCCCTGGACAAATGGGCTAACACGATGGGTTACGGGGGCTAGAAATTGCTATTATCCCATTATTTTTTATACAATCGTATTTACGAGGGAGGGTAAGGCGCTAGGGGTAAGTTAAATGTGTTGAGTGTTGTTTGTTGATAACTTATAAGACGTACTATGGACAACAATATATGTTCAAATAAAAACTAATAAATCAAATGTTAAGTATATCAATTTTTATATCTTAGTATTCAACTTCCATCCCCCCCCCCCAAAAAAAAAAAGAAAAGAAAAAGAAGTTGTATTAGCCCTCTTCAAAACCATGACTATCTGTACAAAATTGTTTTCTGCTTTCCACCCGCTATAAACTTTTGTTTATAATATATAATAATGGAATCGGTAATATTAACAATTATGATACATAATAAAACCTTAGTAAATAAAGTATTTTTTTATTCTTTGGGGGTTAGTTAGGGAGTATCACTTGCCCCCAGTGCTCCCCTCCGACCCGTCCCTGTGAATTTGTTTCGATTTTATTACTAAACCTGGTGCAGACTTTATAATTAGTGATGATGGAAATTGGTCTTGGCCTTGCTGCGAGACCAAAAATAATTTATACTCGTATTAAATGTAGAAAAATAATTAAACAACATTGTTGGTTACATTTGGTCTTGGTCTTGCAGACTCAATCTTGGGCTTGGCTTTGCTAGTGCCAGTACCGTCTTGCTGCAAGACCAATTTTGATAATCAATATTTATAATACGAATATTAATATTGACGAATACAAGTAAAACATAGCAATATAAAAACAATAAATTAATTAACTGTATTTTTTTCCAAAATATTATAATGATCAAAAAAAAAGATTTTTTTTTTTTTTTCAATATAACGCTTATCCTCGTACATTTGTTGTCTCTACAAACGCACGACATACCAAAATTGCGTACAACAGAACCAATTTTGCGCTGTAGGTTTAATATTAGAGTGAATTGACCTAGTACCTATCAAACTTAATGGTAAGAACATTGTCTATGTTTGTACGTTGGTTTTGTCAATATTTAAATTTCTTATTAAAGATATAAGCATTTTTAAAATTTAAATATATTGATGAAAAAAAAACGAACGTTTAAATACAGATAATGGTTTTAACTTTAAGTTTGATAATGGGTTATTTTAATATAATAATAAAACTATCTGCAAAAAATTGTAATATTTTTGATTTAAAACACTATACACGATTACAATATCAACTACGAAAATTAAAAAATATTCATTGCGCGAAAACTATTTGAAAAAGACAATTTTGAATTTTTAGCTTATTGTTTTTGAGGCGCCTTAAGGTTGGTGGCCCGTGTGTATTTGCACACCTTGCACGTCCAGCTGTTGCGGTACTGCGAATGTCTTGGTCTTACTATGATTGTATGCCCTTTTTTTTTTTACTCTACGTCACAACTTTTCTACCAGAAATCTTGCTCCGATCGTCAACTTCAGGGGTGGTTTCTGAAAACCAATCATGGTGTATTAGTGAGATCATTTTTTCCGGTATCCTTGTAATTTTATTATGGGGAAAAACAACGTCGGAAAACCGAAAATAATTACGCAATAACGGTTTTGGTTATTTTCGTATTTGTTTTTTGTTAGAATTCAGTTAAAAATTATCGTATTAGAGACCTAAAACTTCCATCGAATTTTAGTACAATATTCTGGAAGTTTTCGAGTTACAAGTAGATATTATGTTTTAGTATTTTTTGTTTTGTGTGGGTATGACATTTATTTTTATCAGCGTTTTAGTTTAAATTTATGATAAAATTCGTTAAAACACATTTAACATATATATAATAAGGAAAATTATAAGTTTGTACTATTTATATGATATCAATATATGAAACAAATGAAATTGTGAATTTCGTATTTGCTGTGCGCAATCGTGTTGCCCGTTTCTCGTTCCTAACAAAGGGATATTTTTCGTTCCTCGATTACAAATAAGAATTCATTTTTTTTTATTCAGTTTTAATGTACATACAATCCATTCTATAAACACAAAACCTGCAGATACCCTTTACAGGAAACAAACTAATAACTTATCAATAAATATTTCAACAAATTAATGAAAAATGATTATGCATTACAAATAATAAAGCATAGTATTCATGGTATAATGTTGTATAGTAGGTATTATAAGGATTATTGTTAATAGATAATATGAAGAAATGGTAAAAAAAACTCCAACCAAAAATAATTTATTTATATCTATATTTCATACTTGTTTAAATATTAAGTATCTACATATATGGAAGGAAAAAGTAACGAAAACGATAGTTTACGTACCTCCAAAAATCAACGAAATTCCCGATACGTTTTTAAAAAGTAAACGAAATCAAAGGAACTTGTTCCTTTGATCCCGTTCTTGCATATTATTACCTAGAATGTTGGTTTTCGTGCCTTAGCATATGAAATAATTTACTATGATATTTTATTACATAATATTTTGTACACGATAAGTGGTAATAAATATTAACCGAATAATGACAGTAATGTTGACACAGTCGAGAAAAAACCTATTTGTTTTCACGGTATTGAAGTTCTACTGTTCTTTGCAAATGCCGACGGCATACGGTTAACTACGTACATACCTGCATACGTATTATAATATCTAAATATTAATTAATATTTATTAATTCGAATTCATTGTTCGTAGAGAATACAAATCGATGATTAAATTCCCACTGTTTCTATACTACTTAATGTAAAATTTAAATTATTTCCTTATTTCCCAGTTACAAAATAAAAACAAACAAAAAACAACAAATATCATACAATTTTACATTTTCTTAAGTCCTATACGATTGTTGTGTAAAAGCGATATTTTTATTCATTTACTACATACTGTATTATATTTATTGTTGATATATTTCACGAAATGACAGAAGTACGAATTATTCGAGTCGCTTTACTTAAATAAGATATTAATTTTAATTTACATTCTCATGTATAGCCGTTCTAAAGGTAAATTAGTAAATTAGAGACTGCAGTATAATAAATTCACATACTAACCGCGATGCAAAATTATTTTTCATTGTTTCAAATGATTTTTCCTTTTAAATTTTATAGTGAGAATTGACTGATAATTAGTGTTGGTTTTTATGCATATACATTATTACTCACGCAACATACAATTTAAACTCATATACGCAGTCAGAGTTTCATTATTTAATCCAAAAGTACTGAAATTCAATTATTTCTGACCACAATAAAATCAACTTTTACTAAACATGAAGAAAAAAAAAAAAAAATCATATATTAACATAAAATAATTTTATACTTTTTTGACTTATTGATTTTTATAAAAGAACACCATTTTGAGAGAATGTATATAGGTACTTAATATGATGGTTGACGATTTGGAATATTATATATACTCTTTATAAAGATATTAGATTTCAGTAAAAATCAAAACTTTACTTTTTTTACTAAAGAAACACAAACAAATGCTATTTCCCCGTGTATTAATGTAAAATATTTAATACCATGAACTATGAACATACTTGAATAATATCGTTGTAATTTAGAATATTTTATAAATATTATATCTACAATAAATAAATATGAATATAATCAAAACATAATAATAACTTAAATAAAACACTTTTGACACTTCGGATGAAGGTTATTGTTATTAATTTTTAAGCGTTGACGTATATTTAATTAAATTGATTATTTTGTATAAAATACATAGTATAGGTATTCAAGTTTGAAATCTAACATGTTATTTGCCTGGTTCTTTCGGTTTTATCAATTTTTAGGATATCAATCTGGAAATATAAACTGTTATCGCACAAATTGATTGGATAACGCTTTTCGAACATCTTTACTGTCCCTAAAATAATTGATGTCAGAGACAAAAAAAAAAAAAAACATATAATAATAATAATTATTATTGTTCCACTCGTCATTCATAGACCAAACATAATACGTAAGTATTTTTTTTAAATATCACAAATAAATAAAATACAAGTCGTTATTTGAAAACCAAAAGTGATTATTTGAAATGGTCGAAATATTTCGTTCCTTATTGACGGGCACCTGCCTAGTATAGGCTTGCCATTCGTCCCAGTTTGACCGGGACAGTCCCGATTTTAAGAACATTTAATATTGTATTATTTAATAATAAAATATAGAATAATATTGTTAGTTTTTATAGTTTTGGTTGTTAACGGTTAAAATATGGAAAGAGGAATAAAAGAAAAACCTAAGACCAAAAATTACAAGTGATGTATATTGAGTGCAGCTATTCTGTCATTTTAAAGTAAATGATACATCAGCTCCAAATCTACAATTAATTTTGCAGTTTATCATTTGTATGCCAGGAACTTCTGTTCCAGTAAAAAGTATTTTCTCACTTATGAATAACGCTTGGTCGGACGAAAGGGGTAGGAAGAATGAAAATACAGTACGAGGCATGATGGTCCGTAAAATTAATTTTGGTTTAACTTGAACGAATTTTATGAAAAATTAGGAATGATACAACTCTATCGAAGAAAATTAATTTAAGTGAAACGTATAATAATCAATAGACAATAAGTAATAGCAGTTAATGTAAAAAATATTCAACGTTAAAAATAACAGTAATTAAATATTACTTATAATGTATCTCTGTATTAATTAATAAATATTTAAAAGCATAAAAAAAAGGTCATTTAATATCATGTCCCGGTTTGGGGATTTCAAAATCTGGCTACCCTAGCATATTAACTATAAAATAATAAAATAGGTATAGTAATATTAGGTTCTATTTAATTATGTCTAAGTACGTAATACGGGTAATACTATACCACGGGGGGGGGGAGGGAAAATAACCGAAAAAATCCTCCAATGTAGGAAAAAAAATTCTTATTTCTTTTTTTTTTTTGTTGCTCGTTCAACCGACGATAGTTGGTTTATGTCGGCAGGGCTTTTCCATTGTCCCTATTAAATCTAACAGTTTTTCACCGACGTCGAATCTATAATTTCGTCAATAATATCAGTAGAGTCGTTTTTTTTTTTGTTGTTGTTTTTGCGACAGAGTCTTTAGTTTATTTGGAGGAGGATGGGAGGGGAGGGAGGATTTGCGTATTTTCCGCGGGTTTTTTTTTGTTCTACGATTCGTAATACGACGGACCCGTATTATTTATATATGTATATATACTGTTATAGTAAAGCACGGGTTTAATCGATTTCAATATATTTACATTGTAAAGTTTATACGGTATGTATTTTTAGGTATCGATTTATTTTATTTAATCCAAACGCTCTAAATCCGAGTTTGTATCAACAGTGGCAGCGCGCATTAAGTAAACGCGTTTTCGGCACACACAATAATATATTTAAAAAACCGCTACTAAAGCCCGCCCCCGCCGGTCGTATTTGACTCCCGTCCGCGCCATTTGATTTATTTGCTTTTGCTGTTTGGAATCGAAGTGCCGTACGAGTTTTACGGTTCGTGATTCACTATAATATACCTATGGGTGGCGTATATTTACTTTATTTGATCAATTTAACATTTACATTTCAAACACGGGTAACGCACGAAACCCGCGGTTTACGTAACATTATTAAATTACAAAATACGATCGATGGTATTACTGATAACGTGTTAAACGTTCCGGTATATTAATAATATTTAATGTAACGATCGATTGTTCGAATCACAATGTCGTTCGGCGTTGGCGTAGGCAAAGTACCAAAGTCGTTTACCGGCCGCTATACAGGCCCGGACACCGAGATGACGGGTGTTGGTGTGATGGAGGCGGAGAGCACGAGAGCACTGCCCTCCCTTCAAATTCCTAAAAAAAAAAAAATTTAAAAAAAATTAAGGAAACTATTGTTCTTTCATTTATACGGCGAACAACGATAAAAAAAAAAAAAAAATTATATTACTAAGCGTTGCCCGTTGATTTTGTGTACACCGTACACCGTTTGTCAGATAATTCTATTTACAATTCGGTAATTTCGTATTTAAGTTTCCTGTAGACACCAGTCAAGTACCTCGGCTTATCACTTGACAAAAAATTTAACCGGTCCAAACATATCCAAAGAACAAAAACTACCCAACCATTGACTTTTTTCCCCGCTTAAAAATATCCTCAGTAAATCCTTGGAGGAGTTTGAAACTCAACTTAAAAACAAAAATCTCTATATATAATCTTCTCTTAAAACCCATCTGGACCTATGGCGTGTAACTCTAGGGCGCTGTCAACAAATCCAATACAAACAAAATTCAAACATTCCAATCTAAAAAACTCCGTCTAATCACCCTTCCATATATTTCAAATCACTCTCTTCATAACGACCTTAATATTCCACCATTCCACTTGTCAAAAATGTAGCCAAGCTACACTACAACAAATTTCACTCCCGTCTCCTCCAACATACTAACCACCTCATTTTAAACCTCCTCTTATTCGCTTCCCGGCATCACCACCGAAAGATTAAATGTCAGTGGCCAAAGGACTTTTTCACACTGTAGTTATTAACTTCAGCAAATAATGTATAAATAAAACTACGCCGAAGAGTTATCAATGGATAACGTCTTCAATTCAAGTCCATCTAAATCTTCTATGTAAACTCCACCCATCCTCTTATTGTAACTAATAGTAACAGACTGTTGAATTGTCCAAATAAAAAAAAAAATCAGTTGTAGGTGAGCCTGAATTAAGGATCAATTGAGCCCGGGGACACCAGCCACTTAGTGGGCCCATTTTAACTCGAATTTGAAACATTTTTACGATTGTATATAATTGTACCATACAAGTAATAATAATAAAAAAAAAAAAATCAGACCGATAAATTAATAAATTATGTAATTATTATATTATTATATTATACGTAATATACACATTATAATATATATATATATATATATATATATATATATATATATATATATATATATATATATATATATAATACGATTTTTAAAAAATTATTTTGAACGTGTGTGTTAAGAAAATATTTCGCTGACAGAGACGAGCCCCTAAAATCAATGGACTTTTGGACCGTGCCTCCCCTGGAAACCTCTCACACCCTTAATCCGTGGTTGGCTATAGGATACACAAGACACCGATAATTCGGTACCGACCAGTTCGGTACTTTATTCGGTAGTTGTTCAGAGGTAAACTGCGTCTCGATTATTTTTATCGTGGTGCCGACAAATTTGGATTAAACCTGAAAAATAAATAAATATTCGATGCCTCACTTAAAAATATTGGATTCGCACTATATTCGTCCATTATTCATCGACACGTTGTTTTATAAAAAACAAAAATAGTCCTTTAAAATTTTTTTCTTCACAAGCAAAAAAAAATACACGGCACAAGTATCCGTCGTGTTTCTCCAAAATGTGAACAACGATTTTTTTTTTTTCCCAGGTTAAATCAGCCCACATTGTATTATAGTTGTTGCAAATGTATAATATTTACGGTGTAATTTATATTGGCATATTTAATAATAATACGCGGTTAATAAGATTTGATTTTTTTTTTTTTTTTTTTTTTTAATTTAAAAACTTCAAATTGACCATACATAGACTCACCTATGTATATCGGATATTATAAAACAATAATTCACAATTAACTACCGTATAAAATACACAGTTTTGTGTTTGTTTAACGGAATAATTAAAATAATTATTATTTCCTATTAGTTATAGGTATCTAATTAATAATATGCATTAAGTGTACGTGTCAACGTCTAACTCATGGCGTTGTCGTAGGTTTAAGAATAACAATAGTGTCGGGTACACGTGTGCCTCATAAATTTTAAGTTTCTATTTAATAACATATAGCCTAGGCTACTTATATAAATATATTGCGATAAAACAATATTAAAAAAATTAATTGAACAATTTTTGGAGTCTTTACCACTATTATCGCAAATTTGTATTGACAAACGAATTAAAAAAAAAAAAAAAAAATACTTTAAACTTAAGAGGACGGATGCGTGTTCGAATAATATCGAGACCGTATTTTTCTGTACTAATGAGGTGTGCTAATAAGCTTAAATATATCTTCTTTTTTTTTCTTTTCTTTTTTTTTAATTTGTAAACAGATTTATAGACTGTTTTACATAATCAGTACCCGTATAACCTATATTTTAACTGTTATTTATAACTGTATATATGTACCTAAACGTGTAACGAACAATTTAGATAGCTAACTATCGGTTTGTGGTTTTCATCAAAGTCCCATCCATGTGAATGATTAATTTTATATTAATTGTTTTAATGAAATATTATAATTTATTCGAGAACATCAATGTATATTTTTATATTTTTCAATGTTTATATAAATGTAAAATACTAAAATTATCAGAAGTTATTGTCAACGGATGCAGATATAAATATATTTATTATCAACGTAATAATTATAATTTAAATTAATATATTTTAAATGTATTATGTTGCATAATATTAGCGTGTATAGTGTAGATAGGTAGTGATTATTTTTGAAGATTTCGAGTAAAAATTAAAAGATCAGTTGTCAACATTACAATAAATGTTGACGCTTTTTTCACACAGTTTGAAAACGATATATTATATCCCTGTAAAGTGTTTAACGGTTATCATCGGGACTCGGAACGTTATGCAAATGCATATTTGTTATGGAACAGCATATTAAAAAACTGATTCGATACAAATTCGTTTTATTGATTCGATACAATTGAAATACAAAAATGTATGTTGTATATTTTTTACTAAATTTATGCGTATTCGCGTATTTAAAGATTTTGGACATATTAATACGTATTATTGCATAAATCAACAACAAACAAATTTTCAATAATTTACAATAATAATTTAAATAATTTAAAAATTAAAAATCGCTGCACACTGTCGTCGCTTTGTCTATATTTTGAATAACACTGTACCAAGTATTGATTGTAAATTTGTTATGATCGGCCCAGTCTTGTCTAACATTTTATTTTTAGTTTTTACCATTTTGTTGTCGTCATACGCCACGCAATGTGAAAATAATTTTTTTTTTTTTATACACATTTTATTACAAAAAAAAAAATTGTATAAAAAAACTTTTTTTTGTGCATACGTATGCGCATATTCCATTGTTTTTTAGTGCATAAACTTTCGAGAACGGGTTATCATATTATAATATTGTACAGCTTTATATTTTAAAATTATTATTATACGTATTCTAAATGTAGTAAAATATTTAATGTTTGTTTTAAATTATTTAGTTCTGTGTTACATTTAAATCTAACGAAGGACAAACGGTTTATGTTGTATAGTAATAATAATTGTAATGCCTAAAAAAATGCTGGTAGGGGGTGTGAATTTATTATTTATTTTTAAATTATTTTTTTCTACTCTTTATACAAACTAAAACTTTTTAATCATAATAAATAATAAACACACTATCGTTAGACGTAAGACGTAATATACGGTTATTAAACATTTATGACTAAAATAGAAAGGCACAATTTCAAAATCATAATTTGGTGTTATCAAACATATAAAATTATGAGTTGAATTAAAAAAAAAAAAAAAAGGTATAGACAAAGTTTTTTTTAAAAAAAAAAAAGGATTATTGTTCATGGGTTTTTACTGGTGTAGGCGAGAAGTCGGAAGGTTAGGATATGGCGGTGCACCACGTTTGCGCATGTGTATAAATATTTTTCACCAACTCGTTCAAGCACTTGAAAAGTTGAAAATTTTGAATGAATTTTGATTCCTTTTATATTATTATTATACTAGCTGGTTCTACCTAGTTTCGCCGGGATGGCCTGGTGTTCCAGGGTGATTCTGATGATGATACTGACCTTCCTCAGACCCACCTGAATATTTATGTTAAATTTCAAGTAAATCGGAAATGTATTTTACAAGATCACGCGTGCCAAAAACTACGACATTTAATTTACATAGAAATAGATAGATAGATAGATATAAAAATCACTTTGTGAAAAGTTATCTTTCTTTTGTTAATGACTGTGTATATAAACTAAAACGTAATTGTAATACATTTTATATTGGTCAAACTAATAGAGGGACTTTACAACTAGATACAAAGAGCATATTTCCGAAATAAAATTTAAGGTACATTCTTCTAATTTAATTTTACAATTAATGTATTAGAAAAAAAAAAAAATCATACTGTTGATTTTGATATAAATAATGACTTGGAGATTTCCAATGGCCAAAACAACGTTTACATTACTTTTGTATTGGAAAAATTGTGCATT
The DNA here is from genome assembly GCA_956483605.1 of Tuberolachnus salignus. Taxonomy (NCBI): domain Eukaryota; kingdom Metazoa; phylum Arthropoda; class Insecta; order Hemiptera; family Aphididae; genus Tuberolachnus; species Tuberolachnus salignus. The sequence goes on from OY101433.1 coordinate 15,390,787, forward strand.
TATAACGAAGTTATAAGGGAAATTAATTTAAAATCATCTTGAATGTACAGACAGATATAAAAATAATATTCTATTCCTATATTTTTTAGATAATAAATAAAATGTCTCATCTCGTTTTACAATATCTTCTAATCAAAATTAATTAAATCCCTGTATAAAAATGGTAATTTGTTCTATGTATTTATTCTCATTATGATTTTTTATTCGGTCGCGAAATATTATCTCGTTTACGCTGTTATATTACCCGATGATGACTTTTGAAATCGGAACCAGTCGTACTCTTACGCAACATATATAAAACTCCAGGTTAGGTTTTGTTCTTTTACTACATTTTATATTCTGGCGGAGCGATGGATCTTGTTGTTTTACAATGATGTTTATATATTTATTTGTTCTGTTAACACTTTTTCTATCAGAAGACTTTATCCGATTTGTACGTTCTTATATTGTTTCTGGTAGCAAATTTTGTCTAGTTAGTATTTTAGAGAGGTCATTTATATCCTAACCCAACCTAGAGATAAACCTATTCGTTTTTTAACGTGACCAAAAACAACTACCAAAAAATGACGAAAAACGGCAAATACACAATTTCGCCAAACTCGAGTTTTATTATTTCTTTTTTTATCTTTGTTGGTTACTACGGTAACAATGAAAAACACGAATACTACTACTTCACTCAGAATCGTTTTTTGTTTGCAATTTATCGTTGCATACAGATATAAATTAAATTCTTATCTATAGACTACACAAGTTGAGAAACTTCCCATTTACAACAGTGACCCATAGTGCGACGAAGTGTGTGCACTTTTTTCTTTCTTATTTTTACATTAATTTATACATTTTTGTTTTTTTTATTTTTTTTTAATATCAATTTTGATATGTTATACAGGCATTGGACGGAATCGACAACCACAAAAACTGTCCAAAGTTTGCGAGTTTCAATTACATCAACTCAATTATTGGTAGTGGCGTTATTGGTAAGTAATTGAACAAGAGTAATTTTAGATTTCCATTTATCCAAGAGGCGCAGGAAACGAGACAGACAATGTACAACTACAGTCCGGCTTTTACAATAATAATGTTAACAAAAAACCTCTCAGATAACTGCACATTATAATATATCGATATAAATAATAGAAAAAAATATAATTTTAACATTAGTACTTTTATGATAGATAACAATCGTAAAATTTCGCAGTGGAGGCAGCTGCCTTTCCTGATTTCCCCGTGCGCACGCGGATGATTATTGTGTATCTTTTCTCGCCTATATATCGTAGAATATTTATTATTTTCGTATTATTTTAAAATATAAACCATTTTCTACAAATCAATGAGCATGTATAGTGCAAATTATACGTGGTATAAATGTAATAAAAATAATCGGGACATACTTTGCATTTTAAGTAGACAACTGTTTTGGGCGAGAAGTCACAGGAAACCGATGAATCATTGCGAACCAAATACAATTTCTTGTTAAACGATTTAATCGAACATGTTATTCGCTTTTAACTAGCTACAAAATCAAATGATTATTGTTCGTGTTTTTATTGAAAATTTGGAATTTCAGCGCCTATACAAGTTAGTTAAATTGAGTCGAACTTAGAATAATAATTATATTATAATTCAACGATTAAATTACAGACAATTATGTAAAAAATTGGGCTCTGTCAGTGTTTTTTTTAAAATTTAACTATGTATTCTTAGATTGCAAAAACTGAAAGTTTCAATGTTGCCCTTTGACCAGGAAAAAGTGATAACGAACGCAAGATTGAAAAGTGCGGGTATTTTTTTCCAAAAATGTCTCTAAAAATATGTTACATGCTCGAAATAAAATTTAAAAAAACTGTACGCATACTAAACAAGGTTGTTAAAATGGATTTATCAATACGATTACTTATCTGTCTGTGATGAAACTAAGAAAATACATAATCCCAATTCTCAAATCTGCGGTCCAAGGGGAGGGGGGCGATCCACCTGTCGTTCCCCCCTTATAACCGACGCCGATACCTACTTTTGAAAAGTATGTTGTTGAAATATAATATAATCGTTGTATTAATTAGATTAATAATTGCAAATTATTGTTTTACTCTAAAGCTAAACCATGCAACCGTAGCAAATTCCCGTGTACTAGTTAACTTCTTTAAAATTTATCTGTCATGGTTATACACTAAGCCTCTGACGACATTGTCTATGAATAACATTGTGATATTAGATGTAATAAATCGTGTTAAATAAGGAAATAAATTTTCGTTTAAAACGTTATTGTTCATCAATACACGACTAATAATACGATACTTATAATTATAATTTTAATACTTAAAAGTTTTATTGTCGTATTTATTTGTTTTATATATAACATATAAATATATTTGTTGTATTATTTAGTTCGGCGCGAAATCGTCCATATTATAATATACAGACAATATTGTATTCATTATTATATTTCAAGCAACGAAATATGCATTACACATTATGCAATTAGGTTTTTTAAATTCATCAATTTTTTTATTACAGCAGGTGATAGAAAACTGATTTGATTTCAATAATTAAATTTTATATATATATATTTTCGAGCGTCATCGTATTTACATAATAATCAATAAATTAGCACTCGAGCGTAATATAATTGGTAGGCACCTAATACTAACATCACGACGCGGTTTAAGACCTCAGCCGAGATTATTTTTTTATTTTTTAAAATTGTTTTAATTAAACGAAACAAATAAATGGCATCTCTGTAGACAATAAACACATACGAGTACGCCGAATGCGCGCTTAAATAGCCCACGCGTAATACTATAATATTTTTATCTAATCGTTTGTCTCCGATAAGACTACACGTATATATATTATATACGTGTTATAGGTGTATAATGTTTACCTCGAATTTGCATGATGATATAATATTGTATCATATGGTATATTTATATCATAGACATATTAATATGTGAACTGCGTGTCCTCCATACTCTGCCCAAGAGATAACCAATACCCGGGTAAATGATAGGACTTAACCTAACCTTGTAACAGATACCATTTAAAAGTACTTAGGATACGTATTCGAGTACGAATATATATATATATATTATATATAAATACTTTTAAAAAGTATTTATAAGTACTTTAAAATACATCTTTTTTTTATACATATTATCTTGTGGGTAGAGCCGTTTGTATAAGGGTTATTTTTTTTTTTTGTTTTTTTTGTACAACACTGGTTTAATAACTGGCGAAAGTTAAAATTTTAAATCCATTTAACTATCAACGCCCTGTAATTATAATGCGTCGTGATGCGACGCGTTTCGACTAAAATATTATTTAAAACAATTTTAACAACAATTATAAAAGTATTTATGACGAGCGTTCGATTTCAAATACAAATACTTTTGAATAAAAATTTAAAATACAATATACCGGGTGATTTTTGCAAAAGTATTAAAATACCGTACGATTCTGTACGCTATATTTGTCTAGCACGTTTGTCCTTGGACAGCTCTCTATATGCACTATAGCAGTCGATTTATTTTCAGGCCTATGATATATTATACATGTGTGTACAATTTGTAACATATTATAATATTATTAATGTTAACTGTTTCAGGTATACCGTACGCGTTCAATTTGGCCGGCGTCGGATTAGGAATAATATTGTTGGCGTTGGTCGCGATCATCACCGATTACTCGTTAGTGATTATGTTGAAGAGCGCGCACATATGCGACTGTTTTTCGTATCAATCGCTAATGAAATCCGCTTTTGGTCGATACGGATTCATCGTATTATCTTTTCTACAATTTACTTATCCTTTTATCGGTACGTGTATGATAACATCATAACAATAACAACAACAATAATATAATGGGTTATTGTATTTATATTTGTACGCGCGGTGTGTTGTTTTGATATATTTAAATGAAAAATTATATTAATTTACCGCTAAACAAATTAATTACAACTGGTCTTCGTGTTTTCGCCTCAAACTTTTGAGCATTTTCTTAGAGAATATGAATATGACAAAGAAAACAGCGAGCGAAACGCCGTTATTTTTGCGATTTCCATCAAAATTCTTACTTTAAACACTTAAAAAAAAAAATTCGATTTAACTGATTTCCACCTAAACTGTTTTCATCTACATTAAACCAAAAAATACTTAAAAACTCATCAATTTTAAATAACTATCGTCAGAATATGTTGAAATCGCACCACCAGAATGCGTTAATATAAGTATGGGGTGAAAATTTCATGTCTCTACGTTATATTTAACCGAATAACAACGAAAAGTAAAATCGAAAATAACAGAAAATCGTTATCGTGTAAATCTTCTTGGTTGTCACACATTATTAAGGAAACTACAGGGAAAATAAAAAAATGTACCGAAATGCTACGAGTAAGCTCTCTTGGCGTAGTTTTGACTAGAGCAAGATTTCTTGGTGGAAGAGTTGTTGACAAACTTTACGCAAAAAAAAAAAGAATAAGAAAAGAAAGTCTGGATGAAAAATGTTTAAACATGTTTAAACATTTTTCATCCAGACTTTTCAGAACTTTCTCTTCCATTTTATATTTGTTTATATTTGGTATGGCTACAGATCTAGAAGAGGTCATAAGAAATGCCGAGTCGCAAAAATTTCGTCGTTAATAAAACGACTGCAACATAATTATTAAAATTACTATTTTTAAAAATGGTTCACATATTTTTTTTTTTTATTTATAACAACTTGTGTTTAACATTTGTACAAATGATGCAATACCCGTACACGGATTTATTTTTATATTTTGACTATACGAATTTAAAATATACCGTACACTATGTATATTATACAGGTTTAAATTAAAATTGTTAAACATTGACAGATATAAATAATAAATGTATTATAGTTTGTAATGATCGCCACGTTTCGTCGTTAATCATCCTTTTCACATAAACGACTATATTTGTTTAGTTACTTGTAACAAATTTATTATCGACTGGAAATCGAAATTTATTATGTTTTTATTGAAAATTAATAGATCACTACATAATATCATATAGTTTATTTTTGAAAATGAGATTTATGCGTACAAATAAAAAAATATATAATAGATCAAATACACGGGTTATTGTATCGTATTTTAAATGTCTAGTAGCAAAAATAAATAGTGACTATAGTATATTTCATGTAAATAGTTCCTACGTATTATCATGCGTGTTTTAATATTAAATAAGCACGTCATAGCCATTGCAAACATATTCGCTAGCGTGTAATTCTTCAATAAAACAGGCACGGTGATGAGTATTAACGTCTATATAAATGAATCGTTACAACAAACTGTTTTTCACGGTAATCTCGTGAAAAGTATACAAATGGTTTTAACAATTTCAACCATGCGACCTATTGTGTAGATTCGCTATAACATGCTCAATAATATACATTGGCGCAACCCCCCTGGTGCGCGGTTCGGGGGGTTGTAATCACCACCCTCCGAAATGTTTTTTTTTTTTTAAGTCAAATTTCAAGTGATTTATGTACAGTGTACATTTTTTTTTTTCAATTTTGTTAAGTATAATTATGTATAACCACCCCCCCCCCAAATTCCTCGAAAATAAATCCTAGTTACGCCAATGATAACACATAACTACATTCATATATTTTATTATATTGGATGAATTTGTTTGTATTTCCTCACGAAACAGCTAGCAACCAAATTTACGTATATATAATAATATTTAAGGAAACTCAATTTCGGTTTAATTTCAATCGTACAACCGTTAAAAGGGTTACCCTCTTACCAACATTTGACAATTTTTTTAATTTTTTGTCCAGTAGATTCGAAAGAAAAAAAAAATTATTCTGAACATTTCAACGCGCACAATGCTTAATATATTATTAATTATATGATTATATCTGACTAATAGGTTCATTAATTGTAACTAAATTTGAATGTTTAATGTATTACGGGCAGAGTATGTAGCGATTATTTAAAAACTGATATGAATTATAATATTTATCTAATCTAAACGTTTTATACATATATATTATATTCTATAAATTGATATCACCGCTTGGTCCTAATTTTATATTTAAATTAAAGCGATGTTTCTTGATAATATTAGTCAACACTTTTGTGTGAACTTATGATTTTTCATAAAACGCTTAGCAGACGATATTACAATAATACTATGTACGTGCATATTTACTCTATTCGTACGAGTTTGCTCGAAAAAACCTATGGGTTTTCAATACGAGCTTTTAACGACCGCCGGGAAGGCAATATTTGCACCGGGGACATTCTGTGCAAATGTAGACGGATTCGTTTAGTCTGAAATTCCGTAACATAAAAAACAAAAAAAAATCAAATAATGAATAATTTTATCAAATTGTACTAGTTCCCCCCCGAGTACTATTAGTCAAACGAGTTTACGTAATAATCAACTATTATTTTTGATAATAACATTAACATTTTTAATAATTTTTTTTTTTTTTTTTTATTAGAAATACTTACAATCTGTATTTACAAAAAAAAAAAAAAAAACACAATAAGCAAATAGAATAACTTTGTACATAGAGAAAAAAACATAAAATGACAATAACGTGATTGCTTGATGAGGGAGGCTATCCAATGATGGAACCCGGCAGAACGCGAAATTTAAATTAGTTTAATAGATCTCGACACCAGCGTCTTTTGAGACGGCGTGGGGGGTTTTCAGGGAGTGTAATTGAAGATAAATACTGGATTAGAGGATTTGGATGGTACGGTAGTTTTGTATGAAATTTAGTGTAGTATTTTTTGGCTAGCTGGTCAACAGTATCAAATCGTAGGTCTTTGTGTAGCGCTTTGTTTGTTACGTACCGAGGGGCTGTAGCTATGAGACGTAAAACTATCGATTGGAAAGCTTGAATGGTGCGAGTTTGAGATGGTTTTGCACGGCCACAGATTTGAACGCCATAAGCCCATATAGGCCTTAGTAAGGATTTGTATAAAGTAGATTTTGTGTGGATTGATAATTTTGATTTAAATATGGGACGAAGCATGTGTAGACGGGTATTTAATGTTTTGCGTATTGTCTTTAAGTGTGGGCCCCGAGTAAATCGGTTGTCAAGTATAATTCCTAAGTATTTTACCTGTGATTATTAAATAATTAACCGCGAACGTATAATATTTATACGCCGGGTTATAATTGTTCGTTTTTGTTGTTGTTCTTTGTCACAGCGATGATAAGCTACAACATAATCGTAGGGGACACGGCCACAAAAGTCTTGATCCGGCTGTTCGCGTTGCCGCACGACTCGATATTCGCCCAACGGTACTTTGTTATAGCGATGGCCACGATATTCATCAGCACCCCCCTGTGTATGCTGAGGAACCTGGCGAGACTGGCCAAAGCGTCTGTCCTGTCGTTCATCATGGTACTGGTCATATTCGTTACCATAGTCATCCGATACGAATCTCTAAGCGACGTCACGTAAGCCGCCACACTAAAAAAATTGTATCAGTAGGTACACTTGCCGAACGCCAATACACGATTTTTAAAATTTCGGAAATTTCCCCCGTCCCGCCTTTCGGTTTTTCGCAGGTCCACGGCGTACCAGGCGAAAGACAATAACACCTGGGATTTCGCTCGGCCGGGCGCCATTCAAGCGATGGGCATAATGTCCTTTGGTAAGATTTATTATTTCGTATGTAATTTATAGGTACCGTTGCTCTGTATAAGTATTAGAGGTGTATACGATACGGTCAAAAATAATAATCGGGCACAATGTATACGATGTCCGATTTCAATGGTCAACGTCGATCACTTTGCCTGTGCACTGTACACAATAGCCAGAGGCGAATTTACAATTTTGGCCCCCTTATTTATTCGAAAATTCCTTTTACTCGTAGACGCTATTCTGGGGGTGTTTAATCCCGCAAATTAAAGTCATTTGGACAATTTACACGCTCTTGCCATTAAAAATGATAACCCAAAACGTATATTTTTTTTCTCCTCCGTTGCATTTATGTTTCCACTAGGTCAGAAAACATTTGTGTTTTACCTCTCTATTTATTCTTCGTAAATAAAATCGAAGGCAATACATATTTTATTATTACGCAGGTTTTATGTGCCAACACAACGTGTTCTTGTTATACGATTCCATAGAAGGAGCCAGTCAGACCGTCTGGAACAACGTAACGCATTTTGCGATTACCGTATCGTTTTTATTGATGGTCGGATTTGGACTTGTCGGATACGCTACGTTTGGCAATCTTACACAAGGTGCATTCATTTTATAATTTAAAAATCAATTTGGTATGAGCGAGTCAATACATTTGAATTTTCAGGCGATTTGTTGGAAAATTATTGTTGGAATGACGATTTAATCAATATCTCGAGGCTGTTGTTTTCATTGATAACGCTGCTCACATTCCCGTTAGAATGCATGGTAACCAAAGCTGTTGTCGATCAGACTGTTAGGGGCGGCACCGATCCTGTACTGGTCCCGATGTCGAAAAAAAGACACGCCATCGTTACCATTTCAATTCTGGTGGTGACTTATTTGGTGTCCATATCCACTAAATGTCTTGGGTTAGTCTTGGAACTGAACGTAAGTATTGAATTGTCAAATTATCAATTCATTTATTATCACATTACAATCAATTAATATTCACGTTACGTATTTGTTTTATAGTTTAAAAAAACCTATATTATTACCTACTACATTTCAATATATTCATACCGACTATAGAAAAATGTTTTTGAATTTTTTTTTTTTTATTTAAAAAGAATATTTACAATCTATGCTACAAGGCATAATAATGAATTCAGTAGGTATAGAACCCAACGTTATTTTATTTATTTATTAATTATTAACTTAACATAAATTAAATTAAAATTAAATGGTTTGAACCATCAAAAAATGAATTTAGACAACAAAACAAAAAAAAAAAAATTGAATATTATTTATTCCATGCAGTGTCGTATATTTGATACGATATAATATTTGTCTCTGATATTGTGCAAAAATATTTACTTTTGGCCTATCGCGTGGAACATAAACCAATTTTTTTTTTATTAAAATGCACTCGTGTAAGACAAATGTAATAGGTACCGAATACACGTTTGAGTTCCTCTTAAACATTAAAAAAGACAAAAATTAACAAATTCTGTCCCGGACAACGGGATCGGCTTATTATTTTACATATTTCCTGCACCCACGACTAGAAAATACGTTCTGCGTACACCTATGGGTACTCAACCTAATCCTTATTGACATTTTTTACTGTCTATACGTAATAATTAAATCTAATATTTTATACAAAATATAGATAAATATCTAATCAAACAATTTATAATAAATTAGTTTTAATAAAGTATATAATGATTATATATCGTAATTTATTTGCCTTTGGATATCTATTTTGTTTCTATTTACGATTCGTGATATTGATGTGTTTAACTCTACACGCTAAAATCATCATAATATATATATATATATTAAAAAAAAATCTAAACTTTTATAAAAAATTTAACTATTTAAATATAATTTTTAACATACATATTAATAATATTGTAGATAATTGTGATTTGTTAAATTTAATGAACGATAATATTATTCGTGACGTATACATGATAGGGGGGGGGATCAAAGAATCGCGACCAAGGGGAAATGGGAGGGGTGGTAGTTTTGTACCTCTTGTGCCCCCCCCCTAGATAATTTGGCAGTTCTTAATTATATTTCACATCAATCACGAGTTTTCATTTATGTTTAGCATTTTTAATAATGTTCTATTCTCAAAGACAAAAATATCTTATCTGGGTTTATTCGTCGGTTTTTTTTCTCGATATTTTAATTTCTATGTAACATATGCGTCATATGTATGTGAAATATCACAATATCCAAAATTTTTATATTTCGCTTGAAAATTAAAATTGTCGAAAAATACTGACGCACAAACGCAGGTGGTAAAATTTCAAATTTGTTCATACTAATATTCGTGGTAATATTAATACTAACAGCGTGCGATATTGTTTTCGCTGAACGCAAAGTCGGTATGCCGTGCACGCTTGCAAGACGGGGACGGCGCACGCAGGGAATTACGTCGTTTTAATTAAATTCAACAATGAATTTTGTATTTAAATTTCACTATATCTGCGTCAAAAGTAAAACTTAAGAATTCTGTCACTCAACAGCATCCCTCCACACACTGTTTACCGTGTAATTATTCTCCGCACCGTATATCTTACTTGCTTATTGTACATATGCTACAGATTGTAAATTTTCTATATTAATAAAATAAAATAAGAGTAAATCTACGCGGGAATCGAACACCCATATACCCTGTTCATAGGCGTACCTCTGCATAATAATATAGTTATATTGATCTTGTGAAGTTATATTTGCAATATAGTTTTTGTTACAGAAATGGATATTGGTATACGCATAGGCGTGCGCAGGGTGTGCAGCTGCGAAAAATTGCGTCTACTTAATATTTTATTGGCAAATGTTTTGATAATCGTTCATTTTAGTTAAAATACATAACACCATAATATACAAATGCAAAAATATCTATATAAACTAGTGATGGGAAAAATACGGATTTGCCGAAGTTCGAGAATCCGGATTTTTATTTAATTTCAATTTCGGTTTTTAAAATTGTGATTTTATATTCTTTAATTAATTTCTCATAAGACTGTTATTATTATCAACTTATTATTAATAGCATTAAACCTATAAAACATTAAATACGTTTTTACAATTAAAAAACTATCACAAATAAAAATGTATTTAATAAAAAATGCACAACAAATATTATCATACATATTACACTCTAATTTACATAATGTATTACTAGCTGACCCGGCGAACGTGTTTTAATCATAAAAATACAACATTTCGGATTTTGGATTTTCGGATAATAAGGATTTATATCAGATTACTAATATAAACGAATAGTTTTAATTATTAATATGTAGAGACAATATTTATCCCACGGGATTGTAGCAGGACAAGGAGCCCCCAATAAATTTATTCTGCACACCCTGAAAATAATTCCTACGCACGCCTCTACGGGTATACATGCATTATAATTATAGTTCGGATTTATATTCTCTTAAAACACCTGAAATATGATAATATTCTTAAATATTCTCTAAAAAAAAGCCTTTAAATATTATCATTAAATTCTCTTAAAAATTAGAAAAATATGCAAAAATAATCAATATAATATGCAATTTATTTGTATTATTTATTTTTTTTTTACAATATTCCTTAAATAATTATTAAAGAGAGGAGTAGGTATGATAGAATAATTGCATTATAGTAACAGTAACTATTTAAAACAGTGTTTCCCAACCTTTTTACCACCACGGACCACTTCGACAATATATTATAGGTCGCGGACCACCTCAATTTTACGAAAACTAGGAATATATTTTTTTTTTTTTTGCTCATTAACAAGAAAACTTAAAAATTAAAAAAAAAAATAATAATTAATTTGTAATAGAAATCGAAGAAAATATCTATGGGACCGCGGACCACCGGTTGGGAAACACTGATTTAAAACAACAATATATATGTATATTTATTAAAACATAAAAACAGTATTCCTTTGGTATATTTCGATTATAGTGAAGTATGACTACGGCGACTTAATAGTACTATCAGTGAAAGTGTTTTTTTTTTTTTGTTATTATTATTATCAAAATAATAATAAAAAAACAATGATTGGTTAATGATTCAAAACATATTTTTTTGCAGATACCTTAATATTAAAATTAAATTAAATAAGTATTGTTTTTTTCGCAATTTACAAAATAGTCCAAAATATGCTAAATAAGCTAAATATTCCCTAGGCGTGAAATATTCTCGAATATGCAAAAAAAAAAAAAAAACCTTTTTCCTGTGAACACCGTGTTGATCGGATCGTACGCATTTTTTACTCTTATAAGACTGTATGCACTCAGTAACGATATGTAAAAAAACATATAAATCCGTACTATAATTATAATAATATGTACGTGCATTATTGTCTATTGTCAGGGAGTCATGGCTGCAATTCCGCTGGCGTTCGTTTTGCCGGCAGCTATTTACATTAAAGTGTCCGACGATTCGTGGAAAAAGAAGGTAGAGTACGGAATTATTGTAAAATATTTTATGTTTTCAGCTAAAACAACCTGTGACAGTAAGGAAACGGTCAACACAAGCTTATCGCTATTTGATGTACCGCAATTTTCGTACACTCGGACAATGCGACCTTAGTTTATCGAAATTAAACCTCGTGATAGAAATACGAGTAGTCGTATCTCCATAATGCAATTGCGTGCTTTACACGAATTATAACGTTGTGTAGTTTATATGTTTTTTCAATAAAACAAACTATAATTATGTTCCAATTAATACAAATAAAATGGCCATATTGTTACTGAATTATACTGGCATTCGGAATGAGAACTAAAAAAACGGCTAAGTTCGTTTCAAAATTATAAAGATAACTACAAGATCACTACAATAAACTAGAAAAAAACCTCTTTTTTTTTTTAAAAGAATATAAAACAATATTGGTCGTTTGCCACTATCAATATGTATTGTTGATGATGTCTTACAGATTTAAAAACATTTAAATATAATAAATTACGCGTAACATCATTTTAGTAAAACTGTCAGTAAATTATTACAAATATTATCATAAAATAATAATTATCGCACGCACGACCAAACATTTATCATTTTTAAACGTCACCATAAAGATCAAAATAACCGGATGGGGATCTAAATGGCCTAGGAACTGAGAGATCCAGTCCACCTAATACGGGGATCTATAGTTGACCTGTCGCCGCGATAATTCAATGCAGTATACAAAATTGCGGTCAATGGATAGGTATTACAAGTCAACCGAATAGAATGAATCACTTAAACGATGAACATATTGATTCAGATTCGGTATATGAGAATGGTTCGCGTCCGATGAACTCGTTTGTATTTTCATTTGAATCAAGAGTCGAGTAACCGAATGTGAATCAGAGATTTAATGTGGCATTGGAGTCCAAACGCGATTAGTTTTGGTATTATCAGCTGACGTCGATTTAAATTGAATTTAATACATATTTTAACCCTTTTATAATGCTGTTACGGTATCTATTTCAAAACTGGAAATATGTGGCCATAACAAACAAGTAATTTAAAAAACAAGATACACGACATTTAACGTTGTTGATAATACCATTCTAATTATATTCGACTGTAAGTGATCAAATTAATCGGCAAACGACTCAAAATTAACGAATCGTTTTAGTGAACCGAGTCCAAAAAAATGATCTGAACGCAGTTTTACGTTATTATATCTATATTTAAACAAATGTAAAAATTATCAAATACCAATGCCACAATATTCGAAACACTAAACACGTTATTTAATGTCGCAGTGATTTATAATTATGTTTAAACGATTCTAAAACATTGTTTCTTTTCATTTTAGATTCCTGCCTATTGTTTGGCCCTGTTTGGTACGATCGTGGCATTCTCCGGCGTATACATGGTTTTTGATGAGATAATTAATTCTACGACGGTGAATTCTTGTAATAACGATGATATAATGTACCACTGTTACATTAACGACACTTCATACCAACCAACCAGCCACCAGTGACGTTATTGTTAAGATATATTAATTAAACTTAAATTTAATAATAATACTCGTAACAATAATAATACATAATAAACAATAATACACTTTGTGAAAGAAAAATGAATGTTTAGTAATATATTATTATGTATAAGATCACCTATGTATATTCTAGTCTTAAAACATTTTTTTTTTTATGGTAAGTTGATTTTACCATTGTTTTTAGAATATATAAATTATATAGATTTTAGTGTATTCTAAAATCAATTCTGAAAAATTTTGTTTTAATCATTTATATACTATATATATAAATATAAAATGCATTATTCATATTTGTGTATAAAACGTCATAATTTATTATTTAGTTGGTATTTAGATGTATAATAATATAATATACTTTTAAATACTCGTTGTAGTTATGATTTTGACGTAATTATTATGTTTTTCTCAATTTGTGTAATAAACAAAATAGATATAAGTTTATATGGAATCATTTTTTTTTTTTTTTACCTTCAACGAACTTTCAGTGAATCAACCGAATTCTATAGTTGTTCTTTTTTTTTTTATGTAATTTTATAACCTACCTCTATAACATACCAACAATGACTTTTAATAGATTATATAGGTGTGCAAGGATTCATTTTTAATCAACAAAACTAGAATACATCTTCAAGAAAAGTTTAATTATCATCTTTTATTATATATAACTGAATACTTTACGAACATGTGTGGAAATTTGTTTAATAATAAATATACCGACAACATATTTATCATATAATTTAAAAATAACGTATTTCGATAGACGTTCGTAGCCCCGATCAACCGGATCAGTTAAGTGGGTGGTCGCTGGCGTGGAGATAGCCAACGGGGTTTATAAGACGCTGCACAGGTCATTTAGGATCCATTTTATTGCTCTCTTTCCTTTCCCTATCGATACAGTAGTTGTAGAACCTAAGGCGGGCTGCTGTCAGGTGGTTGCAAGAAACCAGAGGAAGATCTACCCAACACAATGAGCGACCTAATCGTCCACACGGACCTCCACAATGACCGGAAAAATAGAGCTGTTGCGACTGAAATGATCAAGACAGTGGGTCGGGGACTAGGCCAGGATGCGGACTCCGAAACTACGGACTACCGTTTTACTACTCGATGTTCCAGATTGAGCTAAAAAAGTGGACGTCCGGAACAGCCTCGTGCAGGCGGGAATCAACGGTGGCGGTGATCAGGGAGTCTCCATACGGAGGAATGCTGGTGGCCGTGGCGACTTTGTGGCCCAGACAATCCTGCTATACCGTGACGCCATTAAGCTGTCGGAAGGAAAAGCGATAGGATGGATGTGGTGCAGGGTCAGGTTGTTGGAAAGGAACCAGCCAATCTGCTACCGCGGCCAGCAGAAGGACTAACTCGCCACGGTATGCCAAAACGAGGCGAAGGCCCACCGGTGCCAAGAGAAAGACCACCCGGCGTTTGATTGCGTGCAGGAGAAGTAGATGAAGAAGGAACCTTAACCACTTTCGGGTAACTCAGATCTTGCTCAGGGAGTTCGCAAAAATGGAGGACATTGCGGTGGTGCTGGTCAGCGAATCGAACGATGTCATGGCTCTGCCATTTCGACTCTTCGGGTCGAGCCGCTGAGAGCGTTCTCCGACGGTGGCTCACGCTCGGCGACGTAGATATGGACGACGGGTTCGTGGCAGTAACTTTTGGCGGTGCAGTACGCGTCCACAGCCATGTCCGCCGATGAGTTCGAGCAATCTCTGAGTCGTCTGGAGGAGTCCGTGAGGAAGTACGGCGGATTGATAGTCAACCTCAACGTCGAGGTCGACTTCAACACCCGGTCAGCTTCCTGGGAAGGGGGGGCGACCTATTCGCGGACGGCTGCACCGGGGCGATGTTCTCTCGGCGTTTGAGGAATCGCTGGGACTGGTGGACCTAAACTTGGGATGCGAACCAACGGTTTTTAATTTAGTGTAAGGGTCGTGCGTAGACATGACCTTCGCTAACGAATCGCCTTCTACTTATACTAATTTACACTAGATGGGAATATCTATATCACCTATGTGTGATATAGATATAGAGTCAAAAAAGCCGATAATAATCCGTAGAAAGAGTGGTTTCTCTTTATCGTGTATCGACAGATTATTGCTGGCGGTTTACCAGTGACCTGCCATTCCTCCCCGAAAATTCAATTCTTGGCGAAAATGAGGTTAAATGTAATTCGGTTTGTAACGATATAGTTTTGTACGTTTTTAAATCGTTACTGGTATATGAACTCGGTGATTTTAAAAATAACATTTGCAAAAGCCAATTTCTGTTAGCCGATACGAAATACCTTTGCACGTTAATGTTTTTTCGGTGAGTTCGATTAATTTGTTCCCTAAATAAATATTATTTCCAGTTTTTTTTTGGTACGTACATTTTATCTAAATCGGACGAGGTTATCCAAATATCTAATCTGAATCTAGTCTGAATCTCTGGCTTGCTTTTCGGAACTCGTATCAACATAATGCGTAGAAATCGATTTTTTATATTCTGGTATTTCGGTCTTTCGTTGTATTTTGTTCAACAGATCGATAACGATCTAAATGGTGAATTAATATTGCTAATATTATACTTTCAGGTTAAAATAAAATATTATAATATTTATTTATTAAACACTTGCTATCCCACATGATGTTGCCAGTGAAAAATTTTAATTTCCCAAAGGTTTACCAATCATCCAACTTTATCGGTCGTATCGTGGCTTTTTTATTCTCTATTCTCACTAATCTATTTATCGGTGTTAGACGGTTTATATTTATTGAAATCCACTCACTATTCGGTTTTTAGGTATTTTCAGTACAAAAACCAAATTATTTTTATTGATTTATGGGTTACCTTGCTAACACGGATGAAAAAGAAACTTTTATTAATTATTGTAGTGCAACCCCTGTGCTATGCTTATATCGGTGGTAATATTTGAAATCACATGCAACCATCAGCTTTGTTTAATTACGCGTCTGATAACAAAATAAAAAATGTCGTAAATCATAAAGCACTGAACGAAATGATTATGTCACAGCAACAAAATAATAACATAAATTTCTTAGTCTTGAATATCTGACCTAGTTCAGTTATAAATTAAATTATTTTTGCGGTTTGATTAACGGTTAAAATGACAAAGTATCTATGGTAATATATGATTACACGTAAATCTGTCAGCTCTGTTTGTTTACGCACCAGAACACAAATTAAAAAATGTCGTATATCAAAAAGCATTGCACTGAAATAAATGATAATGACACAGCAACAAAACAATAACATATATTTGTTAGTCATAAATATCGAAGAATGTTATTCAGTTTTCACTCCATTACTAGAGAAAAAATAGAGAATATTTCATAAAAGTATAGAATATTTGAAATGTAAATTAGATGAGAAAAAATGTAAATTAGAAGATGAAATTAAAATATTAGAAGAGAAAAAAATGTAAATTTTATAAAGATCTAATTACAATATGTGAAATGACAACATATGAAAATATATGGAGATAGAGTAGGATTACTATTTACAGATACAGATTCTTTTATAATATATATTGAAACTGAAAATTGTTATTGTGATATAAATAATAACAATGCAATTTTAAAACACTTTGATACATCGAATTATCCAGAGAATAATATTTATAATATACCATTAATTAATAAAAAAAATTTCTGGAAAATGTAATGATGACTTAAGTGGTAGAATAATGACAGAACTTATTGGATTAAGGTCTAAGTTATATTCATTCAAAATATTAGATAGTTCAAATGAAGTTAAAAGAGCTAAAGGAATAAAAAAATATATAGTTAAAAACTAAATATGTTTTAAAGATTTTGAAGATTGAAAACACCAAACATGTAAACCAGAATTTGATCAGAAGTAAAAAAACACGATACAATTAATCAATATAATAAAGCTTTTAATTCACATGATGAAAACGTTATATTTTAAACAATGGAATTGATAAAATAGCTCATGGACATAATATTATAGGAATGGAAAGACAACGTATCTTAGATTATCTTAAAGTACTAATTAACACAAATAATAAATAATCTAAAATTTTGTTATTTGTAATTCCTCATTATAAATAGAACCCACAATCTCTTCATTGTTTAAATCTTTAATTTTATAAGTTATGGAATTTGTATCTAATACTTCTGATATTACAAATATTTAACGTGCCCAATTAGGTTTATATTTACTGTTTTCTTAAACGGTTTTATTCTAACTCTATCACCAACTTTAAATTTAATTTTTTGTTTAGATTTTTTTGTTAGAGAATAATTTAACTAAAACCTTATCTTTATTAAATTTAGTAGAACCTAACCCTACTTGAAATTCACGAATAATACATATGAATGTCTAGTTGAATTTTATGACGGACAATCCGATGACGTGTGGACAATTAAGAGATACATTTTAATGTGTCAACAAAGGGCTCGACGACAACACCGTGAAAAGTCTGAACCAGTTGTAATGGACAAGGGTTTGGACGCTATGGATTTGTTCAATACTTTTATGACGATTGCAGAAGAATCATGGTTTCGGGTTTATAGGTGATATTTTCTCGTTGTTACCGTTATTAATAAAAAAAAAACTACAAGGAAAATAAAAAACCATCTTCCCGACGGACCAACCAGAAAATATTTGCTATATACCAGAAACAACCCCTAATGTTTATGGCCGGAGTAAGATTTCGGTAGAAAAATTAATAAAAAAAAAAAAAAGAAAACAAACACCTATTTTAAATATGTGTATTGTATAGATAATATTAAAAAACAGTCTTTTCTTTTTTTAGATTCTGAGTGAATTTCGTATTGATATTATATTAACTGTCGTGTATTCTTGAAATTGTCGGTACCGTTTCCACATACTTTGGCATGGGTATTTGTTCTTCCGTTCTTTGTTTACCTGTAAAAAAAAAATAGTGTTTTAATTTTAAATCTGTATACGATTGTAAATTAGTTGTTCAACCATATATTGGTCGACGCAGTGGCGGATTTAAGGGTTCGAATAAAGTCGGCAAATCCATATAAAATGTATCGTAACAACATTTATCAGTAACATACTGCCGTAAATGATATTGCAGTTCGCAATATAAAATGTATGTATTTTGTTTTTTTGTGGTAAAATTGAAAAAAAAATTAATTATATAATTTAGGTGAGGCCTCGTACACAAAATACAATACACATAGGAGACGCCCCGTCGGCATTTGCTAACTAAACGACCGTTAAATCCGCCACTGGATCGACGGAAATTTAACAATATTTCAACTGTTTTTTTTTTTGTTTTTCTTATCAATACACTTTTTTGAATTCAATCGATTACGCCTGTTATACAATTTTCGAATAATTAATTAATTTCGATGAATCATATTCACACTAGTGAAAAATCCGGATTTCGAAATCCGAAATTGTGTATTTTTATGATTAAAACCATGTTTGCCGGGTAATCTAGTAATATATTATATAAATTAGAGTGTAATATGTATGATTTTTTTTTTGTAATACTTGTTTTTTCAAAGAAATTTCTATTTGTGATATTTTTTTTAATTATAAAAAACGTATTTAACGTTTTACACATTTTAATGCAATTAACAATAATAGTTTTACGAGAAATGAATTGAAGAATATAAAATCACAATTTTGAAAACCGAAATTCGGATTTAGCTAAAAAAAAAACCGGATTTACAATTATTAAATGTCGGATTTATAATGTCTTAATCCAAAAATCCGGATTTCTCCCATCGCTTATTTACACTATTATGAATTTTATGCAATTGTTCCTAATATATAATATAGAATATAAATATTATAAACGTTTACCTGTGGTTTTGATTGCGCTGACCAATTGTCTGAGTAGATTTTCAAACGGACACTCGATCAATAAGTATAAAAACAACGCAACGACGAATCCATGCCACCAATCGCCGAACGTTATCCACGACTATATCAAAAGAAAACAACAGCGTATAAGAAATAATAATACAGGGTGCGGCGGAGCCGACTGATGAGTTTTATGGAGCTATAAATAACGAACATTAAAACTTAAAAAAAAAAACGGTTTGTTTTATTAAAATTATTAGGAAATCCCATTTTTTTAAAAATTATGTTTTGAAAATAATATCTTCATGATGGCCGTCGGCAACAATACATTGCTGTAGGCGATCTTTGAAGTTTTGATATGAATCACCCTGTATAATATAATTGCCCGAAGATATAACACATAGGTCACACGATTTGTACAATAAAACATTTACTTACGATCTGTAATTCGTTGAAATATGTCGGAGTACGTGCAGTAGACACGTGATACAATTGGATTGTAAGTCCTGCCAGGTAAGCCCCGTACGTAAGCCTGCCCAGTGGAGCCAGCGCAAGTGTCCAAGCACCTATGGAATAAAAATTAATTACGTATCCAGAAACTTTTCGTTTAATAATAAAGCTCGATTATTGAGTACGTTATTTTATAATAATTATGGGAACGTTAAATTATAATAACTAGGGGAATCGGGACTTTGACGACCTAATTGTTCTGACGAATAATTCATATTTTAAGTACACCGAAAACCTGTAGAAAATGCCAATTTCAACGTAAAAACTATTAAAACAAATTAGGAAATATACATTTTTACTCTAGGTCGATGCATAACCGTATACTATAGTTATTATAACAGTAGGTGGTGGGGAAATAGGAGAAGAGGCGAGGATTATTCGCGTATTTTTGTTATGTATATATTTTATTGATGGATACTTTTTTAATTTAATTAGTCCAGTATCTTAGGAGACTAGGAGGAGAGAAATCGCAAATAAGTGATGCATTATAGAAATAATGAACGATTATGTGGGGAGGAACACCGCATTATTAGCGTGTATAACAATTTTATCCTCGAGTGTAAAAATGTCTAGTTCCGGCACTGAGTATAGACGTTCTGTAGCAAGGATGGTGAACCTATGTCACGCTAATTTAAATATAATTCATAATTTTTACTTCACTTTCTTTGAAAAAAAAAAATAATTTGTTTCAGATTTTGTTAGTGTTTAGTGTTTATAATATCTTCATTACATTTTAACTAACGTATCAATAAAAAAAAAAAATCATGTTTTTATATTAATATGTAGTAGGAAATAATGTAAAGTTTAAATATAACAATAAATAAAGTCCTGTTTTTATATTTAATTAATTATTTGAGCAATAAGCAAAAAAAAAAAAAGTGACACGCAGAGAAAATAAAATCAAACCAAAATGTTTTATTTGACACGCGCATACCAAATGGTTCGCCGTCCCTGTTTTTTGGTGTTTATGGATCGCAGTGGCGATTGTACAGTTAAAACATATTATGTATATACGATCGATTTTATTATGATTACGTTCTACAGTGGCGACAACTAAGAACAGAGATCTAAGTCCGTTATTATTGTTGCTATTGTTATTTGCTCTCATTCTCTCTTTCTATTGGTGATACGAGTGTGAGTACCTTTGAAATGCGCGTTGATGGAGCTAATCATAACGGCCATCGCCACCAGAGAGGCGAAAACCAGCCGGAACACGAGCGCGTAGACGACGCTGGACCACAGGTTGTATTCGTTAACGAAAAAATAAAATATCGACATCATCCACAATAATGTGACGGCGACGAGGCCGCACAAGCACAACGTCGGATGCGGAAACCGATAGTCGGGATGGTTGGCTTTGGTTTTTTGATAAACGTACGCCGCGAATATGCCCACGAAATATGGCGTCGCCCTGGTGTGCGTGGGCACGTACAGCAGCGTAAACGTCTTATCGTCGGCCGGCGATTTCAGAGCCCTGTCAATAGAAATAAATGTAAAAAGCACAAAAATATCAGTATAATATCATAACAAGAGTGGGTGAGTACGATTACTAGGTAAGTACGATTGGTTTTACAAAACTGTGTACAAAACATTTTTAACGTGGCTTAACCGATCAATTTGCATACGGTACACAATGGCGTAGCTAGATATGAAACGGCCCTGGGAATGTAAGTAAACTAGACAGGGGTGCCCTTACGTTTATATTCTCTTTATTCGAATTAAAAATATACGCGTAATATTGTTCTTTCACACGTGAATACTATATGAAACCATAAATAAAAATAATCAACAGGTAAATTAATAAATATACAAAGTAAAAAGGAAATCCAGTTTATTACTATTACAATTTATAATTTTCTACGTGCTTTGATATTTGCAAATTTATCAGTTGTTCAAAAAAGAAAAATAATAATATAAACTGACGGCGAACGACGATACAGAGTCTGAACAAAATCTATAGGTACACGGCACGTATCGGGATTATTGAAAAAAGCATTTCAAAATCGGATTTTTAATAAAAATATTCAAATAACGACAATAATAAGAAATAAAATTCCGATAAAGGTTCACACTGATTTTTTTTTTTTAAATTTTTTTTCATTTCTCTTGGTTACACAGTGCAAAAGTTATCCTTCAACCCTACTATATAATATAACTTCCCGAGTACCCTGACCGCCAACATTTCATTGTTCAAGACGGCACATCACAAGTTTATGTAAAAAAAAAAAGTTTTGGCAATGATGATCTAAAATTAAATAATATTATTGAACCGCAGACTGATGGACACCGTATATATTATTAGGTAAAATGTACACTTTTAAGTATACTTAAATAGCTAACAATTATTCCTATAATACGAATACTCGAATACAGTCTGAAATGTACGTATGAAATACGTATTTATCTGAATACCTACGTATATTGTGACCAAGATGATAATATAATGGTTATGGTTTTTTTTTTTTTTTCATAAGATGATAATATAATAATGATTATTAAGTGCTGACTTACGATATGAAACCGAAAAATGTCGGTTGGAATTTATGATAGTACACGACGTATGACGAAATGAAACAGGACACGGCGATGGCAGTCAGCAGTGTACACACACCGAATTTCGGATACTTCCAAATCACGTACGTAATAAGTATACCTATAACGCACAAATGCAAGTCGCACGCCAAATACCACGATTGAATCACACACTATGAAGAATTATAGGTACACGTTGTGTGTTAATAATGATTCCCGGTACGAAATATTCGTTGGATTTTTTTTTTACACTCACCGGTTGTTCTACGTGAACGTAATTGTTTACGAACAGCACGTTGGTCCACCAATTATTGATACAATTTCCCGATTCTTTGACGGCCATATGTTTCCACAAAGGACCGTCCGAGAGGCGTGAAAGCGCGAACGCGTGGAACGCTATCACCACGCCGTACAACGGCATCAGTCTGGAACGGTTTCAATAATAATTTTCGATCAGTGAATAGGCGTTTGAATAAACGATAGAAAACTTTTTTTTTTTTTTTTTTTTCGTAATTTAAACGCGGATCGGACATATAATAAAGAATAACCATTTAACGGTCGTTTAGTCGGCAAACGCCGACCGGGGCCCTCTCCTAAATTATATAGATAATTTTTACCGCAAAAAAAAAAAATTACATTTTATATTGCGAACTGCAATTTCATTCACCGCAATATATGTTTAATAACCGATACATTTCGTACGAGGCCCGATACATTTCGTAGAGATTTGCCGACTGATTTGTACGAACCCTTAAAACCGTCACTAGGAATAGCCCTTGAATGACCACAACAATAGGAGGAATAGTGGAAGGCAAACCAGGAACGAGAAGTCCTAGAGCTTCCTCATATCGCGGAGGAAACAATGAAAAAACACCCAAGAACATACAACGAGCTTAAACGAACTATACGCGACAGGGAACAATGGAGAGAGGTATCATTAAACCAATATTAGGTCTTACAACTAAGACAAAATTAATAAAAAGTACGCATATATATACGTACTTGCCCTTATTTAAAATAAAAGTGAAATTAATGTCAACGTATTGTTTTTTATGTATTGTCGCGGGGACGAATTTATACATCACAACCTACAGTGTTGCGCAAATATAACTAAAAATGTATCTAGATAATGATAAAAGATGATTAATTACAATTTATCATGATATTGATACAACACTAAATTATCGAGATAAAGATAATTTATCTGGATAAAAAAAAAAAAAAAAAAAGATTTACATACGTATGTAATTTTTTTTCATCTTAACCCACCTACGACATAAGTAGGTGAGACTAGACTATGATTAGTTATTTATCTAGACAACCCTCAACGCCGGTTACCTAACATTATAGTTAAACGTATAGATAATAAATGTTACCTGCACCATCTCCAAAATAATATTAACGGCATATTAAATCGTTTGGTCTTGACTAATTCACTGTACATACCGATAAATGTTAAGAAACCACTGAGAACAAAAAAAATGTCCACTACCAATGGACCGTTGTGTATTATTCCATAAATCATAATTGAATAACTCTGTAAAAAAAAAATATACATACGAATATATAATAAAATTGTTAAATCTAAATAGTTCTTAATAGAAATATTATTATTAATAAATCAATGCTATAGGATAAAATGTACCCACCTCTTCAAATTTACTTGTATTATAAAGTGGATGTGCTCCAATATACATTAACCGGTGTCCTAATAAAACGATTAGACACGAAAATATTTTTAGGATATTAATACCACTAAATTCGGCCGTTTTTTCGTTATTGAACAATAACCGTTTCATATTGGATGGAACTGAAAATGCCACTAAGATCGATTCTAAAATAAATATAAATAATCAATATGTAGCGTAATATATTACGTGGGGAAAAACAATTATTATTTAACCAACACGTTATACAGTTAAACATATTACATTATTAATACGAGTAAAAAAAAAAAAAATTATATTATAAAGCCGGACATACTTCGCACCATGGGTAGGCCGCTGTTGTACATGGAAAGTTTGCAAGGTGTAGGATAATAATATTGAGGTAATATAGTTTACACATTGAAAGCAACCATAAGGCATTCTAATCAAAAAAACGATTCTGAGCGAAGCTTGGTAAACTGATAAGGTTATAGTATTAGCGGTATTTTTTTTTTTCATTGTAGCCAAGAACCCATAAAACAACAATCATAAAGCCATAAATGTATGGACACTTGACGTGTTTTTTTTTTTTTTAAATTTTTTAGAAAAATTTTTGAGAAATTCTAACAAAATTTCAAATTAGGTACCATCAAGAAAAAATTCCGCTTCAATTACTGGCATGAAAAAAATCCAAGCAGTTTTACTACTCAAAAGTGTTTATCGAGGAAGAAAAATAAAACTAAAACACGGTTTAGTAAAACTAATAGCTTCTTCGCCACTCTCGGACATCATATTATATATTTTGTTTTTTGTTTTTGGTGATGTCACTTTGCCAAAAATTTTCAAAATTAAATCTAAATCTTATTTATTACATCTTTGCGTTGTTATTTTAAATTATTATGTAGGATATATTGGTTTAACTGCGATGTGTGTGTTTTTTTTCCCGTCTATGAACAAACTTTTCTACCAGAAATTTTGCTCCGATTTTCAAGAGTAGCACATTTTTTGAAAGCATTTTGAATCTAGCTGGTGCATTGAGAAGGTCATTTTTTTTGTTTTCCTTAATATAATTAGGAAAAACGAAACAATTTACGACCATAATGGTTTTATTATTTTCGATTTGTTATTTTTGTTGTAACTCGGTTAAAAATTATCATAGAGCCCTTGAAAATTACACAGAATATTAAAATCTTCTAGACTTGCAAAAATTTTTTGAAAACATTCTGTCGGTTTCTGAGCTATTTATAGACATTTGAAGTTTTTAAACATTCGAATACTAGAGCCTTTAAAATTATTATTTGTTAAACACAGAACCTATACTTAAACTTACTTTTTTTTAGGTCGTCTCCTCCCTTTGAATACAAATCATACAATGATCCTACGGTTACCAACATACAAATAACCAATATAAAACACCTAGGGAAATAATTAAAAACATAATTATATATATAGTTATTATATATGAAATTATTATTATTATTTTATCTCAAAAACAGTTTTTATTTAATATTGTGCATGAAATTTTAATATTATATTTTAGTCGTGTAAAAAAAATTCGAAGCAACAATTATATTAATTACATAGTTATTAGTGGTATTACTATCCTTCGTAGGCAAAAATATAAAAATAAATAGGATCTAAATAAATATTTAAAATATAAAAAAAAAATACCCGTTTAACTAAAAATATGTTAAATTTGGGATAAATCTGGTAATACATACACTACAGGGTGACACACGAAAATATTTTTTCTCGTTTCCTAAACCTTCTTGTTATATTATTATTTTTACCCATCGAGAGTTCTCTTAGTGGTCAAAAAAGGCTGGGAACCAACCTGTTTTATATCAATTGTATGATGTTTTTCCCCTTGCTTTATATTCGTACAATGTTATATACGTAATTTTAACAAGAAATACAAATTATTATTCAAGTACATTGGGTACTGCATAATATCGCATAAATCATTTTTTTATTATTACATATATAATTGCGATCGACTTTCTGAATTTTTATTTCGACTTTAATATAAATCATGAT
The DNA here is from genome assembly GCA_956483605.1 of Tuberolachnus salignus. Classification (NCBI taxonomy): domain Eukaryota; kingdom Metazoa; phylum Arthropoda; class Insecta; order Hemiptera; family Aphididae; genus Tuberolachnus; species Tuberolachnus salignus. Next base: position 15,416,944 of record OY101433.1, read on the forward strand.
AAAGGTAGTCGGTACGATTTCACTTACAATTGTGTTTTTAACTGATGATATGGAACAGGTTTTATAATGAAAATTTTCTAAGGAAAACCGAATACTAAATAATATTTAATACAAAATATAAGAAAATGTACTAAAATTGTATTTAAATAATTATTATTATAACTTTTATTCATTGTTTTACAGTGCGCCCCATTCACTGTTGCGCGTTTATATTAGAAACGCTAATGTTTAATGTCGAATATAAAGAATGCGATGCATTCAAAAATATCGAATTAACCGCGTTGAAAGCACGTGTAATTTCACCGCCCTAATATAATTATATAATTTGTAACTATGCATTTTTACCAAAATATTAGGAAACCTAATGTTATAGGTGGTTTTTCGTGTTGCGTAGTGCAATAAAGCGGGTCCACCCTGACGGTGGCGTTTATGTCGTGTTCCATAAATGCGGACTCAATTTTCGGAGCCAGTGTCGACTGTAGATCGGAATAGGTGCACGAAGACGGAATGCATAATGCCGTGCTAATCTCATTCCGTTGGACCTTTATTGGATCAGGGTCTGGCTGTAAAGAAAAAAATGAAAAATTACATATGATTTAACATACCTATAATAAATTCAAAAGGCAATTTTTAGTTGAAAAATTGTAAAAATAAATGTATAAAGTAAAATTAGTACAATGTGTGAAATATCGCCAAATCAAAACAGTGGAAATTTTTAGCCTAATATTACATAAATCCTATTGTAACAATGAAATGGCTGATGTAATGCAACTTTTACTAATTATCTTTTTTTACAAAATTTAATTTTATATAATTTGTTTTTAAAGTATTTTATCATATCTCTAAACGTTTGTAAAATATATTTAAATAACCGTAAAAGAACAATTTTGCCAAACAATTTTAATATTTAATATTTTATTATTTTTCTTAAAAGGTAATGAATTTATGGGAAATTTAATTATTACATTTTTATGTATAATATAACATTCTATAAATAAGGGTCTGTAATTTGTTATGCTTAGTGCTATAGTTTTAGAATTAAATTCAAAAAACTAAATAACTACCCCTTTTGGTCATTTTCGACCCTTTACAGACATGTGGGGGGGGTGAGTTATCATGACCAAATTACTTTCTTATAATATTGAACAAAGAGGGGTGGGGTAAAACATCAATAATATTTTTAGTTTTTCTCTGCTTCTATAACTAAGAACCACTCGAATGTAGGTATATACACTTTAAAGTAGGTTTGTGTTTTTGATTTTTTAATCTTTTTTAATTTACGTTCACATGTTTTATTTCAATAGTGAAAATATATTAAAATCATCAAACGTGTCAACGTACAAAATCATATGGGTCGTAGGTTGTTTTCATCAAATAACAATTATTGTAATAATATATTTGTTGGGGTTGTCAATGCTCAACATTTGTTCATGTCTAACTAATAATATTTAAAACGAAAATCGTTTCAGAGGTTAACCAACTCGATAAACGACAACCAAATAAATGTAAAAAGAAACTTAGCTTGGAGTGTTGGAGCATAGGTGTTGTGCGTATTGCTCTCGACACCCTGGCCCAAACAAATTCGTAATAAAATAGTTACAGCAATTTAAAAAAAAAAAAAAAAAAAAAAAAAAGGAAAGATTAACACGAGTGTGACTTTTGATTTTTTAAACAATATAATCGAATAACAGCAATGTACCGCCCTCAATAGTGTACTCCAATTATTAGATTTTGCTATTTGTGTTTAAATTATTCTAATTTGAACGTAAACGATTTACGTTTTTAATACATAACATATTAGGATAAAATAACAAAAGTTTGTACACACTTTGACCGCTTCCCATACGGAAACCGATGAGGTTAAATTAGGTGACGCGATTTTATAATAGTCCGGGTACAGTTTCTCGGACGGTGTAAAATGTATTTTCACAATACAGTATTGAGATTTAAAGTCCAGACCGGTCGTATTGGTTTCCAAACATTCGTCGTAATCTCCAAAATCGGTCGATTTCCCGGATAGTATACCGGTAGGAAATTTGGCTGACGCGTCGTACACTACAACACAAATATAACATATTACAATTATGACAACGAATTACAAATATTTAAATTTTAAACAATATTACATTGTTATACTACCACCGGTCGTATTGATTTCAGTATAATAAACACGTGTATGTGTAACAAGTGACTTTTATAATCAAATTTGTTGTTGGTTTTATATAGAAATATTATTTTCCGTGAAGTCATCTACTTTTACTTTTATTAGTTTTTTGTTACTACACAAAATTGTATTTACAAAAAAAAAATATTCGTACTCAAATACGTTTTCCCGAACATACACAACTTTTCTACCAGAAAACTTGCACCGATTTTCAAGTGTAGAATCTTTTCTGAGAGCATTTTGGATATGGTCGGTGCGTCGAGGGAGTAATTTTTTGATTTTCTTCGTAGTTTTTTAATAACCGCGAAAAACCGGATAATAAAAATTGGAAAAACGAGAAAATGTAAAACAATAACCAGATTTTTGAAATTTTCGATGTGGTTTTTTTGTTGTAATTCGCTTAAAAATAATCGTAAAAGTCTTAAATTTTCACAGAATGTTAAAATTAGCCAATTCTAGTCGTGGGAAACCTATTAAGCTATTTATGGACATTTTAAATAAATTTGTTTTAGTTTTTATTGGATTTTATGTGAATAAAATTGGTTTGGTCGGATAGAAATACTTGAAAATTGTACACGAGGTTCATCACAAGTTGTACTTAGTATTCAAAAAGAAAATTTAAGCGTAATGTAATCTTCTTAATTATTATTATTTATAATCGTTTAAAGTGCAAATATTTATGAAAACCGTAAAAAATACGGCATTTTGCTATTTTTCAATTGATGCAAATTAAAACTTTTTTGGCTACAACATAATAATTTATTTTACAATAAATATATTGTTTTGGGCAAGTTAACCGATTTTTTTTTTAACTAGTGTATGGTATGTTATTCGAAATAAAAAAATATCTAATCCAAGTTACAGTTAAATTTTAAAATATAAAGGAATTTGAGTAGCTAAGTTAAGTAACTATTTAAAAGTAATGTTTTTTTTTTTTTTTTTAATTTTCCTTAACTACACTCATAAACGTAATATTTTGTGCCCTATACTCTTACTTTACAAGACTCGAGTAAGTCTATCCAAATAAGCCGCGTCGGCCCGTATTATTAAGTATTTATGGATATTCCAATAGAAATACGCAATTTTCGTCGACAAATACCATGGAAAATACATAAGTACAGAGTATTATTTGTTTTTTTTTTTTTTTTTACAAAAAGACTATAAATAACTTGAATTTCAACGATACAACTAAGAAAAGTTAAAATTATTTATTTAAATAAATAACCGTGTTATTTTCTAACATTCCAGATTATTTTCGTTTAACTAGTCAAGTTAATAGTAATCAAAAACAAAGTAACCCGTGACTTGAATTTGAACGTTTTAACTAGTTACTGGTGATAATATCGAATATTATGGAATGATATCAGATTTAGACTTACTTCGGGTCGCCCACAACTTGAACTCTTTCAATCCATCCCGGTACGTATGTCCGTCGCGCGTGCACTCCGGCCCGCCGACGGGAACATAGCTTTCCAGGGTACCGTAAAGTATTTTCGTGACCCACTGCGGTCGCCGGAACTCGCCGGACGTCGGCGTCGTCGTCGCGAGAGTTAGAACGAAATACATCACGGGGATTAACGCGAACATAGTAAAACAAACGGAGGGAAAACGGAGAGAAAAAAAAGAAAAAGATTTTTCAAAAAAAAAAAAAAAAAAAAAACACTAGCTACGACGACGATCGGTATGACGAGTGTCGCGGTACGCCTGCCGGACAAAATATAATATACGCAGGCCGAACAAAAGTCTATTTGTTTTCGCGGTGGTTATGTGAATATTTTTTGTTCATTGTCAAGGAAAACCGGGTACGAGGCGGTTTCGTTTTTTTTTTTTTTTTTTTAATTAATTAATACTTAATAGTACAATATTTTATTCCGATGAAATACTGTTACGCGGTACGTTTACCCGGACAAAAGCTTTAAACAGAAATAGTATACGATTTACTATATATAATATGGGAGACCCCCCTCGTTTTTAAAAAAAAAAACATTGATAAAACAGGTAAAATATAATATAACATTTTCTTATAACGTTTTATGATTTCTATTGTAAAGTCGATTTGTTTTAAGAACGACTATAATGGACTTTCTCTTAAATGCCCGTACACAAAAATATTCCAATAAACCCGAATGAAATGCTAGACGAACTTTAAAAAAAAAAAAAAAAAAAAAAAAAAAAAAACTATATAAACGTCGTTATTTAATTTTCAATAGCGTAACATAATTTATAAACCTTACAAAATTAATATGAAATACAAACAAAAGTAACATTTAAAAATTAAATATATTATTCAATGATAAATTTAGTTAAGGCGATGTATTTGTGTTTGTATATATTTGTATACTCTTAGTTTTGATTAAAAATAAAAAAAAAATCAAAATTTATAATTATTTGTAAAAAAAAAAATATGTACTGCTAAAATAACTGAGGATGTGGGAGAATAGAGAGAATTTCGATTTGCTTATCAAGGACAAAAACAAAAAGAGGCCCTTGGCCGTCACTTTTTAAAAATCGGGTATACGCCACTGATCACCACGTATCTGTTCGTTCATCGGAATAATTAATACAATTATCTGGTATTGAAAATCGGACGAGACGTTTTTTTTTTTTTTTTTATGTTTTTCACTAACCATCGTAAAATCGAATTACCCTGTGCGTGAACCCATTTTTCATGCGTTCACGTAAAACGAACGAAAATGCCATCAAAATCATTTTTAGAGATAAAACGTTGTGTAGATAATCACGTCGGCGTCATTTTACAATTCTCTAAAAATATGCAGACACAAAAAAAAAATGATATTTTACATTTTTTTTTCTCGAATAACTGGGTCTTTGGAAAAAAGTTAACGTTTCAAAAAACGCCGACGGGGTTGTCTTCAAATGCAATTAATGAAAAAGTATACGCAAATATAGAGTAATAGAGTAATTACCCCATTGGCGCTTTCTCGAATTAAACTGCACCCTCGAAATAAAAAATGCCTACAGAAGGATGTGTTCTATGGGAACTATTGTAGATAAAAACATCCCTAACGGGAAAAACTCTCATGTCTCGTAGAACGGTCCGATTTTGACGATTATATTTTGTTGAAAAGAAGACTTCCTACACAGACTGCATTGAACTCCGTTTTTTTTTTAATATTTTCATCTCAAACTTTATAATATGGCTTCAAAAAACCTTAATTTTCAACCTTTTTTTTTTTTTTATTCCATTATATTTGAAATCAAATGAATAATCGGAGTTTAATGCGGTCTGTAAAATTAATTGTTGTTTATCAATTTAAAATAAAAAATGATAGAGAAACATCGGGGGAATGTTTTAAAATTAATGGCATTACGAACCCTATGAAAAAAGACTAAAAGCCAAACAAAAATTGAGATACTTCCTGCGATTAGACCAATAAATTGTAAAAATGTATGAGTTTATAAACAAGTTTACGTTTTGCACAGGTCGAAGCGAATTTTGCATATTAACATTTTTTTATATATAATTATTTACCGTTGAAAATTAACAAATACATACAAATTTCTAACGTTTTACTTCGTTTTTAAAATCGAACTACTGTAAGTACCAAAATTATCGTCAGACATAACGTCTTTGAACAACAGAAAACCGGCCGTACCCCTCCCTCCTACCCCCTTTAAAGTAGATTAGTAGACAATTATTATCAATAAGATGGTCATTTAATAGATAAAAAATAATTTGCAAATTTTACAAAATTCGAGAAAATTTTATAAACCGGGGACGGTTAAATGTAACGAATATTTACGATTAATAAAAACGCGTGCATATAAAAATCGCGCATAATAATATGTTGTAAGTATATAATACATAACAATAAACAGATTTTGTTACGTATATTCGAACTCAATTAAATAATACAATGTGGAAATAAATTATTCCGATTTGGTCATTATTTTTTTTGATATAATTGCAAATATAAACGTCCGATATGCTTTGGTTATTTAAGTTTTTTAATAGATAACAAAAAAACACCATCATAATATATTTGTTAATATTATAAACTTCGATTGAATACATTTGTGACCATATTACTGTCTGTCAACTATTGTCCTTGTTAAAATTGCGTATAATATAATATATATATATATATATATATATATATATATATATATATATATATATATATATATATATATATATATATATACCCAGTATACCTATTGTTTATAGGTATATAATATATACCGGTTAATGTACGTGGTGAGTACATCTGTGTACCTTAATATGGAATTTAATGCATTTGAAACAGTTTTTTTTTTTTGTTTTGTTTTTAAAGATAAAATGTTTCCCAATGATGGATTATGTATAGGCTTTTACATAGGCCGTGTTCATTTTGTTTTTTAATCGTCTTGAATGTGTTTAATTCATTATATTAATTATTATTATTATTATTATTTGTAATAATAATTATTCAATCTTGAAACCGTATGAGAGTCATAAGGATTGTGTCATAATTCAGAATAGGTCAGAAGTCGAGTCGTGGAAGTTGATGGATGTGCGTGCTTTTTTTGTGCCACTTAGAAAAATAGGCTAAGTGGTGTACGAATCCGTTTCATAACAATAATAAGAAAAACAGGCGCACTTCGCACGGCGGATGACGTTATTGGCGAAGGCACTTCGCTCGTTGGATTAGTTACTCTTGGTGAATGTATTGAATTTGAAAGATATGACGATAAATCACTTCACTAAAAAAAAAAAAAACAATTCTGAGCAGAGCTTTAGTGTAATATATAGGACTAATATTGTCAATTTCATGTAGAGTATATAGTACACACTGTGTAGTATACGAAGAAATTATGAAAAATGTGATATTATATATATTTTTTAATTTTTACAAGAAATATACAATCTATACAGTTATGCACAATAAGTTTATATGAGATTTGAATAATTAAACATTATGAGATTGCGTGAATAAGGAGCCACCATTAGTAGCACTTAGCTTGGAAGTTACGTCAAATTTTGGATTAAGTTGTTAAATGATCTCTACACCATTTTCTTTTAAGTCTTCGACAGGGATATCCTGGGAGTGACGGGACATGTAAGCCCTTTATAAAAGGATTTTCGTGGTTTTCTAAATTATATATTTAAATTAATTATCACCTACAATTTTGACAATAATGTTAAACTAGAATTTATCTTCTAATACTATACTTACAATTCACTAATCTGAATATTTGAAAGTAGTATACTAATTTGAAAATATATATTTATATATTATAGAGATCAAAACCTTCCGGGGTGACTTGATAACGTTCTGGGGGGGCTAAAGCCCCCAAAGTCCCCCTCAACATCCGCTACAGCTGGACTCACTTCTTATTTGATCATATTTCGTGGGTAAATTCCCACGAAACGAAAGCAATACCAATCATATTTAATCGTCTAGAAGTTGTTTTTTTTCTTTTTTCTCGTGCCTTTTCAGCACTACCCTTACATTTTTTCTCGACGTCGTTTATCTAAAACCGTGTAAACCGTATACACGTGTCTATAAAACTATTAGGGTACAAACAAATAATACTCGAATTCAATTCATATCTAAGATGAAGTAAAATAAAATAAGTGCCTCGATTTATGCGATTATATAAAAAAAAGATATTGCATTATGCTCAATTGTTATGATTATTTACCAATTAATACATATTTATGATGAACCTAGTATCGAATTTTCGTATAAATTTGCTAGCCAAAAAAAAAAATTGTATTCAAAAAAACTACTGCATTACACTTGTCTTTTTTTTGTTTTCGCCAATGGAATTTATTTAGATTTCCTGGTAGAAAAGTTGTTCGCTACTTGAATAGTCGAAGTTGAATATACTTAATCAATAACCAATATGACCTTACTACAAATTAACAATCAAGAAATCAATTGGAACAACAAAGACGACTCAGTAAAATATCTGTGTCTACACCTCGATGAAAAGCTAAGCTGGAAAATACACATTAACAAAAAATTAAACCAAGGATACACTAGGCTGCGAATACTGTACCCTCTATTAAATCATAGCTCTACCATATAAATGAAATGCTCTATACTTCTATACACAGCAATAATAAGACCAATAGTAGCCTACGCATGCCCAGTATGGGCAGCTGCCTCAAAAACAAAAATTAAAAAATTACAAACCCTCCAGAATAAATTTCTAAGAATAGCCCTAAAGGCACCTTGGTCTATGAGAAACAAACAACTACACAACGATACGGGCCTACCATACCTATCTACCTGGATAACACAACAATTTAAGAATTTCCACGAAAAACTTCATAAAGTTGACGGAGTACTTCACTACAAAACTGGCAGAAGATCCACCAACCTAAGACTCAAACCTCGACTACCTCGGAATATCCTACTAGAACCCAATGAAAATACCTCAACCACTGATTCTGACCTAGACTCATAAGCTAACCAAAATTTAAAGATATTGTAATAACTGCAAATACTGTTGTGAACATTTACATTATCAATTATTATAAATTGTAATAATATTGTTATAATATTGTAAAAATACTTGGTGTATTGACACAATTAAATTAATAAATAAAAAAATAATCAATATAATTGATATAAAAACGAGTTTGGGATTACTATATAGAATTATCTAGTATTATTATCAGTATCTATTATTACCCAGCAATTGTCGTCAGTTTTACAAATAAGAAAAGGCACCGATTTCCAGTTCTTTTTCTAAATACAGCTTGCCGTCTTGATGTGTCGGCAGGCAGTGGTAACGGGACCGGATGGACGCGTCGGATCCGAACCACGGAAGTGCCGGAGGGGAGTGGGCGCGCGTTAACTCGTACGCTCATGCCTCCCGACGCGCCGGTGCGGTGGGTCACAAGACCGCACGGTTCCATGGCGTACCGCCTCACTCAGATATTCACGGGGCACGGATGCTTCAACTCGTTCCTTCACCGGATCGGACGAGCTCCGTCCCCCGGGTGTTCTCACTGCGGATTTCCCAGTGAGGAGAACGAGGTGGATGACGACGCTATCCAAACCCTGATGCGCTGCGAGGCGTTTGACGGGGATAGGGAACGCCAGGTCCGGAGGATCGGTCCGTTCGAACCGGGCGCTTTGGTGGCGCTCATGCTGGAGTCCCCAGACCACTGGGAAGCCGTGGTCGACTTCGCCTGAGGCCGTCATCGCGGAGAAGGAGTCGGCAGAACGGCGGCGCCAAGCCCTCGACGTCGCCAGCGTGCGCCTTCTTCTTCGTCGTTGATCGCGGCTTCGTAGTCGCTATACCGCCGACCATCAGTAGGCCGGCAGGAAGTTTCCCCCCCTACAACCTTTTTTTTTTTTTTTTGGTACCGGCAATACCCCCGCCTCCCGGAATGACCGTGAGGCTCTACTTCGGGAGGCGGGTCGCCATCATTTAATTACAAAATGAACACGTACAAATGATACACAAAATAAAATCCCGTATTCCCCTTCGACGGGGCGGGCTCATATTATTAGTGTACAAAGCTTCGCGTCCCTACCGGGGAATGGGCAGTAGCCGGGCCGAAGCCCACTTGCTGCCCTTACACTAGTAGGGGGGGACACTTCCTACCGGCCCCACGGCCGGCGGTCTGTCGTCTGCGGGGCCGCGATCAACGACGGCGGCGATTCGACCGACTCCTTTTCCGCGACGACCGTCTCTGCAAAGTCGACCACGGCTTTCCAACGATCTGGGGATTCTAACATGAACGACACCAAGTCGCCCGGCTCGAAAAGACCTATCCTCCGGACCAGGCGCTCCCTGTCACCGTCAAACGCCTCGCAGCGCGTGAGGGTATGAAGAGCGTCGTCATCCACCTCGTTCTCCTCACTGGGAAATCCGCAGTGAGAACACCCGGGGGACGGAGCTCGCCCGATCCGATGAAGGAACGAGTTAAAGCATCCGTGCCCCCCCTACAACCTGTTAGGGCAGCAAGTGAGCTTCGGCCTGGCTACTGCCCATTCCCACGGTAGGGCAAGAATTGATGTATCGTAATTTATGTGAGCCCGCCCCGCCTTAGGGGAAAACGGGATTTTACCTAAAATTTTAATTGTAATTTTATTTTATTATTAATAAATGATTACGACTCGCGTCCCGTAGTAGTGCCTCACGGCGTTTCCGGGAGGCGGGGGTATTGCCGGTTTGAAACCATTAAAAAAAAAAAAAAAAAAAAAAAAAAAAAAAGCAGTGGTAACGGGGAAGCTACTCCACAAACGGTAATTTATTGCACGCGCCCATACAAGTGACTCACGCACGTACTATACCAGTGTTTCCCAACCTTTTTACCACTACGGACCACTTCGACAATATTTTATAGGTCGCGGACCACCTCAATTTTACGAAAACTAGGAATACCTTTTTTTTTTACTCATCAACAAGAATACACAAACATTTATCGAAAAATGTTAACTATTATTATTTTACTTAACATTTTATTACTATACTTCACTAATATATAATTATACTTCAATTTATTACTCTGATACCTAGACACTTATAAAAGTGGAAAATGCTTATCGGTCTACGGCAGCAACAACGATATGATAACCGTATAATATTACACGGTTCCTCAATAAGTCGTAATTTTTTTGGCTATTTAAAAAATAATAATAATTAATTTGTAATAGAAATCGAAGAAAAAATCTATGGGACCGCGGACCACCGGTTGGGAAACACTGTACTATACGTATCGCTATAAAATTGCCTATATTCAACTCCTTAAATCCAGTTCGCTTGCAGGTGCCTTAAGAGGACTCTACCCATCCAGGGATGGCGGGATGGGGTCTAATTTCGGGTCTGGAAATCATATTTTGCCGGGCCATTCAGCTCATCGGTCGATTGTTTCGAGGGGCTTACCTACAGTTATAAACTTGGAAAAAAAATCTGTACTTTGATCTATCAAATAGCTTATAAAATTAACACATAAATTGTTTCGTTTTAACGTTGCGTGTCTAAAAATAAGTATTAGTATTTACTGAGCTAAAACGTGTAGAAATTATAAAACAAAACAATTTGAAATATTAAAACATTTAATATATTATAAACACCTAACACTGAATAATAAACATTTGATATTTATGTATATATAAAAAATATACATAGAAATGTCATAAACTTTACTTCCTACAAGAACAATATAGAAAATAATTTGGAATTTTCACCAACTTTATTTATAATCATATCATTATCAAAACTATAAAGAATTTGCTTTTCAATCGCCATCAAAATAAATGACTCCAAGATGTCAAAAATGTTGAACATAAACACTGATAATCTATAGTGATATTTTATGGCCCCCCTTCTCCAATTAGAAATCTTAAATCCACGCCTGATTATGCTCAATTGTTATCTTTTTTTACCATTTAAAACAGTATATTTATGGTGGGATTTATCGATTTTTCGAGCATTTCCGCTGGGCCAAAAAAAATTGTATCAAAAAAAAACTACTATATTACGCTCAACTTTTTTTGTTTTTACCACTAAGTTACTGATGAACCTCGTGTAAAATTTTCAAGCATTTTTGCTCGACAAAAAATCGATTGCCGTGGCCGAACTTTGACGGTTCTGTCGCGGTTAGATTTTCTCCACAGCATTTTACTAAAAATTAAAATTAATACGCAAAACGATCATTTATCATTTGTCACTCTTAGGTTGTTAGGCATCTACACCATGTGATCACTATGCAGGTGGTTAACCTGAACCCTGTACAATTGGAGCAACTTGTAGGTGGGGTGCTTTGGGCCCTTAGCACCCCCTATGTCGAAAAATCGTTTTTATTAATTAGTAAATTAATGACTTTTCTTTCAGTGACCACTAAAATCTCAAGTCTCTAGGTCCAGCGGATTGGTCTGGGCGTTGATCAGTGAGCGAGTGAGTGGTATTTGGCTTTTATATCTATAGAATAACGATAAAAAAAAAATGTATGTTTTTTGATAACTAAACAACAATAGTTTTCCCTTGTAACGTATTAATTATTGATCTGTGTGTATATATGCAACCCTTTCCTATAAAAAAATCTTTAAATCTGCGATAAAAAAAAATTGACGGTCACTTATCGAGATAAAAACTATCCTGTATTTTAAGTTGGACCAAACAACACACATGAGCATAACATTATCGAAATCGGTCGTGTAGTTTTAGAGCGCATTGCACGCAAACCCGTTTTACGCTTAATTTTTAAATATTACATTTTTACTTGTTGTTCTAACGCGTACAGATTGTATATTAACTTACAATAATAATAATAATTTAAAAAAAAAAACGCGAAAAATTACAAAAAAAATCATAGCCACACATTTTATTTTCGTAGGCCCAAAAATGTTGGTGCAGGTGCCTATAACGCCTGTGCGTTGGACACCGACGACCAGATTTTCGATCAACAAATATTAAACGACGTGGCCTGGTGTTTTTTTTTTTTTTTACAAAACGATTTCCTGGCGTCCAACCATTTTTTAACACTGCTCAGTGGCGGCAGACTGCCGATCTGATTAAGACGCTTATTGTGTCTTATTATTCGACAATACAAAACGCAATATGGCGTATCTGTCGAGTGGTTTGGTTTTCATATTTCGCAAGATAGCAAAACGATTTCCGATACCTACCGACCGACTCAAGATCAAATTCATCAACGCCATTCGAACATACATAAAAGATTTCGATTGCGCATTATTGGACAAATGGTTTTCATCAGACAGTAAGTTCGGAGATTGGATTTTTTTTTTTGGCAAGTGCCTTTATGTCAAACGACAATTATCTAAGTGTGGACGAAGAGAGTGTTATTAACAATGAAGTCAGATATTTTAAAAAGGTCAGGTATAGTCAATATATTTTAGTTACCGAGATGTCTATGAGAAAATCCGTGCCAAGAGCAAATAATGACAACGCATTAACTAGAGGAGGGATAACTCAAAAACGAAAATGCGATGATTGTATTGGAGAAGAAGAAAACATTAAACGTATTAAAACCATATAAACAAATAATATTAAATAATAACGAGAACCGATGTAAGAATTATTGGAATAAATCCTCATATTTTGTAATTGATCGCAATTTTGTGACTTTTTTAATTTGAATTATATATTTGCATATTACATAAGTAACTATTATTTATCAATTTTTTTTTTTTTTTTTTTTTTTTTTATGGGCACCATTGAGAAATCCCGGTTATGCCACTGGTGTCAACCTATCAGAAAAATAACACATGTAAAAATTAGTTTGTTCGTTGAACTAATTGTTTTGTAGTTCTTAAGTTATTAGTTAAAAAAAAGAAAGAAAAAAAAATGTTCAAATTATAAATATTGATTGTGTTATTATGATTTTATTAACTTACGTTTCTCTTCACTACTAAAAAATTGTTTAAAAATTCAAAACGTCTGAATCATGAGTATTACATTTTTTTTTTTTTTTTTTTTTTTTTTTTTTTTTTTTTTTTTATGAAATGTTTTAATTTGGTCATAAACTGTCAACGACTAGCATTCATTTTTCAAATAACAGGTTAAGCTAAAAATGAAAGAAAATAGTTTTAAATATATTGTCATGTTTACCTTTCCATAATATCAGATAATGCATACACTTAAATAAAATTATAATATTTAAATATTATATGAAACACAATTTGAATCGTATACATCTATATGCAGTTGTTAGTTGTTTAAATAATATTTTTATTAGTTTGAATAGTAGTTAAATTACTATGCACAGGGGTGATTATTAAATTATAGTTACAACATAATTCAAAATTATTTATAGATTTGTGTAAAATATTGTGCATAAAATTAAAACATAAACTTTTAAAAATATATAATTCATTTAATTTAATGCAAATAACAATAATGATAAATGTATAAATTAATAGTGGAATGAAAAGAATAATAAAATTATATCAAATTACAATGCAGCCTAACATAGCACTGCAATGTACGTATATTGTTAAATAATTGAACTAGGAACTGAATTAGATGTAAAGTATAATCAATCAATTTACTCGAGTAAAAAAAAAAAAAAAAATAAAAATGTTTACAATGGTGTTCCATATTGACATACACAATTAAGACTTAAAAATCAGTTCCAAATACAATTTTTACTATTAATTTAAAAAAATATATTAAAATAGCTGTAGGCCATAATATATCCCTGTTTGCCGAAATATAAATATTTTATTTTTATACATAATTGTTATTACAACCACAGCCTTCTATAACAAAATACAAATTATGACGTTTTCAGAAAACACTGAAACTTAACAATTAAAATATAAATATTAATTTGAGACTAGAACTAAATGTAAATTAAGTGATTTACTCCATTATCAACAGAAGTAATACACAATAACAACAGTAAAAAAAGCACTTAAAATAAACATTTCATTGAAATTTATAATTAATATTTTCTTAATATTTATTTGTGATGATCAGATGTGATAATATATAATTATGTATATTTTTTTTTTTTTAATGGAACAATAATAAGAAAAATATATAAAATATGTTAATTATATGATGATAAAAAAATAAACTGCCCATAATATTTTAACTATTGTAATTAGTATTTTAGTTTTAAAGTACTTAACACCACGAGAAGAAAGGACTTTTGTTTTGAAATCTTTGAGTAAATGTATCGCTGAAAGAACGAAATTTTGAAGTAGTTCCCACGTGACCTTTAGACCTGAAAAAATTGAATTATAACTTATTACTTTATACAATACATATTATCTAAAGTATGTTGTAATGACACAATGCAAACAAATAATTTCATATTTGAAAAATTTAATGTCTACTCTAATTAATATTATTGAATGGGCTACACCATTGATTTTAGAACATACCAGTAAGTCGTGCTGTATCGAAAAGAAGAAAGAGGTAGAAACCGATTTTCAGCTGACGGCAGTGAGATACATCGTAATAGAGTAGTGATGTGGATAAGACCAACCACCTGTCCACACTATGACAAGGTACACCACAGTCGCCAGCCAAAAATTGTTTCCAAATCGTCCTAAAGAGCGGTTTATATGTACTTTAATATCATTGGTTATACTAAATCAAACTACAATTATTTTCAATTGCAGAATAATTTAAATTCACAAATGGATGCAAGAAAACTATTTTTGTAACGCTGAATATGAAATGGTTGATTAAAATATTAAAATAAAAACAAGTTATGAAAACGTTATTAAAAATTTATTAAAATAGATATTTTAGAAAATTAAAAAATATTTAATTACCGTTCAACAATTACAGCTGGCATTTGAACAAGTTGCACAGGACTCTTACCATCTTTTAAAGCCTGTGTTAAATTTAATATTTGCCCGCGCATAACACTCATTTGCTTTTCAAACATATGTCTATCAAACCCTTTGTCCATCTGTAATTGTAGTAGTTGAATTAATAATAGCCAAACACATTTATAATAATATATTATCAGTAATGTATCCAAGAACGGAATAATAAATTTAATTATTGGATATGTTTTTATATTCTATACATATATACATTTTTTTTTTTTTATGTCCATAACATAATTTGTAAACTACCCGAAAAAATATTCTGGATACACCACCACAAATTATATTTGTTTTATTAACCTTAAACAATGTGTAAAGATCATCACACAAATCCTGAACAAAATTCATATCAGACAGATAAGGTAATACCAGTTCTTTTATCTCCTTACTAAAAGGAATCTTTGCTTGTGGAAGCCATGCCCAATGATAAGGGTACGCGCGCCATGAGTCTGGATGTTTAAATGGAAATGCTAAACCATTATCAATAGCTGCTATTATTATATCTGGTTCTTGGACATTACTCCATTCCTATAGAAATGTAGACACCAATTAAGGTTAAACATATCATTTGAGTATTTTAAGATAAATAAGAATTAATTGACTTACATTTGAGCTTTCACTGATTGTAGAATTAGTAAGACTGGCATTAGGACTTGAGCTCAAGCTCGGTTGATCGTATCTTATCAACCAATTATCATTTCCTCGATCAGTATTTCTAATTATATAATCTAAAACAACTAGTCTTTCAAACTGAAGTTGAAAACGTGATTGAAGATTTAATGGTAATGGAGCTAATTCTAGTCGCCTAAGCCAATATTCTGCATCTTTATATCCTTCCATGAATAATTGGAAAGATCCTATCTGTAAGCAATTGTAGACAATTTATTGTTTTGTTCAAATAATTGTACAAATCAAGGTGCATACTTTGGGCCTGAGACCAAGTCTATTAAATCGCTTTCCCAACTTTGGAAAATGATCATTAATAGCATGTTTCATTCTTGTCTTCTCTCTGTCTATACGTCCATAATTAAATGTCTCACTGACCAACTTTGCAACCTTAGTCTTAGGCACAATATTTAATCCAAGTTTAGTTGATACAAGACTAGCACCAGCTTCAGATAAGTATCCTTGATTAGGTATTAAACACGAACGGCCAAAACAACAAGGACAACAATTTTTATGTAACCATTTAATCCATTTTGGATTCAATAATCCATAGGGTTCTTCATCTTTTGGTTTAAAAACACCAATTATTTTCTAAATTAATAAGAAAAATTATTTATTAGTAAATCATAAATGGATTTTTTTTGTTGTAAATATTTAAAAAAAAATCACAATTTACAGTCTATAATTTATGAAAAAAATACAGTCGTTAAAAATGTACCTCTCAAATATAAACAGTACTTACACTTGTGAGTATAATTTTTCACAAATATAAATTGTAAAATCAAAAGCTAGAACTCGGTTAACTGACGCTCATCTAGAAAATGTGCATCATCTCAGATACAACAAATTAGTTAAAGAAAAACAATGTCAAACATCCCATCAAAAAATGAATACATTTTAATTTAAAGTTGAATAAGTAAAATATATATATAATATTACAAACTGAACTTTTGTATACAATACATGTTTTTATTATGTATTTAATACATATAATGAGATGTGCGAGAATTTTTGAATATAATAGCTGATAATATAATTCGCTAATTATCTAAAAAGGTTGAAGGCCCCACATTAGTATGTTACCAATCACATACCATAAACTTTAATGTGACTTAATACCAGAACATTATCAGATTTAACAACTATGTATAATCATTCTAGTCATATAATTATATTTTATTTTTCATAAACAAAAACTTACACCATTTGTATCTTTGACAAAATAACTTCCACTGGACCCTTGATAAATTCGATCAGGGAAGACACTATTATCAATAGCTATTTCTGCTTGTTTAATCACATAACTGAATGCCGGATCATCTATAATGAAATACAATTAAAATTAACATGTGATCAATTTAATTTATGGACCTAATTAATAAAGAGTAGGTTTACAATTTACCATTTTTTTGATAACAATCATAATCAATTATAGTTATATCTTCAAACATTATGTATTTTAAAATTCTATAAATTATAAAACAATGTTAAAGGTATTGTTTAATTTATCTTTCTTCATTAATAAATATAAAATAATTCTTTAGTCAAATAAATATAGATACAAACTACTACAGAAAGTGAATAATGAAAGATTAGCTAACATATTCGCTGCGGCTAAAAATGTGTGATGCATCAACATTTTAGAGCACGTTGAATTTAATAGACTAGATATCAGTGAACCGCAAAAATGACTATGTGTCAGCAATAGCTGACAGGCACAGCAAATGGGTTAATGTTATAATGTTATTTTTTCATAAACAATATTAACACCTCAAGTGTAATATTTTTAATGATTACTCATAGAGGTGTGGTTTCTAATCTGATATATTTGTCTTTATTAATTTAGATATTTTATTAAAAATATTTTAATAAAAGTTATTAAGATTTAATATTACATAAAATCCTACCTATAGATTTCAAAACAAACTAATAGCGGGTACCTAACCAAAGAATAAAAAAGTTTTGACCTTTAGATTTAAGTTTTTAATAAGGATTATATATTATATTTAGTAATATTCAGTAAAACATTGATTATAGATATGAACCCAGAAACACAAAGTCCATTAGATTACAAAAAATGCACATAAAAACAACTGACTTATTGTACAAGTGCTGACTTGTTACGCGAAAATATTTGTTTAAAAAAGTATAATTATTAGTAAAGATTAGGAATATATATATAAGTAGGTACACTCCATATTTTACTGAGTAACATTAAACAAATCAAATGGTTTACTTAGTATAGGCACACCTATATATTCAATTTTTCTCTTACTGTTTTAATATAAAATTTACACGCTTATATTTGACTTAAAATTATTGTAACTAAGACCGTTTAGGTATATTCAATTAACATCCAAAAATATATTGATTTTATCAAAATTACTACTCTAGGATGCCGTCTAAATTACAATTACACGTTATTATAATGTACCTTTATTATTTATTCCATTCGTAAACACACACAAAGAAAGTATTTGTATTTAAATTTAGCCTTCAGATTGACTATACAATAAATGCCAAAATAAAAGCTAAAAATATAAGTATAAAAGGTTGCTTTGTTTTAAAATATTATGATACAAACGGATTATATAGTTAAAACAGAAAATCACTAAAGTGAATTGCAATTATCGTTTAGCACGTAAATGTTGAGAACGCTTAAAAAATTATATTTTTAACATTGAACGATTATGATTTTGAACATCAATATTTATTTGCTAGTTATTACTTTACTTTACTAGAGCTGCTTGCACACAATATTAAAGTTTATTTAATGAATTTTGTTTTGTTTAGTTAAACAAAACATAGGTATTTATGGTAACCTTTGCGAATACTATTGTGTTGTAATCATAAACGATCAATCAAGGATGAACGATTAATAAAATAATAAAATTACGTTCCCGTTACCTGGGAAAAGATTGTACCCTGGAGTATGATCCATACGTCCCAGTAAAGGTTGATTTTCTCGGTCTTTGGCGTCCAGGCTGTCGCTCAGGGGATGTTCGAAATCGACTTCGGGCACGATCGACTGGTAAACGGACGTGGTGGGTGACGGCAGCTGTTGTATACCGTTGGTCTGCGAACTATCCTCGTTCATTTAGACAGCCGTACAAAACACAAAGACTCACCGACCCAAGGACACCTGGGCAACTGCAGCTTTTGGACCACGGCGCACAATGGCGGACATAAATTCAATTAAAAACCGGCGGGCGTGCGAGAAATCGACGAAAAATCAACTTTGAATATAACGAAAGCAAAAAAAAAAATAAAAGAAGATATATAATAAATAAATATAAACATATATATTTATATATATATATATATATATATATACG
The DNA here is from genome assembly GCA_956483605.1 of Tuberolachnus salignus. NCBI lineage: Eukaryota > Metazoa > Arthropoda > Insecta > Hemiptera > Aphididae > Tuberolachnus > Tuberolachnus salignus. The sequence goes on from OY101433.1 coordinate 15,436,383, forward strand.
AATTACAGAAAATCAAAATATAATATAGTAGTAGTAGTAATAATAATAATAATAATTTAAAACTCAAACACGGTCACATATGTTAAAAAAACACGAATCGCCAAACAATAATATTATAGTGTTCAATTTATACGGTGCTATTAGTGTCATTATCTACAACGTTGTCCGACTGATAACGAATAATACGTATACTGTTCCATGAAACGACAACGTTGCAATTTCATTTTATTTTTTTCAATATGTAAAATGTAAACGTTACATAATAATTGGCACTTTGTCTTTACACGAATAAATTCCGTAATAGTTACGAGTCGTTTGTTACCCCACCGGTTTTAGTGTTCGCGGTCTCGCGACTGTTAACCGCGCCAGTGCACAACCGATGTTTTCGCGGCCGAACGCCGCCGCCGCTAATCGACGGCTGACCGAATAATAGAATAAATTATACGAATAAAATTGTACGAATAATAAATAAATTTAAAAATTATTAATAAAATGTATAATAGACGTCGTTTGATTACTCCGATACTAATAGTCAAAATAGTGTAGTTAATCGTGTTTGTTGCGTATAGTTTTCGTATCGCACCGGTCCCGCTAAAAATGTACGGCCAAATCACGCTCAATTAAAAAAATGTCCATTAGATTTCCCAATGAAACAAAAAATAAAATAATGTAAATTAAAAATACCGTCAGGTCGATGGTGTATTTCGGAGGGCGTATGCCACCGAATAATATTCGTTTTAAATCCGACGAAAACGCGATTCCGAAGATCCGGTAAAGTCTTACCCAAACCCAAAAGGCTAAAACCTAAAATTAATAAAAAATTCTATACCATCGATGTTTTATCCAACAGACGACGATGAAATTGTAAAATATCCATTATTACAATGAAAAATCAAAGGCTCTTGTGTATATATATATATATATATATTGTACGATTTTCCACAGTCTGACCATTTACAACCGCCAATACCCGACACCTGTTGCAATAAGAGGCCTCCAGAATAGGGACGCCAGAAGTGCATTTGTGAACGTGCTCAAAAATTGTAAAATCTTATGACTTTTTTTTTAGTTGTCGAAATAATGTACTAATATAAATATCTAAAGATATTAAAGACAAAGTCTCAAGTACTCAAAATTCGTAATTATACTTCAAACACCATGTATCTAATAACATACTTGACCAAGCAATATCTTCTATTTCGGAATGTTTTGATAAAAAACAAAACAATTTAATGATACTTGGGGATTTTTGTTTAATATTAAAAGCAATAATAACGAAGCGCTCTTAAAATCGGGTAAAGATCTACATATTAAACTAATCTACGAAACAGGATGTTATTTAAATGATATAGATATGTGTAATGAAATTGGACTGTAAGATCATTATATTCAAAAAAAGATAGCTGTTCATAGTGGTATTCTGTTATTTATAAATGATAACAAGTTACAAGATATTTTACCAAACTCATAAGTTTTCTAGCTTTAAGAATTATAATGACAATTCCAGTAACGACTGCAAGCTGTGAGAAAAGTTTTAATAAGTTAAAGTTAATAAAAACTTACTTAAGATCAACAATGACAGAAGAACGTCTCAAAAATTTGGCATTAATCAGTATTGAAAATGATATAGTTATTAAATTAGATATCAACGAAATAATAGCAAATTTTACTGATTTGAAATCATGAAAAAAATGATTAAAATAATAACAGTGTGTAATAATAATAAATTTATTGACAATTGTGTAAAGCAATACATATGTTTACTGACGTAGAATTAACTATCATAATAGACGTTAACATAAAATAAATATTATACAAATATGTATTACCTATTTTAAAACTATATTGTATATTTTTATGAAATTAATAATAATTACATATGTATTGATACTTGTGTCCAAATTATTGAATCCTACACTTTATACATAGTTTAAAAAAAAAATGTATGAATAAAAATAGGTATGATTCGTTCTATGATTTCGTCAGTAGATAGATCAATTTCTCTGTGCATAATGCAACAAAGCCAAGCCACTTAATCTATCTTGTCCCATGTTCGATCTAAGCCTTGTTTTTAATCTACATAAAGTAAATACAGTGTTGTAAAAATTATCAAACTACCGTGTACCCCAATTACCGATATTCACAGCAAATTAATGATTCTTTATTTAACGTATGCCACTTTATTAGTGTTGATAATAGATAAATATATTTTTTTTTTTTTTAACTAGATAAGTCTAGGTAAGCTACCTCATTTTGACTTAAAAGTTTAATTTGTTTCTTAATTTATGAATAGGCATTGTTCAAGCATTGCTAGTAAAGCCAGTGAATAAATAAGAGATATCTAAATATGGTTAGTATAATATAATTAAGTATTTAATATATTGTTTAAGTATTAATATAATATATTACGATTTTTGTAGTTTTGTCTTAATAAATATATATCAAATAACTACACAAACAAATTGATTGGTGTGGAGGGGGAAGTACAATATGCCTACTTGCTAAAAAAAAAAAAATAAATCGTTTAATTTTTATTCTATGCTTTGACTTTACTGTTTTTCGACAATATTGTTTACACCTACAGTGTTCCAAATAAATTTCCATTCCCCACAAAAGAACATGGACATTCAATACGCGTTCATTTTTTTCCCCTAGCATTCCAATATTCTAATTTATGTAACTGGGATATTCTAAAATAATATAATTTCTATTAAATCCTACTCTTAAAATCCACCAACTAAACGAATGGTTAGGTTTATAATAAACCTCACTACTAAACTATGTAAATAGGTTATTATTAAATGGGACAAAAGTAGTGTTTTTTTTTTTTATTTGTACCGTGGCCGTGTTCTAAATGATTGTTGTCGTTGGTGGGGTATGCACTTAACATACCTGTCTACCACTATTGCTGTGGCTATACATACAATTACATTTTTGTACTTCTCCAAAGTGGTTTAAAACATTTTATTATATTTCCCAACATACAAAACATATAAAATAGATATGGGTTATTTGTTTAATCATTTTTGCAGAGTTCAGACTCCATATGACATATAGTGTTTAATATATTTTTATATATTTAAACCTACACAATAAAGGCAGACAACTTTATATATATATTGCCTAGGTGTGGGTGTACTTATAATTTTTAGAATTAGAAAAATTAAATTTGGTTTTTTATATAACATATAATTTATGAAATAATATTTTAGTTATTCTAATACAAATTATACGTATAGATATCACAACGACGCCATTATCTGACAGTAAATATAAAAACCGTTTATTGATAAATATATATTTTTAAGCAACTTTAAACTTTTTTTTTTTTATTAGAATAACTTACAATCTGTATTTACAAAAAAAAAAACACAATAAGCAAATACAATAACTTTGTACATAGAGAAAAAAAAAATAAAATGACAATAACGTGGTTGCTTGATGAGGGAGGCTATCCAGTGATGGAACCCGGCAGAACGCGAAATTTAAATTAGTTTAATAGATCTCGACACCAGCGTCTTTTGAGACGGCGTGGGGGGTTTTCAGGGAGTGTAATTGAAGATAAATACTGGATTAGAGGATTTGGATGGTACGGTAGTTTTGTATGAAATTTAGTGTAGTATTTTTTGGCTAGCTGGTCAACAGTATCAAATCGTAGATCTTTGTGTAGTGCTTTGTTTGTTACGTACCAAGGGGTTGTAGCTGTGAGACGTAAAACTATCGATTGGAAAGCTTAGTGCGAGTTTGAGATGGTTTTGCACAGCTCCAGATTTGAACGCCATAAGCCCATATAGGTACCTTAGTAAGGATTTGTCTAAAGTAGATTTTGTGTGGATTGATAATTTTGATTTAAATATGGGACGATGCACGTGTAGACGGAACTTTAAACTTATTAGACATATTAATTTTATACTAATGTTATTATCTTATCAATAGATAGGAACCTGCCTAAATGTCATAATTTGATAGAAAATATAATAAAACCATAGGCACACACATTGGTATGGTACCCAATTTACAAAATAAAATAATAACAAACATCGCTATATGATTTTAAGCCGTTAATATGTTTACGAATACGACTACAATATTATAAATCATAACACTAATAATTAGTAGGAGTCGTCAAGATGATGGTTGCTGTTCTTGAGGTGTTTACAACAGGTTCAACATTATTAATAAATGTAATTCATCATATAATATCCATTCATTACACATGACTCTATATCCATTATTTATACAATTATGATTGACGATTATTATACCTACCCTGTCAGAAAACCATATTATATAATTCTGTTTTTTTGTTTATCTGACAATTATTCATTTTTTTTTGCAATACCAAATCCTACGAGTATTATAAGAAACGCATAAACAAAAAGAAAAATGAAACATTGAGTTCTATCAAAAATTACTTCTCGTTTGGTGGACGGTCCAAATTTTTCTTTGAAAAACAATACTTATTCGCAATAATCAGTATTTAGATCTGAACGAGAAAACGAACGATACCTATATAAATCAAAATCGTTGTTCAACTTAGAGCATTTAACGCATCAGTTACATATAAACATCTAGTATTTTTTTAAATCAACAACAGTGAAGCAGTTTTACGTGATTTGTTTTAATAGTTCATAGGAAAGAGATATCTATCGGACCTATCTACGCTACGCAAAGAGTAGTTTCTATATTTATTACATAGTTTTTAATGTATACAATCTTCGAATTTTAATTTGCAAACCTTATTGTCATACAATATTATGTGTGCACGATACCTATAGCAGTCAGCAATATAATAAAATAAGGAAAGAATTGCTCGGTACTTACTACTCCTGGTACTCATTTTTTTTGTGCTATTAACTTCACTCCCTTCTCTGAATACCAAATTCATGTTTATAATATAGCATTTTATACAAACAATTATCAAAACATTGATACCTATCTAGTATACCTTTAGTACAGTATTCATATAACTACAAAAATTAATTACACCGTTCCAATTCAGCCACCTTTTTCATACAAAGTAAACTAATTTAGTGCAATACTTGAAAAGTTATTTAAACAATACATGTCGTAATCATATTATGACAGTTATAAAAAAAATATAATCTTTACATTGTGATGTAAAGTAATACAAAATGGATAATTAATTAATAACATTGTGTATTTTAATTTGACAAAAATCAATATTAAACAATGTCAAACAACATTAAACTTTCTAACAATGGTGTTTAAATTTAAAACAAAATTAAAGATAATACCTGTAATATATGTACTACATGCATCACATAATTACAAAAAAAAAAAAAAAAAAAATAATAAAACTGTTTCACTTTTTGTTTCAAATAATGATAAAAATAAGAAGAGTACAATGAATAAACAGATAAATCCATTAATTTTTTTTTTACTGGAAAAAATCCACCCACATAAGAATTTAAGAAAAATCATTTAACTATTAATTGAACACTGATTAATACAAATCTATTAAATGATTTAATCTATTATAACAAAATAATGAATTAGTAATAGCTAAAAAACATATATAGGGTTTTCTTAACATTTTCTATTTGTTCTAAAAAAATAAATGAGGTACCTAGAAATACTTTAAAATTGGCTTATCTCTTTATATATTTTTTATATTCATAGTTACCCAGAATTATATGCACTTGAATTTATAGTGTTTGTACTAATCATACCAAATTAATTATGCCTATCTTGAGGATTATTGAAATTATTGTTTACTAATTAGGTTAGGTATGCATATAATATTCATATTTAACGTGTTTTTAATAAATTGATTAATTAAATTATAAGATACAAAAAAAAAAAAAGACTATTGATTTTGTTTCTAAGAATTATGTTAAAAAATATTAACAGTGAACTTAGGTTTTTTTAAATTAAAATTGTTGCTAAGTTTTGTGAGAGTTTCATACATTATTTTACATGAACTTCAACATTATTACTGGCAATTATAGAATATTGTATTTTAATAATTGAATCTATTAAAATTTGTGTTTTAATTTTAATATTAGAGTACCTACCAATTAGTATAAAAGTAATATTTGTTTTATTAAAAATCACTTTTTGTCAAATAGGTTATATATAACTGCATATTTTGCTAGATTTTCTTTGCAAATTTGACTTTTTAAATGCATACAATTTCGGACTTGTCATGACATTTATTACACAAATCGTTGTTTACAGGTTTGTATTATTCAGGTTAATGATGTTATCATTATTTGAATAATTTAATAGTTAGGTTCATAGTAAAAAAAAACCTATATATGAGTGGATTTTTACCGGGATTTAATTTAGAACAAATTATACAGTGAAACCTCTGATTATGAACAGTTGACAGGGATATTAAAATTGTAAGTATTAAGAAGAAATTTAAATTATATTCAGTTAATTAAAAGAGGAATTCAAAATAGGATAAAGCTTAAAAAGATAAAATAATTAATAATAATTAAAAATTATTTCAAATTTTATTGAACTATGTAGGTATAAATATAATGTAAACTACAGAAATGTACATTGTTTATATTTAGGTTAGGTTAGAAAAGTCTATGAGTATTATTATAAATATTTGGCGTTTCTATGTTTACACAATATAAGTTTACAGTATTCTGCCTGTTATTATCATAATAAGATCGAAGTTTTAGTGTTTGCATTTGTTATACATTTTTTTTTTGGAAATAAAGAACTGAAATTTGAAAATGGGACCTGACCAATATTATGTACACTTCACACTGAATTCAAATCTGTTACCAGTGTTATTATTACTTCACTACATTGATCAGACTGATTGAAGGAAAATTGGTTTAATTTATTATGCTGTGTATGACAAAGAGAAAATATTCCGTATCAAATTCTCTTATGATATATAATGTTCAGTCTTTTATATGCATTTTTGTTAGAGAATAAAAAGTGTTTTTAGGAGGCGTCATAATCTGAGGTTTTACTGTAGTCTCAAAGTTAAGTATAACAATGTAATAAAAAGAATTTTAGAATCTTAAAAGTAAAACATATGATAATCTATCAAAAATATATGTCAAAATTATTAAATAATATAAATAAAAGATGTCTTGAAATAAATAATCATCTTGACCTAGGAACATTAAGTACATATTTTAGTAGTCAAGTGTATAATATAAAATAACCCCTGTAATAATTAAATTAATACATTTTTTCTATAACTTAAATTTAATACTGTATCTGCTTTAAAAAAAAATGTATACAGTGAAAATATTATAAAAGTAAATTCACATTGTATAATAAATAATCATTATAATAATAAGAATTTTTGAATTGATTTAGTACCCTGACAGATATTTTTATTAATTGATGTTTCAACCCACTTTTATTATATAAAAATCATTATTTTATTTTATACTTGAGAATAGGTTCCAGGTAGTGATGGGTGAATTAATGATTTTTTTTATGTATTCAATAACACATTTTTTAAGTTTAAGTGAGTCCTGAATTAAACTATTCTAACAAAAAAAAAAAAAAAAAAACTGTATTTTAAATATAGTTCAAATACTTTAATACGTTGTGTTATTACTAGGACGGACAAAGATTTTTTTAATTTTTTTATTAACCTAATTAGTGGAGTTGTTACATTTGAAAAACGAACCAACTGTATGCTAGCTTAACCAATAGTTAACTCAAATATAGTAGGTCAGTTTTGCAAACTTTTTAATTAGGAGAATCTCCCAAGTCTGTAGTTAAAACTTTCCAATTAAATCTTTTATTAATAGAATTAGTTAAAGGCGGTACTGGAGGATCTACAAATGCCCAATCATTAATTCCATCAGTCATTAAAGTTACTAAACCACAATAGGGAATCTCTTTAACCATTTTTACAAAATTTTGTTTACTACGTGGGGATTTGTGAAGTAATGGTCTTGATAAAGAGTCCAAGGAACAAGCATGACCTACCAGCAATATATCACCACCTATTAAAACAAAATTACAATAATTTTTAAATGATACTTTTTTTTTTTTTGGTATAGTTACCTTCAGGTTCAGTTGTTTTAACTACATTTTGAACTACTTCATCACATCTAACATAATACTGTTCAACTGTTTCTGTCATGTTTGCAATAATTAGTGGTAATGGTACTAAAGCGTCATATTTGGAATTAATATTATAACCAGCAGCTATTAATTCATCGTTGTTCATCCAATCAGGTAATCCAGATTGATTATACCAACCAAGCCATTCGAATATACCAGGTTCAATACAAATTGATACTTGTTTATCAATATCAAGGCCTACGTAAAAATAAACATAAATACTTTTATTAATATACATTAAAATATAAAAAAAATAATGTTACTAACCAACTAATATATTATGACAAGTTTGAATACAGCGCAACGATGGTGAGCAATAAACATGCTTAATATATTTAGTTAAGTGGGCAGTTTTCATGCCCATTCCAGTCAATTTAGCTTGGTGTTCACCAACACAAGTTAGAGGGGTATCTGTTTGGTATGAACTTGGAAAATCATGGCGTTTAGGTATATTTGGGGGCATATTTAAATCTTTCCTAATATATTTTCCATCAGAATCAAAACTGTAAGGTATCCAAGTTCCAAAAGTGAAATCAACACGTTCGCCGTGGCGACAGATATACATTTTTCGAGATTTGGGACCTTTTGGAGATTCTGTAAGTGGACTGTAATCAACTGGAACAAAACTAGTTCCATACTTTTCAACTAATTTTTCTTCGGTCATATTTGTATCGTTAACTTCAATTGTTTCTTGATAGCTACCGTCTAAGGGCAAAGAACTGTAAAAGTAATACAATTTAAAAAAATGATTGTAACTATTAATTTAATATGCAATTTTACCAATGCAAAGTCCATGTATCAGATTCAGCTGTGCGCTCTGTATAGCATAATGGAAAATAACCATTACACCCTGAAAATATTTAAGTTTAGTTAACAATTAATAATAATTTTTTCTAAGATGTTTATTTATTACCGGTTAACCAGGAAGTTCCGTCAGCCCAACCATCAACAGAACTATCTATGGATTCTTTAGACACATATATATAATCGCCAATTCTTAGTTCTAGTTCATCAGTAGCTTGAGGTACATGTGCATACACAACCTTGTAAACCTTAAATAATTGTATATAACATACATAATTTATTAATTTAAATAATAATACAAGTAGGATATATTTAAAACAGATATAATAACTTTAAGAAATATTTTAAGAGTGCAACTTGACAATTATTAAAAAAAATAAAAATATCTGAAATTAACAATTAGAACAAAATGAAACATACAAAAAATGTATTAATTAATTTTTATAAAAGAAATGAGGGTTAATAATTATAATAGTGAAATTGAACCTGTTTAAAAGCTGTTGATGCTTCTCTAGAGTACAATTTCAGTTCCCATAAACAAGGAGTAGATGGATTTATTGTAGATTTAATCAATGACTTCAATGTTTCTTTTTGGCTCACATCAAATTGATAAGCCAACGTTAAATGTAATGACTTTAAATGAGGATCTACTTGTACTCCAACTAAAAACAAATTTTTGAATTAGAAATTACTTAAATTTAAGAGTTTTTTAATCACTACTAAAACAAATACGTCTTATAAATTGAGCATACATTAAAGCCTCTACTTACAGCAGGGCTTAAAATAGTGTGCTTCCTGACACAAAGTGTGTAGTCTGAAGTACAAATGTGTGTACCAACTTTTGTAACCTGTATTTTAATTTTTATTTGTAGAAATAATTTTAATAAAAAAAGTAACAAATAAGTATTTTATCAAAAACAATATAGGAGGCAGTATTTCAGTGAAAAAAATTAGATAATAAAAAATAAGGAAAGTTCCCTGCAATTCAAATATTATATTGCTACCACCTCAAAATAGTATTACGGTATTTTTCCTCGAGTAAAATTACAAAAAAAAAAAAAAAACAATGATGATCTTACTAAAAAAACATTATTCATTCTAAGTTAAATTATAATGAATTTACTCATTTATTTTATAATATAGAATCAAAAAAATCTAAAATCTATAGATTGTGACACATAAAAGTAAAAAAATAATAATATATCCATAGGTATGTACATAAAATAACATATTAAATTCACCTATAAAAAATACAAAAATTCTCATAGGAAAAAAGACGGGCAAGAGGGAAAACACATACCCCTATTGCCCTCCCTGAATTTGTAGGGTAATCTCAATCTAATACTAAAAATCAAATTGAAATGTGTGTAATCTGAAATTGGGTATATTTAAGGCACTGACTTACAGATGTTCTACATTGAAATAATATTTAAACATTTTAAACAATTTTAAGAAGCAACATCCTGATATTTATCTACCTTTGGTGTCTATTAAAGAAAGCCTTTACTGAAATACAAAATACACAATTTAACTATAATTTACCAAGATTTGAAATTCTTTCTGCACATAAAGCAGCTATTTTTTTTAAAAAGTTGGATCCATGATCAGACAAAAAATATCCCATAAAATTTGAAGAAGTATACGTTTCTAAATGAAAGTCATTGACTGCCATTTCTTTGATTACTTCATCCAAAACATTTTTCAGTATAGACACTAATGCATTAGCATATTCATCGGGCACCTATAAAAACAATTATTAACATGTATTCTGTCTACTTATTTGATGGGTATACTTTATTTTTGAGTAGTTATTCGACAAATAAACTATAAACTAAAGAAAATAATAATTCATAAGTACCTGAAAAAAAGATACCAAAGTAATATGTGGCATAAAATTATGAGCTCCATTACGTCCACATTTGGTGGCCGATTTATTCCAAAATTCTCTAAGCTCGTATAAAAACGATCCACTGGGACAAACGTAAATAATATACTCTCTGCTAGTGCTAGAATCTAAAGCAGTGTCATTGACATGAGCCAAGAGCCAGTCAGCAGCTAATTGGACTCCACGATTGGCAGTTGCCGCTAATGCTTTTTCCCTATTGATATAAATGTATATATATATATAATTATAAAAATATATGTACATTCAATGGATCAAATTGTTGAACTTACGCTCGACTTTGAGGGAATCCCATTTGTAAAAGGGTTTGAAGGGGCGTCATTGCATGTTTACTAGTATTTCTTGTTGATGCGGTCTTCGTTTTCCGAGGTGGAAGCGTAGCCATTAGGAGGAATTTAATTAAAGTAGCCTAGGGAGTTGTAGGCTTATTAAAACAAAAATGTAATATAAAAAATAACGAGCCTCTCTCATGAGAGTCCGACAGACGACAGTCGACAATCCGACACTCGAGTAGGTACTCAACACTCGACTTTCTACAATCGACGGGTACGAAAACTTACGATAACACGACTATTTACTATATTTAATAAACACCGAGGAACATTAACAACAATAATACCGTAGATTGTACGTTTTGCGTATTTGAGGTTATCCGATGAAGTTCTAAATATTTACACTTGTTATCGTTTTATAATGTTTATGTGATTTTGATAACAACTGCGTGTTGCATTTAAGCGGTTTGACTTTTTTGCAAATAGAAGACTACTTTAATTATAATACAATGGCTCAAGGAATGGTATTTGAAGATATATTCAACGTAAAAGACATAGATCCAAATGGAAAACAGTTTGACAGAGGTAAATTTGTAATATTATTTTATTTTAGTGATTTAGTTACATTTTTTTTAGTACCCAACTAATATTTGTTTGGTAATTAAATACATAATTACGATTGTAAGAATAATAGTATGAAGAATTCTTCATACTATAGAAATATAAATATTTTTCGACAAATGGACTTGTGGAGTAATGCGGTATTATATAATATTATTAGGTATCTGAGTAGTACTTTAATGCGGTACCGAAGTATAACATACTTGGCGCCTATTAGATATAGGTAGCCATATAATGATTTTGTCAGAGGGGGTATGAATTGTTTATTGTTTTAAGGCTTGTATGAATATAATATAAGCATATTAAAACATAGTAGATGTGTTTGTTAAATGGAAATCAAGGCCGTTTCACACAATTTATCGACTACCTTATGGGTTTACCGCCAGTAAAATATACTATATGTTTGTATTACTAACTGATATAGGTGATAAATAATAAATATACCTTTTCTAAAATATCCTAACCTAACCTACAAGTAGTGTTTTGGTTGATTGAAATAGATCTGCGTATTCTGTATATTATCGTAACATGTGGCTCTTTTCAAATATAACGTGACTAGCTGTCTAGTAAAGGGACATTTGTACTGTACACTATATTGATTTCTTACTATTGTTTTTTAACAAAAAATTACTAATTTTGAAACTATATATGATAGTGCTTAAATGGAATTAAGTTGTATTAAAATAACCAAAAACAATTATGACTTCTACTAAAAATTGTATTATTCTTGAAAAAAAAAAACAACAAGTTTGTTGATGAATGAATATGATGGTAGTTAAATTAAATATTTAAACATTGTTACTATGTTTCTTGGTAACTTAATTAAAACAATTAAATGTTTATTTGGTAGAAAAAAGTATTTTAAATCAAAATAATAAAATTATATTATTAGATAAGATATTATTAATAAACTGTACAGACATATTGCATCTATTAGAAGTAACTATAAATTTAGGTGTGATATACTGTGCTTTGACACTTGTATTTTTAGGGGTATTGTTGTAAATTGTCTTAAAATGAATATCGCTTAATTTTTAAATAGTCCAAGTAGTAAAACAGATTTTTCATTAAAAGAAACTTTAAATTGTGTAAGTATCTATAATATGTATTTAACATGTTAATTTAAATATATATTATACTATTATTTATTATACATATATTATTCGCTAGATATTTATCACATGTTAAAGCGTGCATTTTTAACTAATAGCAATTTTATTGATGGTTCAATATTTAAATTAACATTTTGCTAATATATTAGAAAATGTATCTATGTTATTTTAATTTGATAATAAATATATTATTTCTGGTATTCATTTAATTACTTCATTTATCTAAAGGTAGTAAATATTGACACAAAAAATGATTACCTAATTAATTAGTTTTTTTTTTATTAATTACTTTATCTTGCATAGAAGTGCATAATATTATTAAATTAAGTGAGTTTTTGGATCATAATTTAAATTTAATAGCGTAGTATTAAATACTAATTACTATATTATCGTATTACTCATTAGGTTAACTTATATAATACATATTTAATTTATGTTCTATACTATTTGTGTGTGTATTAAATTTAAACTATAATAACATTTTTATATTATTATCAAATTTAACAAAAAAAAAAAATAAAATAAAATAGAGTTTTATCTATTAATTAGTATTATATTATATGTCTAAATAAATAATACAGTATAAATATTACTAAACATTTCCTTTATACCTACCTAAACGTTTTTCTTAGTATATACTGTAACTGTATTATATAAATGTATTTATACATTTTGAAATTAAAATTTATTAATTGTGAATCTATTTAGTATTATAGAAGTTATTCAATTTTTTACTTGATCATTTAAATATATTTCCAGTATAAATTTTCCTGTTTTATACGCCTTTCGCAAAAGTATAATAAATCAATAAATGCAATAAAAATTACATATTTGAATAGTGGGTTTAATTATTATATTTTAAACCATGTAGTGTGCCTACTGTTAGTACTATTACATATTTCAAGATTTTATACTAAATTTGTATAACACACTTTTATTATCCTTAATTTATTTTTTCTATTTACCTATTTTAGGTTTTGTTTGAGGTTTTATATACCTACCTAAGTTCTAACAATCTCTTTTATTTTTAATTTTAATATTGTTTTAACTTAATCTAATACAGTAGAACAGTAGAACTATCTATTTATTATTTTCAATTACTGAATGTTAAGTCGATAAGAGAAATGGAAAGTCAAGTGGTGGGTAAATAGTTTTATACCCGAATTCTACTGCACTACTATATTTCTATATTTAATTTAAATAATATAATCTTAAGTATAGTCGTTACATGTTTAAAACTATACATATAATTGTATTTATAGTATAAAGTTTCATATTTGTGAATTTGTTGTTTATAAAATGAACCGGGGCCAATTCTATATGATAAATAAAAACGTTTGTAAATTATTTTTATATTATTTAAATTATTTAATGTATATGATTATAATTATTTTGAGTCATACAATTGTATATTAATTAGGATAAATATATTAATAAGTATTATATATAATTAAACATAAATTTTTGTTTTAATATTATTATATTTTTATATGCGAAAATAACGAAGTAGCGAATGTCCAATGTCAAAAGTTCAAAGGGTGTGTCCGTGGCATTTGTGAATTTTCCTACCCCGTCGGAGGCGCATGCTCGGCGTCTTGAAAATCGATAGAGCCCCAGAGCCCGGATTTAGGCACGGTCAAGGTCTTCTCTTTCCTAACCCTCCGACGTTTTACACGAATCGAACGCGCGGAAACTACATTAATGACCACGCCTACGCACTTCATCATAACCTTTCCGCTCTTTTGAAATTTCTTTTTTTTATTTTCTCTACATTTTCAAACGTAACAAAATCTCGGGTAAATAATACAATAATATTATCCTCTTATTAATATTCGCTCGGTTAAATTGTTATAAGTAGAAATATTAAATGGGAAATACTCGGTTCAATAACGAAAATGTACGCGCGAGCAGCAGTATATAATATGGGAAACACAACTCGTTGGACATTTATAAAGCAATCTGAGTAGGTATTGGCAATGCTGGGTATTAACGCGTTAAAAGTTAAAATTAAATTAAAACGTTTAATTTATTAATATATTAACTAAACTAATTAACGAGTTACTTTTTTTACGCGATTAACTTTTAATTAAATAAGTTATTTTTTTTTGTACTGACTTGTTAATTTAAAGTTAATTTTGTATATTTTAAGTTAAGTTAAATTTTAGTCGAAGACAAATTTTCATAATTTTATATTTTATGTCTTATTTGGTAAATCTACAATTCTAGTAAAATCCCAGAGTAATATTTTCTGTTTTAAAATATCATAAAGCTATGGAGGTATTTTTATTTTTAAATTTTATAAACGTAGGATATTTTTTGCGAATTAACTTAACGAAGTATAAAAAAAACTGTTAATTTGCCCAGCCTTGGCTATTGGTTTTTCACTGTAAGACGTGTATATAATATTGAGTGTTCGAAATGTACACGACGATAATTCGAGATATTAAATTATATATTATTATGTTACATCTACTGTTGATTAGGTTTCAAACTATAAAATTATCACTTTACCACTGGTCACGACTCTGCAGGCGGGACGTACCCAGTTATAAAAACGAGTTTTAATTCCATTCCCATTCATAGCGTTAGGAAAGTGACTGCAGTCATAATTTCAATAAACCGTACTATCTTCTTTTTTAAATTTTTTTGGCAACTCTGGTCTTGGGAAAGCATAAAATGCGCATATATATAATATTATTATGTTTTATTTTAGATTCTGACCGAAGCGAAGCGATGTATTAATTTTACTAAGTGCTTTATTTTTTATTTTTTTTTGGTGTGTGAACAACTTGTCGACGAGAAATCTTGCTCCGTCTATTAAATTCAGGGATAGTTTCTGGTACAAAATATTGTCTAGTTGGTGCATTGAGAAGCGAAGTTTAAGGTCATCATTGATGGTTACTGTAAATGTTAAGTTTTCGATTTTAGAAAATCGTAGATACCTGAAATGTCCAAAAATAAATCTAAATACCACTTTTTAGATACAGTATACTTTTCAATATATTTTGAGTTATTTATTGCTATTTGAAACGTTCAAGGTTTTTTTATGATTGAAAATTTGATACCTACAAGGTTTTTTACAGTGATATCAAATCATCGAAAACCCGCAGAATCGTGTTTTGTTTGCAATAAATTTACCGTTGTATACAGTATATAAATTAAATTGCCTTCCCAATTTCTCACTTACAACAATAGTTTACTCATTTTATATTTGTAATGTATGAGGGGTAAAACCTCTTTAAACTTCACTTTTTATGAATAATTGTATAATAATTTTCTTAATAAATTATATTTTTACATGTATTTCCAAACGTCATAGAATTTTTTTATTTTTAAATCACACATGTTCTTTTAGTTAAAATGCGTTATATGTATTTAATAAGTTATACGTTAACGAATTTATAGGATAGGTAATTCTTAATTCGAGATTAGTTTTTTCCATGTCTTCATTTGTTTTGGAACTAATTTGTTTTAATTTTAAATTTAATAAATCGATTAGATTTGTAACACAAATTATCATTGTAGTATTCCTATATTTAAACCGAATTATATATTATAGTAAATGATTGCCTGTCATTACATAAAAAAAGTGGTATTTTAAAAGCAAATGTTTTGTTTGTATTATTATTTGATTAATAGCTATAGTTTGTGAATTTGATAGATGAGAACTTGCAGTCTATGATAAAAGAAGAAAAAAAAACCAATACCTACCTACCTACTTACTTATTAATACTTATATTTGACGGTTTTGACAAGTGACAGCGTAATACACATTTCAGCATACACATTTGAATAAATAACCACTATTGTTGCACGTATTTAATGAAATAGGAAAGCCATATACGTCATTATAATGGCGGTTATATGATAAGGTATACCAAAAAATAGGTTTTTTTGAAACAAAATCACGAAATTACATATGATGTTACACGAGAAGCTCGTTTTCTGGTATGGCTATATCGACCACTGTTATATACGTACGTTTTTTTTTTGTTTATATTCGAAAATTTTATTTTGAACATTTTGTTCTTATTATATAATTTAGGCGAAAAATAAGCATTCGTACTATATTATAATATTTCGGTAGGTATTCTATAGGTAACAATCTGCGAGCAATTAATCATACGTATACCTATAGTGAAGACAAACGTCGGTCACCGTCATGAACACAGAGGCCGTTTGCTAAGTTCCTTTTTAAAATGTCTGTGTAAATGTAATAATAATGGCTTCATTTCTCAAGGTCAAATCGATTTTTTTTTTCGTATTTCCCATTGTTATAAAGTATATAACTCAATTCGTTTATAGGTTTGTTTGAAAATGTTGAACCAAACAAACCTTTATATTGTTGGTTATTATGAAAATAGTATTTGACAAATTGGTATAAGTAGTGTTTTATACTTTCTATTTTTAAATTATTTAAATTAAAATTTTCAACTATCGAACATTTGTTTGTTGTTAATAATAATATACATTTATATATTTAAAATCTTTTAATACGCGAATACGCATACATTTAGTAAAATATACAACATACATTTTTGTATTTTGATTGTATGTATAATAAAACGAATTTGTATCGAATCAGATTTTTAATATGCAGCTTCTTAATAAAAATGCAAATTCATAAGGTTCCGAGCCCTGGTAATGACTTTGTAAGTAGATGCCACGCCTCAAATAATAATGTATTTTTGATTCAAAAATAATTAAGGAAATCGGATTATTTATAGATATTTTTATTCGATAAAAAACTTTTTAACGTTGTTGTTAATGTTTGTCTTTTCGTGGAAATTTTGGCACAACCCGTGTATACAATTTGTTTATGATACTAATCGATTGCCGGGTCGGTATATGTCATTGTGAAAGAATTTGAACGTTTTCTATTTTAAAATATATATGAATAACTGCAGACTTGCTCAAAAACGTGTAATTGTAAAATAAATAGCTTTCTCGTATTTTCGTTCTGCTCGAGGACCCACCGAGAATGTAAAATTGCATTATTTTATAATACAGTAGACAGTATGGTAGTGGATTCGGTATAATGTGCAAACATTTTTATAGCTTACCAAATTGAGATAACATTTAGAGTAATATGTTTAAAATTATTTTTATGGTTGGGTTAACATTTTTTGTCTATATTAAATGTTTTATATTTGAATTTATGTTACCTTATTTGATATGCTTTCGTTATAATATGCACAAATATGTCTTAGAGTCTAAGACTTACATTTTTAAAATCTTTAAAACTTGTCGTTCGTAAATATAACGTACAAAGTGAACACGCTTGACAATTAGTAGGTACCTATGATATTCGACAAAACTTGCATATTATCATATTTATAAAAAAAAAAAAAAAAAAACCTAATATAAATTATAATAATAGATATTTTGATGTTCGCCGCGACCCAAAAATGTTTTTTGCTTATTTTTGTACAATGATGTATATATGTTTTTCTGATTTATTTGTTTTAAAAGTGACTTATACGAATGTATTGTAATTTAAACATAATTTATTTTAGATTCTACGAAAAGATAGAAATAAATGTATAAATTTTGTTTATATTTTTCTATACGATTATATTATGTACATTTGTTTGGGTGAAGTTATCCGAAAATTGCATCATAGATAACTATAATTATACACAGATAATTGGACACAGATAGAACTAAACAGATTTTTAAAAAAATATATTTTTTGTTTGTATTTTATCAAATCAACTGTGTTAAAAAAAATATATAGTTTAAATACATATTTAATAATTTTGAGAATGTTTGTGCTTTTCGATTTAAATTTTGACTGCCTAATATAACAACCACAATGTTATATTTGAAATTTCATAAGTATATTCATCTTTGATCGATTCCTATGTAAAAATTTCGTTTAAACGATAATTGTGTATCGTGAATTGAAATTCACATATATTATTATTATAATATAATATTACAAATCATTTCGTATTATCATGTTCGATAAGTTTGGAGAGTCATTACTCGTACCAAATTTTTATTAACTTGAAAATTAATCTTATTAATATTGTTTTTCGGACGGGATATGATTGTCTTTAAATTTATTGTTATTATTATTGTTACTATATACAATTTGATAAAATGAGCTAGTAGGATGTATTATTACCCATGGTACACTGAGTATGTATAATTAATATAAAATCTAAATAGATCACCCTGTATATGAATAACTTAAGATTCCGGTATAGGAGAAATTATGAATATTTGGAACGCGTTGTCTTTAATGCAGTTGGTATTTTTTAACACATTCTTTGGATGGTTTCATTTTCAACGGTTTTTACTGTAGTTTTTTGTTTAGCGTCTTAGTGTTTTTTTAATTAAAAAAAAAAATATTTTTACTTATTTACATTCCATAACAATTCCATAATGTATATAATGTAATTTATATCGATTACTTTTTAGTGCCTAATATTTGTTTATGTTAAACGTACGAGAAAAAAAACAGAGAGTAAATCATTGTACAAATGTGTTTGGTTATCATTTGGTAATCACGGAAATCTTGTGGTAATCTTGTAGGAACTCATGAAAATATCTTGGTAATCATTGGAAATCTCGTGGGAATCATTGGAAATGTCTAGTGTATGACCTAATATTATATATATATATATATAGATGGCATACTATTAGGTTAGGTATATATATATAAAATATGCTATAATTTCAATTTGATTACTGGCTCTATAGTCAGGAGAGGTATTATTTTGATATTATTGTGGTCGTCTCAAAAATGCTTTAGTAATCGTGGAAAAAATACATAAATACTTTTGTTAATCATGGAAATATTTTGATAATCTAGTTGTAGAATTTGCATGCAGTATTCTGGAATCTGGTGTACACAATCCGGGCTGAATTAAGGGAGGACTATGCGGCACAGGCCCAGGGCAAAATTTTATTTTAAGGCCCCCACGAAATAAATACGTTCACTAATTAGCAGTATGTTTATTCGAAAATTTAAATACACATTTACTATTAAAATTGTCTACCTGATAAGGCTCTTGTCCCTCACAATCCTGAATCTAGCACTTTACCCAATATTCATTTACCCTCCAACAACAACGGTTTGAAATGGTTTTATTAAAAAAAAAAAAAAATATCTTGTCCTTATAATATTTATGAATGAGTATTTATGGGTGGACAATAAACCATGAATGTATGGTAATTTTGCTTACGTACAGTGAAATGAAAAATAGAAAAAATGCGGTGCTCACGTTAAAAAAAAAAAATATGATATTATGCATGTTTAATATAAAAAATAAAAATATGCCTCCTCAATATAAAGTTAAATCATTTTTTTTGTATAATTATTTGTTTTTAACAAATTGATGTGTCTGTAATCTGTATTTACCGATATGTATTGTAAATTTACCATTTCGGACAATAACACGATTATTTAAGCTATTTATTTTTTATGCATGTCTAGCCTATTGCACTTCCCTAAATATTCTCATATTTCAAGAATAGTTTATCGACAATTTTAATCCACTAAATTTTATGTTATTTTTAACTTAATGATTATTATTTTTTAAGTTTTCAAGTTTAAACAATTATTCTGGCGTAAGAAACTTTTTCCACTTTGTTATCTTGTCGAAAAAGATTGTATTAATTTTTACATTATAACTTGTTTCGGGTTATTGAACTGGAAAATTGTAACAAAAAAAAAATGAGGTCGTTAAAATACCACCTCTGTTCAATCTATGAAGTTTTTTGTTTTTGTTCGTGTTTAGATCTAAACAATTTATCAATCAAAAAACACACATCATCGTAAAGCTATAATAGCTTTAGAATCTAAAAACAATATAATTATTTATGTTTTAAATAATCCTTTAAATAATTTATATAAGTTCATGGCATTTTGATTTGAATATTCGATAATTTAAAAATATAGAAAAGTTTCTGTTCTACTAGGTATATGATATGCAATTTCTTTGTGAAAGTAAATACATATATTTTTAGTGTTTGAAATTTATTTTGTGCCGTTATAATATTGTATTATTATCTGCGAAAATGTTCAAAATTATAAACTAGAATAATTTAACTGTCAAAAATTGTAATATTAAACTATCTGTATTTGGACGGCGAGCCGAGCGGGTGAAAGCTAATGCGGGACCTTCACGATATCGCAACGACTAAATAATCAAACGTCTAACACGAACTATGTTAGTTGAATCTAAAAAAAAAAAATTAAAAAACAAGTGGGAATGCGGGTGCCGGCTTATAGTAATCATTAACGAATTACCCCTTTCTCCTCTCGTTGAATTTACGTCTTTCTTTATATACATTTGTATGTTATATGTATGCGGTAAACGATTGCAAAACTGCTATACGTATATATATATATATATATATATATATATATATATATATGATAATAATACAATATACCGAACCCTTACTCTGGATTATGTTGCGTAATCTTCAATTTTGTATTATAACTATGAACTCCGCGTTGCCCAAATATAGGGTTTCGAAAATTATTGCTAACAATACAATAAATACATGACACAATAGTTAAAGCAATCGGTTGATATACACAGGCAGACTAGGATTTAGCAATAGCTGAACAAAAATAAATGTTGAGAGTGTTAGAGCTCGCGGAATAATACTATACAAGTGTATAATGACTGTTCAAATAAAAATTTAAAAAAAAATCACTATCATTAGTCATAGTTAGAATATAATGACAAAAACACTCGTATATTAACCGGTATTTTTTTTATTTGTATAAATTATAACTCGGAAGAAACGTTGACGTTAGCAACATATTTTTAGCCGAATATTTAACCGGTAATTCTTATCGTGTATAGTAATCGAAAATATATATTATAATATATATATATATTTTTTTTTGCTATTAAACTGTACGATTTGTTTGTCTACTATAGATCAATCGTATTACGAGGTGTGTTCAATAAATACCCAGACTAAAATTATTACAGAACTACTTTTAATGTTATACCAAAATAAATTAGAGATAATGACCATTATTTCAGTACATAATAAAAATCGTTGTCTTCAATCAGTCATGGACAGTATGCGTTCAAATCTGGTTGTTTTGTATATAATCGCAATTTCATTATGGATAATATTACAGCACAACTTGCGTGTATTGCATTTTGTTTCAAAATTGGTAAAAATGCTACAAAAACATTTGAATTGATTAAATTAGCATTCGGAGATGTTTTACTAAGCCGTTGAATAACTTTTGACTGGTTCAACGTTTTAAAGAAGGTCGAATATCCATTGAAGAAAACCCAAAGGGCGCCCATCAGCATCAAAAACAAATGATACTTACTTTTGTTCGAAACAAAATTATAAATGACTGACAATTAACCATCAGGAAAGTTAGAATTTCAATTGGTACAAGTATTACCAATTCTTATCATTCGATTTTATCAGATGACTTAGGTATGACAAAATTATCCGCAAAATTAGTGTCGAAATTGTTAACCGAAAAACAAATGGAACATCGCATTAAAGTGTGTTTAAAACTAAAAATTCGGGTTTCTAATGATCTAAGTTTTATAAAATGAATTATTACGGGTGATGAAAAATACAGTAAATCGAGTTTTCTATAAACAAGTACGCCGTAAATGACCAGAAGCGTGGAAATCAAAGTCGTGGCTTTTGCACTATGACAATGGACCACAGCACATTCAGCACTTTCTATACTTGAATTTTTGGCATCCAAAAATATACCAGTGGTACTTCACTTACCATATTCACCTGACTTAGCTCTCCGTGATTTTTATTGTTTCCGAGACTAAAAACTACGCTCAGAGATTCGAAGACGTTAACGGAACCATCCATAACGCGACACAAGAGCTAAAGGCTATATAATCGTGGAGGAAATTTAAATGGGTTTTTTTTCAAAATTAGTAAGACCGTTGAGATCATTGTATAGAAGCTAAAGGTCACTATTTTTAAGGTGATCCATTTAAATAGTTTGTAAGTTTGAAATACAGTTATTAATACATTTTGTCTGGGTATTTATTGAACACTCCTCGTATATGATTTCAGTAACAGCCTGTTATATACAAATGCGATTTTCATGTATAATATATACCTTATATTTCAACTTTTAACTTGTCGCGATTTTAATAAAACAGACTTATATATTACATTATATTTGAACAATGCAAAATTACCAGCAGAATAAATTATTAGATCATATAGTATTTTCTAGGTATATACGTTTATAATTATGTGTTAGCTCTAATCAAGCCAATAACCCTGAGGATTTTTCGTGATGAACACCTGACAATGAAACGTAATGATAAAAAAAAAAAACTATCTATGGACTATGAGTTATTATATTAGACGATCGCAGACATCCTTGAATAATGTTGGCGCATTGTGTTACGCCTTTCATCTTTTCAGAAGTACAATTTTAGGATCAATGCACTTAGTTAATTGCTTCCACTATATGTAGTCCATAGGTGTTTTATATGTACATATTCACATTTGTGGGACGCATTTAGAATAATGTAGTCAAACTTGTATAATAAAACAGTGATATATATGCCAATGAAATTACATTTTGATAAACATCATCAACTTTTGAACAACTATAGTCTTTTATCATATTATAAATTTTAAACGTAATTATTGATTAAATCGATTTAGTCTATAGTAATAAATATTATGTATTTATTTTTATATAACGATTTCTGTTTACTCGTGTTTTTAGAAATAGAAAACACAGTGATAGGCACATATTCATTTTCTATACTTTTGTGTTAAAATATCATAAAAGTAACAAATTAATGTTTATTCTTTATTGTATTTAACATTTTTCATTTTTGAAAGGTATTAGTAGAGATCATATGTACGCTAAAATACGTGTTAGTTTATTCAGATTACAAAATTGTGTTTTTTCAACTGCTCCGTATTGTTGCGTTACTATTTTGCACATTTTTTTTTTTTTTAAATAATTCTCAGATAACTACGAAACTATGATTTTCTTGAATGCTGCATCTATATTAAGAGCTGACAAATTGGGATAAATTCTGTACACTCGTCGTCATGCCTTTCTACTATTTTATTAGATTATGCATAATATTTACACCGACAACAATGATAACCTGAAAGTCAAAACTTTGAAATTGATTGTACAAATTACAACTTAAAAAGTTGTAATATTCAATGTTTCTATAGTTTATCATATGTACAAATAATAATAACTTTTGTCTTCGAACTACCCCTATGCTTACGAAACAATCGGTGTTACAAATAAGTAAATTACTTTAACTATTGTTTAAAAAAAAAAAAAAACGGTTAGGTCAAGGTCAGCAGTTTTGATTCGTCTCCGAAGGGGGAGGGGTAATATTCTTTCGGTCCAAATGGCCTTTCATAATAAAATTGTATTACTATTAACCCAACACACATGACTAATGAGACCGAAATATCTAGGGGTTGAGCCATGGCTCCTATAGAAACCCTCTCCCTAAACACCGTCACTGAAGGTTAGGTTTTTGTAAACTAAGGATAGGTATATAATTACTCATATACTGTACATGCTATTGATTTTTTTACTGTATATGTTATTGAATTTGCTACAAATTCGAGTATGAATACATCTTAATCGAATCTAGTATATTCATTTCGAAAAGTGTAACTATTGTTCATAAAATTATTACAATATGCTGACTGTGTGATTTGATATAAAATGTGTCCAATAGTCATTTATTTACACTATGAGAAATCAACGGTCTTCATTCTTATTATATTTTCGGTTTAAAAATACCTTTTGATATAATTATCCATTATATTTGTAAAATGAATAGTACTATTAATATTACATTATTTATATATATATATATACAAATATAAATTTATAAATTATAATTTGTTACACTCGTTTCTTACAAGACTGACCTTCATCGAATTATAATTTCACCCAACTGTAACCATACGGCACGGATCGTTTAACGATTAATTCGTGTCTATAACATTTACACACAAATATAATGTGGCAGTATAACATTTCTAATAATAAAAACCCATTTTGTTTTTGCGAGAGTTTTTTTAAGCATACACCACGTATGCTTAAAAACAAAATCAGCATTATCTTTTTTTTTTTTTTTTTAATCCAGTAGTTATATCCTTACTCGATATAATAATAGTAGTAATCGTGTTCATAATATTTTTAAATATTTCTTACATATCATCATTAATTCCAAGTTATTGTTTTTACACTGTATAAATTACATTCCAAAAATACAATGCCATTAAAAAAAAAAATTTAAAAACCACTTAATTTATTTCATTGTATAATATATTTATTTATATATTATAATAAATAGATTAATATATACATATTAGGTGTCTACTAGTTCTATAAAACATGAATCGAAAATTATCCATATTAATTTCAATATTTTTATTTTTATGCGTGGTATGTAAGTTAGTTCATAGTATTATGCTTATCATAAGTGAAGCACAGTAATCTGTAAACAGATAATATATTAAAATAAATAAATAATATTTTACGCATATACGCGAAAGTTTGACGAAAACTGAGATGCCTGATGGTGACTCATTGCGTAGCGGCCCCTGTAGACCGCCTTAGCCTTTTATCGGATAGACCAACTGCAGAAAACGGTAATATGGTTGTTGTACATAGAAAACCCATATATGCTAAAGGCATGGATGAATTACGCAATTGTACTCAAGTGTGTATGAAGAGTTTATATGTTACCACAATGGTTAAAGTGGTTGCCGTTATCGTATAACTTCAGTAATCAATACATTGACATGTAATAATATTACCTTATTTGTTTGATATAAATACTATCTCGGCTACGGCCTTGTAAGCGTAGGGAAAATGTGGCCTCCTTAAAAAAATTTCCCGGCGAGAATTTCCCTGCCGGACCGTCTCATCTGGATATAGGTCATATTGTTTAATCTATTATTATAGCAGGTACCTACAAAATATACATTTTTTCTGGGAGGAAATAGAAACATTGTTCATTTTTTTTAGTCATGATAATATTTGTCAATTTAAATAATATAAAAGATGAAAAAACGATTCTGGACGAAGTTCAGTTAAAA
The DNA here is from genome assembly GCA_956483605.1 of Tuberolachnus salignus. Lineage (NCBI taxonomy): Eukaryota > Metazoa > Arthropoda > Insecta > Hemiptera > Aphididae > Tuberolachnus > Tuberolachnus salignus. The sequence continues at coordinate 15,462,245 of OY101433.1, forward strand.
ATGTTTTGATAAATCGAATGACGTCCTCCCCGGTGCCCTCAGACGTTTGTTTTGAAAGTAACAATATAATAATAATTTTCAATAAACAATGAGCAAACAACCACAAGGTTCCCTCCGTCACTCTCGAGATTTAGTGTTTTGGAAGTAAAAAAAAAAAAAAAAAAAAATAACAAGAAAATTGGGCAAGTACTCAGTTATTAGGACGCCGCAATCCCGTCGTGTTTTATCCTGTTCTCGTGAAAACTATCTGGACGTTAAGGTTCCGTAATATTTAGACGGCCGAATGTCTAATACGATAATGATTACTTTATTAATTTATTAGAAAACCCAATTACGATCCGGTAGGAGAAATAAGGGCACGCACTATGTCATGCACTGTATGGCTGTCGGTGAACAACTGAAGAGTGATATTTAAAATTTAATTTTCACGACCGTTACGTCATATGCAGTGACAACGGCTGATAATTCGACCAATCAGATCGTCGGATTATGCGGGATACTTTCATATTAAACTATTGTTATACCGTTGCTGAATCTTGGTATCGCGGTATCGTGTTTTGAAATGCCGTAACTTTACGATTTTCATCAAATTTTACAATTTATACACTTACTATAAACAATTATTAAAATACTCTCAACTTTTTCCTTTTTCACCATTTAGTACAACTTCTGATGAACCTTGTATCAGATTTTCAAACGTCACTGCCCGACTAAACCAATTTTATCCACATAAAACTATAAATACTAAAAATACTAGAAAATTTCTAATGAGCCTGTAAATGATTCAATAATGTCCAGAATGTTTAGAAAATTGTTTTATGTTCAGAAAAAATTAATATTGGTATTCTATAAAAATTTCAAGTCTCTGTAAAGGACTTTTAGCTGAGTTGCAACAAAAATAAAACCATTATTTATTACCGTAAATTGTTTTAATTTTATCCAATTATTAAACGGTTACCACGACTTTTGGAAACCTTGAAAACCGAGAATAGTCAGGGATTTGTATGAAACGCTGGAAATTTAATTTCAAATTTCAATCTCTATTTTCGTAAATATTAATGTTATTCATATATTCGAAAAATATCTAAATGGATTATCTATGACAAAATAAATGTAAAATTTATATATTATATATTATTCGGCGACACCGTGTTCCGTGTCCAAACAACAATAATTTAATGTAAACGCGATCGTACTTTCTGTCCTATCGGAGGTGTTAAATTAAAAAAAAAAAAAAAAAACCGGATAATAGCAATTATTTAAATACGTAATATTGTTTATTTACTCTGGTAAAGAAATGCCCATTGGAAAAATCGGGGAAAATTCAAAATGGAATTTCGTGGCGGCTATATTGTAATGGCTCTCTCCCACGACGACAGTGCGGCAATATAATAATAATAATAATAATAATAATAATTGTATTATCGTTGTACACGACGGTGCGCAGAATGCAATAATAATAATAATAATAATAATAATAATAATCATTTCGGATGATATAGAGAGAGAATTCGTTGCGCTGTCGTATACGACGGCGGCGGCGGTGTGACGAAATGAGGCCCGGGTTAGGTGGTTGGGCACGGTCTTTTTAGCGTACAACCGACGTTCGTCCTTGGCACATCTGCGCGCGCGCGTATATCGCACGACAACAATGGGGCACCCGTGGGCCCCCCTCGCGCGCAACACGCATTTTCGGCAATTTCGCTCTGACCACACATCGCCAAGGACGCGCATGTGCCAAAACAATATTATCACTAATAATAATCGAGCTCGCGGATCGTTAAAGAGCCGTCGTGTACGTCATGTACACAACATCGGGTATACGTATATAATATTATATACATATATATATATATTATTGCAAGGCAGGGGCACTCGACGAGTTGTGTTAAATATGGCTATCCGCCGCCGTATAACCTTATAGAAAATAAAAAATAAAATTACGGACGTATTTCGCGCCGTAGCAGGTGGGCCGCTGTTGTAGGTGGGAAATCGCGGCAAGGTATTAGAGGGGAATTTATCTGTACATCTGTACACACCCGACGATAAATCGTTGTTAACGCGCGAAAAGATGGAAATTTACGTTGAACGTTTATAATAAACAGTCCAACTATTGAAATACGCTCGACCTTCACCTATTGTGTCAAATTTTCGTGCATTTCGGTTTTATTCGATTGATTCGAAAAAAAAAACAAACTTAAAATACCGATAAATAGTTTATAAACGTTTTGGAAATTTATCCGCGCCTTGACAGGCCTAATATTATAATATTCGGTGCAAATTTCAGGTTTCTACGAACAAAAATCAAAAAAAAAATATCTTTGTATTGCACTTACTAGATCCGAAATTCTTTCAGACAAGGTACTATACTTGAAAATCGGAGTAAGATGTCCGATAGAAAAGTTGATTACGGGCAGACAAATATTTTAAAAAAAAAAACACATCATAGTAAAACCCCAATACATACCGAGCAAAAACTCACAGACTGCTAATTTAACGAATTTCAGATTTCAGCACCATCTAAAATTTAAAAACTTTGAATTTCCAACATTTCAGTTATTGTACTTGGCGAGTTTTTGCTTTAAGCCGACGATATTATATACCGCGTATTTTCTATTATATTTTTTATTAGTCGCCCTCTCCCACTCACCAGTATATGGACGGTTTCACGACTGATCTATTTAACCGAGTGTGTACTATAATATAGATTTTGGTGAAATTTTTCAAAATTTAGACATTTTTTAATTTTTTAGATTATTGATGTAACAGTATAAACGTTATTTGACCAGTATACCATATGTAACATAATATATATATTTTTTTTTTCGTATATTAAAAACCAGCGTTAGGAGTTAATTTAACGCAGTGGTAATTTAAATACTTTTTTTATTTTTCCCTAGTAATGGATTACATACATTTTTACGTTACTCAAATGAATAATTATTTTCCAAATAATAAAACCAAAATAATTCATTTGTTATTTCGTCGAATGATATTATTAATAATTCTATTTAGCGTACAGGTACGCCAATTTGATAACAACGATAATGATTATCTGCAATATTAGTTCTATAAAAAAAAGTAACGCCTTAATTTTTAAATCAAAATATAAAGTACCGCGACGGAAATTACGTTAGAATAACGCATGAAAATAATTGAATTACTATTTTGTATTATAACGTAATATTATTAAATTGTAAATGTAATTTACCCAACGCTGTTAAAAAAAAAAAAAAAACATTTTGTATATTATCAATTTTAATAAACCTTTTTCTAAAAATATAGAGATTATTATAGTGAAGGAGATGCAGTAAAATCGAATAAATAGTTGTGATGGGGTCAGTTCTCACCCCCCTCCGTATGCCCGATAAAGAAAATAATCTTAAGATATAATCTCAAATATTTTTTTAATATCGCTCCGTTCGCGGGGCCTTCGGTCACATCCATTCGCTCCATAATTCTCGGATTATAATACGCCGTATGCCCAGGCGTGTACGTTAACACCTTGCAGGTGTATGAAATTGAACTTGTAATCCACAAACTGGCGAAAATGAAATATTATTAAAACGCGTATACATAAAATCAAAAAAAAAAAAAAATAATAATAATAATTTTCGAACTTACATTATATTACAAGTTTATACGCATTTTTACCGGGTATATGCAGCGGTCTCAAGTGATGGACAATTTTTCTTTAAACTATTGTAATTATATATTTTTTCCCGTATATTTATATATATATATTAATATACGATTTCGTGGGTGGGGGGGAATTTAATGGCATTGCAATAATCGCTTTCACGTGTAACCGATTAGTTCGATTATACTTTTCGTTGTAGGTAACATAAAAAAAAAAAAACGTAGAACTTTTCTCAAGGTCAATATTATTATAAAGTCTCTTGGGTTTATTATGTAGTATACACATCATGCGCGTATTCCGCAGGGGAGTTAATGACTACAGAATAAAAAATGTACTCGGAGAACACCCGTACAAAAACATAACTATATACTATAATATAGGTATTTAATATCCAGCAATATTACGCTTTTTATTATAATTTACAGTGAACGAATAAATGAAATACATTTTTTTTTTATAGAAATAATCATTTAATGATGTTTTTTCCCCGAATAATTAAATTTCATTCTAGCGTAGCGAAAAAACTATAGTATTATTAGCAAGATGTATTTTTTTCTCGAAAAACACTTTCTCGGCTAGTCAAAATTTCCGATTTTTTTCATGTCGTACATTATTAAAGTCGCCTGATGGTATACTTAATTTGAAACACATTTTTATAGATTACCAATAGATTTTCTAGGAAAAATTACATAAATTGATAATAAATGACAATATATACATTAGTTTAATTATTTTTGTTTTCTGGGTCGCATAGGTTACATTACCACTTTTTCGCTTAGAATCGTTTTTTTTTTTTTTGTATTACAATGATTTATTATAGCTTCATGTATATTAACTAAATTACCTATATACTATCCATGGTGTAAAGTATAATTCTATTCTATAATTTATTTATTTGATTCAATTTCATATACATTTGAATATTAGGGCCCCCCTGAGAAAACTAGTAGGATAATAATAATATATACGCAATACATATATATAGTATATTTGTTTATATCTAACAAGTAGTTATCTATTTTAATTGAATTTTATTGAATATGTTTTATTATTCTTTTTTTATTTATCATTGTACTTTTAAATTTATTTCTTAACGAGAGTATGTTGTTTAGAATTTAAAAAAATCAATTATATAATATCATACACGAAAGATATAGCAGTCTCTATACGGAGTAGTCGGCCGAATATTAATTATTGTCTTGAAATAAAATCAATAATATGTAATCCAAACACTCGATGTATAAAAAGCGATTGTATATTAAATTGCGATGTTCTTTATATTTTTCGATATTGTTAACATATATTTATATATATAATCTATATATATATATATATATATATATTATTTACGATATTATTAAAATTCGAATTTTCGTATTATGTCGTTACAATATAATCGCAGTTGATATAATGTCATCGGTATCGTATTATTATTATAGCATAAGGTATATTAATCATTTTCGATTCAAAAAAACAAATAAATATTACATCTCACACGTTTACGAGAATCGATCAAGTAATTATAATAATAACACGATGACCGTTGAAACCCGTTACTATTCTGAAGTTTTAAAACTATAAAGAAAATAAATGTAAATCAACAAAATATTTAAATAATGTTTAATAAAATGCGTTTTTAATATTAGCCAATTACAAAACGTATATTTAGATATTTTATTCTACGAGTACCCGTTACCGAATGCTTATTATTTTTGTGTAGACGAGTTTGTGCGTTTATATCGCTCTTAAAAAAATATAACGATACAGTTAATTAAATAAAATAAAATAATTAAATAAATAAATACATGTTATTAATTAAATTAATTTAAAAAAATAATATACAAAATTATAACGTTTGCCAAACTGTGTGTTTGTTTTTTTTACTTACATATTATGTATTATTGCGATTTAATATAAATACAATAACATTAATTTATCCATGTATGTAAAATATGATAATGATTATGACGATATAGGCCTGGTAGTATTTTCTGACCGTAAAACGTATTTTGCATTTAGGAATGAACTTTGAAAATACACGATAAAACTATAGACTGACGGTATTATGCATTTTTGAAACTTAGATTTGTGAGTTCCGATCCAATTCCATGATTGGCTAAATGGTTCTACCGGAACAATATACCGGTAACAACAATACTGGTACGAGAACCCATAAACCCCATTATTCGAAATAACGTCGTTCGAATATTCGTAGATGATGTGAAATTATCTTTTACCTTAAGGTTTTGAAACGTATTATATTATTATGTAGCAGTGATGCAAATAAAAATAAACCGAGAGCTTATGCTTTACATTTTCTAGGCATTTAAATTACAATTTATGAGGTTAATGGCTTTTTCGAGCAAAAATGTTGTCTAACAATTTATCATTTAACACTTTGGTTCATTATATTTGTTAAGAATAAATATTAATCAATGCAATATTACAGGTACTCTATACAAGTCTATCTTGTTCTGCAAACGCGTCTATAACATTTGTTTATGTTAATTAATTTGATTATATATTTTTTTTCCATATATAATATTGACGACTAGCTGTTTTATAAGCATAAAGGTTTTTATACATAAACACAAAAAACATCAAAGGGTGCTAATACCCCGTAATTGCGTCTATGCTCTTGTGAATTGAACACATTAATTTTCAAATATTCAATTATACATTTTTGGCGTATACAATAACGTTGTAGCTTTATTGCTCGGCGCAATATTTAAATGTTTTGAAATTAAACAAAACATGTAATTAAAAAAAAAAAAAAACTAGCAGAAATATATTGCGTACGAAAATAGGCCATTTCTCGAGTGGGCCACTTGTAATAGACTAGTACAAAAGTAAGTATAATCGTATTATTTAAATTTGTTTTATTGTACCTACTTGGAAATTGTTTTTCTATTATTAATTTACCGTCTTGTTGTGCACGACCTTCTACTGTTGTTAAATAAGTAGAATGCGAATAACAAAACATTTATTTATCTTTTGATTTCCCATACTGTTTAATTTGAATTATTATTTCAACTAACATTTCAATAAAAATATACAGATTCAATAACTGTATTCAAATTTGTAACTATCTATTATTGTAACAGAACATTTGTTTTGTGTATCGTCAACATTACTATATACAACTGAAATGTAAATTAAAATTTGTTCGGTATACATGCAAATATACAGTCGATCCATGAAATTAATTAAGAAAAAAAAAAATGTGATATTTATTGATTGGTATATTACGAGGGCATTATGGTATTTTAAGTTATAAGCCAATACACTAGATGATACTTAAACAATGATACAATATGTTAAACTAATGATTATTTAGGTACGTAAATATATAGTATTAATAGTAATTTTATTAGATTTTGAGCAATTTTAAAAACATATAAATCTTAGATTCTTATAATTAATATCGAGAGGACGCCACATCGGCAATTGCTTTCTCTGTCTATCCAACGGACAGGCGAAATACATAGTGAAATCATGCTTACACCGCAGACTGAGTATAAAACTCGCTTAGTTTTGATTTTAGAGTGAAAGCGTTTATTATGAAATCAAAAGAAGCCAATATTTCGGCGGGCCCCCCGTATGCGATTATTCCGCATAAACCGTATCATCGTTTAGATATGACATTTTTCCATAAAATGAGGTCTTAGAATCGTAATATTAAGAGTCTCTTGCGTACAAGATTACTTATCACACCGATAACCTTAAAAATGTATTATTACCCCTCCAAAATCGATTTAAGCGATAACACACGGTTATCTGCACGGTTTACTATGTAAATATTTTATGAACGTTTTCTGTCGTTTATTATCGTTGTTATATCGGGTATTTATTATGTATTCAAATGTATAAACTTAATTTTTATTATGTGAATATACAATGTATATTATATATTGATTAATTCCGTATTTTCACTTTACTGACAAATTATTAAAACGTAGATACGTGCACGTTTATTGTCATAAGTATATTTGTTATTATCAATAAATTTTTCTTTAAAAAAAAGAAAAAAAACGCATCGTCTTGCCCTCCAGAATATCGCCATATTTTAATTTTCTAATAGTCAATTTTACTCTATAAACTAACTCAAGTGAAGTCTACACACGGAATACGCCGCGCTAGCATATAATAAGTATTTGCCGTATTGCCCATTAGTAAATAGACTGAGACGGAAATAATCTCATCTCTTAATAATATTAAAACATAAATATTATTTGTATATATTATACCACCTTTCGTATTTTATATTATATTAATCGGTCGTTCGAACTAGTCTTTTTTTTCTTTGTGTCTTATTACCATTATTATTATTATAATAATGAGCGCTGTCGTCAAATTTGTAAAAAAAAAAATGAGTTTTATCAACGTGCAATCCGTATATTTTTTTTCGGGGGGGGGGGCTATACGAGCTTTTCGTATTTCCCTCTCCCCCCTCACCCGACATCAAAAACGGAACAGTTTTTTTTATATAATATAATATATATATATATTTATATATAATCATAACCGCACACACACGACCGACGAACAATCAATTCCGTCGCCCCGCCACGAAAAACACAGACCGACGGGTTATGCGTACGCCGAGCGAGAGCGAGAGAGAGGGCACACGGAGGTTTTTTTGGCAATCTAGGACGGACCTTGGAACCTTGGGAATACGAACGGCGCAGTCGTACTCGTTTTGTCGGTGCGCGCTGATCGACAGCTGATTTTTTCACTTTTTTTTTTTTACCATCTACTATACACCACACCGTACATATACTACACAATTTTATTGAAAATATTTATCGTTTTACCATATTTTTTTTTTATTTTTATTTTTTTCTCCCAATATATTTTTATTTTATAAACTTGGAAATGTATTCCAAAATATTCCGCTACGATCCCCGGACGGTCCTGGACAATTCCATGGCAGAAACGAAAATACGCACAAGGTCTATATATTTTATTTTTGTTCAATGTATTATTATTATTATTATTAATATTATTATTATTTATTGATTATATGTATATAATATAAAGAAGGTACCTATGTTTATTTCGTCTACAAAAATATTATGTATTATACTATGTATAATATCGTATCCGCGATTTGCGGCGGATTTCGTTTCAATTTCGATATCAATCAAATATATACTATAAATAATATGCATATATATTATTTTTCAATTCGACCGTATACAAATATACTGTTTATGAATTCAAATAAAAACGGACTACGGAATACAAATCGGGATATACGGAATTATCATATTTTACGGGCAGTATCGTCGTACGATTGATATTATAGCGGTTAACGATGGTTATACAGAACGGTAGTAACGAGTCATTATCTTGACTGTCGAAATATCGTGTAGGTATATATTCACCGTGTACACGAGCAAAAAAAAAAAACCGTTACGAGACCTTGCGGTCACGTTTCGATCATTGTTATATCTATTATACTTGAATATATATATATATTTATTTTCTGACAAACGCGAATTTATATCCTAATTATATCTTCACGGCAATATTTCGTACGATTTAACGAGCCAATGTGACCTTCCCGTTTCCCGCAACCTTGTGCGTTTTCAAACGTTTCGACAATATACGGTATTATGAGTAGTCGGTCGGTATAGCCTCTCTTTTTCCAAACATAAATATCGTATAGTCCGTTTTTGAAATTCAAAACATGTATATGTATATGATTAATGAGTGTCAAAAGTTTGAAAACTTATGAATAGACGACCTTCGCGACGACGACGACGTGTCGAAACGCCTTTTTTATGTCATTATTATATTATAGAAAATGTGATGACTCAATCCGCTTAATATTGTACGTCTAAACTTTGGTCGTTATAATAAGGTAAACACACTCTATAGACGAACGATGGCCCGTTTATAGTTGATTTTATTGGCGAACAAAAAATAAAAATTGTTTAGGTATATTTAACAAATATTAAAGATAAATCGATTGATGTTACGGTTACGATCTTCGATATTGCCTATATGCATATATAGTAAACCTTTATTTGAAATCGTTTTCGCGTTTGTGAATTCCCGACTTTGTATAATCGTGACGATAAACAATATTATTGATTTTTTATCGATTAAACGTTTTTAATTCGATTTGTATAAATAAGTTGTTGACGATTATACAACTAAACTACATGCAACGAATTAGTTTAGTATTTGTATAATAACGGGGGAAATAATCGAATAGAAAATTAACAAACTAAATATTAATTTTATGCAATATAAATTATACGCCGAATTTATCGTCCTCTTGTACTTCCTATTTATTCTTATTATTATTACACCCCGGATATAATCAGTTATGTAGGATCCTTTTAGGAGGTTCTCCGTCGTTGCCCGTTAAATCTTTTTTTTTTTTTTTTTACTCCGCCTCTGTTAAAATTTAAATAATAATATAGGCTCAGTATACATTTTATACCTATATAAAAAATGAAATCCTATTGTCTTGGTGAATTAATAAAATAAATATGCTGTATATGTTAATTAAAATGTCAGTGGAAAATACACGCAGAGTTTGTTTATATTATTTGATTAATATATGTATACGGATTTCGTAGCACCATAGCTACAATAGTTAAACAATTTGTACTAACCTTCGTGCCGTGTAATTGTTTATTATACCGTGAGAAATTTTGTTTTGGCACGAATCTATCATTAAAATCCAACGAAAATTGATTGATTTTTTTCAAATATAATTATTTCATAAATTTAAATACAGTTTTTCATTCTTAAAGTAATTACGGAATATTAAATGTTGAAATTACTAAACGGAAATTGTAGTATGGATACGTTATACTAAGTAAATATATATGACTACGTCTCTTAACGCTGTTGTATTATTTAGGTGGTAAACTTATATACATATTATATATCTATAGTTATTTCTACGATTTTAACTAAACTCGGAAAAGTTAAATAACACGTAACTTTTTTCATCGATAATAATATTATCATTATGGCTTTTTATGGGAAAAAATAACATATATTATTGAGACTATTTATTTTCTTATGTGAAATATATTAGATGTTTTTTCACGTTTAGTTTAAACTTGTATCTTGGCAATTATGTTAAATTTATAATTTTAACACCCGTCTTCAAATGCAACTAGAAAAATATTTTCATAACGTCTAGCGTTTTAATTAGGTATTTAATTATGATACGAGCAAAATTTAACATTATAATATGTATACGAATGCAAATGCAAATATGTGTTTAAAAATGTTTTGAACTGTATTTTAATCGATAATAATATGAACTAAATTAGCAACGATAGAAACAATGCATTGATGTGTACAAAAAAAAAAAAACAACACATTAATATGCAATTTTTAAAGAAATAAAAAATAACTAAATGAACCACACATAAATAAACTCATTATTGGTGATAGAACAGATTTTTAGCTCACTTGGCTATAAATAGATCGCACTGAAAAAATATGCAGTTTCTATAATACCTCCCACCCATAATAGTATTATAACGACTAGGTAATGTTATATTTAACTATTTAACTTTTATATTAGCAATTAATATATTACACTCTTGGTGTAATGTTATAAATATATATATTTATACATTATATATAAATATACGCAGTAAAACAATACATTTTTTGTAAAATTAATTATGCTACAGTAATAGAAATAAAAAAAAATAAAAAATATATTCACATCGGTGTATAATATGTTCTTTTGTATTATACAGAGCACTCGAGGTTGTGGGTTGGAGCTATCGATCTTGTCCGCACCGTCCGTTTTAAATGTCAAATATCGTCCGAGACCCCTCTCCTCCTCCTCTTCGTCCTCCTTGTCCTCCTCCTCCTCGTCCTCCTCCTCCTCGTCCTCCTCCTCCTCGTCCTCCTCTTCGTCCTATTTTATACTCTACCGCCCGCCAGTCCAGTGCCATTTACGTCATAACAACCCCACTCCCACACTACCCCGAACACGTATCTCGTTTCCCTTTTTAAACCATCGAAAAACGTTCATCCCTTTGTATATGCGAAAAGAGGGATTGCGAAATATTGCGTCATTCACTGACTCACCTAAATTCCGTTTTCTATATAATCGAAACCATATTTTAGTTAATAATTTTGTAGTTAATATCTGCAATTTACTATATCATTTTTATTTTAAATAATTTATTGTTGATTAAAAACAGTTTTAATTTTAATCATTGTTCGATTTTTATTTTGGCTAAATACTAGCCGTCTTAATAAAATTATTACCTTTGGATATTTTAACAATGAAAGAAAACAACAATGAACCGGATTATTCGTTAAATGTCTAACGTGCTTAAACCATTTATTTTATTTTTTTGTTATAAGTATAAACTATTTTTCTTTAAATATTCATTTACAATACTTAAGAGAACTAGATTAAATCTTAATTTTAACAATAGTCTTTATATATTGTCTATTTTATGTTAAACAATTATCTAAAAAAAACGACCAATTTCGAATGAGTATAATAATTTAAAATGTTTACAGTTAACGAGAATTAATTAGTATCTGTATGGTGTACGTGTTTTTTTTTTTTTTACTGTAAATCATTTTTTGGAAAAGTAAATTATTATTTTCTTACGATTCTATTTGGTATTACTAAACTTAATTGAAAACCGGTGGTAATTGTTAAGACATTTCAAAACATAAAAATTTGTACACATTTATAATTCAACGTTGGAATTTAAATTTTGAGTTCATCCCACCCCGAATCATTTTTGAATATAATGATTAATTTTTGCTTTCAAGTTTAATAAAAAAATGATTAAATATAGACTTGTGGCCTAGCAGTGTAGTCAACCCGAAATAGTGTCCCAACTCAAATACAAGAAACATTGTATTCGATTTTTGTACAATATCATATTCTATGGGGGAGGGGGGAAAGATATATTAATTTTCTAGTGTCGAGTATCTAAAAAGGTTTTAAAAAAAAAAAATATTTATGAAATACTTTAAAAAATGATTGGAACTTGATAAATGGATCGCCCGGTATATTTATCAATGGTTTTCATTACTTATAATATTGAAATTGAATATAATAAAAAAACCTTTTATTTTGTCATCTTGCTTTTATTGAAATAACGCCTCCAATAAAGATGCCATAATTTTTAGTTGGTAAAAAAAAAGTAGTGACCTACTAAATCGTTTAAGTGGCGAAAACACTTGCGAACGACACTCTCGAGCATTTTAACTTACGTGTCACTGGCTCACGGCGTGTCCTTCGTGTAAAATTTCTGTTTTTATATTAATAAAAAACGGGCACCTGATCTAGATAGGTCACTTCGTCTACACAAAGTGACACCGGGTTGAATGTTTTAATACTGAATAATTCTTTTTATCAATATGGGCCAACAAAAAAGTATAGGAAAAAAATATTCCTAACTTGAGTGTTTATACTTTTCGCTTAATATAAACGACTTGATAATCTGCAAGTGATAAAATAATATTATGTATGTATCGATAATATATTTTGTTTGGTTTTTTTGTTTATTATTCACGTAGTATTGTAATTTTTAATGACGATTTTGTTTTATTCTTGAATAAAGAACAATATTTGAAGAAAAAATATATAATATATACATCGGTAGTGTAAAAGAAAATACAAGAAATTCCATTGTATTAGCCATATTTTTTATGTTGATATATATAGAAATTTAAAATTATTTTTTTTTATAGTATACTAAAATAATACTAATAATATTCTAGTAAGCGTAAAACTGATAACACATAAAACGATATAAATATTTTTTTTTATTTGTTAATAAACTGTATACATTTTATTCGTTTTATGTTATTTTATTTTACTGTAGATCCATTTTATGCGGCAACTGTGGCTAAAACTATACTGTGGTCTGCAAATTTGTCATAAAATAGATATAATAATATTATAATAATGTAACTATAGCAACTGTCTAGAATACCAACAAACCATACATTTTACACTTATGTAGGTAGTAGTCATCCTTGATTTTGTTATAGTAAAAATCGCCGACTGGGCTTCAGTTATATAGGGGTTGGTTACTATTATTAATGATTTTATCTCTCTTTTATTATCACTCGCTATCTATGATAATAATTAAAAATAATAATAATAATATATATTCGAAAACTCGACAGTTTGAAAATATTTGATCAATTAATAAATCTAAGTCTTTTTAAATAGGATTTAATATGTTTTACCGATTTTTCTAAATGGATATCTATTATTGTTTATTGTGATGACAGATGCCTATGAACATATCTGATAACCAGGGCTCACGAAAGTTTATGCACTTATGTACTAAAAACTGGCATAATATACACTTAAAAGTTCGGAAATATGCATTTATATGGACTAAAACATTCTAAAACCATACTCTTGAAATATGCGCAAAAAAATTAAGTTTGTTGAAAAATTAATATTTAAAGCTTTATTTTATTTCTTTTGATTTTTTTTTAATTATTATAATTATTTTTACTTGTGACCAATGCTTTCTCGTTTTTACTAATCTCGATTACAAACTTTTGATTTACTGCAAACTGTAAAACTCAATAGACCCATACGGGTCATACATGAGTAAAAAATAAACTGAAACAAATACTAAGATTAAGTAAAAATGTTCGAGAAAGTTAATAAGAAATTATAATTTCCTCAATTTATACAAAATATAGACTCTAATAACTCAAAAAATTCACCATATGCCTAACACGCCAAAATACCCAAAATATGCAAAAGCACGCACTATTAAACTTTGTATTTTTATTACTATTGTTACGAAACGGATTTGTATTTCATTTGGCATGTTTTCCTATAAAACGAAAAAAAAACACGAACTTAATACGAGCCCTGATAATCTGTTGCAGGGGCCGTATTTAAGGGGAGTAATGAGGGGAGATTTGCCCCGAGCGGCCAAATTTTGGTACATTTAGTGGGTAAAAATTTGGTAGAGTTACTGACTTTTCGCCAATAGCAACAAATTATACGTCAGTAACACGAATATAGAATTTTAAAACTATAAAATTATTAAAACAATTTGAAAAAAAGTGAATGTAATTAATTTTTTAATTTTTTTTTTTGGGTGGGGTCGGGTTTAATTACCCGAGGCGTCAAAACTACGCCCCCCGCTGACAACACGTATTACAGGAAAACGATTGCAATCGTATTGATCGTCGTACCGTCCAACGCGACCGAGATAATATGTCCAACGACATATTCAGCCGTTTATAGTTGAATTTCGGAAGGCGGCTACGTATTATATTATGTATTATTACACACACCTAAATATATTTTACGCGTTTGCGCGAATTATATTTAATGTTTATTCTGGGCAAGCGTGAGACGCGGGGGAAATATTACCCCGGCGTACGGTCCGTGAGGGGTTCGTTGGGCGGCGTTGGCGGTCTGACGTCAATGGATTCGGGCGCCGCCCACAATATTAGACGGCCGAGGCGCGCGGTACCTGCTATCCGGATCGAAGTCTCATTCAGCAAGGCCACAAGTGTCAATGGACATCGACACTGTCTTATACTCCCGATAGAAACTTTTATTTTTCGTTCTTTTTCTCACATCATCATTTTGTTTTTTTGAATATTACCATCGGGGCGCATTATTTATGCGTTGCGTTTAACAATTACGCCGTGATATAGTTTTTCGATTTGTGTCATTTTTTGCCGACCTCCTCGCCGTACAAAATGCACGAACAACACGGTACGGGAAATATCGTCGTCAGGTAATATATTATATGATATTATTTTACTGAATTTGAAAACCGCGGAATAATATCCGATATATACGGGTATATGTATTTTTTTTTTTTTTGTGTTTCTAATAATATAATAATTTTAATTTAACGAGAACAGTCGATATATTATTATTATTAGCTATACATGAAAATCGTGTGTTATTACACAGACACATGATATTTTTTATATAGGTACACGCCAGCTACACGATAATATTATATTGAAATATTTATCGATTGAAAGTACGAATGTTATTATTTTCTTTTATATCGTAATTATAAAAAAAAAAATAATAATAATAATTAATATTTAGGCATATATATAATATAATAAAGTGTAAAACAATCGTATAATTCTCGGTACCTACGTATAATATCTAATCTGAATTAGAATTCGCCCACAGCGTATCGTATAAGTAACTCAGTTACGATTTTTTTTTTTTTTTAATATATATTTAATATATAAATATATATAATGATTACCGCGGTATACATTGTGTGCAGGTCATGCGTACGTTTATTAAAAATAAAGAGAAAAATTTGTTTTACAAGACTGAAAAAAAAAACCAACAACAATAATAACATACGCATGTACAGTGTGAGTGTAATATTTTAACTTCTGTTATACGTTCTAGTGATTGAAATAATAGTATTATGTTTTAAATTTATCATTGTAATGTTCGTAATTTGTATTTTTTATACGAATTTTTACGAGATATATTTTATCATCCGCATGTGTCAAGTGTATAAGGTATAGGTATACCGCCTACAATTAAGATAAGATGTTGTGTTATTTATTTATTTTCGTTTCGTTTTTTTACACATTTTTATTTAGTTAGTTTTATATATTAAATACATTCGTACTTATATACAATATGTATTATTAAACGATTGTGTTGTATAATACAATTAAAACAAATTATAACAGCTGGATGATACTTTTATGCATTCGACAGTATTAATATTTTTTTGTTATCTCTATAAATCGATTTTCTAGGATATTTGTCATCGAATTAAATAATAAAATAAAAAAAACTAGAGCGTACTATGTATGTACACATATAATAATAATTATTATAAATGTGTGTACCAAATTAAAAAAATATATATATTTGTACGCATTTCTTATAATATGATATTCCCGCCGTTTAATAATTAACTGTATATTTTTCATAATAATTATTTTGAATTTCTAATCGCTCTGCGTATTACGTGTATGTGTGTTCTGTCGCAGTTAATGCGCGATTCACTATAATTTTTTTTTTTTCGTCACATACTAAATATATACATGCCTAATAATAACAATAATGGTAATTTTTCTATTGATTCTTTTTTAATGTATACACATAAAGTAAGTGGTGATTATCTGCTACAGTAAAAATGTTAGCAAAACAAAACAATAAACGTTTTAAATATACCCACATTTTTTTCATATTATTATATATTAATAATTTTTGATCGTCGATATTTGTAAAAATATATATTATATAACCGAGTGCATATTCCGAGCATGGGCGTCATTTCAGTATTTTGATTGGTCCGCCAAATTAATAACAGCCCAAAATAATCAGGCCGATATGTACACGTAGCAACAGTGACGTATAGAGATAGGTTCTTTTTTTTTACGGGGGAGGCGATATGAATATTTTAACTTTTGTGTAGTTACCTAAACTCGATAAACCAATTATTATAGTAGCCAGAGTCTTAATATGTTTATGGATCGACCAGTATGGAAATATAATGAATTAATTTTAAAATAAGAAATATTTGTCTTTGTAATATGTTCACGTTTACCGGTAAACTATCGATACGGCGCGTGGGTGCACTGAAATTTAATTTAGGCCATGATTTAGTCGGTAAAAATGTTGGTCCACATTTGCATACCCTGTAATACCGCAAACCGTACTCCTGATCACAAGGTTATTACCGACAGTTTTTTTCCCTCGGGTAAATACACATTTCTAAGGCTTCAGGACCAGAACTACTTATATTCAAATCCACTACGAACAAGAAATTCGGGGGCCGTAGCCCACTCACAAATATGCCCCTGAAAAAAAAAAATATATACGAGTATATAGGTATAGTACGTGTTATTTTAGCCAAAATATTATTCACCCATCATCATTATCGCGGGTATACGAGTCGTATTTTTCGTAGTATACAACTGCAATCTCCATAATAATATATTTACTATAGCTACTCTACTATAATAATTATATAGTCATCGTTCGAAAAATTCTATAGTGCTAGAATAATTATTTATTTCTATATATGTATACATTTATATATATAGTCATTTTTTTTTATTATTCATAAGTGTGTATATTGTTCGGTCCGCGAGTTTATCGGGTAAATATTCTTTTATTTATTTATATAATATAGTTGGGCGGAAATCAGTAATTTCGAGTCCGAATAATATTGCGTTTTTAGCTACGCGCGTGTTCAAGAAGTTAAAATATATAATACTATTATAATGGGAAATCCGACGAACCGAATCAATGGTAATTACTATTTTAGTACATGAGTACAACATTTTACCGCGTAAACACAAACATCTCAATGTTGTCAACAAAATAATTAATATTATAATATGTATACGCGGACGTATGCGCAACTAGTCTCGTATATATGACTATTTTTTTTATTAAGATATTTAAATTTTTAGAGGACGTCGCAGTAACATTTGCCGTCTCTGTTTTTCTATATAGCAACAATGTGTTTCCGGAGTTTCAGCGGTAATCGTGCTCCAAAATACTTAAAACGAAAAAAAAAAAAGTTTCACCGAATCAAAGACGACAACATTTAGCTTCTTTATTTTTATGGTGACATTTTTTTTTTAAACATTTATAAATTATATTACGTCTGGGAATTAGATATCGAAAAATCCCTTTGCGAAAACATAATAAAATGCCGTCGTTGTCTTTAATTTTATGAAATTGTTTTTGTTTGATGTCTATTTAGAACCATGAGCACCGTAGTGTTGGAATTCTGAAAACGCCCGTTAGAAAGACAGACAGCTAATGCTACTGTGATGATGTCCCCTTAATAATATTGAAGTTTAATTTCGAAAATATATATATAATATTTAAGTGTCAACCATTGACCGTCGACATCGTGTTGAATTCCCGTAGAAAAACAGCAATAAAATATGAAAATCATTAAAATACCTCCTAATGGAATTTACATCACCACTATATATTATTACCTTCAATTTAATGCTATAGAAATTACATATGTAGGAAGTACCGAAGTAGGTACACTAATTCATACAATGTTGATAATTTGTTTTATTACCTGCAGTCGGTGATATTGATAAGACCTCATGATCGTATTTTAATCATTAGTAAAGACGATTATTATCTATGATTGTAATAAACAACAGACTGCAGCTGATTGCTGTTGACGATAATTGTAAAATATTTAATTGAAAAAATTATGTTGTTACAGTTATATTGGTATATTTTGGTATCTTAATACATATTTAAAATATTTAATACCTATGCATAAACTTTTGAAATAGGGGAGGATTTGAACAAGAGCGTACTCAGAAACTTGCAATGGAAGGGGTAATGGACAATTTTTGCATATTTGCACATACTGTTAGATGTTAATAACAGTCGACTACGTAAAACCATTGATATTTGTTTAACTTTCATAAAATATTTTGCAGCGAATTGATGAATTTTTATTTTAGTATTGGTATTTTTTGCACTTTTGGGTATTTTTTTTGAGGATTTTAAAAATATAAATTCTAATAATAGTATCCAATTGTTAATCAAAAAGTTGACTCAATTGAACTCGCACTACATTTATTTTATTTTTTATAAAATTAAAATATTACACAAGTGACTTTTTTTAAGGAACGAGAAACGGTAACGAATCGTTTTTAAAAGAAACTTTCACAACGCTGATTATATTATAATATATTGCAGATTCACGAGTACATATTTAGGTGCCGAAATACTTATACCTATCGTATACCTAAGTGTATAATTTTATTAGAAAAAAAATAATAGTTATTATTATCAAAGGTAGCGATGTATAATGATTTTTTTTTTTTTACGTCAGTTTGTCGGCCATTTTGTTTTCGTAAATTCTTCGACCGAATTAATTTACGCTCTATACACACATGCGCCACACCTGTGTATGCACAATGATATTCACTATATATATATATTTAATACGCGTATATATGTATAAAAGCCCGAATGCACGATCATAATAATATTATACCGTCGTTGTTTACCGACAGTTGTTATCGTGCCGAATTATTATATTATTTCTAATACGGGCGCATCATAACCGCTCGAACGTTTTTGATTGTTCATCATCGCGTAGTGTAAAATATATCACAGGTGTACATAAATATATATAATATATATATATATATATATATATATATATATATATATATATATATATATATATAATATATAATATATAATATATAATAATATATCACGCGTTTGGTTAGTGAGTTTGTCGTGGTCGTAATAAGAATAATAATGATAGTATACACAATGTGCAGTATGCTAAATGAATAATTTAGCGCGCAGTTATTTAAAAAAAAAAAAAATAAAAAATCATGAATTACGCTACACGTAGTAACCAAATAACTCGGTACGGATGACGCCTGTGTATTTCGTAGATAATAATAATAATAATAATAATAATAATAAAAAACCATGGATATGGGACATAACAGTTTATCAGTGAAGACTCCTTCCCCACTCCCTAGTTTTCGTTGTAGGTCATATACGTCTATATGAAGAAAAAATGTAAACAGACATTTGATCTCACTTCTTATCTGTTCGGGATAGCGCAAATGTAGTGGCCTCAGTTAGCGACGTCCGCGGTGTACAGGTTGCGCGACGACCTATAATAGTATGCAACGTTCCGCAGTTGTTATTATTATCATTATTATTATTATTATTATTATTATTATTATCATATGGTATTTAAACATGCAAGTGGTCCGCAGTGACTCGTAAACTGACGCTGAAAAACGGAGTTTAAAATAACTTGCAGCGCTTCCAGCGGACCATGGTTCAAACTTCACATAATAAACTCGCATATTCGGTCTTATAGAAGATAAGAAGGCCCCCGTCAACTGATATCTGATATCATAGGTCATAATTACGGACCCGTGCTAAATTAGTGGATTGTCCCCATTTATCGCAACACTGTAATGGTTACTTTTCCCCTCTGGCAGTGAATTTTCTCGGGCGTCGGTTCACAGTTCATGTTTTTATTGTCTATGAGCAATATTTATATCTTAAATCAGTCTGCGTTTTTTTTATCTATGGTGTGTATAAACAATTGATAATACTGCAATTGCGTGGAAAAAACTACAGTAAAGACACGATCGATCGAGTTCTTGTTTACATGTGATCTGAAGTTTGAACTTCTGAGAAACATTAAATGGAGCTCTCGAACCAACCTGATGTTATACGTTTGTTTACCAGAGTTACGAAAACGTTTACCGCGTTTACGCATTAGTAGGTCTGCTGGTTTAGATACTACCCAGTTTGCGGTTTTTGTATGTTACGTTACAGTACATTTATCGAGTTTCAAAGTTTCAGAGACTCAGGGTAGTCCATTTATTTAACACAGGAATATAGGGAGTATACAGCTAGCAATGATATTTATCATCGAATTTCTGTGCTATAAGTATACGTTACTGATAAATCACTGCCGAAGACGGCCATGACACCTCCACATCACAGAGTTACCATCGTACCTATATATATAGCCGTGATAAATAATTTTCGTCTGCAATTACAAAATATAAGGCTAAAAAGTATCAAAAGTATTTAATGGTGCGTGTTTCCTGCAGAAGCTCCGAATAAAAATAACCAATTTAAAGACAGCGCTATAATGATGAAAAAGCAAAAAAAAAAAAAATCCGTTTTAAAATGTCGAAAAATGGCCATTCAATTGATTGGAAACAAAATGTTCTGTTTTATTTTCAAATAATTAAATTAAATAAAGGTTGCCCAAACGTACCTATGAGTACAACGATGTAAAACCATTTTAATCAATATTGTTGTATGATAAATCGTATATAAACCGTATTATTGTTATGGATTATTTAGATTACTACACTTTAGATAATACTAGGGAATCCAAAACGGATTTTTAGTTTAATCGTAACCTTTTTTTTTTGTAAGCGCCGTCGGACCAAGGCATATTAGAATTACTCCCCTATTAGGAGCTGTTGGCCTTGAAACGAAGAGACCCCGGTCTAGATGAGGGGTGGCGTCGTCGCCTGCCTCGTTCTCTCCCCATCTTCCTTTGTTTCCATGATCTCGATAATGGAGACAAAGGATTGTCTTTCTCGAACCGCTGCAGCCCTGAGCGTGGGAGCGCTAGGGGTGGCGGTTCGGCATCCAGCCCTTCTGGGTCACTGAACAGGTCCAGGACGCCCTCTGGCCGTGGAACGCCCGGATCTCCCGCCTTTCTTCTAAGTTTAATTGTTTCCTGAAGTCACCAAGCATAATATATTTTGTAAATTACTATTTTACCAAATGTATACAGCACTACGGCTTACGTGTGTATTCTAATATCAATGATCATAGTGTATTATACACAATTGCGCAATTGGCATACAACAATTTATTACATTCAAATATCGGCCACATGTGAACTCCTAAAATAATAACTTTTTTACCTGCCAAAAAAGTGGTGTAATCGCCCACACTGACTTTATAATCTCATGTAATCTAACTCCTACGCTGTTTTGTTACATCTCAGAGATTAGATATCGCACGTAGCGATAATACTCTTCTTTGTAGTGAATTTTTTTGTTTTTTTTTCTCTCTCTAGAGTTTCGTAGTGAGGTATTTATTCCCTCCTTTCCCCGACGCATATAATATAATATATAATACGCAAAAATACGTGACCAAACCAATTCACGTATATGTGTTGCGTGCTAGACAGTTATATTATAGCACAGTATTCGGTAGTTGTAATACTATTACGTCATAACGCCCCGAGGACAGTAAATCGATTTGTGCGGTGTGGCGTGAGGGTCGGTGCTTAGGCGTAAAATAAGGGTGGGTGGGAGGGAGGGTAAGAGACAAAGAGATTCGAAAATATAATGTCATCGGTTTGAAGTGTTTAGAAAAAAAAAACCTATTGTTTGTGAAAATTCTATACGATCGTATAAACTGTTGCCCTGGCGACACTTTAAATTCGCGTACCTATAGTGCATAATATATTATTATCTACCTAAACACACCCGGAAGCCTTAAATTTCACACTTCGGAACACCGCCAATCTGTCCGATCGTGGTTTAAATTAAAATTTATTATTTTTTCCTGTAGGTTATAATTTGTAAATTAATTTTTAAATTACATATCAAACCTATCCGAGATAATAACTTTAAACCGGAATTTATTGTTAACGTTATTTTAATTTTTTTTTTACGCGGTGAGTACGGGTACAACAATTAAGTTTTTTTTTCTACTCGCATTCCACACTGCGTATGGGGTAAATCGATAAAAAATATTATTGTGTCGTCTACAATTTTGAGATAATATTAACACTCTTTGCTTAACGAACCATCAGAAAAAACATTCAATAAGCAAAAACGAGTATAAAAAAAGTGACCTTTTGCACGTTATTCCCATTGATATTAATGGAGCCATGGATAGGCCACTTGAATACCGTTTCGGAACAGGGGGAGAGAGAATATCCGGTGTTCTCTCTCTAGCAGACGGTTTTTCGAGGTTATGTTCAAATATTTTATAATATATATTGCATCTGTGTTATGAAATTATATAAAGTATATAATACTGATAAAATCGTCTGCTAGAGATAGAGTGAGAGAAAGAGACAACAGCTACGGAATAGTCTATGCGTGCAGCCTATCCGTTCTCTATTATCTATCTGGTTATTCCTGCGAAAAGCATTGTTAAAAAATCTAAAAAATAATAATAATAACACATAAAACGTATTAATAAGTAACATTGTCTATACGGTATTAATTATTTATGATAAATCAACGCTTTTTAATGGAAAACAAAACGTATCGGATGTTGTCTGATGACTACTATAATTTTTTGCTCAAACGGCTCAACGCAGCGGTCGTCGAAGTAAGTGTGTTGATGGTATCACGGTTTTTTTTTTTTTTTTTTTTTTTTTTTTTTTTTTTTTTTTTTTTTTTTTTTTTTTTATAATATAATTAATGGGAACGATGGCGGCGGCGGCGATAATAATATTATTGTCGACTGCGAAATATTTGCTCTATCTTGCAGTATATAATATGATAACCTATAGGTCGTTTTCTCTTTAGGTCGTCCCGAATTTATAGGTATGTATACGAACATTTGACCCGTTATTGCGGTATTTTGCACGTATATCTATATACGTGACCCAATGGCTGAGTTATTATTACTGTTATTTTTTTTTTTGCCGTCATATTATCGTATATAGTTTGTGAATGAAAAAAAAAAACCGTTTTCTCTGCGACGTTACACTAAGTATACCGATGATATCCGTATCGGGTACACACGGTTCGCCGACTGCAATATATTTTTATTATATTCCAATATATAAAAAAAGTAGTAACAATATAGGTATATATTATAATTTCAATTGTTGACAATAATTTTGGTTTTTTTCGGTATTTCAGTGAGCCGTCTGCACTGCGAGAGCGAATCGTTCAAAATGGAACTGATCCTGGACATCAACTCGTGGATCTACCCAATGGATTTGGGTGAGTACTGTACTCAGTATAACGATATATTACTATATATCGTTATAATTATATTTCGATTCGAAAAATGTGTTACCTATGACCTAATAATAATGAACAAAGCCCCCGGAATATGGTAACTTAAAAATGCATAAAAAAAAATAACCAAAAAAACAAAAATAAAAACATTTATATTAGATAGAATTTGGATTTAATCCTAGATTTTTAGGAGATAAAGGAATATCGAACAATATAAATATTTAAAGCGAAAGACCTTAAATTAAATATACGTGCTTTACGTAATGAATTTTCCAAAATATATAATGAAAATGTAAATATACGCTACCGGAGGAAAGTATAAAAACGTATGACTGCATAATATCTTAAACGACCGTATGCGGCACACAATTCCCTAAAAATGTAACATACAAATAATTGTACCATTGACTTTACATTTGAAGAAACAAATTTTTATGTATACAAACAACAAATTAGAGCAAAAGTAAAACAAAATGCATCGACTTCTGGACCCTAAAAAAAAACCAATAGTAGAGATGATGATGACGTCACCGCCTGATAATTAAAAGGGGTCGCGTATTGGCTATTTCATTGAGGAAAACGTTGTTAAAAAATGAACATAATATTTTATCGAAAATTGGGTTTCAAATAAATGTTGAAATTAACTGTCCCGTGTGGTTATAACGAGCATTTATTGTAATCAATCATTTAATATACGTTTTAAAAACGCGTTCGCGTTTTTCTAAACAGAAAAATAAATTACCCTCTTCAAAGTGATTGTATAAAGTTTTTTACTCAATATAAAAAGTAAATATACCAACATTTTATCTCGGGTTTGACATTTCTCTCTCTCTCTCTCTCTCTATTATCTGCTTTTCTTTTCACTTGTCAATATGATCCGCATTCTTAGTCCTTTATTAATTGTTGAATGTATTCCAGTCATAGCCTTTACATATGGTTCTTCCCTTCATGTCTTATTATATGGGGTTATTCTGTTGCCCGTCCAGCTTATCTTTAACTTTCTCCTATAATCCTACGTTTAGACGCGCTCTGGTTGTCAAATATTTAACTATTCTACGTAAGATAGATTATACTGGATTATATGCATTAACAAAGAAACGTTTACTATTTTTCTTGGTACAAAGTGGTATCGTGTTACCGATTTTTACTATCGATATTGATTTTGTTTTGAAGAAATCAACACATTTGTATGAATCATCGTATCTAATACCACCGAATATAGAAAATATTCTGAAATATTAGTTAGCATTACAACATTTCATAAATATAACTTTTAAGTAAAATGAAATAATTTTCTCGTCACATAAAAACAAGTTACGTGTTATTTTTGTATTTTACTTATAAGTTATATTTATGCAATTTGATTATGTAAATAACTAATATAATACAAATATTTATTATATTAATTAACTAATGTATAGTGTAGGTGGGTTACTATACATATACTAGGTTTATAGCTGTATATATGATCTACTAAGTTAATTAATAACAATACCAAAATAACAATTGATTATAATAATTAGGCGCCCACATAAAACGTACCTTTTCGGTAATAATTATCTTTCCGCATAATATAACTTGGTTACTATTAAAGACTCGTTGGCCTTCTATTAAATGTCTGGAGTTTAGAGTAGATACATTTAGTATACACGAATATAATATATTATCGCGTAAACTTAATAGCGTTTGACATCAATAATGTTAGTAACAAGTTACAAGTATAAATTCAATGGTATAGAACATAATCTATCCGTTTTTGATGAGCGAGCAGCGCTCTCGGTGTTATTTGTTAAAAATGTATTGTTTTATATTATTAATGGTTACGGTGAGGGTAGTAGAGTTTTCATTAGTTAATTGACTCATTATACGATATTATACAATTTGATGCGGTGTATCCATCTGCTCAAAAATCGTTACATTTTCGAAATGTTGAGACACGAAAAAAAATTAACGTTATACATTCGATCGAGTGTTGCGAAGCAATTTTTTCGCATGTCCGTGAAATAATTGGTAATAAATAATGGGTTACAATGGCGGACAAGTTTGAAATATCATTTAGAAAAATAGAATAGCTTTTGTTTACCACCGTTCATTAAACGTGAAGTAGTGTGGGCGTAGGAGTTTAATAAGATTTCAATTTTGTCCTGCTAAAATCCTTTTTTGGAACACTGCGCCGAGGTTCGTATATTATGTTTACTGAGAGCTCATTTACGGATAGAAGGGAGGGTGCTCCGATAACGGCCAAACAAAATTAGCCGTCGACATTGACTGACCTGTTCGTTTATTACGCTCTCGTCAAATATTATTTTTTGGCCCATTGTAAACTTTACTCGGAGTAACACGACACCCGGCCCGACATATTTGTTGTTGTGAGAAAATTATTATTTCGAAAAAAAAAAAAATGTTATAAACGGTCGTCGTGCGCCGCCGACACACCGGCGTCGTTTAATGCCCCGCAATTCCCATATGCCTAGTGTGTATATTTATTATTCGTGCCCGGTCGGGGCCGCTGAGCGAGCTCGTCTGCCCGCCCTCCCGTGTTCTAGTGTGTGTGTGTGCGTTTGTGTGTAATGCGCGAACTCGCCGGCTCGCGGGTGCGCGTGTGCGAGCGTATTGCGAATGAGAGATACCAGTCGCTCGCGCACGCGCTCCCGTAGAACATCGCGGCAGCACGGCAGCGGCGGAGGCAGCAGCCGAGGCGCCTAGAGTCGTACTCCTACGCCCGCCCGCCGCCACCGCCGACGATGACGACGCCGCCGGTCGACCGGCCCGCCCGTATATTTGGCAAAACGTGCGTACGTGCGTGCGTGCGTCCGTGTGTGCGTGCGTGCGTACGTACCGCCGAACGGGAGGCCCCGATTGGGTTGACGCGAAAGTTTTCGACACGTATTGTGGTCCGGGTTTTTCGAAAACCGACCGCACTAGTTAAACCTACTACATGGTCGTCGTCGTTGTACGGTATTACACCGTCAGAGTCGTATAATAGTAATAGTAATAATATTTTATCGAGTCGTGTTTGCCCACTCATCTCGAGCGCGCGCCGTCGTCATCATGATATTCGCCACGCCACGCCGCCGCTGCCGCCGCCGCCGCCACCGCCGCCGTCATCGTGATATTCGCCACGCCACGCCGCCGCCGTCATACGTCTCGGGCGTACTATTATCAAACCGCACGCAAAATGGCCTGTGGCCGCCTAGAAAATACGGCGAATCGGACTAAAAACGGTAACGGTTTCTTTTTGAAATACAATACAATTGTACTGTTACTATTTTCAATTTCTGTACAACATACGATATTATACTTTACGTATTATTTTACCGTGGAAATTTTCCGTCGGACGATGTCGATTTACAGATTATTGAGACACCGGTGACTGGGTGGGGGTTGGGTCTTTGATATAAAAAAGTAAAATCATCACCACTCCCCTCCCTCTCTCTCTCTCAATCTCTCGAAAATTGTTTCCAAAACTCGTATTATCGTCGTAATATTATTGTACACAGAAAACTTGTTTCGGTCCGAACCGGGGGGGGGGGGGAAATAATTTTTTTCTATTTTTATTCAGGGAAAAAACATCGTAAAATATGATGCTGGGCGGCGGTAAAAGGAAAATCCGTTAAAAAATCCCCGTCAGTTTGATCAATATAATATTATTACAGACGTTCCGTATGTTACTAATACTATTGGTACAATGCAAAAACTAAACGATACTGTAAAGTATTGGCGTACGATATCTGGAGGTTTTCTATAATAATTGTTAGCTCGGGGTTTAGTCTTGTAAAAAAAAAAATACGGCCTACCTCGTGGGACTACGTCTTCGAGGTTACACAAACGAAAAATGCACGTAATATAATATTCAATTCGCGTTTTTTTTTTTTTTTTTGTTATACCCGTCATGTTTTGAAAATAAGAAAAAAAAAAATGTTAAATAAGGGTAAAAATAGGGGATGTGAGGGCCTGGGCACCTCGTGTCCCTCCCCCCGATTAAATACGCCCTTGTATTGCGTATTACGATGCAATATGTGTATATACGTATTTGTGGAATTCGTGTAATAATTAATACGTATATATTTTTTAAAAACAAAAATTTATTGTCGTGTTACAAAAAAGCTGTGAGCTTTTCAGTCCTTTTTTCTATATGTTATTTAATTATTATGTAGTTAAATACGATCCGGCGTCGTCGTGGCAGATGTTTTTTTTGTACAAATGATTTCATAATGTGGCAGCATGTATACGAGGAAAACAAAACAAAAACCGCGTACCAAGAGAGGTATTTCATGAAAAGACGATACCAACAAATTTATTCCGGTCCGCAAAAAAAAAAAATTACACTCGGAAAATAAATCGGGTTTTTTTTAAAAAAAAAAATGCAAAACGCGAAATTGCAAGTACCCTACGGCGAACGATAATTTAACTATTTCATTACGATTTGTTAGTTTTTCTTCGCTGGAGAATAATACAAATATATTAACCCGTGATAAATCTCTATAATAATTGTGCGCTTATTATATATTATCATAAGTCTTTTCGTCGTGTCTACTCCTACCAATAATCATAGGCACGATATTTGGGGAGGCGATAGGCAATTATGTCTTTTTGAGCCCCTCCCCACCATCTCGGTTTAAGTTTAAATGAAATTAATTTTTTTAGCATTAATAGCACGACTAAAAATGCCAATGACAAATTAATATTAAACAATGATAACGTAATCGTAACACGGTATCATGTTGTATTGATTAGTATCCTCTGTAATTCGTGGTTGCCATTGATGGTGGTGCTGCGATAGATACTAAAAACGTTGACCGGTTATTTTTCTCATCGCCGCCGTCGCTGTCCGTAACCGAAATGTCGGTTACACCGGCCACAAACAAATCAATTACAACAATATCGTATAAATCATACGGGTAATTAGAATAATGCCGATTTATAATAATACGAACAACGTTGGTCGTGTGTGTGTATAGACGGCTAGATAAAATTATTTACGTCGTTAATAATCGTTTATTTTATTTATTTTTTGTTTTTGTTTTCGTGTTGTTACTTCGTAAAAACGTTTCGTGCGTTGCGACGTACATTATTATCATTCGTATAATAACCGCGGCGGACCAAAAATAAAATTTCCGAGTTTCGCGCCGTTGCTGCCCGGTCCAATAATATTGTAATACCGAAACGTTGCCAAAATCATTATAGTTCGCGAATATTTTTCACGCTCGGTTCCGATATATTATAATATTTCGAAACGCGAATATTTCACCCGGTCACACGTTATAATAATAATGATAAAAATATTATAATAGCGACAGAGTAACGATTTTCGGCGATACTGACATCGAATTACAATTATTACACGTCACATAAACATTTTGCCGTACGGTATTGTCGACGGGAAATTGAAAATCCGAAAGTCGCCGGTGTTTTCTATTTTATTATATTATATATTTTTTTGGCACGAAAGGAAAATTACATTTTCCAAGGTTGCCTCGGCCGTCAGCTGGTGGTGTGCCACACGCACAAGCACAAGTAGGTACGCTCGAATCGATTCGCTGCCCGCCTCTCCCTCCCGGCCCTGCGGAGTCATTGCGGCCGGTCGCCCCCACAAACGCCCCCTCCGCATCCCCACCCTCCAGCGGCCCGTACACTCTGCGGCGGCGGAGTGGTAGTATCGCCGGAATGACGCAACACCCGTTGTAGTGTGTCAGGTCTCCGACGCGCCGGTCCGACCGTTTTTCGCTTTTCATCGGCCGCCCGCCCGCTTCTCCGTCGTGCGTGCGCGCCGGCGCGTGGCCGCGTCCCGCACTCGCCCGCCCAGCCACGTGTCCGGCGCCGCGCCTTTCCATCGCTATTTCACCGTGCCCTCCTCCTGCCGTCAATCGATTTCAATGCCAAGGTTAGTAGAGGCGCACCGGCTACTCCGCTCAGTGCCAAGGTTGTACATAGGACGACGTTGTCGCCGCGCGCGCCACCGACTCCTGTCCGCGGCCGCTGTAAAATCGATGTGCGTGTGACCGCGCCTGCGCTCCCGTCCGCCATCAACACGCATCTCGTACGTTCGTTTTACTCGTATTATAACAATTATTATTACAAGCGGTATAGTGTACAACAATAAATAAACCATAAAGAGTGGCCAGCCTAATTAGGTGCAGCCTGTACCCAATAAACTCACTTGGTTGGACTTTTCCGCCCCGTGGAAAAAAAAAAAAAAAAGAAGACTTTTCCCTCTTATCGATTCTGTAAGGTGGCCTCCTTCTCCTCCTTCTATCATTCTTGTAGCTAGGGCGGACACGCCTACTTTTTGTATACAATATATTCGTTTATAGGGTTTTACCGTGGAAATTGTTTGCGCAGTCGCATACAAAGCTACACCCCACAAAAAAAAGTAGGTTATAGGAGGAGAATTTTATTAAGATCTGTACTCCACGATAAATCATTGCTAACGAAAAACAACCTAACCTAACAAATGTTTTCATATATTAAAATTGAAAATTGTATTCACATATATTAGGGAATGTCAAAATACCGTAATTTTTACGATATTCATCAAAATTTTTACTTAAAACGGCTATATAAAAAAAAACTACTATATTACTGTCAACTATTTTTTTTATTTTTTATTTTTACTACTAAAATTACAACCTATGACGAACTTCGTGTACGTTTTTCAGCCATTTCTACTTTTTCAAACTTAAAATTTGATCTACAATCAAATAAAATTTAAAAATAACTCTAAAACTTCAAATGTTATAAATCGATCACAAATCGCCTACAGAATATCTGTGAAAATTGTATAGCGCATAGAAAGGGCAAATATTAATAATCCGCGAACACTTCGGATTCCTTTTTTATCCGAATTACAACAAAAAATAACAAAATCGAATATAATGAAACCGTTACTATATTATACCGGGTGAATTTACACGTTTTCTTCTCGGTTTTTACAGTATGATAATAAAATTATAGCAAATATCAAAAAATGACCCGATATGCTACGTTTGAAAATCGGAGCAAGATTTCTTGTAGAAAAGTCATGTAATAAAACAAATCAATAAATTCCCCCTCAGAATTGAGAAAAAAAAAGACCGGTGTACACTGGAAACCGCCAGTGTGGAAACAATACACACTTTTTGGTGTGTATTTTTTTTTTATTATCGTTTCGCCAAAAAAAGATTAGTAATAATACTGTTATGTTGAATTGACCACGGTACACCGCAAAATTACGTAATATATTTTGTAACAAGACAACGTGTTACGAAATTTTCCGAGAAAAATCCAGTTATAATTTCCATTATCGACACACTATTTTTTTTCGTTTTTCTTTTTATAATACATTATTGATATTATGATTGTAGTTTATTATATTAAAAAACCGAGTAAAAGCCCGTGCGCCAGTAAGCTTACGGGTTTCTTTACGAATTTTAAAATAAATTACTATTACTTCTCAAAAATAATTTTATTTACCTCCGCCCCCACCGAAAAAAAAAAAAAAAATACCGAGTATAAAAGTTATTATATATTTTATATTTAATACATACAAAAGAGAAACGTAGCCTTGAGAGGTTTGTTGGTTGTGCGTATATACTTATGGCTCGGTATTATATTAAATAGAATCAAAAGTATAAAAACTTATAATACTCCTGGGGCTTTATACTCCGGGTCGTATCGGCTCACCGCTATAATATCACGATCGTATACAAATATATTGCTTTTTAAACTACAATGATATTATTTTACCAAAAAAAAAAAAATAATAATAATAATTATAGAAAATGTCACGGCCACCGGTAGGGAAATTGCGGCGAAGGTATAGGATATTTTTATAGGTTTTATAATGATTTAGTTTATGTACTGTACGCAACAATAAATTACAATTGTTCGTGTTTTTATTTTTTTTTTTAATGAATTCCATCGACAATTCTAACATAAACGCAGAGAAAATTTAATTACAACATTTTTTTTTATTCGCATAAACCAAAAACCAAAAAAAAGAACTCGAACATTTAAAACGGCTATTTTTTTTTATTTTTATAGATTCGGTAGATATTTGATGATAATAATCTTCGGTCGTATATTGTCTAATAAAATAGTTGACGATATATTTACGACTCTAACCCAGCCCATTTTTCTTAACATTATAGAAAAGTGAACATTTAAGAGTAATATCATTTAATACCCACCCAGTCGTTTTCATTCATTCGTCAGACATTATTATGTATTTAAATATATTCATCTGATTGATAATAATTATTTATAACATATAAAAACTTAAACTGCCAGAGGTTCCCAAAATTTTCACAATACTACCAGTTTTGGAAAGCGTTATTGATTTTGGCGACCCACGGTCAGGTGCGGAGTGGAAACGAACGTCAGGCCGAGTGATTGAAATGTATCCAGGTCAGTTTTTTATTCCCTCGATAAAAAAAGTTATCCAAAATTGTTTTTTCTCGCCGTACTCAATTTCACCACCGGGTAGCACTTTATTTGACAATTTATTTTCTAGATTTCCAACTGTTTTTCTAAAGAGTGTATTTTTATATTATTTCTGTCCTTCTTTGCTAACCAATATTAGAACGTTAGTTTTGAAATCGATATCACTATTTATTTTTATTTCTCGGCGTTTCCACGTACCCAATCGAATTTCAGTCGTGTGATGAATTCGTTATGGATGCGCATTAGAAGATATGTTCGGGGCGAGCGTGAAATATTGTTTTAAACATATCCGTAAATCCGAGTTTCGTTATTTTTTTTAGAAAAATATCTGTACTAGCTGTTTCGAAAAAGTCTTCCTCGTGACTACTAAATCAAATAGGTAATAACAACTGTTATTTTTTTCATCCGAATCACTGAGGAAACCCATAAATCGACAAAAATATCCTTTGTCGTACTAATATCCCCATGTTTGCTCCTCTTAATTTATCTTTATCAAAATAAAATTTAGCCTATGTTAATCAGTGATAGTGTAGCATTCTATTAGCGAACGAATTTTTACAATAGGTTCAGTCGCTCTAGAGGTTTTTGTCAGTTATGGAGGTGGACAAATTTCAACATACAATACAAATACTTAATTATAAAACGTACTGAAAATTGGACTTTTTTTTTAATAATAAGTAATATAAGTAAGTAAAGTATTATACGCATGTTGTTTTGTTTGACATATTTCGATATTCCCACTGATCGTGTTGTGGTGTTGCTTACGTCATTATTATTATGCGTTTATTTTACGATATTATCGGCAAGCAAACCTATTGGTATGAAATACTATAATGCAATTTCGTGAGAGTCTAAAGAAAATATAACATTTCTTTCTGGCTGTTGTATAATATTATTTTCGTGCGTATAATACGTCTAATTTATGTTTTTATCGTGAAACGTAGTAAACGGTATGACGTCCGATCGAAAATTGATTCATAACTTGGTTAGGTTAGGTTTGGTTTTAAGGTTTTAATGTTTTAAGGACATATTAAGCTTGGTATAGAATATATTGAGGTTATTTAATTTGCGGTTACGATAACGATTATCATTTCAAACGATAAAAGATAATTTAAAAAAAAAAAAGTGACAAAGATATTATACATTTTATTGTCGATTATTATTACGTTTGTACTATATTTTCGTTGATTTCTGGGATACCTTGGGAATGAAAAACACCACGACTAATATTATATAATATTATAACCATATTATTAGATTACAGAGCTTCGCTCAGAATCTATTTTTTTTTTTCGAACAGATTGTTTGTTTTTATGTGTATTTACACAACTAAATAGACACGGTGGCGAGAAATGAGTAATATAAATAATACTTAAGAGACTTGTACGATTAAAAAAAAAAAAAGAAACATAAACCGGTTCTATACGTTAAACGCGAAATTCTTTTCGTCTCTTGTACTCTGCATATTTTTAACGTTAAGGTGTAATAAATTAATTTTCGAGAAATAATATATTGTATACTAAAGTCGTATTTTTGTGAGCTATAATATTATTATTTTTATTATGTTGCGTTATTCACGAGGGGAAAACAAATAGTTGAATACGGAATACTTGTTTTCGATAGATTTTATGATTTTTTTTTATTATTCTCATAAAATTATTATAATTGTGTTAGTAGTGTTAAAACTTTTGCCAAACGTCGAGAACGTGACGAATTTTATAATAATCCTTATACTTATTATTCGTATATGTATAGGCGTGTTTTATGTATTAGTTTTTTTTTTTTTTTTTTTTTTTTTTAATTATTTTGTCACAGAGTCGTTGCAAATACTCTCTCCGGAATGTCATTTTTTCCCCAATTTTTTTAAGCAATTGGAGGGCACACGCGATGATAACAATTACAGTAGTTAGTCTGCATACTTACATGTAATTAATTAATAATAGTCGTTTTGAAATCGTCATTAATCGATCGGAGCTATAATAATAATATTAAAGGTTTAACAAATTTCGCGGTTTTAAAACACAAACGTGTAACTCGAACACGGGCGCATAATTTATTAACCTAAATTATCGTATTATCAGTGTACATATGTATACGTATGTTGGATTACAGCGTATTGTTAATAATTCTATTAACAATTCTATGATTTAATGCCTTTAACCTTTTCAATATTTCCCTCCCCGCTATGAACTCGACCCGAAGTAGTCACCGGGATACGGTGTTGATCAGTGGTTCTTAACGTGGGCGATATCGTCCCCTGGGGGCATTTCGGACCCAAGGGGGGCACCTTAAGTTTAAAGGGGGCGTTGGGTGCTGGTTTAGCTGGTTGACGAAACAAAGAAATCGGTTGGATATTTGAAATAAAGGCGATCTGCGTTTAACTTTAACCAGCCATCGCAACACGGGCAGCTACTCCTCACCCCGACCAGGGCAGTCACTGACGGGTGTATAATGAAATATTCTTTTTAAGTAAAACATTTTTGTAATGCGGAATCGAATAAAGCATGTATTTACTAAATATTAAAATAAAAATTTGTGTATTTTAATTTAGAATACTGATCCCATATCCTTACGCGTATTGTTCCGATTATCTCGGTGAAGGAGCGCTGAACCATTTAAGGCTAAAGTCCTAAAACTCGGTGGGCCGATTACATTTGCTGTCCGGCGGCGTCCAAGACGAAAAAACAATTTACCCCCCCCCCCGCGTTTTATCAAACACCAAGTCGCGGTTTTTTGTCGACCGGCTAGAAGAAGAAATCCGGTGCCGATTTCCCCTTAAAATTCGAACCGGTGTATATATGAAAAAAAATATCTCATACCGGTTACAAATGTCTGTACACCCGTTACGCATGATCGATGTACATTCATTTATTATTATTATTTTGTTTCTCGATCGATGTCCACGTGTTGTGCTCGTAGACGTATTGCGACGAATAACCGACGATTTTTAAGCCATTTCGTTCGTTGGCGCATGGGCGCCGTTACGAGCAGTCGTCGTCGTCGTTAGAGTACGCGCGCCCGGGTACCCCGGGGTCGAATAATTCCGCGACGGTGTCGGTTCGGTTGCGCGCAAACACCACACCGCGCCTCGCTGATTAATTATAACGCAATTATACGAAAAATAGACACTGATTATTTGTGTCGATACGCGACGAATCGATTGTGTCGTTACGATTTTATTATTCGGTTTTGGTTAATTTGCGCGCGGACAGAGGCGTAACAAAAAAAAAAAAATACGGTCCCGAAAAAACCGATTATATTATATTGCTAGCTGACCCGGCCAATACGTTGTCCTGTCTTAACTATGAATATTGAATTCGAACTGGTATAATTAAAAAAAAAAAAAAAATACATTCTTATTCCAAAAACATAGTGTTTATTATTCTATTACTTTATGATACACAACGTTATTAGTATTATTTTCTGGCGCGTGTAAATAAATAAATGTGTTGGTATTCCGACACGGGAACAGGAGACACACAATTGTCCGTGTGAAAAACATGCATTTTCAATGTTGACGCCACAAACACTTGGCGGCTGTCCTTTCTTAGGCCTTCTTCGCACGAGGCAACTCCCAAGCGACGCGACGGATACTCGGAGTATCTTGTAAATCACTTCCTATATTAAGTACTGGAAAAGGCACAAACGACGCGTATTCTGCGTCTGCGTCGCCTGCGTCTCCCGAATATCGTCTACAAGTGTTTTCTAGTGTTTTTCTTTTTTCAATTCCCGCATTACTGTGTCCGTCTGACGTATAGATGGAGAAACAATGTCGGTCAAGAGTTGGGTGTTTAACGGGCAATTTTTTCCAATAACCTTACGTCACAATCTCTTTCGTATTTTGTCTTTTTAAACAATATTCTTTTAGTACTACAATAATGTTCAAACAAAGTGAACATTGAGTGTTTTTTTTTTTTTTTTTTTTTTTTCGTTCGTTCGTAATAAATAAATACTCGTTTTCCCATAAGCTGTTGGAACTTCTATTTTCATCGTCGATTTGTCGCTTTTTAGCGGACGTTTTCCAAACACGTTAATAACAAAACCAACGCGGATCGGCCAGCGCGACACGGCGGATACGACTAAACTGATAAAATAAATGCCTATTAGCCATATTAGCAATGACTATAATAAATATTGTACATTTAGACATTTAATGATTTAGCTGCAGTTCGATACTAGATAAGAAATCACATCTACGTTTTCCGATAAACATTATACGGATATTATAAAGTAATTTCGAAAATGTAACGCGGCCCGCCCAGTTGCCCGTCCCGTCTAAATTAATACAG
The DNA here is from genome assembly GCA_956483605.1 of Tuberolachnus salignus. NCBI lineage: Eukaryota > Metazoa > Arthropoda > Insecta > Hemiptera > Aphididae > Tuberolachnus > Tuberolachnus salignus. The sequence continues at coordinate 15,499,085 of OY101433.1, forward strand.
GAACGCAATTTACACGTTTATTTTAATATTTAATTTTTTCATACACCAAAAGAAACTTCTTCTGACGATAACAAATACAACGACAAAATGAATTAGCGAAATCGGTCCAGCCGGTGATCGCGCGGTGATGCCCGTGACCGAGGCAATTATAGGGATTACCGTTGCGCGAATAAAAATAACGCGTTTTTTAATCGCGCGGCCGGCAACGAGCGCATATTATTACAATTTTTGGACGGCGAAGTAGAAAAAAAAAAAAAAAATGATAATAATAAAAAAAAAAAAAAAATCAAACCGGTTTCGTTTTTTTTTTTTTCTTTCTTTCTTTTTCGTTCGAATATAACTGGGCTTATTTTTTTTTCTCTTCTTTTCTATTCCCGCCCGACCGGTTTCCCGGTGCGTAAACACACGCGGACCATTTATACGTACACGGTGCAATAATACAGCGGCCGTTATCGTTAAACACCCGGTATCCCGACTAATAATCGATTTTTTTTTTTCTTTTTTTTTTTATAAATTGATTTTAGAAGAGTGGTGTTAGGGGTGGGGGGGAATAGTCACAAATTACATTATCGGGTATTAGGACGGCGAGGTGGTGTAAAACCGACGCGTGTCGTCTTCCAACATAATAATATTATTACCGTGTTCGCGTGGCGGTCTTCGGCGCTGTAATTTCTCCCTCTTCTTCCTGTCTCGAATAACCGGCGATTTGCCTGACCGTGTATCACCGCCCGGTCCGCCCGAATTATCCGGTACAGTGTCGCCGTCGTAGAATTATTTATTTATTATTATTATTATTTTTTTTTTTTTTTAAAAAAGGGAAAAAAACAGACGGTTTTCTTCTATTCCCCGTTTCGCCGTATGCGCGTATTCGCTCGTTTACCGTTACCCGCGTCTTCTTCTTCCCGTCCCAATCGGTCCGCGGTTTTCTACTTTTAACGTGTTCCGTGCGCGCCGCCCGTACGGGAAATTGTGTTTTAATTACAAAAAACGCGGTTGTTGGTTTTTTTTTTTATAATAATAATAATAATAATTTTTTTTTTTTTTTTCTGTTCGTTTCAGGTGATAAATTCCGTCTGGTGTTGGCCAGCACGTTACGAGAAGACGGGCAACCGGACGCGGGCGATTGGAACCCCATAGAAATGGATCAGAACGGTTGCCGGGCCGACAGTTTCGAGTACGTCATGTACGGCAAGATTTACCGTATCGAAGGGGACGACAAGGTGAAAGAATCGCACAAGAACAAACTGTGAGTACTATATATAAACCCGTAAAAACAATTGCTTCTCCGTTACGATTATTATATAAATGCGACGGTGTCGTCGCGTTTTTTCCGGGATCAATAATCCCGGTCGTCGTATTTGCGTTGCCTGACGATTGAAAAAAAAAAAAAAAAAAAAAATCAATAGTTGGTGGTTCGCGATCGTGTTTTATAATATTATATAGCAGCGGACAGTTAGCCTTAAGAGTTTAGATTTAGTCGGTATTCTCGACCGAGTGTTTTTTTCTGGTATGCGTTTTGCGCGGTACGCGCGGCGCCATCTACAGGTAGCGGACGGGCGCGAACGCCCGGTCACCGCCGCGGGCGACAGATGGCGCTGGCAGTACGTCAGCGACCTGCCCGCGGGCCACGACGTCTCCACCGCACCGCCGCCGACACAACGACCGCCACACGAAAAACCTCCGGACGACAACACCTCGGCGGCGCTATATTTCTGCGGTGTGGGACTGGGAACCTCGCTGTGTTAACTTGTAATGTTATTTCGATTATCATTCGATGGAATCAGAGTGAACACAGCTGGTGGTATCTCAGTCTCATCGCAGAACAATTACTTCGCGGGACGACGAAGACGACGGGAGGAGTCAGTGTGCGTGTCACTCCGGGCCGCCGTTATTATTAATAAAACAATTTTTAAAAAAAAAAAAATTACGAAATATACTTTGTAATAATAATAATAATATTATAATAATAAATTATCGTCGCGTGTATGTAATTTATGCTAGAGATTGTAATTACTTGTAATTGACTGTATATATATATATATGTATATGGGTACGTACATAATTATTATAATATGTGTGTATAGTACTATATAGTATAGTGTGTATAGTACTAGTTACCCCGTAGTTGGTATGGTTACTCGTTTATTAACGACAATGAAATATAACGACACAGACGAAAATGCCGTTAAATACCGCCGCGATATCGATCCGTAGTGTATAATAAAAAAAAATAATGAAAAAAAAAAAAAAAACGTTTGCTGTACAGCTGCTGATCAGACTGTCGCCCGTATGTACGCGGCGTGTTCAATAAATATAGTAATTTATATTTCAAACTTACAAACTATTTAAATGGTTCGCCTTAAAAATAGTGATCTATAGCTTCTATACAATGATCTCAACGGTCTTACTACTTTTGAAAAAAAAAAAAAAAATACATTTAAATTCCCTCCGCGGTTGTATAGCCTTTAGCTCTTCTGTCGCGTTATGAATGGTCCGTTAACGTCTTCGAATCTCTGAGCGTAGTTGTTTTTTTTAGTTTCGGAAACAAAAAAAAAAAAAAAAATCACGTGGAGCTAAGTCCGGTGAATATGGTTAGTGAGGTACCACCGGTATATTCTTGGATGCCAAAAATTTACGTATGGAAAGTGCTGAATGCGCCTGTGGTCCATTGTCATGGTGCAAAAGCCACGACTTTGGTTTCCACGCTTCTGGTCATTTACGGCGTACTTTTCCAGTACTTGTTTATAGAAAACTCGATTTACTCTATCTGACCTGTAGGTACAAATGTTGGCTGTATTTTTTTTTAAATCTGACTTTTTTTATATCGAAAAGTTATTAACAGTTTACGGTTGCGTCAATGCAGTGAAAAAAAAAAAACCGGTCGTATCACTACGGAATATACTGTATTTATACAAAAATATTACTGCGTGGTTTTTATTGTACGTTGCACAATAGTAATTTGAATTATTATTTAACTGAGGAAGGGCATTACATAATTTCAGCACCCCCTATATTTGCCCAAATGGGCTCTAATTGCGCCTATGATGACCAGTAGATCTTATTGCGTCATAGTTTTGATAATAATCTATTGAACGATTACGCATAATGCTTAAAAAAGTGTAAATTGTCTGTCTGATTTGCGTGTTTTTGAAAGCGAGCATATTATAATTTATAATATTTATGTAGGTAGGTAGGTACTTAAAAAAAAAAAAAAAAAAAATCGTTATTTTTAAAACGTTTACAACACTCGAGCGGGAATAACAACTTTTCTTTTTATAACTTTATAAACCCACATTCACCTCCTCGCCATCACCAAAACGAAATCGTGGGCTATTAGCTTTAGTATACTATACTGCGACTTTTCAACACGCGTCATAGCACGTTGTCACGCCTATTCAATCATAATAATTGACACAATAATGTACGGTTTTTCAAGTATTTTAAACGTTTAAATAAACAGGAATTCGGATTTTGGCGACCAACTGGCGGATTAGTACTTCGCATCGTATCGCTCCGATAGCCGTCAAGTTTATTACCTATATCTAGAGTTGTTAAATTACGGTTTTTGTATTGTATTATACGGTATTTTACGGTATGAAACCATGTAGTATCTTAAAATACCAACAATTGAATACAGGCGCTATAAAACGAATGACCAGTATTAAAATGTCGTAATAATTTTGGAAAATTGTTTAAAACAACAGTAATAAAATAATTATTTTTAAGTAAACTAATTGCTTAAGTCATGGTACCAATTTTAGTGACTAGCATTAGTTTTAATTTTAAAGAATATGGTTACAATTCAAAGTAAATTTACTATCTTCGGTAAAGTTGTAAATTTTGACATAAATTCAAATTTGAGCAAGCTTATAAACTATGCCAACTGGCATATAAATATATCTGTTAACATTTTGGTCCCACTTTTTTTTTTTTTTATTATTATTTCTTATAAGCACTCGATAATATTTAATATCAGAAATTTTGTAACGAAAAAAAAAAATTTAATATAAACTAAATTATTTAATCTTTAAAAAGTTTAAACAAACAAACTTAGTACGTTAGTGAAATTCGTTTGATAATAACATTATCATAAATATATGCGCATTACAATTTGATCAAATCACTAAACATACATTATTAATTGTTAATAATAATAATAATAATTTTTTTTTTTTTTAATACCGTCTGTATACAATAATTATATACCATTTTATATTGACTCGCATATCTACGGAAAACGCGCCCGGTTGCCGAGTGCCACTACGTCGTGACAATAACGATAATATTATTATTCATTATTTCAACACTCAGACTGTCAGCCTGTCACCGACGTTCCACGCTAATATTATCTCGACCTAATAAAAAAAAAAAATATATATATAATATATATTATAATTATTGCCCTATTAAAAATTCAAAACGCCGCCCGCGGCGCACACCCGACGAATCGTTTAATTCCGGACGAGACCTCTTAATGAAATCGACCGGTACGGTGACAATAGTGTTCGTAGAATTTTGACGACGATTTGTTTTTTTGTTTTTTTTTTTTGTGTCGGTAATTACTTAAACCGGCCGCAATAATATATTTTACTCGATGGAACCGTATCGCGACACGTCCGTCGAGAAATCTCATTCGAACATGTCGAAATCCATTTCCTAGGGCGGCGCCCACGGGTCACAACAACAACAACAACAACAACAAAAGAACAAACAACTTAACAAATTGTATTCCATAAAAAAATAAAAAAAAATAAACAGAACGCCTACATATCCCTTACCCGGAGGAAAAATCACCGATTGTGAACACCGGATTTTCGTGATTTCCTACAAGATCATGTCAAACGATTTCCGCGACTACCGAAATTACTACGATTTACGATTGCCAAACCGTTTTTAAGATGACATTATTAAATTAAGTCTATTGTATGACGGTACAGTTTAAAGTGTGTGCCATCGTGTACTGCTTAAACGACAAGACCATATTATAATAATTATTATCCCCGGTACCCTTATACCTCTCCCTTTTAATCGATCGAATTTAATTATAGCATATTACTTATACAAACAATAGATTTCATACTATATTAGATCAAGACATTTCCGATGATTATCGCAACATGCCCGTGATCACCACACATTTGTACACTGTGTCCTGTGCTAGTGATTTACTTTCCGAAATCTGTACCCTACCGGTCGCCTAAAATTGACTTCAATGGACATCAGATAGGTATGCATTTTTTTCATCCCGGACCCGACGGACAATTGTCGGCCCTGTTCGTTCCCATGCCGGTTAATATCAAACTATTTTGATACACTTCTACGCGATATATATATTGTATGTCCGACAGTAGGTCAGTAGGTATAATATTCATTGATTAAATATACTACACGGATAAGCCAAGTCAATGTAATACAAACGAAAATGGAAGCCCGTTTGGTCTGGTTACGTTGATTACGAGGTTATCTATGACGCTACACCATAATATGATCTGCGATAGTGTGAACTATACATACCATAGTACCGAATACCACAGATTAAATATACTAAATATTACTATATATTTTAATCTATGCAAATACACTACTGACAAGGGTACTCCCCGTTTCGTTGTAGAAAGTGTGAGCAGATTTTTACCATCACTTGGACTATCTATGTATATAATTTAATCGATCCATACTATTCCATAATAATATTGTACATTTACTTACAACCATAGACATAAAACAACTTAATAGCCGACTATAATTTATTATTGAAACCGCGGCCGCCATATGCCTAGACGGCAATGATAACATTTTTATACGATAACGATATTCGATAAGAACAAAAATTAATTAATTTAAATTTCAAATCTATTAAAATACAATTAATACTAATTGTTTTTACTTTTTATGTAAGTTTTGTAAAGTTTTATTTACGACAAATTTAATGATTTTGGTAAATATCGAGTGGTTTTGGATTTAATATTCGGTTCACAGTTGGACTCTCGTGAGCTGGGCTGACCCATATTACTCAAATCCTAGGTACCCGGGTACACCACTAATTGTATTGTATTCGATTTCCTTTAAACAGATAAATGACGTGTTACTGTATTAGGTAATTTAATAAATTTAATATATTCACTAAGCAATTATCCTATCTAATAGTCCAGCTGGACTAGAAACTTGCAAATACCATAATTTATGAATGCCACCATTTAATGTACCCTTATTACCTCTAAATTAGAAGAAAAAATCAATCATTTTTGAAAGTCTATTTTATTTAATTATTGCTAAATAAAATTGTTTTTGTTAGCTTGTGACGGTTGTTAAAAACATTAATTGATTCAGTATACGTTTTTAAGAATGAATGTTAATGGATTTTAAAAAAAATGTTTGCTATAAGAGTTATTAATACTAATTTATGTGGTCGTTCTAATATAGATACATTTTTACTACTTAATTATGGAAATATATTGTTGTCTAAAGGAAATAAACGAATACAATGGTTAATTATTTTCGAATCTAATTTTTTTTTAAACAGTCACTTATTTTCTTTGTATTATCCAAATATTAATTTACATTCAGATATTGTTGTAATATTTTTATTTTTTGCTTAAGAACTTTTTTTTATAGGAGTAATTGGTACTTTATCAGGTTTTCGTTTTGTTGGTGGAGAAAAAAATAATGTTATTCCTTTGGTAGACATTTTAAAGAGTGGCAATGAATATAAATTTTATGGTGTAACTGGACTAATGGTGGCTGTAGGAGTACTTTTTAATGTATCACTGACTTCAGGTGCATCTGATTTATTTTGATTTAATAACTTTGCACGTTTTGTTAAAATGTCTTCAGTACAAGTAAATAATGAAGGTACCGAAGTCTCCTTTAAGTCCAAACGACAATTTCGTCATTTCTTGGTGATTTATTTTAAAATCATCTGGTAAAATATGATCACTACATATTTTGCTGTACTTCGTTGGAGTGAATTGCTTACGACCAATAGCAGAAATCCATTTTTCTAATCGCTCTTGCTGTTTAAGCGAAAATCGAAATAAAAAAAATAATCAGACAATTTCGAATGACTATTAATAACTAAAAAATAAAACTTAATATTTCGAAAATTGTACCACGTCTAAAAAACGCTAATATAAGTATGTATTCGGTGATAATTTTTAGACCTCACGATCATTTTAAACGGAATTCAAAAAAAAAAATAATAATAATAATCGAAAATAACAGAAACCGTTATTGCCTAAATATTGACGGTTTTCCTCCATAATTGAGGAAACTACAAAAAAAAATATATAAAATGATCTTTTAATACATCAATTCGATTCAAAACGCTATAAGAAAGTTTCTATACAATTTTTGATGGGAGTAAGATTTCTGGTCAAGAAATTGATGTTCACAGATGGAAAAAAAATTTATAAAATCATAGTAAAAACATTAAATTACTCGCTACACACCGAATCTAAAATAATAAAGAAGGCCATTTGAACGCATAATAAAGCTTGTTGAATTTTAAAAATAAACTGCATTTTAACTTATTTAGAGTATTCATAGGAAACATTTTTATTTGCCAACCGTAAAGTATCAATAAAACAGTTTGTGGGGAAAAAACCGTACTCTTAAATTGTTTTATTTTATTGCGCGTTACTTAGGTTTATTTTTTTTATTTTTGAATGTCAGTTTAAATATAGAATCAATTGTTGTTATTAAATTATAACCATCGCGTCTTATCGCAGAATCAGCAAAATTGAATGTAAAAAATAAAACCATTGACGATTGTGTTAATTTTTTTAATTGTTTATTATATCCAGTGCATACATTTCATACGTTTATTTGTTATATACGGACTATTATATAAATAATAGAATGTGCCGACATGGAAACAAAAAAAAAATAATTAAGTTTTTATAAATTGTACCTATATAATACCTATATAGTGTGTGTATATATATATATATATATATATATATATATATATATATATGTATAATAAATTAGAAATATAAAACTATGTATAGATATTAAATTGCGGTTGTATATTTTAAACAAGATTATTATTATTTTTTGTTAATATATAATCGTAAATACCGTTGTTCAAATTAAACGATCGCGAAATGTAACACTGATATATCTGGGCCGAGGCGATCAATCGTATTGAATTTATAATTTACAATTTGCTGAGCACAGTAAACCTGCAACGAGAAGAAGTGCCTTAAATAAAAACGTCAGGGATCGTCTAAATTTAAATTTGTCGCCATTGTTTCAGCGAGGTCTAGCGAAGTACCCGCGACACATATTCTCCGTCGGATTTTAAAAATTATTTTCAATTGTTTCATATATATATATATAATATAACAATACTCGATAAATATTTAATTTTTTATTGCTATATATTTGTATTAATATAATCGATTGATTATATGTTATTATCCGTGCGAATATTACTACCTATACCTACTGTTTTATCCTTTTTTTTTTCATATGTTTATAATATTATCCTGTGTTCCGTACTGGGCATATTTTTTTTCTTTTCGAAATTATATAGTACGTATATACGTACTGTTCCGTTTGAAAGTCGTTTGATTGGTCATTTAGTAATATTATAAGGTATGAAAATAACATAAACAAATATTAACAGTCAAGGTTATAATTATTTATTGTTGCAGTCCTTCAAAGTACTGATCACAATATAATATTATATATATATATATATATATATATATATATATATATACATACACACACATATATTATTATTATCTTCTAGTAGAATTATTTTAAACTACAAATTACACCGTGGTGTTTAAATTTAGTATATTATTATTAAAACGTTTATAGGGGTAATACTTTAATAATAAAAAAAAAAAACTGACGTACTTAATATATTATAACATTTTTGATTTATATCTGTAATTCTGTACGCAACGATAAATCGTCGCGAAGCAAATATGATTTTGAACAAAGTTCGGTTAAACGTGTTTTGATAAATTTAAATTTAAAACTGTGTTAATTTGTAATTACCAAAAAAAATTATAATAGTCCGTGTTTTTAACGAATTTTAACATAAATCTGAACTCAATATCATGATAAAAACAACTTACATATTTTTTTTTATCCACTTATATAACAAAAAATAAATTGAAAATGTCAAATACCTAGTTATTGGTGGTTATTCGGTGAATGTTTTAGGTCTTTACGGTTATTTTTACTTGAAACACACAGACAAAAAAAATATTGAAAAAACAAAAACTGTTATTGCGTAAATTGTCCCGTTGTTTTCTCGGTTTTCCGGCATTATTAAGATAAATCGAAAAATGACCTCCCCGGGAGTTGATGATAGGGGCTAGATTTCTCCGGTGGAAGAGTTTTTCACTGACAGAAAGAAAGGACACAACATAGTAAAACCAATACAAACAGAATGTAAAAAATAATGCCGACAAACATAATATTATAATACCGTTATTAATAAATGGGGTTGTAAATTTAATGCATCTGCATGTTTTTATTTTATTACGTCGTATAAGCAAATTGATTCGATTTAAAATTTGTTTTGCGTTATGTTCAATTGAAATACGAAATATTATTTTGCATATTTAATTTGAATGTTATTTAATTTTGCTGGACATTGCAAAAATTGTAAATTATACCTAATATTAATACAAAAACTACATTTTTAGTGTTTTTCTTTTTTGTTGCATATTTTAAGAACTTTAAGAGCATATATTTATAAATTACAAATGGTTTATACGAAATCGCATGAAATCATATAGATTGACTAGTTTATAGTTGTTTTGGAGATTTTTTATTTTTTTTTTTTTTGTATTTCTCGACACCGGTGTGTAAACACCGTAAAAATAAAATATCGTATTATTATATTATGGGGATAATAATAATACTAGTATTGTTGAGGGCGTTTCGAGTAGGCAATTCAGAGGCTTTGGTGTATGCATCCAGCGTAGAAAAAGATTCGTCGCTGTGGGCCTCGCTGTAACACACGGGAAATGGACGTTCGTCGTTCCTTTCATGAGGAAGAGAAAGAGAGCTAACAGAACAATATGGCTGCCACGAAATTCCATTTTGAATATTTGCGTGTTTTTTTCGCTACATGGTTTACCATAGTGAATAAACAACATGTGTTACAATATGTTTGTAACTAATCGTTAATTTTGAATTTAACGCCCCCGTGAAATACTGGCACAGAAATTACAGATTACAAATAGACATTAAATAATAATATATTGTTTGGATAATTTAAATAGTGCAATAGTTTTATTATATATATATCAATATAAAAGTTGAAGTTTGAAATTGAAATTCCGGAATTTCGTACAAAAATGAAACCAGACTGTTCCGGGTTTCCGTGGAAACCTTGTTTTGGTTTTTGATCGTTTACACACATACGCGCGCTCGCGGTTCGTTTAGTCGGAAAAATTCGGTGTTTTTTTTTTTTTTTAATTACATATATAAAGTTATATTAATAGGTGTGTTTGGTAATCTGACGGATACGTTTGCGAAAAATACGATTTGTTGGATCGTTATATACGAAAACGGGACTGTAGTAGTAATAATCGTAATATAAAAGAGCCGCAAGAGCGTGTGCGTAGAATGAGAGAGAGAGAGAGAGAGAGTGAGGAAGAGAGAGAGAGAGAGAGCGAGCGAGGCGAGAACGGTTTAGGGCCAAGAGTCGCATGGCACGAAACCCTACTGCGGCCGAACTGGGTCAGTGGTGCATTGCGGCGAGTATACTTAAAATATTGTATTCTCTCTTCAGTCCCTCTTCTACACCTCCCCTCCGGCCTATATATATATATATATATATACTTACACTTGTTCAAATCCTGTATAATATATATATATATATATACATATACACGTATACGCTTGATGAAACGTATATGTACATTTCTTCGCTCCCCCTTTATCTTTTTTTTTTTTTTTTTGTACGCCGCCGCCGACTTGTCAGAAAATCTATTGTGCGGCAAAAGAATAAAAGAAACGACGGAGAGAGAGTGAGAGAGAGAATAAAAATATAAAAAAAAAAAAGACAGGTGAATATAATAAATCTAATAGAGAGAGAGAGAGAGAGAGTCAATAGGTCGATCGCGCGTGTATATATAATAAAATAATATACGCTACCGCATACTTTTAAATCCCTTTTGCCAAGTGGGCCGCGTCCGGTTCGATTATTATGTAGGACGTTTATTGATAGCTGCGGCGCGTAATACAATAATGTGCACCGCGGCGGCGGCGGCGGCGGCGGCCCGCTGCCAAACCGTTTTGGTTTTTTTTATTTTTTTTTTTTTTTTTTATTCGCAAATCGTTCGCTGCGCACCCCGGTAACCCCGCGGTCCCGTGCCAATTATACCCGATAACCGCCCAGAGACCGTGCAAATCGCTAGTACAAATCAACGCGCGTGCCACGTCCGACGGCCGGTTCTTTGGGATAACCGATATAATAATCATATATATATCCGCGCGGTTATTATTTTGTCCCCGGTCCCGGATTTATAAACGCCCGAAAAAAAAATAATAATAATAATAAATAACGAAAATACACAATCTGATCGATTACTATTGTATTTTATCTGTCCGAGTCCCGGCGAATCTATCGAAATCTCAGAACGTTCGACAGTGCGCGGAAAACGCCCCGAAAGACCACCCCATAAACGCCGAGAAAACAAAACATATAAGCCTTAGATAATATATTGAAGAATTGGCTAGTTGTATAATGTACGATTGTCCGTTAAAACCGACAGAATGACCGAAAATCGCTAAATAAAAGGTTGCACGCCTATGTATCGGTTACATGTACTCGGAAAGCATTGTTTAAGATCACTCAAAAAAATATTCACTTTTCATTGAAATCCGGGCCCTATACTGATTAACATTATGGAATGGTGGGTCTAATTATGTGCAACTTTGCTAACGATTCAATCAAAAGATCTTTTCTTGACATTTGTGAATTATACCAATCTAAAGTATTTTAATTATTACCATACAAAAAATATGCATAGGTATGTATTGTGTACTACGACTGGGGCTAGGATTCGATAACACTAAAAAGTATACAAATATGCGCTATAATATGACCAAAAAAAAAAAAACCTTTAAATATGATTAAAAACATTAAAAATATATATATGGCATGTCGGACGACTGTTGATAATATCAAAAAAATATTTTAGGCAAAACATACTATCAACCGGGGGTTATAACCGATAAGAAATCTTACAATTAATTTCGTCTCTAAATTCAACTCCCCCCAATGCAGTGGGCAGCTTAGACAATTAATACGAGTTTTGGAATAGGTATTTTGTTATTGCGTTGGTTAATACGATGATAATATTTTAATCTTATATTGTTTTTCATTATTTTGAAATTTAAAATTATGATAAATCATTGGAATTCGCCCGGATTATAATTTGAACCTGTTCTATTATTTGCCACTTGGTTTAAAATGGATCATAATTTAGGTAGTTAGACCAAACAAATTTTTAAAAACAAAAAACAAAAACCGTTCAATTGTAATTTATTGTGTATACAGCTATAGTTACAAATTAATACACTTTTAAATTGAAATTTGTCAAAATACGTTTAACCGAACTTTACTCAGAACCCTATTGCATAATATCCTATCTGCCCAACTTCCCACTAACAATAAACGGGCCCACCTTTTTTATTATTATTATTCTATTTTCCTTATTGGTCAATGCAAATTCCCGTGCAATTACGCTGCAATTATACCTACGCGTTATGTTATTTACACGTTGGCGAGCTCGTTGAATCTAATCACATGCCAATAGCATATATATTGTTATGATCGTGGGATTATTATTCCGATTATTATATCGAAACCTGACGGATTATAATAAAAATTTACTATCGGTTCTCATTGTCGAAAGCGATTATATATGCGCGTCGTATTCGTAATGAGAATGCGGAATTTATATTTATTAAATTAGATGGGGGAAAAAATACTCGAGACAAATCCACGGAATACGGTTTTTTCCCCCCAAATTCAATTTTGTTAACTTTCCTTGTCCGGTTCAACTTATAATATACTATACGAATCTCGATATTTTCCTTCTAACCTGTCTTTGTCCCGTACAAGAATTGCCATTAACTCTCTATCTCGTTTTGACGATAAAAACGCGTGCGTGGACTCTCGCAATGTTGCCAACGTATCCTCGGTCTATGTTATTAAGTCCAATTCAAAATTTCAAGTGCAATCTGCAAAATCGATAGTATCATTAATTATACCATCAATTTTGCGGCCGCGCGTATAGAGACAATTTTAATTCAAGTTTTTACACCTTTGTCAAAGAGTTGTGCGCCTCTAATCGCACTTTATTGGAAGTTACGTGTCGAAAATGTACGTGTTTTGTTTTGTTTTTTTTTTTAATTTTATTTTTGTGTTTGTAAAAGACAGCGATGTAACCATTTTTATTTGTGCATTTTAATTATTAATCGTAACCGTGATTTTGTTTTAAAACCAAACCTCAAATCGCGAAAAAATTGCGCTGGTCGTGCTATTACAGAACAATGGAAATAGCGAATACAATTGATACTAAAAAAACTGTCTCTCTAAACGACCGCGCTCATAACTCAGTGTCCCGGCCTTTACTTCTACGACCGTGGCACAGACTAATTCGCGATTACAATCCACATGCACTTAGACATGGGTTTGTATAAATTATACAATTACTAAGTACTAACTATTATAGGTAAATTATATAAAGTCGACCATATATTATAATATATTTGTTCATATTTCGTCCGTTCTTTTTTATATGATATTATATTCGTCGTTTTCGTTTTCGTTTTTTTTTTTTTTTTTTTAATTTTAATTCGCGCACTGCGATTTTAAGGGCTTTATATAATCAGTCGCCTACTCATATTTATATATATAGACATAAGTGTATACAACACTTGATTATTTTATAATAATGATTGCTGCGGTACACAAAAGCGCGTGAAAAATGTTAGATAAACACGCGCGAGTCCTTGTAACAGAGAGAGAAAAAAAGGCTTAGCCATTGAACTTGGTGGTTTTTTTTAGGTTTCTCTCGTTTTTCTTTCTATATGTATGTCTATATAAGGTTAGGTTATATATATATATATATATATATATATATATATATATATATATATATATATATATATATATATATTATTTCATATAACACGTGTTATATGAAATATCCCCAAGTCTATATTATAAAAGAAATTATTAAGTATACCTGGTTTGTGAATTAATGAAAAACGTTATAGTGTTTCCCGAACGATTTATGACGGAGACTAATAACTTTCCATTATAATATTTTATTATATACTTTACCGAGCTATACATTATTCAGCGGGCATATAAAGTGTACAATTTTGTTCATTATACGACGAATTCGGTAAAACTACAATAACGTTTTCACTATCTCCTGCATATGGTCCCGCGGTTAAACCTAAATAATTTTATATGTATATTAATAAAAAAAAAATTGCACAATTACAAATGTCGTATTAAATGATAATCAGTGGCAAGTGCCGCCGATCCCGGTTACCGACTGGGGAGAATACCTCGAAAATATTTCTGGACGGCTTGGTGGTAGGTGGTACGCCGGGGTCTAATTCTATTGTACGGTATTTTAAAACGGCCGGTTATACGTAATAATCGACAGTTTGACATTTATTTTTTAGCAAGTATGTGATAATTTGGTGGATAGCTGGTACGCCGTTATTTTCTCCACAGCACTTGAAATACACTTTAATCGACTCCACTGCTAGGATTTTATAGTACTAAAAAGAGTATGAAAATTACCAACAAAAAAAACAACCTTAAATTATGTGCTATAATATATTATAATTTATGCCCTAAAGAAAATAGCAACAAAAACCTTGGCCCAGCGAAATGGCAAAAAACCTAGACGAATTGTGATTTGGTTCTTTACCTTTTTATTATATAAGATTCTCCAAATGTGAATAAATTATAATGAATATATATATATATATATTACAAAATTACGTATTATGTTGTATTGTTTAAAGGAGTTAGATACCAATTATTGTTCCGATTCCTACCAGAAAATATGTGTATTTTTAAAGATTTTATACCCATAACTAGATAAATTCAGATCTTCCCCCCCCCTCATATGAAAACGCTGATCTGTATCCTATAATAATTAATTACTTGTTTCCAACCCCCGATATTAATATTGCTCGTAATATTGTCGTGCGAAATAAGAAATTATCGCCGAGTAATATTCCCCAACGGATAGAATTTATTGTCAATTATATTTTCGCGACTATATAAAATTGAACGGGTTTCGCCAACTCGCAAACCGTGTTGAAAAACTCGAAAAAATAATTTTGAAAAAAACGTTCCGCACGCACACGTGAAATGTTCTATCGGTCTACGGGAAGCCAGAAAAAGAAAAAGAAAAAAAAAAAAAAACGATACGTTTTGGCTTGGGTCTAGTTTAGGTCGGATAGGCGGGCGGCGGTGTCGCCGTCGTTATGCAAAGGACGCGCGCGACCGACAATGCACCGCCGATGCACACACACACGGTCGCGCGCGCGCACACACACACACACACACACACACACACACACGCACGTAAATATAACGCGAAATTGTGCAACGTCGTCCTCGCGTGTGATGGGTGCCCGCTCCGTGTGGCTTTGGCTGGCGCCCACCACCTCCGCGCCGCCAGTCGCGTACGCGTCGTTCGTCCGGTCGTTTGCGCGACCGATCGGGTATCGCGTGCGCGCGCGCGCGCCACCGCCGTCGCCGTGTCTTCGCCGTCGTCGTCACCGCACCGCACACACGAACAGTCAGTGTACGGGTACAACGCGTGCTTGTTTGTGTGCTTTTTGTCGAGTTTGATTCATATTTTTATCCGTTGCGTACAAGTCCGCGTTCGCGTATTTTCAAAAGTCGTATTGAAGATTACCGCCCGGTTAGCGGTTTTTTTTTTTTTTTTTTTTTTTCCTATTCTAGAAGATTTACTGTTGTGTCTGCAGATGGACGTTATACCGGCCGCCGTATTGTATTTCCAGGGTGCTCGAAGACCGTACCAGAAGTGTTTTTTACATGGACATATAGTATGGATTTACTGTTCCAAAATCATGTAAATGCACTATCTGGTACGACACTTCGGCGCCTTTTGTCTCTATGCGAAAAATCGCTGTTGTCGGCCCTACCGTGTTTTCTCCTGTCTAGAGCCCCGTGCCTTTCCGTCCGGTCCACGCCGGCCAACCGCAAAACCGCAGCAGCCGTCGCCACCGGCCACCTTTCGTCGTAACCCGCGGCCGTTAGTAATAATATTTGTACGCACACTTTTCTCTCTCATTCTCTAGGGCCACATCGGTACATCGTAATAATTGTTCGTGCGTTTGGGCTATATATATACATGTTATACATATATATATATATAGTACGTTAATTGTTTCGGACCCGTAGAATCGTGTGGAATTTGGCCGATCTCATTACGGTAGACGACGCCGCCGTATATAATAGTAATAATAATAATAATAATAATAATAATAATAATAATAATAATAATAGTAGTATTATTGCTGCCGGTCCAACTGGGTCGTCGGTCTATTTTTAATCGGTGGTCACCGTGATATATAAATTTATACGCATACGTATGTATAATAGTAATAGCGCGACGATACGGGTTTTGTATTAATTGTTATTATTAGTTAATAAAATATTATAATAGATTAGAGTGAGTAACGCGGGCGCTTTCCGATATTTGTAGCGTTTTTTATTTATTTATTTATTTTTTTTTTTTCCTCCGATATCTCGGCGCCGATCGGTGTGTATGTACGCGGGGAGGGGTTAGCGTACGTTTATTGTAAGCAGTAATAATACCGTCGTGTATTTATTTATCGCGTCGTCGCCGATAGAACGCGTTCGGTTTTCCTCTGTTTTTCTCTCTCTTTCTCTCGTCCTCGCGTGGCCCCGCACCGCGTACGCTGCGGCGCGACATGCGCGCGTACACACGGCACGGCGTAGGTACGCGGCGTAATAAATTATTGTACTAATTAATAATAATACATTTACTACGTCGCGGTGCGTTTACCGATGTTTTTTTTATTATTATTATTATTATTACTATTTTTTTAAATTTTTTTTTTTCCCCCGATCTATTATTCCGACGCGCGCGAATTATACTAAATCCCCGCTGTCGCAACACCGTTTCTACGGGGCCCCCCACCACCCACATTGTGTACCTGCATTATTATACAAGCGTGTTTCCGTAATTATCCCGTTTACGAATATAATTATTATTTATACGCGTTGTAGTTTTAAGCGACGACGTACGTACGTACACGTCGTTTTTTGGGAATTTTTGTATACTGTAGTTACAGACAAATTACAAAATTACAACAAATATTTATAGACGCGACGGCGGAAAGGCCGAGCGACGACGTAACCCACCGTCGGGGGGGGGGGTTACGATATCGTATGTTTTTTTTCCGTTGGGATGCGCGTTTTTCAATGGAATTCAACGCTCTTGTTCCTCGGATTATTTATTATTTACAAAACGCCACGATATCATTTTTTCGGGTTACTAAGCGCTTAACCTTCCCGCCGTCGGTATTATTAATTATGTATTCATTATAATAATATTATCAATTATGTAATCTTTATAATAATAATAATAATAATAACAATATTATCAATTATGTAATCTTTATAATAATATTATTATTCTACTTGTCGGCTGTATTGGTCCGTTACATAAACCGTGTTTTTTTTTTTTTTCGTTTTTTTGTTCGCGAATACAAGGGAATAAAAAAAAAAATTGTATAATAATATTACTTTTGTATGTTATGTTTATTTGTACACTCAGCCGTTGTTTTTATATAATAATTAAATATATAACTTATGTATTTAGTAATGACAAATTGTGTAGTAGAATAACGCAAAATGTAATGTGTATGATATGTATTTTTGTTTTAGTACATATAACCCTCCATGTGTGTGTTAAAACTGCTATGTAACCGTTTGATGTATTTACGTTTTTAGTCTTTTGTTATAAAAAAAAAAAAAAAAAAAAAATGTGAAGTAATATTAAGATATTATTATTTTAGAAACGTGATTTTAATTTGTAAAAAAAAAAAAATTATATTATAATATATTCTAGTGTTTGTATATTGTAAATATTATTCGATGTTATTATAATGGCCGGACAATATTATTTACGTGTCGATTGCAAAAATATGTGATAATCGTAATAATTATAATATTTATAACTGGTATTCCATTGGGATATTCCCATGGATCCAATATTGCAAAATCGTTTCGCCCCGGTCGACGACAACGACGACAACAACAACCACAACAACCACAACAAAAATAATAATATTCACGTATTCCGTGGGCTTATTAACGAATATTATCGAACATAGTTTTATTCACGAAGCGCGGGCAGGCTGTTCCGCGCGATAATAATAATACAATTCTCGGGCCGCATAATTTGATCGCGTCTATATTCCGTATATTTTAAAACAAGGAGGACAATAACGCGGGAGGAGGGGATAGCCGTACGATTGTCGGTAAATTTTTTTTTTTTTTTATACTTTGATCGTAATTCGATTCGATTATATAGTCCGTGTGTTATTATTTACGTACCCGGTAACCACCCGTCCCTGCCTCCCCCCACGCTGCCCAACCACGTAGACTTTTCGTTATTACGTTCGGCGGCGTACAGCTGCCGACCCGGTTGACAGGTCATACCGTTACACATATTATTATAGGTGGTAATATTACCGACCAACAGTTTTAGTAATAATATAATGCGACCGTCGCCGGCCGGCCGTATTGCGCGCGGTACGCGCCTAGTTTTTAATAACGAACAATTTATTATTATTATAGAAGTCCCGACCTCTGCGCTTTACTAATAACGATAATAATTATTATTATTAATATTATTGTTATTGGTCGTTGTCTGTCGTATGTGATGTTCCCGTATAATTATTGTACGCCGTGGGCGCGATACGAAAATCGCCTTAAGGGGGGTGGGGAGCCGGGCCGTTCGGGTCGGCGCCGCGAGATATTTCCACGCATCCGATTTACTCGGATTTTCGTATTATTTTACGAACGTTCCGTAAAACGCAAGCCTGTTTTTGTCGTTTAGTGGAGGGGCTCTCTCCCGATCAGTGTTTTTTTTTTCTTCTTCTTTTTCTACTTTTAGATAAAATTCCGGTTTTTTTTAGGAATCGTGTACTACTAAACGACGGCGGCGACGCACTATTTCCAACGAATACCCGTATCCCAGGGACGTCCATAAGAGACGTTTTTCTCTCCGGCAAAAAAATTACTCGTCTGCAGTCGATCTGTCTTTCGTTACAATATATTACGCAATCAGTGTTGGGCAAATTCTTTTTATTAATACCTCAAGTTTCATTATTATATTCTTTGTTTGAAAATACGAATGGATTATTTGCTTTGGAAATATATACATACTATAGGTTTTCATGAGTAAATTTCATAAAATTCCATACAATTCTTATAATTTATTATACGTTTAAAATCCTAAAAAAAAAGATGAAATCAACAATGGGAGAGAAAAGCATACACATTATTCTGAGGTTCAGATAAGCCCGGCGTGCGATCGAGCTCGATGGACCGCTGAGCCGAAATGCCTCTATTTTTTTATTTTTTTTTTTTGTTCAATTTTACAATCGGAATTGAATTGTCTGAACCGGCCGTACAATGATCTATTGTTCTCGGAGTATTTATATTTTAGATACTGAGCCAGTAAAATATTGAGCACGACTGACTGAAATCGCCTAATCCGGCCCTGGGTTTAGACTTCGGATCAAAAGTACACAAGAACCGGCTGATCGAATGTCATTTCTATACAACCGCAGAGTAAAATAAGAATATTTTGTCGGCTCATGTGATTACAGTGATCATAATAATACTAAATAATTTCTATGAAATATTAATATTAATAATCACGATTGTAGATGTATGTTATCCACAGTCTTATAATGTACGGTAAATTGAAAAATTGAAGAAGAATAAAAAAGGAACAACGATTTTCGTGAACGTTCCTTATAAATTGAAACTGTTTCACGTTCCTACCCAACATTGTATTTGATTGACGACAAATTACATAAGAATGATATTTTGTTGTATTATAATCAATATGTATGTACACGAATAGTTTTTTTATAAATTGTAAACGACACGTGGAATTTAATAATTACTGGGTTTATTTTGCACTGCCCTTGACATCTACAAACGAATTAGAAATAATTACACTTTTTATAAACGTTCATAATCGGGTTATTCGCGATACAGATATTTTATACACATCGCATTTGTGTTTATCTACAAAGTGTTAAACGTTAACGACTACTTTTGTACCTTACTACTTTTGTTTTTGTACATTTTTCAAATATACATCCAATATGTTACTATCTAATATTTCTGGGATGAGTAAATTAGAAAACATTTAAATTTATTTTATTTGGAAAATTAAATATACGTTTTAGATTCTGAGCGAGAGGATTTTCTTTTTTAATTCTGAATTAATTGGAATTTAAAATAGAAAATTGTGCGGTAGGAGGGTTGAAACACCTAGTTTCGATATGTTTATTTTTGAGCAGGAACAGTCGGCATTTTTCAGGCTTTTCGCCGCTTCTCCTCACGAATTTCGTCTCGGGGAGGCCCTGACCTTATCGTATTTATTAGCAAGCGACTCCGATGCGCGTGACTCGAATGCGTTATAACCACGCTACGTATCAATATCATTGTATATTGATAGTGTATGGAGTAACATTTTGGAAATATTGTAAAATAAATAAGGTCGATTATATTTATTTTATTATATTATATAATTGTTATAATGGTTGGAAAAATCAGTTTTACTTAAAATATTCGTTGATAATCGCGGTATAAAAGAATTACCCTCAGCGTTGTAACTATAATAGATAAGTCGAGGCCCATGTACATCATAGCCAAAACTTGAAGTTCTTTTCGAATTTTATATCGACATTAAGTTATTAGAGGCCTCAATTTTTATAATCGGAAAATATCGATTATTTATTACTATTGTAAATTGTTACTAAATGTGGACAATTGGAAACTTATATATTTGCGTTTTAAATTTTTAAATATATTTTAATTTATAATAAAATACTTATATAATATAAATATTTTTTCTAATCATCAAAAAATATAAAAATGAATAAAAACAGTTAATAATAATTAATTATAATTCGTAATATCTTATACATCAGGGATAGCCAGCTAGAAGAGACTCGCAAGTCGCACAATAAAATAAAAAATAGTGGTTTTCTATAAAATATCTAAAAACTACACTTTATACTTTAATAAAAATTAATATCGATTTTCGGAACATTATATTCTTGCGGGTCTTTATACTCGATACTGAAAATAAATAATAATACTAAAAACCAATACAAACTTTCACAATATTATCGGATGATCATCATACAGAATTGTCAAGGGTTGTTCGAACAACACACAATCCAGTCTTCAAGAAACTTGCAAACGAATAGACATCTCGTTAACGGGTTGACGAAAATTTCAACTATTATTTTTTATTCATCTATTTATGGAATGTATAATGAAGGTTGCGATTTGATAATCAAAAATGGGCAGTGGTTTACAAATAAAGGTGACAAAAAAAAAAAAAAAAATCGGTAACGTAACATTTTAGAACTGTTCGCTTGTTTCTTAAATTGTCAACCGGAAACAAATCCCCGAGA
Source organism: Tuberolachnus salignus (assembly GCA_956483605.1). Lineage (NCBI taxonomy): Eukaryota > Metazoa > Arthropoda > Insecta > Hemiptera > Aphididae > Tuberolachnus > Tuberolachnus salignus. The sequence goes on from OY101433.1 coordinate 15,520,823, forward strand.
TAATGTGTGCCTTACGAGTTAATCGATCGCCCTGTATACGTTCCCTAGTTCGGGTATACATTAATATTATTATACTTGGTAGTCGTGTGCAAAACGAATTGCGTGAACTCACGCGACGATGTTATTTGTTACGCTCGCACACGACGCAAAACTTTACCCGAGACAATCGGTTTTTTTTTTTTTTTTTTGTTGAGATTGACATATCCCCTCCCTATCGCCGTCGTATAAATTTATAACTATTCGTATTATATATTATATACAATATAATATTACGCTTGTCGAAGTATAGAATTTTTTTTTTTCCGTCGCATTTTGTCTATGAAATACGACTCGGTCGGTTAGGCATACAGCGGACAAGGCGAGAGTCCGCCCCGTCGATTTTTTACCCGGTCGCGTTTACGATATATACTTCACCGTTGAATATAACTCCGAAAAATAATTGTTATTTTTTTTTCTAATTTACATTTTTATTTGCATACATAATAATATATAACCCATTCGAGTCACGCCATAATAAATTATAAAGATAAATCTGTAAGGGGACCGCCATAGATATATAATAGAAAAGCCGATACGCCGTACGCATACACCCAACGCGGCAGTGGGTAACGAACCATAATGTGTACAGAGAGGCGGCCTCACATTCCCGGCAATTGTTAGGTTATGATCAAATACAAATTATCAAATAAACCGGTAGTCTTTTTTTTTCCTTTTTTTTTTTTTTTTATAACAAAAAAATCCGCTAAAAACACGTACACACAAATATGACGTATGCATTACTTGTAATGTATTAAATGCAGTGGCGTAATTTGGGCTAGGCCGTGGACATGTGGACAATTTGTATAGAAGAGGAGCTATTCCCACCCCATCGATTTGTTTTGTAAGTTTGTGGTATGTCGTTTTTATATAGGTATAACAACAAAGTAACAAATTTAATTTTCTTGGCTTTCAAGCCAAATACATTTGAAATATCTTCGGGATCTAAGAAAAACCCCTGTTTTTATGAAGGTACTGCCAACATTATTTTTAACTTCTATGAACTTCTTTAACATACTATGAATTATCGTAAGTGATAAGTAAATTTCATAGAAAAAAAAGAAATAAATCTAATCCTCCGTGTACCGTAGTATCACGATCGTGATAAAGCTGGAAAGTATAATCGTCGTGTACAGAATATTGACCGCGATGGTGGTCGACAACGAGGAAACCGTAGACGTAATTTTATTTGTCGGTAAACAAGATGAAAGAAAATTAAATTATTATTAAATTTTCGTCGAAACATTTAATTTTTGTTGCAGAACTATTTAAAACCCATTGGCGCGAAACGTACAATTAAAAAAAAAAAAAATTACCACGCACACTGAACACGGGTTCCCGGGGAAAACTAATTCGCGTTACGATTCCGACGTTCGAAATAAATATTATTCCTCGGACATGGGAAATTTACCATATTTTATACTCGCGCCGCGCCGGGAGGGCTCGTAAATTTATTACCGGCGCGGCCCGTCGCCGAGACCGTTATCGTCATAAAGCGTATTTTATACCGCCGCTAGTATAATTAATATCGTTAAAATAATGTATACGCGTATTATTATAGTAGTTGTTTAGTGCTGGTAGTATTTCGCGTTTATACATACAATATAAATTGTTAATAAAAATACAAATACTAAGTCTAGGAGGAAGCCGACAGGACAGTGTGCGCATAAAACACTATAGGTATAGTATATATATATTGTATACGTACAATAAATTATCGTGTGCCCCAGTGTAGACTACTTTGTACTACCATTGATTATATAAATTGAGTATCTATAGGGCAGAGGTTCCACAAACTATTCACGATACGACCCATTTTCGAATAGATTTTTTTTTTTTCATTTTGTGCGACCCACCACATACTAATGACCTGCATTCTCATCGACAATGTTTATAACTTTATGAAATTCTTGTCAAAAATAATTTTATCGATATCATATATATAACTGTATTTAAATAATTAATATGATAAGAAATTACTGTCTAAAATGATTCTAGTTTTCTTCTGTTAAAAAAAAATATATATATTTCAAAATTAAACGCGACCCACCGAAAATTCAATTGCAACCCACATTTTGGAAACCTCTGCTATAGAGTATTAATAATCAAAGGTACTACGTATTATACCTACTTTCGCGTTATTGTAGTATCCGGATATAATATAATAATATACAACGGAGAATTGTATACTTTTTTTATTATTTTTTTTTCGTCGAAGCCCATAATATAATATTTACTATACGGCGGCGAGAAAGAAATCATAAAGTATATTGTATTTCTCGATGGTACGTAGAAAGCTCGCAGGTGGTACGTGTAGATAATCTCGTTTTTATAAAAAAAATAAAATAAATATATTTATTAAATGTGGAAAAATGATTTGAGACCAAAAGTTACCAATGTATCGTGCCCGAAATTGACATTGTTATTTCAGCCAAAATACTTGCTCCCATCGAAAACGGCACAGAAGGTTTTTTTTTTTTTAGTTGCATTTCGAATCTACAGTGGGCACTCTGTAAGTGGTAATATTGTTTGAAATTTCTAGCGCTTATCCATTATAATAAAAACACCGAGAAAATCAAATGGAAAATTCTGAACGTCGCTGATGTTCGGAACAACAAACTTTAATTTATATGAAACGACGAAACACAAAATAAAATTTGATCGAATCCATTTTCTTGTACAATGTAACAAAAAAAAAAAAAAAAAAAAGCACCATACAAATGCATTTAAATTCACAACTCTAGTAGTAAGTCCATATGATTTTATTTTGTTTTTAGTGAGAAATGTATTATATTACGGTAAAACAAATTGTTTCAGCCGGACATTATTATTGCAGGGGCGGTATTTGACAAGCCACAAGGGGGAGGGCGAATTTATTTTGCATATTATATATACACTTCCCTCGTGCTAGTGGATATTTGTATATAATAATATTATAGTACCTTTACCGGGACAATAATAACTAACTAGGATTTATAAGGCCCGTGGGGCAATATAAGCCAGTTGGCCAAAAAGAATAATAATATCAATTTGTATTAATGCAGGAAAACCTGGCAGCTGCCAGGTTCGATTTAATTATTATTAGAAAAAAATATTCGTACAATTTAAATTTAAATGCGAAATTAATTTAAAAAAACCGCAAATAAAAACATAAATTTTATGACAATATTATGGTGTCTGTATAGTTGGTAATATTTTTAAATGTTAAGACCGCCTTTCCCTAACTTTTGCCGTAGTCCCTTGTTCTCCTCGTGGGCCCCACCGTGCCGCCCAATTGTTACAACGCCGCTGGTTTTCGATCGATATAATAAGCCCGTGTAATATCATCGTGTACGACGCGTGTTACTGGCATTACAAAATGTACAATATGCGTATAACATGTGTGTTGTATTGCACTATTTGAATTAGTTGTTATTTTATACAATATATATATATATATATATATAATAATATATCATGTGCATACACAATAACACTTTGCCCCAGTTTATCGGTTGGCTTTCTAGTATTTTATTCGTGTCTACGCGGTACCGCGCGCGGCGGCGCTAATTCGCCCGGCGGCCCACACTGCCGAAAGATTACCGACCGCCCCCGCCCGCCAACCCCCCCGGGCGTTAGTAGCGGCGGCGATATTCCGCGTGCCGTCGCTGTAAATTGCCGTCATTTATATTTATATTGTTGTCGTCGGTGCACACAGGGTTTTTTTGTTTCTCGATCGATATTATCATATCTCATATATATATTATACTACCCTACTCATTTTTTTTTTTCACGAGTTTTTAAAAAGTTTGACGAAAACTCGTAAAAATCGCGGCATTCACATCTCGCGTACTTGTATTCCGATTTAACGATAATAAAACGATTTGTTGTCGGCCATGAAAAACCCGCTCGAATATTTGAAGCGATAAAGGACGTTATTTTTGTAATTACATAAATTAATATCATTTTCAATTTAAATTTATCAAAACACATTTTCCTAACCGAACCTCGCCCGGGGAATCGTTTTGCAATGCGTACAAATATATCCTGCTTTCCCAAATTCCCAGAGGGGCGGAGCCATGGGTGTGACCACGTCGGCTTTTTATTATTATTACTATTATTTATATTCTATGATTTATTTGAAGAAAAAAAAAGAAATCAAAAACATTGTAGGTTAAAATGTATCAAAAATCGCGATAGTTTTGTTCGAAATAATACTCGCCGTTAACCTACCTAACTGTACGAAGGATTATAATTAATATTGAAAAAAAAAAAAACTTAACATTTCAGTCCTGAACGCGCGGTATACGACGCGTACCGTATTTCCGTTACGAAAAAACAACGGATTAAAAAAAAATAGCTCGTTTTTACCGGATTTGTACGCGTAGTTTTCTCTTTTTTTTTTTTTCGTCATATTATATTATGTATTTTTTTTTTTTTTTTCACTATATATGTGTATATATACGTACAAAAATATTGTTTGTATTTATTATTATTGTTATTATGATAAGAGCACCGCCGCCGTCGTCGTACTCTTGTCGGGTTATCGCACAGTGGCAGTGTGATTAGCTGGTTGTGTAAAAATTTCGTATTTTAATATTCACGGCCACTAAGCACATTCCACTGGGCGTCCGGACGTGTCCGCAACGACGACGACGACGACCTGCACGAAGACGACGACTACGACAACGACGACCTGCACGAAGACGACGACGACGACGACGACGGACGACGCCGACCCGCACGAAGACGACGGATAAGCTCGCCGGAATAACAACTGCAATAACGATATTAACAACGTACTCTAATACCTCATGCTTATTATTATTATTATTATTATTATTATTATTATTATTATCGGAATAATATTACCATAACGACGGCGTTTATTTTCACGTACAGTAAATAATAATAGTAACGATTATTATCATCGGCGATTGTGTTATTGTAATATTATTATTATTATTATTTTAGACCGCGTAAACGCCTCATTATCGCTGCGCGTTTATATTATCATAATTATTATATTATATTATAGTTGTAATAAAAATTATTGTAATAACGAGACGATAAAAATAATTGATGTATACAAACCGGACTGGAAGCTCGTAAAAACCTAGAACGTACCACACTCTACGAATGTTGAAATGCAAACAGTTTACTTTTCATGTTCGTACGACTTTGTCAATCTGGATTCCCGATTTTCAAGGTCTAGGTTTTTATAGGTACCGCGGAAGTGCCTGTAAATTTGCCTAATGGTACTATATTTGAACAATTTTTGCGAAATTCCCAATATTTTATCATTTATTCTTCATATAGTCATAGTTGTAATTTTTTCGTCCGGTGGTGCATTATTCGGAAACATTATTAGATTCCCAACCGTTTAAAAACCAACAACAAATTTCGATCCATACGTATTATTTTCGTTAACTTATGGGTGACCTTTGTTGTCAGTTTTTTTTTAAAAATATTTTAGATAACTGTTTGGAATCTAGAAAAATGGGCAATGCAAAATGTAAATGGTTACATATTTATATATAAATATGTATTATATCAATATATTTAAATCTAGGTTGAAACGTCTAAATTGTATAGTATAAAACACATAATTGTATACGCTTTATACCATATAATAATAAACAAAATAACCTAATAACAAAAATACATTTATAATTTAACAATAAAATAAGGGAATATATATTATAACTAGACAATAGTGGAACTATGATTATCACAAACGTATTTATAAGTCATTGTAATCGTGATATTTATAACACTTTTATATTATTAAGTTATACACAAAAAATTAAGAGTATATTAAACTATTTAAAATTATAGTGTATTAGTTTGTGTCTTTTGCTCGTCGCGCGAAGTACACAAATATATATTAAATGTATTATCAACAAAATTTCAAAATATAACTTTAATTACAAAAAAAATATTTTATTATTTTCTATTTAATTAGGTACACGAAAGGACGAGAAAAGAAAATTGCAAACAAATAGATTTTTTTATAATTTATATAATATATATATATATATACACATAATTTATAACTAATATATTTTTAATTTTTAATTTTTAATTTTTAATTTTTTAAGAATGAATTTCAAAAACAATAACATATTGTACTTGTATATTATCAACCATGATATAAATTAAATTAAACTCGCTGTATAAGTATATTTTGTTTGTTCATTGTTATTTTTAGAAAACAAAATTATGTTATTTGTAAGAAAATATATGTTGTTAATGTAAAACGCGAGATGGACCGAGACAATGATTGGGGAAAGAAAGTCGTATTGAGCGCATACTCATTTTTAACTCTCTAACGGTATTTTTTATAGGGAGGCAAAATTTATCTAACACTATTTAAATGAACGTGTATATAATAGGCAACTTTTTAATAACATTTTTGAAAAATTTGATCGAAAATGTACAAATTAATTTCCAAATAATTTAAAAAATTCGTCCCCGTTTCATTGACCCCGAATATTTGATGTGTAAAACACCGGTGAACATATTAAATTACACAAATATGTAAATGCATGCGGTCTTCAATTTATATTGAGGAGAACATTATCTGGTTTTATTTTACTTGTAAAAATTTATGATTTAATACATTTTTTCCGTAATAATTTTATCAAAAAAAAAAAAAAACTATTATCACGGATAAAGTTAATAATTGTTAATCTCTCTCTACCCTAACGAGATTAAAGTTCTTTTAACCTCGTAATTTTTGTTTTTAGTCCCAAATGTGTGCGTGCGCCACGTCCTCTCTAATCATGGTAACCTCCATTTTATCACGGAAACATCAGGAAAAAAATTTGATTAGAAATAGAAAAATTACAAGAACTATATTAATAGGGAAAACATTTTACAGGGACGATATAAATTGTGTTCGTTTGATAGTTCTATAAAATCGAATATTATAATAATATTAGGAGCGTTCACTCCGTCCAGCCATCGTTTGCGCCCGGAACTGTTCTTATTTTTCGAGTAATATTCTTAGAACATTTTTTACCGTTTTTTTACTATTTGTAATAAATTCATAGACGATCGTGTTTAACCGTGTATATTATGTAATTAGTGACAATTAGTAATTAGTGACTAGTACTTAGTCGTACATTTTTATTAGTGAGTAATAATACGCTTGAGAAAACTTGAAACTTATTCCTCACACACCCCCACGGCCGTAACCACTAGGCAATTCGTTTTTAACTTAATAACTACACGATGGTCATAATTTGTGTATCTTCATCAATTGCGGACTGACTATATTCATAATTAATATTGAAATATGTAGTCTTAATAAAACGCATAATAATAAATTATTTTGGGATTTTTAAACGAACGAAATGGTCATGACTTGATAACGAACCATACAAATAATAATACGACAGGAATCGGTGCACGCAACGAAAATAGTATAGGTAATGGGTAATGACCAGTAAACGCCATTTAGTGATTATTATTGTCTACATGCAACATTACCATAATATAACAGAAAATAATAATTATTATTATTATTTGTGAACGCTCCTAGAATTTAGTTATACAAATTATGTTCTTAAATAAATATGTTTTATGTATAATTTTTTTTTTTTCTAGTGCCGCTTACATATCATTTGGAGGACTGTTGATGCGACTGTTGGGTGACCCAAACAATTTACACGGTTTTGAAGTGGATCAATGTGTTTACTTGTTGATGAAGAAATTGGCTTTTTAATGATATCTATATAAAATATTTTATAATATAATAATGTTGGAATTTGTTACTGGTTTTAAATTCAGGTAACGTGTACAAAAAAAAAAAATTATATTTTAATAAAACGTATCTACCAAAAATAAATATCCAAATAACACGTTGTTTTTATTTCATCGACTATTTTTAATCGAATCCTACTAAATTGTATTCGTACTAGTGGCTGTTACGTTTGTAGACGATTAAAATTATATAATATAATTATATAATATTGCCATTATCATTTTACATACAAATTCATTAAAAGTTATTGACGACTGGTATTTATTATATAATATTCTGTTGTACGGCTAAGACCCAAGAAGAATTTTATATCAATACTCGTATATCCAGTAGTCTCGTATCAGAAGATTAAAAATAATCCACGCATTTTAAAATAACTATAAACAATTTTTTAAAACAATAAGATAAAATCATACTCCGTTTATTTTTTCCAGTCAATAAACCAACCTAGTTAAAATATTTATAATTAAAATTATCTTGAATTATCTGTTTATTGTATGGAATTCCCATTATAAACGTATTAAGTAAGACGAATTTTTCCATTATAAGACCATGAATTGCAGACACCTATAATTAGTGGTGTTCTTACAGGGTAGTCCAGGGGTACTGGACCCCCCCAGAACCATAAAAATAAAAAAAGGATTACTAAAGAGTAAACGTATAGAAATATATGCCTAGGTAATATTTAGATGATAGTTATAACACATTAATATAAATTAACTAAAACACACAGAAAACACTTAGTTACACCTACATCAGTTTTAATTGAAAAGTTTAAGTTACGGCAAAGAAAACTAAACAACACTAGTGACAAGCCAAGCAATGCAATTGATGCATTGAATATTTGCAATAAAGACATGCTTAAAATATTACCAACAATCCCGCTGTCAACTACATCAAATGAGAGAACATTTTCAAAATTGAAGCTAATAAAAACGTACTTACGTAATATTATTTCTGAAGTAAGTATTAACACTTTAATGAGTAAAATGTTTATTTATTACTATTTGAGTTAAATGTACAATTTCCCTATTTTTTAGAAGAGACTTAATGGATAAACCTCATGACATTTTAGATGGATTTAGTAAAAATAAAACACGATTAGATTTTGTAATTTAAATTTATAAAGTCTATTATATTAAATTCCTCTCTATGTCCTACCTTACCAGTGGTCTACTCACTAGCACACCCCTGTACGACGTGACTGATGAGAGTGGCGACGGTGTACATAACACTCGCAAATTGTGAACTGGCTTTTTTTTTTTTTTAACATAAACCATAGTATTGCTCATAACACTGCTGCTTTGCGTGTTAAATTAGAGATTTTATACAATAAATTACTAATTATACCTAAATTTTATTTGATTTTTTTATTTAAACAATAAATTATTATTTAAAATCCATATATAAAACCAATTAAACAACCATACTTTTAAAATAATATTTGGCGCCTATGATAATTAACGACTGCGTTTTATGCGTTTTATTAAAGAGCCAATTAAATTCACCATTCTTCTTAATTAATTAATGCGGCTATGTGAGTTTCATGAACTCAGAAGTTATAATTTAGACGTTTCATTCCACGTACTGAAATTGGTATAATTATTAAGGAATACAATGTTGAGGGACTAAATGTATTGAATCAATTTATGGAGTTAATATTAGACATACGGTAACTAAGTACTGGCTGCATGTGAAGTTTTTAGTTCAATTACCTAACATTTGGTATTATATAATTAATAATTATAATATATAAATTGCACAGGTACACCACAATACACATATTCGTAAATAATACTCACTTAATTTACCTACTTACCAGACTATTTTTGTTTTTATATAAATAATTTATTAAAATAATGGAATGTAATAAGACCACTGGTCTTAAATGGGTAACCTTGCCCAGGGCGTCGTCGATATGAGAGCGCTATGATGTGTATGAAATATCAAAAAGGCCGTGAATACGTATCCTACGGTTCATTTCAAACTTTCAAACTTTAAGAAAATATATTCCGCGCTCGTTGTTTAGTAATTTTTAAACTATTTTGTCTGGTGTTGACGTCTTTTACAAGTTAGTACATTTCTATTAACTTCTTAATTATTTACTCCCTAAACCATTATTTCAAACACTGTAGATTAAAATAGAAGTAACTTTATTTCACCTTAATAACAAATTGGCCAACCTCAAAATCAATGTGTTTTTTAATGAACATGAGATAGAAAAATAGTCGAAACCATAAATATCTCGGGGTAACTTTGGATAGAACCCTCACTTACAAGGAACACCTGCTAAAGATTACTGCGAAAATGAAAGCAAGGAACAATATGAATCAAAAGATCTCAAAGCGAACTCATAATGGGGAGCGGGTGCCAATACCATCAGAGTATCAATACAAGCTCTTACTCTATCGTTATAATTCTATGGATGACCTATTTGATATAGCGCATCAAACTGCGTTGATGACAATTAATATAGACGAAAATAAAGTATTTTTAGTTAAACAACGTGAAAAAGTTCAGTGAACTTATCACTGATATCATTTCCTATTCTGAAAGTTCTTCTTCGGAATCTCGAGGAGATTGTAGCGAGGAGGAAAAACTGTATGAAGAATAATTAATAAATGATGACAGACAATTAATAAAAAATACTCGTAGAGAATTGATGGAGCTCGTAGAGTTATCAATTGGTTGCGAATTTAGACAAATGTAAAATTAGTGAACGAGATTGCATGCACTTAATGATGGCCATTATGGAAGCTGTTAATTTGAACCCAGCTCTATTTGTTATTAATCAAACATTTATAAGGAATCAACGTAATTATTTTCCTAATGACTAACCTATACGATGGACAAGAAATATAGATTATAGATTGATTGATAACTATGATCGGTTATTAGGTTTCATTTATAGTTTTATTGTCTTACTAATAACCGACAATATTTTTAATTAATTTTAATTATGTCCTAATTTTACAAAAAAGGGTTAACAATACTAAACATTATGATACTTTTTTTTTTTTTTGGAAATAAACATTGTAACAATAATAGTTAAATGCGATTCTTGGTGTCTGTACAATTTTAGTAAATAATCGCAAAAACTAAAAACGAAGCAATTTTCATAAATCATGAAAATGATCAATTTCGAATGGAAAGGTTAACTTTAGAAAAAGTATAAAAAAACAATTTATTTAGGAAATAATCAGTTCTACAATAAAGATTCAGTACAAGTTTTGGTAATATTAAGATTTAAGGAAGTAAACGTCAAAAATTTTCACTTTTTTCATAAAATTTTGAGCTTAAATCGCGTCCTATTAATTAGGCCCAATCAAGCTCAAATTTTACAGACCTTATTTTTAAATGTATTGGAACAAATTTCCGGCCAACACTCCTTAAAATTATCGACTTCAAAAATAACGGGCACCCTACTACTCACCAGTATGGCTACAAAGTGCCTACACAAATAAAGTGAATACCCAACTCAATGCTATGCTCGTCTGTGAGGGGTCGTCGCTAAGTTTTCACGTGTGCAAGTGTAATATAATATTCGACGACATCTACGATTTACAATAAATCGTGAACGTTCATTACAAAGCTGGGACCGCCCCCCCCCCCTGATAAATCATTGTGAACAAAAATCGATTATGAACGGTGTTTGGAACAATACATTTTTTGATAAATATAAATTGAACATTTTATAAAATTCTAACTATCTATATAGAATAAACTACAATTCATTTGAACTTTTGATAAAAATGAATATCGAACATTATTATTAAGTCAACTAGTTGGCTTTTACCCTTAAGTACAACTATTGTAAATAATGTTTGAATATTTTTATGGTGCCAAAGAAGTTTAGTTCATATACACAGTTTTAGTATGCAAAATTCCGTGATTTTTACGAGTTACATCGAAATTTTAAATTTAAACCGCTTATAAAAAAACAACTGCCGACTACAAATTTTCCATAATCTTACATAAGAGAAACTTATGAGGAACGTCGTGTCCAATTTTCAATAAGTCTATAAATCTATAATAATAATTAATATTATAAATTTTTGGGGGGTGTGTCTCTCTCTCTCTCTCTTTCTCGGTCAATTTGTATATACCAGCAATACGTTTTAAAACTGACATCGCCACCACTGGTCTTGATTCAAAATTCCCAAATTCACAATTGGTGGCAGTCATGTATCAACTTACTCAAATTAAGTACAATAATTCATTATCCGCGTTGAATTGTCTAAAATAATGGTTTTAATAAAATTTAATTGCACTTTTTGTAAAAATTCGAGACTTGTTTTTTTATCTTAAATTTACCCTCCCTGCAATTAAAATGGTTAAAAAAAAATGATAATTTTACCGGGCGGGGTAGATATATTTAGGGGTAAAAGTATCCCGCCGGTGTGTTGTTGGTTACAAATTATCGCCGACGATTTTGTAGCCTGCTTTCCGGTGCAGTAACACCTTCGAGTACGACCGTTTTTTCCGTCTGGCCACCGCCGGCCTGTTCACGTGGTCCTTTTGCGCCAGTATCAATTGAAATGAGCACTCCGCGTGCTTGTCCACGGACATGACGGCGCCCGGCGAACCGAGTCCCCTGTAATTGGGGGCGCTGAACACGGTCACCAACTTGCGGCCCGCGAAAAACTGGTAACCCCCGTTCACGCACTGAACAAACACAATATTATCACGATAACAATAATCGAACACGGTGCCATGCCTATAGTATCAGTAGCGGTAGTAGCCGTAGACATAATATAATAGTATTGTCAACGAATAACACATGTGTAAATCATAGAAGTCAATATATGTATGAGAGAGACACAGACTCCGAAGAGGTTTGTTCGTGGGAAACCGTGTTTCGCTCAAACAAACGATTCTAAATTCCGACAATACGTCGTAACACGATTACCTCGGTTTAAATTCTGACAAAATATTATAATTTTTCACTACATGTACGAGATCGAGACCGGGACAGATATTTAAAAATTGAACATTTAATTCATTAAATAATTATGTTTGAAATTTTGCAAATTTTGAAAAATCTCAACAACATTTATTGCAATTCTAATTATAAAAATTAAAAATGTGGCTCGACCATTTTTTCGTATATGTTACGGAGAATCCGAATATTTTTTCATAATGAAAATCGAGATAATTGTCGCCTCGTATCGTTGGAATGAGAAACAGTAGTTTTTGACAAAAAATACGTGACGATGAAGCGCCTCATCTCTTTCTATCGCGGTATATAATATTATATGTTTATTGTGGTAGTGGCATTCTATAACTATGTAAGTTGTTTAACATATTAGAAAATATAAAAATGTTCAAATACGTTTGGTTAGTGTAATAAATTGAATTTGAATAATCGTCGTCCCAGTATACTACCAGTGGCGTAATCATGGGGGAGAGGAAGAGTTCTGGGTATCACTCTTGAGTCATTTTTTTTTTTTTTTTTTTTTGTAGTACTTCTATAATTTTAAGTTAATTGTATTGACGAAGATTGAATCCGATTTACTTTATACGGACTAATTATACAATTCGGACAATTAAAAGATTTCCCTATTGACATAATATATTACATATAATATTTTTAAGATTTAATATTAAATTATATATATATTAATTGGAATGTATTTGGTAACGTATCACTTCAAAAAGTCGCATTGGTGTCATTGTAAATATAGAAATACATGTACTTATCGTATATTATACAACTCGAATGTCTTTTGGAAATAATATGCAAATCGAGTTAAAAAATTGTTGTATATTTTAATATCGTTTTTAAATATAGCTTAGTTGCTTACTCTTCAATAAGTCCTAACGGCAATATTGAATTAATTAAAAATACAAAAAAAAAATCGAAATATCGAGGGGGTGAAACGCACGGCCATACAAGAGTACCTAATTTTAAAGGGCTATTCAACGACGAATTAAAATGTACAGTTGAATTGTTATAATGTACATCGTACTCGTATAGGCTAAACAATAATCACGATTTCGTTTACGAAGCACAAAAATGCATACGGTTTTGAATATTTAAATTTATTGCATGGGTATGTGTTATTTATATAGCATTTATAGGTACTAATTTTGTACAGAGCCCCTACTACCATATTATTATTATATATAATATTATGCCTTTTTTTCAACAAAAAAATGGATACAGGGCCGCAAAAAAATGTTATATTTCTATAACGTCGACTCGGTAATTGGACCACTGGTTCCTCCCTCATATACGTGTGCTTTACACTGTAAAACTGTAACTCGAACTACAAACGGGGCTTTCTATTCGCATTTGAATACTGATAGATACTGATTTATCGGTAGTACAAACAGAAATGTATATTAAAATTAAAATCGTATACGGGTACACCGAACGGCCAGGAAACGGACTTTAGTTCGGATAAATTATATTCTTGATGAGATAAAGAAATACGACGAAAGAGAAAAAACCAGATTTGAATTTGTAAAATTTGCATAACGTTATTTAGAAGACGAAAAAGTCGTTCTTAACTAATATCAAATGTGGCACTGACTAGTTTAAAAGTGAATGGTTAGACAAGTTAATTTGAACTTTTCACTTTTGATTTTGTATTCACTTAATTGTTTTTTTTTTTTTTTTTTTACATAAGCAACAACGAGTTAATATTTTGAATTATATCACGCGTTAAGTTCATTTTAATTTCATGTTTTAACAGAATATTATTTTTATACTGTTATTTAATCAATAATGTGCGCGGAGTGTAGATTCTAATAAATAAATACGATTTTTTCGTTTAACAGATATCGTGTGCCCGTATGAAATCTGATAATAATTGATCACCCTTATTTAAAAAAAAAAAATCACAAACTGTATGTTTAGTCATTAACACTGTGAAATTAACAATTTTCCGATGGGGGGGGGAATTATATTAACTTACCATCACTTTAACTTCACTCGGATAATTTATAAAACAATTAAATTTTAACGTGTTGATTAACTCGTTTACTTTTTTCCAATTGACTTAATATTGTTCGTGGCCTTGCTGATAATTATCAATTATTTGACTTGTATTATGTAAATCGACTATGGCGTAATTTTACATGTATTAATTTAGTAATTTAAAAAATAATCATGTATCTCATATTGAACGTAAATCATATTATTGTACTATTGCTAGGAAAATGTTATATAATTGTATAGTCAGTATTATCAGTTATCCGGCGCTCTACAAATTGAGAGAAATAGTTTTGCGGGGCCCTTTTTGTATTGTCTTCTCCTTGTCGTGTTCATAAATAAGAGCGTTGGTTCTAATTTATTTTTTTAGTAACCTATTGTAAAATAATATAGAGGTGAAATATATTTATATAAATGCAAAAATATTGTGTATATCCTTTGAATTGTCCAAAAAAAAAAAAAAATTACAAAGCTATGGTTGAACTATTTGCTGGGCCTTTAATTAATATATTAAGGTTTTGTGGTGCGCAGGACGTAAAAAAAATCTCTAGGGTTATCGATTTAATATACGACATTGAACTCTTAGGTAAATTGTCCAATCGTATTTCTACCACTGTCGTATGTGTTTGTCCTCTACATTTTCATAAATCAATGTCATAATGTTGATTAATCAATTTTAATCGTCATTGAATACATATATATATATATATATATGAAAATTCAACTGAAATCTTCGGTCATGACTCTACAAGCGTTTTATTATCATCAGAAACTTTAATTAGATACGATGGAAATAATCGGTATTGTTTATAATTCAATGGCACTATAATAGTCATACCATTCATAATATTGTAGTTCATATGTCAGTAAACAGTATTATATTAAAAAATATAGTAGATACTTTATTCGAATTTGAAGTTTGGTCTTTGATGTACGATTTACAAATACGGGTATCACATAACAATATTATCTGTATTATATGTAGTCTGTAAAATATAATATTAATATTTTTTTTTCCCCTAAATTATAATATTTCATCAATGATAACAGTTTGCTTTTCAAAAGTGGTGGGCCCTGTGCAGTTGCACCGGCCCCGGGGGTATTATTATATTATGCTGGGTCCATACGGAGTTTTCGAAAAAACTAAACAAAAAGCAAACTCAACTTTAATCAGTTTGAAATAATATGTCTACACTGATTTGACAAAAAAATTCAACAAAATATGAATAAAACTTGAACATTTTGTTTGTGTTTTGTATTTTTTTTTTTTTTTTTATCTTGTCCGTATCAAATAAACAAATTTGTTTTGAAAATGTATAACTTTCGTTTTCGCCAACCAGACATTCATTCAGTTACTGGAATTTGAGCACTTCAGACGTTCAGTAATCGATATTTCGGTTATTTATTTTTGTCGATTAAATTGTTTCTAATCAAATTAATAACACAAACTAATATGTGGACAATTAGAAAAACTATTAAAGACGATGAAGATTTATTTCTGCTAGGTGCTAGGGATATATTTATTTACAAACAAATAATAATAATAAACGACGTTATTGGATAAGACCAACATTGCAAAAACGGTAGGTATATGGAATAGATAAACTTTTACACAATCTACAAGACGATGATGTTGGTTTAAACGGAGAACTACGATCTAGTTAGACATTTTAAGCCGAATCATTTAGCACGGAAATTTCCACTCCAAATTTGTTCATGATTTTATACGCACGTCTCTCTTTGAAGTATTGTGAATACACATTCGTTTAGCTTTCGATCAATTTCATTGGGGTCTGTATTTAATGCGATAACGATTTCTTCTAATGCATCTGCTTTTTTTTAAATTTGTTCTTATAGTTTAAGTAATTTGTATAGACAATATAGACGACACGCGATACAGATCTATAAGCTTGTGCATGTATCCCGGTATGGTTCATTTTTTTTTTTTTGTATAATTCATTTTTGCATTAATTTATATTATTATTGAATTTATGTGACTACACTGAACAACACAATAATTGAAACCCGGCATTTTCACACCGTTGATTTCATAATGGTGTGAAAAACGTAAAACGATGTCCATTATAATCGAAAAAAATAAAATTGTCGTTTTCGATACTTTTGGACCCGGCATAGATGTAACCGGTGCCAAATGCCGAACAGACAATAGCAGCTGACCAACAACGTATACACAGTAGTGATAAGAATATAATGTATTATTATAATTATTATACGTAATCTCGTGTACGGCCGAGTGGCCATTTGAGGGGATGGCTCAAAGGCCCGGGACCGTTAAATTTACCTAAACCTTTGGGCAAAACGGTATATACACCGTAATTATAGTAATAATAATAATAATATTGTACGCCGGTGATACGGCACGTGACCAAATATATATATATATATATATATATATATATATATATATATATATATATATATATACATATGATATAATAGATGTCCTTACTTGATGGGCTCTGACTATCAGCTGGAAACGGAACCGGTTGAGGAACTCGGTCACCCTGTCGGCGCCGAACACGTACGATATATTCCGGTGGACGTTCCTGCGCCAGCCCTTGCACGGGCCGCGGGCCGGATCGGCCCACAGTAAGTCGCACATGATGCCGTGCTTGGGCACCTGGGCGGGACGCGGGATGCGGTCGATCTGGCTCATGTGGTGCAGCTGAGGACTGAGGCCGCCGTGCGTGCAGAATATGATGTTGCCAATGATCGCGGCCACCGGCATGCAGTCGAACGTCTTGTTGAAGCCCCGCCACAGTCGGCGGCCCGTCTGAAGCCCGTACCGGGACCGGCATTCGTTGTAGAACCCATACCGGAAATTGACGGTACGGCACTCGTGGTTGCCCCGCAACAGGTACACGTTCTCCGGGTACCGAGTCTTGAGCAACAACAGCATGGTGATCACCTTCGACACGCATGTATAATTACGAAAAGTTGTACAGCATCAAAATTCAACAATATGAAAGAAAGCAAAAAATGATGAAAACAATTTTTAACTTAATAATATTATGGTAATTTTACCACGCGAAAATAAATAATACTTGACTGACTTTGCGTAGAATTCACACAATTATTGTCCTTTATAACGCATATTATTAATAGATAAACCGCGATAGGTACTAAACCGGGCGGGAGTACCTATAAGTCTGGAATAAAAACCATTCTGGGTAATTGACGGATATTGAAATCTGAACCATAGAAACTCGAAGTGTAATTTCGTTGAAATTCAAACATTTTATATATTCCGATATGCTTAAAAAATCCGGAAATGTTCAAATATCGATTCCAGATGTGTACGGTTCAGGTAATTACGAATTTCTAAGCTTGAAATTAAACAATTTTACAGATTTCGATATCCATAAAATCCGGATTCCAGGTTTATACACACTCCCAATCGGGGGCGGGGTTAGGCGTTGTCCATAAAATTAGGTCGTATTATTATATTCAGTGTCGGCCTGGCCCCCGGCCGTATTCATGTCGAAGGCCCCCCCCATTCCCCATGATATATAAAATATCATAATAATTGAACTTTATATATTTCTTTAAAATTTGTTATCAATAGCGGCTTTCTGTGCTTGTGCACGTGTAAATACACTAAATAGACATTAGTTGACAATTGTAGAGATGCAGACTGCTGTAAAACAGTAGTCTGAAACTAATTGAAACTAAACTTCGGTCTTCTTTACACCAAGAACATCTGATATTAATCCGTAGACGCTAATGTCAATTGAAAAATTACTCATCTAAAGAAAATTGTACAATTTGTAATCGCATTATAAAATATTAAGTTGTCTATTATAAGGTATTATTTCTATTATTTATATAATATTGTAGTAGTATAATTATAATTACTCTAACTATGTAGTAAACTTAATCGTTTGTGTATTTTAAATAAGGTAACTTTGAAACACAATTATAATATATTGCACTATTTATAAGAACTTTTTTATAATTTTATGAGATGAAATTTTCGATGGTCCTTTAAGTGCCAGGCCTACACTGATTATGTTACAAACTGTACTTGGCTATAACAACGCATTATGCGCACATTAATATGTTGTATATTAGTGAAAATACTTTCTTTTTTTTTTTTATTTGTCAGGAATCGTCACGCTTTAAAAATAGTAATATTCAAACATAACGGTTAGTTCTCCGTTAAAAATAGTATTGAACATTTTCGAGTGTACAATATAATGGAAAACGATTTCTTGGATACTCCGTAGTCGGGTAAAATGAATAAAAAACCAAGAAAAATAATTCTAAGCTTTGCCTATATGCGTTCTGCGATAAATAAAAAAAATAACAGGTTTAACAAAACCTGTCGTAAGAGGTTAAATCCAATGGCGCAGCTAGAAATTAAAAGCAGTTGCACTGTGTTGTTTTACAATATTTCCATTAATTTAATATATCAATAACTATTTCAGTCATCCACTGACAAAAAATATTTCTAAAATAATTTTTAGAGAGAATTACGTACTTTTCGGTACATAGTCAAATAATTAAAAATATATGTTCAGCCCCCGCAGTCCTGAACAATCCAAGGTACTCTACTTTTGCTCCTACTCATCCGTTTAAGTTTAACGCAGACGTTTATATAAATAACAATAAAATATTGTTAAATGTAAAATAATGCAAATATGGGGTTGCGCCAAACCATCCCAAGTCCGCACCATCAAAGCCTCCCAGTCCATCACTCTTCGGCTATTAGCCTCGGCCCCCTGGTACGTATCAAATAAAACCCTACATAAAGACTTTGCAACAGTTGACCAATTAGCCAAATTATACAACAGATTTCACTCTAAGCTACAACATCCCACCTTTCATCACGTACTCTTCCCGACAACCCTACACGCCGTCTCAAGAGGAACTGATGCCGTGACCTATTAAATTAATATGAATTAAAATAAAATTACCAGAGGGTAACATCGCTGGATGATTCCCCTCATCATGTGATTCATGTGTTGTGTGTTATGTTACCATCCCTTTAACTTATTGTGTTTCCAAATACAGATTGTAAATTTTTCAAAAAAAAAAAATGTGAAATAATAAAACTATATTTTATTATTCGTCATTCGGACGGCCACTTTTTTTTATTTTTTTTTTTGAGACCTTATAAAGTCTCACTTTACCGACTTGTCCGTTAGTTGCGCCACTGGCGGCTATCAGTATACGATAAAAAAAAAAAATATTAAAAAATTAATTCGACGAGTTAATATTTGGCGTACTTCGATGGACTGCGGGCCGCGGTCCACAAAGTCGCCCAAGAACAAGAAGTCAGCTTCCGGCGGCCGGCCGGCCGCCTCGAACAACCGAAGCAGGTCGCCGTACTGGCCGTGCAGGTCACCGACCACTTTGATGGGCACCTGGAGCCGCAACAGCATTGGCTGCCGCAGGAACGCGCGCCGGGCGTTAGCGCACAGGGCCAGCACGCGGTCTCCGTCACTGCACAGGCCCAATAGGTCGCCCGCTACGCCATCGTTATTGTCGCTCCGACGCCGTCGTAACATGACAGGGTTACCGCGGTCGCGGGGTAAAATTTATACGCAGCTACGTGACCGCCAACTGAATTCAATTGTATTGTTTATTATCGAACAATCGTGGCGGTCGGGACTCGGTTGCTATGATAGACAAAAATTAATAGTTACTGTCGCCCGATCGTACTTCCCGCACGATAGTAACTTTGCGCCGAGTCGGCAAATGAAATTATTATTTTTGGGGTTTTTTTTTTTATTCAGCGGGAAAATGCCGCTGTTTACGGATTACACGGCGTTTTTCAAATACACCAACGTTTTCGAAACACGCTTGGTATGCTGATGCACCGTACTAGTGCACTGATAAAAACTATAACAATACGTTATACGAACAAAGTTAACTATGACGGGGTACCTATTATTGTATGCACGCAAGGACATTGTGGATATTTGTCTAGGGCCAATGCAGATCAGGGGCCCACCTACTGGATTTAATTTTTTTTTTTTTTTAATTTTAATTAATCCCTAAATAAGAATAACACAAAAAAAAAGTATATAGTCATAATTAGTACTAGGACTATGAAAAATTAAATGCCTCAGGAATCTTATCCATTGCAAATAACACAACTGCAAGCAGCATTGACTTCGAGAATGTTTTTGATGCATTTGCAGAACAAAAGGCTAGAAAAAAAAATATTATGAAAATATTGAACATTTTGTAATACCCACTTTCAATTATTGTTTAATTTACTATTAAATATTGACTGGCTATTATATTTACTAATTAACAATTCGCGATAATAGGCCAATTTTTTTTCTTTTGTCCCGGGCCTCGAAAATTCTAATATCACAGACTCTGTAGTACACAAATATTCCACCTAGAACTTAACACCAGTGGCGTAACTGAGTGAAAAACTAGGGGGGCAGCAAAATAATTTATTCACTATATAAACAAAAAAAAAAAAAAAATACTAAAAATACTTGTGGGGGATAAATTTTGTTAAAATTAAATGCTTAGTATATAGATATGTATTTTTAGAATTAGAGAATGATGTGCGTTTATATTAACTATTTTGATAAAATTTAGTTGTGTTACTTATAGCACTTGTTTTATTTTATTTATTATTAACATTGTTCTTAAACAAATATAATATTTTAAGAATATTTATTGTAATCTTTAAGTTTAATTTATTCGATTTATTTGATTTGTAGTATTGTATATTACCATTTCATTTTATGTTTATATTTCATTAGTATTATTTAGTAATAATCATAACTCCTTATCTCCAACAAAAGCGGCATAAGCTTATAGGAGATAGGTCAATCAAATCTGTAACTAATTATAATATCTAAATTGTAATATACGTTTGATTTCCAAAAAATAATATAATAATACAAAACCATGAGGGGTGGTGTAAATATATTTGTATTCTATGTACACAAAATAATAACACCAATGTTTTAATGTTAATTTTCTTATTTTTGTAACTCAAATAATGTTAACAATATGACAATTCAATATATTATAAAACAGGATAAACGTAAAATATATACAATATATATTTGTATGAAATGATTTATTTTTCAGCAATATTGATATATTTCTTAACTTTTATCATGACTTTTTAAAATAAAATCTGTCGTAACAACCTGCAACCTATATAATACTTCAGACTAAGTTTTTATTTTATTTGTGTTATATATATATATATATTTATTTTTTTGTACATTTACTTTATTGATATTTTTTGAATATTAACCGTTAAAGAGTTTTTGTTTTTTAAAATAAATTTATTAATACTGATAGCGAGGTGCACATTTTTATTTTTGGACCTTCATAAATAAATAAATAAAGGTTGAAAATGAATTGAAAACCATTTTAATTTTTTAATGCGTTAGCAACTAAACATAATAGATGCAAAAGAGTGACATATTCACTACATCCTTCCTGTAATCTGTAGGAGCAAATACTTATGGCTTTACAAATTAATGCCTTTTCTTTGTCTTTTAAATTCACAGCAAATACTATTTTATCGTGTAATTGTTCCAAAATCTGTGCTGCTGAATAAGCTTCAAATATTAATTCTTCCACAAAACTATCCATTTTATGGTAGTCGCATGTACGACCAATGTTCACCATACGGTCTAACCAGGTGTCTGGCACAGTGCCAACAACTTCTAGTACATCTGCTTCTTCGATACCCTCTTCTCCCTTCAACCTAGCTGTACTTTGAAGTGATGTGATCACCCTACGCATATCTCCTCCAGAAGCATCAACTAATCGTGCTAACACCCGTGGCACACACTTAACTCCTTCTTCTTTGCATATATATTCAAGACGAGTGAGCATGACATTATGTGATAGAGGTTTGAATCTAAATTTGGAGCAACGTGATGTCAAAGGGTCAATAATACAACTCACATAATTGCAAATGAGACAAAATCTAGTAGTTTTAGTCTCACGTTCAATGGTACGTCTCAGCGCTGCTTGAGCAGGTGCTGTCATTGAATCGGCTTCATCTAAAACGACAATTTTGAATGGTGGACACGGTCTACCATCTGGTCGTTTGTCAGAAGCTGTGAGCTGTGCAAACGTTTTGACTTTATCTCGAATGACTTGAATACCACGGTCATCGGATGCATTTAGTTCCAACATACGATCTTTATACATATCTCCAAACAGCTGACGGGCAGCTGCAATTATTGTACTAGTTTTACCTGTACCGGGGGGCCCATAAAACAATAAGTGAGGCATATCAGCACCTTGTTCTAAACACTGTTTTAGCACAGCTACAATCTCTGACTGTTCCGATACCTCATCAACTGTACGAGGTCGATACTTTTCAACCCAAGGTGTAGTGCTATTAGAAATCCCTCGAAATTCATTTTTATTCTTAAAATCACTACTTGTTGATTGTTGATCTAGGTTGATTTTTCCAGTTTTTAGAAATGAATCCATAACAAATTGAATTCCTATAACACATACATTTATTTAAAATATGTTATATAGCAACAAATTACAAACAAAATCAAATATGAAACTACCTTTACAAATATATAAGAAATAACAATATGAAGAAGTACAGAGCAAAAAAATGATTGACGATCATAATAAAGAAAATAAACGTACGAGTTAATTTATAAAATTTGTACTTCTCAAATACTCTGTAATATTGTGTTTCCTTTAAATGTCAAATAAGAAAAATAAATCTTAAAAAAACCACAATAGATTCAACATAAATGCATGGTAAATAATTTTCTACAGGTTCATAATAATAATAATTATATAGTTTTAATAACAATCACTGTTTTGAAAAAAAAAATTTGTACTTTATTATTAAATGCCTACAATTTGAAAATAAATGTTTATTTTACTTACTTTTGTAATGAATATGTCACTGTACAGCAGTATTCAAACTTATGAAAGCCTAAAAGAAAAAACAATAATTAATTAATTATATTTAATGAAATATTGTATTGTATAAGTAAATAAATAATTATTTTAATATTTGAATAAAAATGTAAAAACCATACTTCACACGTTGATTGACATCAATTTGATGACAATTGACAGTAATCAATTGACAGTAGGTCAATATTACTGCTATAGCAGTAATAATACAAATTGATGTCGGGGGTCATTTTTTAATATCATTGCTATAGCAGTAGTATAAAAATTGTCCTCAAAATGTCATAACTGCTATAGCAGTGATAATTTAAATGCAAACATATGGAAGAGGAAATTTGACTGACACTATAAAATATTGAAGTGGAAAATATCTTTTACTATTCATAGTTCCCACATATCTGTTGTATATGTTTTGATGTAAATAAAGATAATATCCATAGGTATGCCTTTGCATTGTTTTGTTTTTATCGGTAATACTAGATAAATCATTGATAATAAATGTTAGGTCATGCAGTACAGCTCTATAAATGAGGTGCGTTTTATGGTTCTACAGAAATGTATTATAAATTTTAAATAATTTGTTTTTTTTTTTACTATAAGAAAAATATTTTTATTTTATATTTTCAGTTGATTTTGTTTTTTCAGTTATATGAGATAAAAAATATACTATTCCATTTGGTTTGAATATAATCAAAATAATACTGATATACCAATATATTTTATGTTATATATTACACATACAAAATAAGACAGTGTTGAATTACTTTTATTGAGAATAATCAATTTTGAAACCATTACGGCTATAACAGTAATGAATAAATGACTAATTAAATTAGGGTTTGGTGAAATATTTTTTTTCTAGAGTCCATCAACATCTTAAAATGCTTACTTTAAATAAATAATTAATATCAGTACTTAGTAATAACGTGTTTACTGATTATACATTTACATATTTACACAATACATTTGTATCATACATTCATCCATTGATTTATTGATATTGAATTTCTTTTCAATTCTGAGATTCAATGATTGATGTTTCTCTTCATATATCTATACTGATAATGCTAATATGAGTGATTTAATCAATTTTAAGAACGTAACGATTAATAAAACAATATGATAGGATGTATTAAATACACAACTTAAGAAATTATAATTACCTATCCGATAATAAGAAAGAATGTCTAAATAAGTTAAAATAATTATTTAGCAATGCAATGTACATGGTACTATGGTGCCATACGCAAAATACAATAAAAATAAAACTAATAAGTGTACTGTATCCTACTACCTACTATTATTATTATATTTTATATTTATTAATACTTACAAACTTCCACTAATTCTCAATAACAACGCTGGACTTATTGGCTGATGAAGCGGGTGAACATCAATAAATTATTTTTGAACGTAGGGACAACTAAATAACAGATGCCATCGTCTGTGATGTGATAGTATCATGAGAAATACCGCCGAAAAAATGTTCCATGTAAAAGTTATGTTATCATAAATTAGGTTACGTATTTAATAGATTATACTCGACTTGTTTTTAAATTTGATAATCTTTTGTAAAAAATAAAAAATACATGCAATATAATTTTTGGTAAATTATATATAAATATATATATTTTTCTATAGACTGAAATTTATCGTTCGAATTTGGGTTATCTCTGTAAATAATTGTACATAAATCACACTATACAACACTAAAAGTAAGTAAAACTTAATACAATTATTTTGGTCCTATTTCCAATATATATTGATATTAATATAATTAAATTTTGTTTGTGTAAAAAAAACCTAATTTTCATAAAATTACCATTATATTTATAATATTAAATAATTTTTATATTTTAAATAATTTGCCAAGTATATTATCAGTTCATTCTAGTAATAATATTGTTATTTAAGAATGATGGCTGAAGAAGAATCAAATTCCAAACTGATATATCCTTTGAAAGTATTATATTGCGGAAATTGTTCACTTCCACCTGAATATTGTGATTTCTCTTCAGACACGGACCGCTGTCGTGAGTGGCTGGAAAAGTATCTACCAGATGAGTTTAGTAGACTTATGACAGCTAGTGGGACAGCTGGTGGTGATGACTCTGATGAAAAAAAACGACAAAAACGTGGTGGTAAAGGTATGGTAAAGTCAAAGAAAAAAGATGATGGACCTAAACAAGTAAGTTATTTTAATATTTAAATTTAATTATTGACAGAATATTATTAATTCATATTGAAATGTTTTAGCTGTGTTTGTCTAGAGCACCAAGAGGAAAAAAGAAGTCTGTTACTGTTGTCACTGGATTAAGTACATTCAATATTGATTTAAAAGTTGCAGCTAAATTTTTCGGTACTAAGTTTGCTTGTGGATCAAGTGTGACGGGCGAAGATGAAATTGTCATACAGGGTGATGTGAAAGATGATTTGTTTGATATAATACCCGAAAAATGGCCCGAAATAGATGAAGATTACATTGAAGATCTTGGAGATCTTAAACGGTGATCATAATAAATTAAAATAAATCTCATTTTCAAATTTAAAACATAATATGTAACTTTTATTGTTAACATGAAATATTAATAATTAACGAAACCAATATATTATAGATATTATTTCTATGATTTAAATATAGATTGTTATTATTCCTTTTTTTCTATACATTTAACTCCTTATCTTTAAAAAGTCAGAATTTTCAAAATTGACAAATAAAATTAACTTGAGAACTGTGTTTAGTAATATAACATTATTATTAATGTTTGAAATAACATGTTATGTAAGTTTTAACCTTGTGCCCATATGTATATATCAAAATATACAAACTAAATTAATAAATTAGGTGTATTGTAGTTATTTATTTATTTAATTGTATGGCAAGACAGTAGCTGGACAATTCACCGACCGGTAATACATTATACATTTTATACTATTTCAAACCAATAATATTATTTTCAAATGTCCAACAGTTAGTTATATTTTAAATTACTGTTATGATATGGGGTTACTGTATTACCGATTAAAGTATATTATTGAAAATCGTAAATTACGATCTTGGCAAGATATAAAAAAATAATATTAATTTATATTATTAAATAAACAAAAATATATATATATATATACCTAATGAGGACGTTAGCAGATTAATAGTAGTATAAATATAATGGTTGTCAAACTTTCGCCAAAAAAAAAAATATAAATAAAATAGTATTTTTGTATTTTCTATAATTATATTATGTTATAGTAAACTTTCAATAACATCAAAATATAATTAAATTTATTATATAATTTACAGAGTAAGATACATCTGATAACTTCACTTGTATAGACTATAGAGCAACAAAACATAATGTACCTGTGTCCAACTTGGTGGGTTCCGGATAAATATTTTTTTCGTTATTTGAGTTATTTAAAAACTATTTATACTGACTAGTTATATAAACACTTTGAGTACTTAGCAGGGTTATTACAAACAATAGAAGAAAATAGAAAAGAAATTAGGAACATATAAGGAGAAGCAAAGAATGTTGATATGGCAAAAAAAGAATATATCAGCATAATTACCAAAAAAAAACTAATGAAAACTTGTGTGAAAAGTGGCTTTGAATTGATGCGAGACCTGGAAAATAAATAAAAGAGAAATGGATCTTTTTTTTTATTTCGGAACCGGCAATACCCCTGCTTCCCGGAATGGCTGTGAGGCTCTACTTCGGGAGGCGGGTAAGAGAAATGGATCTAAGTCCTAAAAATGTGATGTTGGGATAGGAGGGTGCAAAGAGTAATTGGACCGAAAGAACAAATGGTAGACATATTAAACTAAATAGAAGAAAAATGTATACTAATGGATATGCAGAGGTAAAGATAAATAATAGGGCATATATTAAAGCAAAAATATGAAGTTCATAGCTTTATAACAGAAGGAATAGTTGAAGGCATACATTCAAAAGGAAGACTTAGTACAAATTACACCGACCAAATAATTCCTATAAAAAGGTAAACAACCAAGAAAAAATAAAATTTTTTTTTTTAAACCAATTCCAGGATTTAAAAAAAAACTTTAACATTCTTGATAATAAAACCTACTATTTAATGTGAAAAATATGGCACTTTCTGCATAATATACTAAATTTAATATTGAATCTAATATTTAATACTAGTTATATACAAATCAACTTATAAACAAATACCTTTTATATCATTTAAAGTATAGTGAAACCTTTCTCATTAACAGATAAAGATTTATTATAACTGATTTTGGCAAAACATTATCATTAGAAAATAATTTAAAGCTGTTGAAGAACAAGAATTATGTTGAACCTAAGTCCAAAATACACACCATTATAAGTATGTAATATAAAACATCATATATCATATGATTAGAAATTTTGTGTAAAAACAGTCATTTCTTTTACAGTACTAATTTTTAACTAATCAAAACAAGTTGTTAAATATATAGTGCATTATAGTAGGTACATGAAATAAAAGATATTAAGTAGTTGTTATGTCACAAAATAAATTAAATGTGTCGGGTTTAATTGATTTAGTTAACAATAAGTGTATATCTGGTAAGGTATAACAATGAATTGAGTGTTGTGATTTAAGGAGCCACCTATTGGAGGCACTTAAGAACGGGATGCTTTTTTTTTAATACGTTAAGAAGGGAAAAGGAGTCTTAATAATTTGCAGATTTAATTTAATAAATCACAATACCAAGTTCGTTTTAGGCGCCTTTTGGGGTGACTTGTGATAGTGTGGATGGACAATTCAGAGATCAAGGAGTTGTGATGGTTGTAGATATTAAAGTGTAGGTGTTAATAGAATATTTTGGTGACATTTTGGACTGTTAGGACGGAAAGATCTTTATAGAGTGTTGTTAGACGTAGTGTAGGACTTTGGTTATTTGGCGGAGATATTTTGATTGAAATAAATATTTGAAATTTGTTAACATTGGATGGTTTAGCTGTATTTGGTTGCTATTGATTTTATAATTATTTACGAGTGCATAAAAAAAAAAAATAAATAAAACTGAAAATAAAACAAGAACATTAATAATTGTTTTATTCAGAGAAACAAACAATACATATATAACAGAACATATAAATAAAAATATTCTAAATTAATTGTTAGGTGCTGTAAATGTGTATACGGCCTGATGCATTTCCTCCAACATAAATAGCCTGGGTAGGGTGAGCTTCTATTACAGTACAATAAGTATTCATATGAACTTCATCTATTAAATTATGCAGTAATGTTCCATCAGAGCGATATATTTCCATCTGAAACCATATATTAAGTTCATTAATATTACATTAATTTTCAATTATTTTGATACATATATATTTTAAGTATAATACGAATATCAGTTGTATAAATTATATTTGATTAAATACAATTTTGATCATTAAAACTTTAAATTGTATAGTATTAAAATTTTTTCAATTTTATATTATTTAATATATATTTACTATATAATAGTTTTTATAAATAATTTTGCATATAATAATAGTTGTTACTTAATACAGCTAATATTTTCTTCAATTACAAACTAAATTTTACAGAACTAAACTAAAACTTTTGATAAATAAAATTAAAAATATTATCTTCCAAATTGCAAATAATAATAAAAATAAATAATTAAGTAGTTTATATTTTAAAATATATAAGAGTACATGCACAGTATCTTATATTAAAATTAGTTTAATCTTTATAGTTAAATGATAATCATTTCTATGTAGGTATTTTGTTTTAATATGATGTAAACAAACTACAAACCCTTTTTGGTGGTGATATCAATGAACCAGTGAAAAATATATCATCTCGTCCAGGGGTCCATTTTGCTTTAATTACAGAAAGCCAACGTCCTGTACGATTATTGTGTGGAATATTCTTTACAGGTCCTAAAAAGTTAGATTAAATTTAATATTTCTATGATACTTGACATAAAATTGAATAATATTATTAGTGTACAAGATATATTATAATTTGTAAATAAGGTATTTTATGTTTAAGATATTTATAAAAAAAACCTGAAATCAATGATTTCTTTTTTGTGAATTATTTTTTTAATCAGTCTGTCGACAAGTTTTTGATCAAGAATATTAGCTCCAATCATTAACAGCAAGGGTAAAAATGTTTGTCCAGATAGTGTTCTAGGGATATTTTTTTAATTTCCTTGTACTTTTCTTAATAATGGGAGAAAACCGGGAAACTGGAAGTACGGGATACAGGAGTATTTGGAGTAAAAGCTTCTATTAATTTCAATTTATTTTTTTGGAATTCACTGAAAAATAATTGTATAGACCGGAAACTTTCCCCGGATACTTATATTAGCACTTTCTAGATGTGGTACTATTTTCAAAACATTCCGAAGTATTTGAACTTTTTAAAATTTTTTAGTCCCGTAAAATAAATGTTCGAAAATTGTATCAAAGGTTCTTAGTGATAAGAAATAAAAAAGTTAAGTAATGTTGTTTGTTTCATAAACAACAAAGTTCAAAAATTACAAAATATTTGTTAATAATGTTTTAAACATTTCTCAAAATAGTGTATGAATACCCATACAATTGAATTGCATTCATTTGCTAACTGTGGCAAACCCAATTACTGATGGATGTTTTACATATGCGCGTATAAAACTAGCAAAGAGGTGGCTAGGTAAAGTAACTTATTTAACTTTCATATACCTTGTCGAAAGGCATTATAAATCTATGTGAATGAAGTCGCAAGTAATACAACTATTAATAAATACTTTGATAGTTTTAGGCACAGTACATAAGAGAAAAGTTTAATTTAATTTAATTTAATTACTACTTTAAAAGAGTATAATACAATTTAATTCTGACATACTTATAGCTGTTTCATTTAATTGACTGGTGTTAAATATTCTGATATAATCGTCATTACTTGTTGAAATCATATTTATACCAGTGGCTGAAAAAAATGCACTTTTCAAAGCTTTGGGATGTTCAAATTTTAAAACTGGATTAAACGATTTCTGAGTTATATTTCTTATATCCCATAAAGCAATCTCTCTGAAAAATAAAATATATACAAGTGTTATATAATATATATGATTTCAAGGACCTATTAAAATTAAATAAATATTTGAATTACCCTATTCCAGATGCAGTTAAAAAATAATGATTTTCTAATGGGTGACATTGAACTGTACGTACAGATCTCTCATGGCACCAGGCAGTGTTTTGTATTTTATTAGGTGTTCGTATGTCAACTAGATCTACACGACCAGCTCCTTAAAAATTAATTTATAATTATAACAGTGAATATTAGACTTGTGACACAGTTACTGTATCATAATACATACCAGAGCCAATAAGAAGATTTCTTTCATATTCAGTATGCCAAGTGATATGAGTTAATTTATTACTGGCAACTGTGTTATCATCCCATAGGTTAGTGTTGTATATCTATTTGAATATTATAATAAATAGTAAAAATTTAAATAATTATCATTAAAAAAATTTATCTATAAATCAATTTTACTGACCATATCAAAAGTATGATTGACAATATCACCACACCTGACTGACCCATCATGACTAGTTGAAAATAATTTATATGGATCCCACGAACAAAACGACATACAGTTCACAGGCCCATCATGTACACAGCATGCTTTTTTAGAATTAATTGAATCATTTTTGTTATAAAAGGCTAAACATATTTTAAAACATTAGTATCATGTTCAACGCCTAAAGGGAATTGAAAAAAATAAAATAAAATTGATCTTACATATATTCCCTTTCATATCACCGGCTGCAATTATTAAAGAAGTCTCTGAAGGATGAATAGCTAGGGAGTAGATACGGCTTTCGATTACTTTTAAAGGTGACTCATGCATTTTAAGACTCTTTAATACAGTAGTATAACTAAATTTAGAAACAAATAATTAATTTATTTGAAATAAATAAATGTATCTTGAATAAGTTTCTTAAGCTACACAACATATTTTATTTTTATATAATTATATCTGCTAAAATAATAATTTGATTGTATTTTTTTTTTATTTTAGCCTAATTTATTAAAGAAAATTGATAACAAAATTACATATATATGGCTAAGTTTAAAAATGTTTTAAACTTAAATATAAAGTTATATACTTAATTGATTTAATTGATGCAATTTTACACATAGATATTAACCCGTGGGAATGCATATTGTTTAACATAATTGTGTTAAACAATACATACATGAACTTCTTTTTTCTTTTGTAATATACAAATAAACTACATAAAAAAAATAAATTAAATGGCTTCAGACTATGGTCGGTTTTTACCCCTTGCACGTTATGATAGTTGATTACCTAGGTGAGAGTTTAAACTATGATTGGCTAAATATTTATTTTATTTGTTTATTTATAAAATTAATACATTTTAAAATTATAAATAAAATGATTACAACAATAATTATTAGAGTTGCCCAGGGTAATATCAGAATTTATGGTCGTTTTATTAGCATTTGATAATTTAGTAATGTGAACACTATTAACTGTCCGAGTACCAGATATTAGAAAATTAAGATCCCATCAAGTATAAGGTATTGAACAAGTTACTGTGACAATTCTAATAATTATCATTAATCAACTAATTACTTTAAACTTGTATCATACTTATCAATGCTAAATGTATGAACATCATCAACTACTGCTTCATTAACAGATATATCTGAATTTAGTTTTTCATAAAATGAATATTCTTCTTTGGGAACTGATATGGAAACTTTAATAACAATTAAATTATATTTGTGATTAAAATTACAAATTCATAGTTGTATTTAGTATTTGTTTAATAAACAACAATATTTTATTAATACAAATGTAAAAAACTCATTCTGTTTACTTTGATTATATTTAGGGATATATTGTTCATCTTGATTTGGTTTTATATCAAAATTGTTAAGAATATCAGTTTCAGATATTGGTAAATTAGCTATTCTTCGTGAACGTCTACAAGATAACCTGAAATTGTATACACATTTATTAGTCATATTTCAATAAATAAATAATCATTAGTTGGATTAAATAATGTACTTACGGGGTTGAAGTTTTATCATAGTCATATTTTCGTTTTAAATCATTTCGCTTTTTACTTAAGGTATTCACTAGTTTTTCAGTAGTATGATTTATACCGAATGATCTGAAATATTAAAATGTTTATGAATTATAAACTCAAAAAATAAAATCTAATATTACTTAATTGGTTAACTCAGTAATGAGCAAATATTTTCAGAAACTTTCAGACTGAAGTTTATAGACATCGTTAGTTATTTAATATAAATTCATTAATCAACATTTTTTTTTCAGATATTCCCAACATACATCATATATTACAATACAATTATCACAGTCATGCAATTTATGCAGTTTATTAGTATCCTAAAAATATACACGTATAGACAAAAATAAACCAACAGAACATATACTCTATCCCAAAGTAGAATATACCGATTTGTGTATTGTGACTGAAGGCTGTGAAAGCTTGTCATTTGATTTTCTCCTAATGATAGAGCGAAATCAACTGGTTTTTAGATCAGATAAGCAGCGCCAAATGAAAACTGTTCAACTAACCAGTGTATTTTACTTTGAGACAGAGTATAGCTTCAAGACACAAAGGATATATTATTAACCTAAATAAAAATGTACATACATCATTGATTATATATAATTATGGCAGTGATTATCACAAAGAACGAAGAAAAAAGTAATTTTACATATATTGTGAGAAATGGTATAGTTTTCTTAATTTTGCATAAAAGGGGTTAAACTTAAGAAAAAAGTAAAAAGACCATTTTTTTAGGATTAATTAGCTCTACAATAAAGATGCAATACAATGTTTATAATATTAAGATACAAATCAAGTATATGCCAAAAAACAAAATTCATCATTTTTATCATAAAACTAGAAGCCACTCCCTGTTAATTAATTCTAATTTAACACAATTGGTTATCCTAATATATATATATATATATATAATAATAATAGTAACTGCAGAATAAATAAATATTTTGCTAAACAATAGAATTAATTTATACAAATTAAAAGTAGTATAGATTTAAGTATAATATATTAATATATGACACTGATATAGAATATTCTGTTGTAACTAACTGTAATATTTCCAAGTTTTCTTTTATATTTTTTTCTCTGAGCTGTTCATACGTCATATCTTCATTTTCATCATTAGAAAAAATTACCATGTCGACTTTTTCTGGTGTTGATATATGTTCACTTTTTATCACCCTATTGGTAAAACATAAATAGTTATATATTAATTATTATAAATAAATAATAAAACAGCTACTCATTTTGCACATTTGATTGTTTGAGAAAAAATTTAATGCATTATACTGTGGGTTATTATTGTAAAATTAACAATTTTTCAGTAAACAAATTTAAGTAATTGTTACATCAAATAACAGTGCAAAATAAATTATTACAGAACTGAAATTAATGGTAAATGTTACTCAAACATAGGTGTTAAAAAAGTTATCTCTCATATTTACTTCTCTGAGCTGTTTATAAGATGAAACTTTGTCATTAGATCTAATTTATAATAATCTGGGTAGGTATACAAAAGTCTATAAACGTATTTTCAGGAAAAATATAGAAAAAAAAAAAAATATATTATAACTAAAAATATTAAATTGATTTTTGATATATTTATAAATAGTATTATTTATACATGTAATACATTTATTTTAAAGTTATAATTAAAGTGATTACAAAAATAATTATTAGAGTTGCCCAGGGTACTGGGTAATATCAGAATTTATGGTAATTTTATTGGCATTTAATAATTTAGTAATGTGAACACTTTTTTTAACTGGCTGAGTACCAGATATTGGAAAATTATAAATCAGTCAAGTACAAGGTATTGAACAAGTGACTGTGACAACTCTAATAATTATCATTAATCAACTAATTACTTTAAACTTGTATCATACTTATCAATGCTAAATGTATGAACATCATCAACTACTGCTTCATTAACAGATTTATCTGAATTTAGTTTTTCATAAAATGAATATTCTTCTTTGGGAACTGATATGGAAACTTTAATAACAATTAAATTATATTTGTGATTAAAATTTCAAATTCATAGTTGTATTTAATATTTGTTTAATAAACTACAATATTTTATTAATACAAATGTAAAAAACTCATTATGTTTACCTTGATTATATTGTTCATCTTGATTTGTTTTTAAATCAACATTGTTGATTGGAATGTCTGTTTCAGATATTGGTAAATTAGCTATTCTTCGTGAACGTCTACATGATAACCTGAAATTGTATACACATTTATTAGTTGTATTTCAATAAATAAATAATCAGTAGTTGAGTTAAATAATGTACTTACGGGGTTGAAGTTTTATCAAAGTTAAATTTTCTTTTCAAATCATTTCGCTTTTTACTTATGGTATTCACTAGTTTTTCAGTAGTACGATTTATACTCAATGATCTGAAATATTAAAATGTTTATGAATTATATACTCAAAAAATAAAATCTAATATTACTTAATTGGATAACTCAGTAATGAGCAAATATTTTCAGAAACTTTCAGACTGAAGTTTATAGACATAATGGTGTCATTTAATATAAATTCATTAATTAACTTTTTTTTTTAGATATTATATTAGACATATATTACAATACAATTATCTAAGCCAAGTATTATTATGTGGTTTATTAGTATACTCAAAATGTATATGTATAGACAAAAATAAACCATCGAAACATAGATACATGACACAAAAGGATATATTATCGACTTAAATAAAAATATGCACACACTTAACTTAACTGCTCGGGCATCTGTTTTATCTAACCCCACCAGATATTTTAAGACATTTAAAGGTATTCCATATTTGAGATTTCAGGAGTCAATTTAGATAAGATACTAATAAAATTAAATTAGTAAATATACAATTAAAATGTATAAATACCTATTTTTATGTTTATTATTTCTTTGTCTCATACTTTGTTAAACTATAATACAATGTAATTGATTTAGTTGATACATGGGTGAATGGGTGTAGGAGTGAAGCTTGCTTCCTTACTTTACTAATACTGATAGAAACTTAGCAATATTAAAGACTTAGTAATGTAGTTATATTAATAACTCACTTAAACTTATCATTGTTTTCTATTAATGTATTTACTTTGTCCTGTTCAGTAGTAAAATTAGAATCTCCATTATCAGATACATTTTCAGTTTTTAGAGTTATTATACCTTTATTTTCCACTGACATACCTGTATTTAAAATACACATAGTTAAAGGACACATAAAAATTTATGAATATATATATATATATATAAATGTGAAAATAAGAACCGTTATCCCGAATGATCTCTGGAATAATTGGAGGTTTTAAGACTCATTCCCGATTCTGTCAGTTAATAAAGAATTGAGTAAAAATTAATATATTTTTTTAAATAATTGGCATATATGCCAGAGCTCTATCATTAAATTATTATGCAGCAATTAAGTCAATGATTAATTCTCATTTTTACATTTATATATATATATATATAAAGATTAATTTAATTTAAAATGTTAATAATTAATAATAATAATGTAGTCCATGTAAGGGCCGTAATGAAGTTGTTAATAATTTGCGAAGATCGTGTTTAAAAAATAAATATTAGCGATTAGCATCCTATTGCTCAATCTAGCATAATGATAATTTGTATATAACTTTGTAGCCTTTTGTTTACGCAAGTACAGGTAGTCGTGTTCTTTCAACTTTCCAAGGGGAAGGTCGCTGCCTACTTTTTATCTTAAAATTGAACCCCTAATGGCTGACAATTGATTTTCTATATTTTTAAATTTATTTGTGGGTTTCCTTGATAATACCGATAAGATATAGAAAAGTTGTTATTTAAAAAACAATTTTGTTTATAAAAACAAGAAATAAATTGGCACAGACAATGCCGGGCGGGTCAGCTAGTATGAATATAAATTGATATAAAACACTTATTTTAAAACAACTTATATGTTATATAAAGTATTTTGCGAGTTGATATTTATACAATAAACATTACACACAAGATTTTGGAAAAACTATACATTATAATTAACCAAATGACACAAATTCAAAAACAATATAAAATAATAAGGTATTATTACAATTTATTAAACTACACAATAAAAAATATAAGAATTTATGAAGTTTTCAAATAATAAAATTAATTTATTTTTAACAATGTCAAATGTAAACATTAATTGTTTATAGAAAAATAAATAATGATATGTTGTTTGTGAGCTGTGTTTACTGTTTAACCAAACTAGAGATATAATAAATGCAAATAAAGACCCAGTATGAATGAGAAAACAAAAATGTATGAATACTGAATTACTACAAGAATTTCAAGAAATCCAGTTTCCCATATGAGTATCGGGGCTAATAGATATATACTGTTCATTGATGGACGTATAAAGTATTTGACTTAATGAAAACTTTCTAAATGCTCCGTATCAATATGTATTGTTTCTTTGTGGAAAGTCTCGATACCAAGTAATTTATCTATAGATTCGATCAATCTTGGCTTACCAATATTATACTATAAAACTTCTACGGTTAAACAATTATATTTCAAATATTCACATTGTATTTGGTACGTGTAAAATAAAAATTATATATAAATACCGGTAGGTAGTTCCAGAACAAAGTACACGATAAAAATTTTTTACTCGAATATACTAATAAATAATAAGAACATCAAATGTAGAAAGACAAAAAAGCGATTAGTTCTTCTTCCATATTATTCTAAAACGTCAAATAGTCATAATAAATGCCAATTTGTTCACGAAAATAACTAAACCAGTAGGAGGTTCGTAGTCGGAATTAATACTGAACAAAAAAAATATATAAAATACAATATAAAATAAAATATTAAATTAAATTCACACATACCGAAAACAACTCTTTGTTTAAAATATAAATAAAATGCAATAATTTTCCAAAATAATAAATAGTCGTAATAATAATTAATCGTACAGTATACGTCACTGAACATAACATAAGTATTTTTTAATCGGTAATCAGTATTATAGGTATCTGCAAGACAATCATATTTAGCACATGTGATTTAACCTAAACTAGAAAAGGCGCGTTCTATTATCACATCTCCGTGATTCTCAGCATATAATGAATCAGTATAGCCAGATGAAAAGTTTACGTAAAAAAATCTCAGTGAAAAATTCACAGATTGGCAATTATATTGTTCACTACACGACAAAATGGATATTGGTCATGATTTTGACATTTTGAGATTTTCACTTTGAATTCTCTTATCCCACCAACTATAAAATAACCGTAATACACGAACACGGAAAAGATTTCTAGAATTACTTTATTGATGGGATTTGCTGGGTAAACCTATAGACTTACAAGTCTATACGAAATCTGGTACTTAGTAATAAGTAATAAGTATTCTTATCCATCTCGATGAGCGGTACTATGGAATATTTCAACCGCGGTCAACAGTGAATGATGTCATGATTACGTAATTGATATTTATGTAAACATGATCCGCTGTGTGTTCCTATTAAACAAGACAATAATTAAATTATTATTATTTTTTCAAATTTTCTACTTTCAAAAATTGTCGACTTTTCCTCAGTTTTGACAAAAATCATCAACGCAAAAAAAAAATCCCCTAATCTGGCTACACTGGAATACATAATAATTGTATACAACTTCCCGGCCGTGCAGTTTGAAATAGTGTCATAAATGCCACGATAGCTTTCAAAATGTCCTAAACAACAAAATATGCCTACCATGATTTATTATATTGTAGATAAAATGAAAAAAAAAAAAAAATTAAAATTATGAAATGTGCGATGTATTCCCTACATCTTTGTTTGTAATTGCGTCATAAATATCATGGCCATATTATTATTATGCACCACGACAAAGCGTACAATACGATAAACAGCAATCGATACAATATTGTATTTTTTCTCTCGATAATAAACGACGCACAGAGAAGTAAACTAATGACGACCATGAAACGGTTATCCATGTTTAACATTATAAAATGTCTGGAATTCAATTTATTGTTATGAAATGGTTGGAAACATTATTGAAAAAATGGCGCGAATATTTACAACCTCCCAGTAATTTATAGTAGCTGTCATGGTGCATAGCGTCTGCTGAACGCTACTCTATTATCTGTCCCCTGATTTTGTTATCGATTATTTTCATTCCTTTGTGAACATAAGAGGCCAACCCGAAGGAAAGTCGCTTGATGCAGTCCGCTTCATGGAACCGCCCCGCTCTTCGATTGTAACTTTAAACATGGTACGTAAATTATTCGTAGTAATTTGATAAAAATAAAAATCCTTTTCAATTTGTATGCCATAGAAATTTAGATCGACTGACTGACCGCCGTCTATTTTCACACTCTTGTTTGTCGATACGTTCTTTTCTCACCCCATCTAACACGCCCATAATTACGCAGACCGATTTTTCTACAGTTAGTCCGTTCTACATTTTTAAATTAAACGTTGGGTAATTAAGTACCGAAATTTGAAATGAGCGATTTCATGTTTACTTTGCTCTGAATTTGAACCCGTTGACAGAATTTTCAATCGCTTCACTACATCGAACAATCTCGTTGAAGGATAATCGGTCTAAACGGTTATTGCGTGATGCGTAGGTAATGATAAACAAAAAATATCGGTATCCAATCCCTTTGAGATAGGTTGTCGCGACAATTATAATCAATTACTCAAAACAAAAATATAAACTATTTTAACTATTTTAATGTTAAATAATCTTTAATTTTGCACATAAATTTATGTATATGTTTTTCTTTATTTAGGTGGTGTGATGGTTAATTTCATCAAATTCTTACCGTATGCAACTTCTGTTGCTGTCTGTATATACCTGACAAAGTAATATTACAATTTATTTTTTTTATATATTTATTTGACTACATCTAATTAATTCTAACCATAATAATGTACCTCCATTATCAGTCATAAAACATATGCTTTATTCTTATTTATCCATCTATCTGTTGTATAACTGTTTTTAATTGTTTGTAATTCTTGTTTAGTTGGATTAATATTTAATACTGGTATTGGTAGTTTTCTATTATTTAAAATAACTAACTTCAACTAATTTAATGTTTATAATTTTAGGCGTTACTTTGCTGGGGGTGCTTGCAAATGTAAAACTGATTTGACTGGTAAAGTAATAATTGTTACTGGAGGTACATCTGGCATCGGTAAAGAGATTGCTACTGTCTTAGCCGAAAGAGGTAAAATATAATGCTGACAA
Source organism: Tuberolachnus salignus (assembly GCA_956483605.1). NCBI lineage: Eukaryota > Metazoa > Arthropoda > Insecta > Hemiptera > Aphididae > Tuberolachnus > Tuberolachnus salignus. The sequence continues at coordinate 15,560,760 of OY101433.1, forward strand.
TTGATAGTGATTGAAGCTTTAGCACCTTGTGTATAACATAACCAAAAATCTAAACATTTTAACTGTATATTAGAAATTAAAGAAGTTGTTCCAGATAGAGATTTTTATTGGTACCCTATAGCGTATTCAATTTTACAAATAAGTGCACACTTTTTGCATTCAGTGTGCATTGAATGCTAAAATATATTAAATTTAATTAAAGCTCTGTGAACTGAGGGTGTTTCATGCTCAATTTGATGCACTGACTGATCTCATATGCAAAAGACGTACTGCTGATTTTTCTGGTCTGTTACAACTATTAACTCTGTTTCTTCATCACGGACACAATAATGTTAGTAGATATTGGATATTAAGATTGATTACACTCAGAATTTGCTGAATACAATTTTAATAACATTTTTGAATTTTTGATTATTAGAATATTTTTATAATAATCACATCACCAATACAACAATAATGCATAGACATATTAATATGTCTAGTGATATGGGATAAAAAAGTTATTGTGATTTTATTTTTCTATGTGGACACTAAAGTCAAATTTTTTGTATTCAATTTCAAAATTTGAAATTTGTGTAGTTCCAGTGGAATTTCTATGCACACTTTTTTGATCAAATTGAAAACTTTATTAATACCATCTTAGTACTTAACACTAATGCTAATACTAATATTGATTGAGAGTTATTATTTTATCATGATCCATTACCGTTATTATAATAAATTTTAATGAATAAACAATGACCTTCCCTACTCTTCTGGTCTGAATTATAAAGTCGTAAACAGTAAATCCAATATTAGTTTTAAACATATCAACATTTTTATAAAAATATTATTTCAAATTTATGTTAATAAAGGATGGAGGATGAAAATTAAAAGTAAATATTCACATAAGGGTATAAGAGAGTAGTGGTAAAAATAGTATTAAAATAAAGCTTAAGTAATTCGCTGGATCATGATAAAAATATCACTCTGTATATTTTATTTTATAAATACAAAAAAATTTAATATACAATATTTTATTTATGGATATAATTTCAGCATAACCTGGAAGTAGACATTTCTCGTCACAACATCACTAACCAAAACTTGCTTCGCCAGCATCAATTGAATCTTTAAATAAAACCTATTATGCACCATATCAACAACAACAAAAACTAATTAATACTTAGATTAATTTTTTCATTATGTTTAATCATTTTACTTTTGGAATGGATTTGCCAAGTACATTTCTTGAACTGGTCAATTTTTGACATGACTATTATTTGTTTTTCTGAATTTTAAATCTTTTAAATTTTTAAAGTTTGCTATGATAGGTAACAGATTCTAATCAAATACCTATGGATTACAATTTTTTATTTATTTTAACATGATTAGTCAAACATTGACCAGTGAAGCCATATGACTAAAAATATAATGATTAAATATTAATCTATTATACATATTATTTATAATAAGACTTATTAATAAATTGTGTGTTTGAAGGTGCTAAAGTGATAATCGCTAGTCATACAGAACGTACAAATTCAAATTTCTTAACATGGACGTCAAACAAGAACATTGAGTTCCTTTATTTGGACCTTAAATCGTTCAGAAGTATTCGAGAGTTCTCATTAAGTATTCACAACCGTAAGCATATTTTATTTTTTGCTATTCAATTGTCATTATCTTGGGTGATATCAACCAATAATGTATGAACCTGAAGAGGAATCTCCACTAAATCCCCCTGGTGAGGATGTTGCTCTTCCCCCAGCCCTTGAACAAGCATTAAACTACAAAGAAGAAAGAGCAAAAGAAGTAGGCAATGATGAAGTAATTATAATAGAATCTGATTTTATTGAAGATGATACTGAAGCTTTTAACACTGTTAACGAAGAAGAAGATGATGAGGAAGAATATGATGAAGAAGAAGAACAAGTAGTAAAACTGTCTTCAAAGGATCGTAAAGTAGCTAAACGAAGAAAGAAAAAATATAAGAAAAAAAAAAAGAAACAATTGAAAAATGAGCAAAAGGAAAAAGAATCATTATCGTCTTCTGACAAAGAAAACAAAGTTGAAAAGTTAGATATTGAAGTTGAATACATACAAGAAACTTTAAGTGTGTTTAACCTTGTGCCTATGTATAGACAATACGCTAAAGTGTTTGAGAATTTTAAAATTCCTGAGCCAGATCAGATACTAGCAGATCAAGTTGCTACTCAAGAAGCTGTTTTACCTAGTTTAGATCTGAAAAAAGTACCTAAACTTCCTGAGCACGAAGACGATGATGATGGTAGAGATAAAGATGATGAAAATCAGCCAAAGGGACCTGACAAGTTGTCAAGAAGACAATTTAAAAAAGTTACTCGTTTAAGTGTGGCAGAACTTAAACAACTTGTTTCTAGACCCGATGTTGTAGAAATGCACGATGTGACGGCTAGAGATCCTCATCTTTTAATACAGTTGAAAGCACATCGTAATACAGTGCCTGTACCTCGTCATTGGTGTTTTAAGCGTAAATACTTGCAAGGTAAACGAGGTATTGAAAAGCCACCATTTGATTTACCTGATTTTATTAAGCGTACTGGTATCATGGAAATGAGAGCTGCCCACCAAGAAAAAGAAGACGAAAAGTCGCTAAAAAATAAAATGAGAGAAAGAGTTCGACCTAAAATGGGAAAAATAGACATTGATTATAAAAAATTACACGATGCATTCTTTAAATTACAAACTAAACCAAGATTATCACTTCATGGTGACTTGTACTATGAAGGCAAAGAATATGAAACTAAACTCAGAGAAAAGAAACCCGGTGACTTAAGTGCTGAATTGCGCACTGCGTTAGGTATGCCAGTAGGTCATAATGCCCATAAAGTCCCTCCACCATGGCTCATTGCTATGCAGCGTTATGGTCCTCCTCCTTCTTATCCAGCTCTTAAAATTCCTGGTCTTAATGCGCCCATTCCTGAAGGTTGTTCTTTTGGTTATCATGCGGGTGGTTGGGGTAAGCCTCCTGTAGATGAACGCGGTCGACCTCTTTATGGAAATGTATTTGGTACTCCATCAGATTATGATGAATCCCATGTTGCTGAAGAGCAAATTGATAAATCTATGTGGGGAGAACCAGACTCAGAATCTGATGCAGATGAAAGTGAAGAAGAAGAAGAGGAAGAAGAAATCAAGGAAACCGAAGAAGTGGCAATTGATGCTAGTGGTATTGCTACGCCGGTTGCAGAAGGCTTAGCCACGCCGTCAGGCATTATGTCCGGATTACCTAGTGGTTATGAAACACCTGAATATATTGAACTTAGAAAACGAAAGATTGAATCAGAAATGGAAAGCAATGAGCAACAACCACTGTATCATGTTTTGCCAGAAAAGAAGGTAGACTCCGTGCGTGGATCTATGATGGCATCCACACATATGTACGACATATCAACTGCAGTGACTAATAATAAACCTGGTGAAGTTGAAGTCAGTCTAGATCCGTCTGAATTGGAATTAGCTGGAGATGTTGAAGCTATGGCGGCTAGGTATGAGCAAAGGATGAAGGACCAACAGGGCGGGGAAGATGATGGTACAGATACTGAAAAGAAGAAGGGTCAAAAACGAAAAGCTGCTCAAGAAGCAAAAACAAGCAAAAAATATAAGGACTTCAAATTTTAAAAAAAAATTAATTATATGCGCTTTGTGGGTTTTAGAGAATATTAAAATATTATTTTTAGCCAGTACTTTAAAATTTAGTTTTGTAGTTATCTACAATTTAATTTACCACGAACTGGATAAAATTGCATAATATTCAGTTTTAAATGAAATCTCTATGATATCACAATATTAATGTGTATTTGAATATTCAATATATATCCATGTTCATTTTACTAATTATCATTAAACATTTAGTTTAATTTAATTTTTAATACTTATAAACCAATTTTACTTCAAGTTCAGAAGAACAGAAATAAATTATTTGAGATTATATTTTATGGAATAAATTAAAGTTGTTTTTTTAGAAAATATGTGCTAGACTGGTGTAGTAATGTTATAATTTTGTCAAAATACTGATACAATAGCCCTTTATTTCAATTATTTAATTGTTTCATAATATTTTTTTGAAGTTACTGAAACACTCTTTAATAGGATTAGTATCAAATAAATATTTTATTTGACATAATAAAGTTAGTTTATTGTAGAAATCGATTAGAATTTTTAGATTACCATAAAAAATATTACACAATACAATTTTATTCAAATTAAAATTTATTATTTTTGTTTTATTTAATTATTACAAATTTTGTTTGGTTATTAATTATGCAATTGAAAAATTGTCCAACATTGCATACATTGTACACTGGATCAAATCAATTATTATTCATATAAAAATATAGATATTAATATAATACAAAATAATGAAAGCCATATTCTACCGTGTTTTAATAAAGAAAACAATAATAAACATTTATATAATGTTTATTATAGCATTAAACACAATTTTATTGTAAGCCCTTATTGATTATTTTATTATTCTTTATTATCATGCATATACTACATTAAAACTTTGTTTGCCTATACCACCTATTCTGCAACTTGAATTTATGATATGAGTACGTAGTTTTATAGTTAAATGTAATGAGACCTATTTGTAAAGCTGCATTTTATGCAATGTGTATGTTTTTTTTTTTTGTTTTCACAATTTATTTAAACATACATAGAACGTATGGGCTCTAAATTGTTAATTCCCAAGTTGTGTACACACAACTAACTGTCTGTAAACGGAGTTATTCGATAATACACACCAAATTCAATGTTTAATAGGGGCGAATTATGACCGGTATAAATGATAAACATACAGAATGCCTTGTGTTTTTTTTTATTTCCAGGTTTCTCCTCTATATACGCTTTGGTGAATAACGCCGCGGTGTTTTATGAACCATTCTATACAACAGCAGACAATTTCGACGTAACGTTTCAGACAAATTATTTAGGCAAGAGTTAATTAAGTATAACGTTATATTATGTAGCATATGTAATTTTGTATTCAAATTCGAGTTAATAACCTTAGTTACGAACGCAGTTTATTTATTGTTTGCGGATAACCGCTGTTGAGAACGATTGTAGATTTTCGGTTACTCGATCCTACACTATACGGTTGGAGACGAGTAAGAAAAAAATGGAAATCGAGTCTATCGAAAGTTTACCCGGATTCGGGCGGAGAAACGAACCCGGTCCTTCTTGACGCGAATGACCAAGAGTGGAGGGTGGGCCCCTAGTTTGTTCGGTTGTTTTAAGAGTGTAGTGGTGTCGTACGATGTGTTGTATTGCGGACCATTCCCCATTCGTCCGCGTTCGTTTATATTATGTGACGTGTTGTTTGGCGGTGATTTCGCAGGTCCGTTCCTCTTGACACACTTGTTGGTCGACCTGATCCGCGAGTCACCGGGCGGTGGCCGTATCGTTAATGTCACGTGCGAAGCCCACCGGTATCTGAACGTCCTAGACCCGTGGCACGCGGCCGACATTGGCCGGCAAACCGGAAGTCGATTCGTCGCTTACGCCGTGTCAAAAGCGTGTCTACAACTGTTCTCGAACCGGCTGTCGCTGTCGCTGACCGGTGAGCGAATAAATCGGCGGGCGACGCGGCGCGTTGTCTCACTCTGGTATACCTAATAATAATTTACAGGTTGCGGTGTGACCGTGAACGACGCGAATCCCGGTAACGTACGCACAAACGTCTTGGACAGATACTTCCGGACCACCAACTACCCGATATTGTTGAAGCTCCTGTCGCCGGTACGCTGGTTAATACTCAAGTCTCCACGGGACGGAGCGCAGACTCCGTTACACCTGATCTTGTCGCCCGAACTCCGATATACCACCGGCAAATACTTCACGTCCGTACCAATATTAATATTCTACGTGCTCGTCACCACCGTATACACAGCGAGTTTATCGTTTATTCGTATATTTCAGTGATTGCGTGGAAAGCGAGCCATCCGCTCTGTGCAGGGACACGGTAATCTGCGAAACTCTTTGGATCCAGAGCTTGGGTTGGGTGAACGGGCGAATCCGTCCACGATGAATCGACTACCGATTTACGAGGTGATCCGAGACACGAACTTGTCTACTTCCGGTTCTTCGGTTTTCCGACCGGTGACCGGCGACGAGTGCACTGTCGTCATCTATGACGTGCAGTTGTCCGAGAACTATAGGTGCAATTTTTCGATGTGGTTCACTAGAGATGCGGAGTTTGATGCCGTCTTGGAAGAAGACACTTGTCCCGTTTCGCTAGTGTTGGGGACGGCGGACTGCACGATTGACAGAGGGCTGGAGATGTTGGTGTCTTCAATGAGGGTGGGCGATATCCGAGAGTTTTGTTTGGGGGACGGTCACGGCGGTACAATTGTCGGTCGCATCCGACTGACAGCCGTCAAGAAATTCTCCGGTGTGAGGGGTTGGTACGCCGACGACGAGACCAAGTTGGAGGAAGCAATGGCGCAAAAAGAGATCGGGAACCTGTTGTACAGGCAGCAACGGTACTTGGACGCGTTCCACCGGTTCAACCTGTCCATAAGGTCAGTGTTGTTTTTGCGCGACGAACAGGTGGATGAGGTACGCGAAAAACGGGACGCTTTGTACAGCGCGTTATGCAACAACATGGCCGCGTGCCAGTTGAAGATGCGGAATTACGACTACGCTCGCGTACTGGCCACTAAGGCGCTGACCATCGACCCGGATAACTTGAAGGCATTGGTGCGCCGTAGCGAAGCATTCGTTGGACTGAGGATGTTTGACGACGCACTCGCCGACGCTCGCCACGTGTTGGACATCTGCCCTGCCCACGTGTTCGCCAAAGGCTTTTTGGAAGAGGCCGTCCACGGCATACAAGACCAACAAGCCGACTACAAAATCATGGTCAAGAGAATGTTCCATCGATAATAATATTCGTTCCACAATTTTTTCGATTTACCTAATATTATTATACCTTTAGAGATACTTATCTTAAATATTTAATATTAGTAGTATTAGTAATAATAAATAACAGTATTTTACCCCTATTTGATTATTTCATGTGATAACCTGTCTGTCTGTAATGATTAATCTTCTATTTTTAAGAATTTGACCGGGGACGACTTCTATCTATTTTTTTGAAATCTTACAAAAAAAAAAATCATATTTTTATGCCGACCCCCCATGCGTCTCTTTCGCCTGTTGTGTGTAAGGTTCAAAATCGGCCAAATAAGCTTTTATAATCATCAATATCGATAAACCGAGCCTGTGAGTAACGCTATTCGTAAATCGATATTTATTATAAATATATACAGAATTCTAAATCGGAGTTTTCGCCCGGTATTGAATGTTGTATAATAGATAATCACTCGATAAACCCGGAATTTGTGGTGATTAATGAACGTCATAAAAATTCTAAGTATGACTTCATCAGAATAATGATGAATTTATGTCACCGCTCAATTGTCAGACCCTGACCATTATGTTGGTCCAGTTACATGGTGTGATTGAGATTTATGGTACAACAGATTAGATTGAAAATTTCAGCCTTGCCTAATTACACACAATACAATTCTGGAGTGTTTTCATCGCAGCAACCTTCAATGTTGTCTATAGTATTAGTATTCATATATTACTCTATCAAGACATAATTTATCTATACAGTTATATCATAACATTGATTATGCTGCAGAAAATGGGACAATGGCCTGAAAGTTCCTATTGTTTTTTCGAACATTGGTAGCACGTGCAAGGTTTATACTAAGTGCAATTTATTTTTCTTTCAGAACATATTGTAAAACAGTACAATTTTTTAACTAAACGTAAAATTATGAATTTTTCTTATTTGTATCAGTTTTTGTAGTAATTATTAAAATTCCGTGTTATAAATTATTTTTCGACTTCATTTCTGTACGTGCTACCAGAAACTGTTCATAATATTCAAGATACAAAAAAGACCTAATTAAAAATATATAATGTATATTTAAACATAATATAATAATTATGAATACAACAACCTATACAATATACCCAGACATTGACAATCACTGTTTTACAAAAAAAAATACAATTATGCTAAGTACAAAACATGATACCTGTTACATATTCACAGGAATAACACATTGTGTAGGTATTAATAATTTAATTTTGATTGCTCTATTATTTCATACAACAAAACCAAATTTGTTTGATAACATCAATATTACAAAAATAAATAATATATCCCTTAAATTTTTATTATTATTTGACACTATAAAATAAATCCAGAAAAAATAACAGTCCCGTAATCAACTGTAGATCCATGGCACTTATAAAATAGTCAAATTTTATGTACATACATTTTAAACGTATACCCGAAAGATGGTTTTATGGATTTACATTGAATAGGTGATATTAATCATTATATATATATATATATATATATATTTTTTTTTTTTAACCAATAAACCAATGTGATGAACGTTACATTTAAAACAATAACATATATCATAATAAACTTAAAATACAAATGAGAAATTTGATAACCTAACTGTTAAACACTTTAAACATTAGATATTATTGCGAATACATTATTGGCGATTAAGGCTTATGAATATAATTACAAAGCCATTAATTGTTAAGAATAATATTAAAATATATCAATACAGCAGGGTATAGGAAACTATTATACGGCGTAATTCTAATCTGCCTTTTTTGAGCAATTTTAAAATTTCTACGAAAAAGTATAATTTGTATATATATATATATATATATATAATTGGAAGACTATTATGTTAAAAAAAAAAAAAAACTGGGATTTTTATTGAAAAATAATTAAAATAATTTGAAAAACAATAAAATTATGCTACATATTTTGATGCAATTAAAACATCTATCTAGGCTTAATTTAATACAAATTGTAAATTGTTTTTTTTTTTACCGTGTTAAAATAATTTTCATAGTAGAAATTTTCTGGAATAAAAATCCTTACTATTTATTTGTTTAGTTAAATTACTAAAAAAAAAAAAATCATACGAATTTAACACAATAAACAGTAATAAAAATTAATACATATTAACTAACATTTAAACAATTATGATAATTGATAATCATAATAAATTTCACATACAAGTATAATAACATTTTATATATATATAAAAAAGAAAAAAAAAATATATATTATAATCACAGTAGGTTAACATGTGTGCCATTTGGCCAATTTATGAGCCGATTTACCAACGGCGTCATGAGGCAATGTTATATCATGACTGTTTAAATCTTCCGTTCATCTCAGTATGAGAGTTCATTCTTTGAATACCGGTTTTTTTACCAAACGGTGATTGTACACCAATTATAGGTGATGTTGAATTGTTCACAGCCATGTTGATTGCTTGATTTGTGGCTTGCTCTATGCCTTTTTGAAGGAATATTTCATAACTTGGTTTCATAAACTAAAAAAATATTATACATCAATAACTGTCTTAATAAATGATTTTAATAGTTTATTTATTTATACACTAACATTGTCCCAAATGATATTGGCAGCATCATCAATAGCTTCCCCTATTTCTCTGTGTTCTCCACTATACCTGTAAAATAATATCAAGTTTAATGCCAGATTTGTGATTATATAATTTTATAATAATAATAAAAAAAAAAAAAAAACTAATTAAATAATTCCTATGAAATTTTTAATATACTTGCCTTATATACGCCCATAATATTAGAATGAGAAGCGCAAGGCCCATTATTAAATTAACACAGCTAGCTATAGAGTATAATCCAAAGAAGTGGAATAATCCAGAAATGAAATAACATATGACGGCAATTGCAAAGAATACAGCTGGTGTACGTGCAGATTTAAATATGTTTTTGCTTTCATTGTGGGATTTAAATTGTAAATATTCTTCATCAATATCCTAAAAAAAATGATATACAAGTAAAAAAAAAAATAGCCTAATATTGTTAATATATATATAGTCTTACAGTTTCTAATTTAAGTTTGTATGACTCTGAAAATTCATCACCGCCCATTTTTCTTTTAATAATAAATTGTTCCATAGCCTTATCTTTGCTCTTAAAGTGTTCCTCATCTAGAGAGTTAGTGTTCATATACGGTTTGTTACCACCACAGGCAGCCTCCATCATTTGATGGTAAACTTCTCGAGCTGATGCAACAGCGGATAAATTGTTTGCTTCAGCAGTTGCCTAATAAACATTACGTATTTAATTAATGAAGAATGCAATTGTATTTTTATTTTCCTTAAGAGGACGCCAAAGTATTATTAACTGTGTCTGTCTTTCTTAATGGGCATTAAAGTAAAATTATGTTACTTTAAATTTAAATTGTGGTGTTTAGGTTAAAATTAGAATTTAAACACAAATAACAAAATTTAAAGAGAATATATTTTTGACGGCATCATGTAACTTTTTTTATTTATAAATATTTAAGGAACAAAAAAGTTATCCATTAAAAAAAAAAAAAAACAACAAATACTAACATTACAGTAACCTATTTATATGACAGTATTTTAGAAAAAAAGCAATATGATGCACTCAAAAATATTTTCCTCTTTAAATTTAGTTACCTGTGTTTAAATTCTAATTTCAACCTTAACACCACAGTTTAATTTCTAAGTAACATGATTTTACCAAGTTGCCTGTTAAAAATACAGAGATAGCAAATGCTATTGTGACATTCTCTTAATGTTTTCTATATATTCAACTTAAATTAACTCACAACAAGCATAGACTTTGGTTCTGGTAATTCATCTCCCGTAAATAGATTTATATACGATTTGAAATACTGCACTAACTCTTTCGCCTTTACTTTTTGTCCGCTTATCTCTTTTAATATTAAATTGTTTGGCCTCAATAGCATTGGTATCAATGTTAATAGGTTCTGTTTGAACTCTGTTTCAATATCTAAAAATATATATATATATATTTAATTTGAACTGTCTATCATTGGAAAATTAAAATTAGTTTATCAATTACCTGAAAGTCTGCCATCAAATTTGGGATTAGTGGCAACTTTTAAACCAGGGTGAGGCATTAAATAGCAACTGATCTCAGAAAAACAAGATTTTATGTGCTTTCTAAGGGATTGAAGTTCCGGATGTTGCTTGTCAGATATTTGTAACCTTCTATCTAGTATTTGTTGACCGCCATCTGCACCATAATCTGCTTCATATGGAAAACTCCAGTCTCTAACCAAGAACTGTAATTTCTGAAATGGCTTTTTGCCAGTGTCTTCTAGCGCCAAACGTCCATACTCAGTAAACAGCTAAAACAAAATATATTTTTTTAGTAATTAATTTCAAAAGAAATACGATTTATTAAATTACTTGTAGATGTTGTAAATCGTCTTCTTGAATATTTTGAGACAAGTTATAAATTTGTATTGAGCTAAGCATAGTGCTTAATGCAAAGACGGTAGCACAATCTTTGACAGTACTCTCACTATCAAATGTACCTTGGGTATCTAGTAGAATTATAGCTACTTTTTCACCGTTGTCCAAAGTAGCTTTAAACACTTCTGACCACATGAGTATACCTGTAGTGTCTCTTTCAGAGCCACCACGCCATGAAAACCCGTCTAACGGCTTATCATCTGAACCGATCCAATGAGTATCTTCTTTAATTAGATTTAGGTGATACTGAAATAATTTTATTTATTAGATATTAATAGTTAAGATTTTTTTAAAATCATTATTTACTGTTGCTTTCATGTATCTGAGGAAAAAATCCAATAGGAACGATTTGCCTTTACGGAAAGCACCAGCGACAGAAACAACAACAACATTTCTGTCTTTAATTTCGTCCTTGAGCAATATTTCTTCTAAAGCTGCTTCATCTAATATAAACTGATGATTTTCTTCTGCCAAGACAATACGTATTGGTTTACCCTGACCTACAGCATTTTGAACGTTTTCCATTGTGCCTATTAAAAACAAATAGCGATTTTAATTAATAGGTATGCACAGAAAATAAATTAAAATCAATATTAATATAACTCTTATAACAGGTTAAACAAATATTTTAGTTACTGAAATATAATACTCGATAAAGTATAATTAGTATACATTGATAATAGATACTCAGCAGAGTACCTAGTTAATACCTGATATTAAACAAAGGGCTCCAGTCTAGCCTATTAGGTTAACATTTATATTGTTAATTACAGTTATTGACATCAATTTAAGTGTTTCTAATTGAACAATTTCAGATTTTATTTTTAAAATCACAGTTATGTACTAGGTATTTAAATAAAATATAAGTTTACAGTATAAAACCTATAAATATATTTTTTTTTCTTCAAATGATTGTCACCCTAAATCGTAATACAGAAATATCAAAATGGTTTTAAAAAGTCCAAAAAAAATCACGTTTGATAAATTGTTCAACGGCATAAAGGGAACATGTTTAATTGAAGATATACTTAATATATACATATGGACAAATGTTTTTAGTAAGTAGTTATATTAAGTTATGTCAATAGATCTAATACAATACTAGTAGATACCGCATTTATTTATAAGTATAAATATATATATAAATATATATATTTAATTATTAATGTTTTATATAGGGATTAAATTTGTTGTGTCATGACATTTCTATATTGACTAAAATCTTAATTATAAAATTACAGATATCTATATAGGATCCAACTGAATAGTTTTGGTATAATATGTGCATTAATTACCATGAAATTAGTTCTAAAAAAAAATAATGTGTAATGCTACTTAACCTGTTAGATTGTACTATACTATGATTTCATGTAGCCTTGTAACAATACGAGGTCACCAAAGAGGCATGACACGCTAATTTTCTCCCACTTGATAAAATAATTATAAAAAATAAACATTTATATTTCTATGGTAACTTACTTACTTAAAGAATAAAAAAAACTCAACGAAAATGATATAATTAATAAAAGGGTAGATATATTTATTACATTATTTAAGAAACAATTGTGTTTTTTAAGTAGGAATCACTAAAAAACCACAATCTTAATACTTCCTTGATAAATAACATATAAGTGTAAGCTTTAAGAATATAAAGATTAATAAAAATAAAATGCAAAAATTATGTTTAATATTAAGATGTGGAAAGAAGGCCACATGACCTGAAAATGATATATTTGCCCAAATTCCAATTGGCCACCAGTCTGGTGGTATTTTAAGACATTAGAAATACATGCCAAAGTTTATATATACATATAATACAAGCAAGATACAAAAAATTATTTCACCTTATTTTTAAATAATAGTAAATGCCTAAAATAAATTGCACAACACTCCAACAGTAACAATTAAAATAGTATTATTGGAATAATAATAAATAAGAACATTAATTTTAATGTAAATGTTAAAATTGTATAATGAATTTATATTATATTTTATGAGGTCAAAGTATACATTTTAAGTTGAACTCCATTTTAATATAGGCTAAAACTTTTATAAGTTAGTATCTTACAATTGATAATTTATTACAGACGTAGTGAAATGTTTAACTTAAATGTTTTAGCTAACATAAAAAGCTTTTAATAACATATTTATACTGCTGGTTTTTTCGAACAAATATATTCAATGAATGTATTCAATTTTAAATTAGACCTACATATAGGAATACATAATTAATCAGAATAATAAATTCTAATAAGATTCATATCGTCTATGAAATTTTTTAAATTTATAGTCATAGATATTAATATAATATACCTACCTAGTGCAAAACGTATGTTCAATTTATAACAATTAGAAAATACCAGATCAAATATTTACAAAGCTTTACATTACTTATATTGAAAACTTATATGAAAAATAAAAACTTCTTTACTCAAACAAAACACTAGTAGTTTTTAAAAAATACTAGGTACCTAAAACTATAAAATTTAGTTTAAATATATGAAACAAAAATAATAAAATAAAAACGACATTAAAATTTGTGTTATTATTTTGAAGGCCAATTCTAAATAATAAATATGTCATATTATAAGGATACAATACCTACACAGAATATATAAATCTTGGGAAATCTGAAATATCCGAAATTCACGGGGAAAAACAAAATTATTGGATGATAATTATATTTATTATCAGGATGATAATCAACCATTCGATAACTGGACGGTGAGTAAATAAATCAAATTCATCAGATATACCTATCTACTTTTCTTAACAAATTAGGAATTATTATTATTAGAAAATAAAGTGTTAAATAATAAAAAAGGAAAAATGATACTTGAGAGAAAATGTTATCTTCATAATTACCTAGATCAAGTGCACGCGTGTATTACACCCCCTAAATGTCAAGGCATTACAAAGTCCTCCTATAGTTCACATCTACATAAAAACCATAATTTGTGTGCTATTTAATCGTGAAATACCGATCACCGTTACATTAAAACTTATTTTAGCATAAAATGTATTCAATTAAAAAACTTACAATTTTCCATGGACAATTTGGTATTAAAACCTTCTAAATAACTGTTAACGTTGATTTCATAGAAAACCAAGTAGATACAAAAACTTAAAGATTGCCCTCAATTTCCTCACTATACAAACAATTAAATGGCAATTACAAAAAAAAAATGTACAATATATCGAAAACACAAGAATTACTATTGTTTAGACATCCATATAGCAGCAGTGTTTGGATAAATAAAATCATTGTTATGGTAAATTATAAACATTGTAATAAATTGTTGAATATGGAATTTATAATAAACCAGAATATAGATATTATATAATGGTGCAGGCAGTTTGCTCAATATTATAACGATATTCATATTTTAATAAATTCCAGTGAGAAAATTAACATTTTTTCTAATAATGCAGGCGAGATAGCCATCGGTTACCGAGACGAGCAACTGTTGGTATTTTTTGTTTTAAACACTCCGCCTAACCCTAAATAGCCAGTGTACAGCGGATCGTCATAATCTTTTAATCGGTTTCGGTCGGGCCGGCTAAGGTTATACGGGACACTGCGTTTTAACGCTTGCACAACGGCGAACCGACGAAAAACAATTACAAAATTTCCCCTACTACCGAAACGCGCACAAGCCGCGTACGTGCACCACGGCTTTCCAGACCGTTGATTTTTTTTATCATTGTTTGTTTTAATATTTCACCGGACGGGGGCGCCGAATTTATTACTATTGTTATTGTTATTGTTGTTATTGTTATTATTGTTATTGCAAATCGCTCACCTGGTACCATCGCTGTTCGGACGTGATCGCTGCTCAACGGCTACTGCGGACGCGATTTGGCTGCCGCGCGGATATATTATTGTAATTATCGACTGCGAATATACGTAAGGTATAGGAGCCTCGATCGTTTTCCGCCGAACGGGATGGGCCGATTTATATTTAAATTTCGTCGAAAATCACACGTAGACACACACAGCAGAGCCACCGCGAATCGCACCGTCAATACATTACCGTCGGACACCCACTTGTTTCAACGTAGTTCCCATGTACGGAGAGAGAAAAAAAAACAAACAAAAACAACGGAACGTCTATCATTAAAAAAAAAAAAAAAAACAAAAAAAAAAACTTGTTTATCGCGTTGACGGCTGTGTACATTGATGCGCGTGCGCAGTGGACGGTCGCTCGCATGCCGCCGTGAATATTGACGTCACCGTTGTGGTGCGCAACGCGATCTAACGGTCAAAGTACGCGTTGGATAACGGTTAACCGAAGGAAGAAGATAATACGGTACGTAATAATTTTAAATGTATTAAAAATTATATTTCAAACTTACAAACTATTTAAATGGATCACTTTAAAAAAAATAAAAGTGTCCTTTAGCTCCTCCTATACGATGATCTCAACGGTCTTGACACTTTTGAAAACGCCTTTGGATTTCCTCCAAGGTTATAGCCTTCAGCTCCTCTTTTGCGTTATGGATGGTTTCGTTATCGCCATCGAATCTAGCTGACTATTGAGGGTGGTTTTTAGTCTCGGAAACAAACAACAAAATCACAGTGAGCTAAATCAGGTGAATATGGTGGGTGAGGTACCAGGGCATACTTTCTCTCTTAGTCATTCCAGTACTTGTCTATAGAAAACTTGATTTACTGTCTGACCTGTAGGTTACAAACTAATAATAGACTAAACCAAATAAAAATCAAAAAAAAAAAAAAAAAACAATAAGCATTGCTTTGGTGTTTGACCGGACCTGACGACATTTTTTTGGATGAGGCGAATTTGCTGTCTTCCGTTACGATGATTGAACTTTGGTTTCGGGATCTCATACAGATCATTAGAAACCCGATATTTTCGTTTCAAACACACTTTAACGCAATGTTCCATTTGTTCCAATTGGTTAACAATTTTGGCACTAATTTTTTAGATAATCTTTTCATATCAAATTCGTCTAAATTTAATCGAATGACAAGTACCAATTGATATGCCAACTTCATTGGCTACTTCTCTGACGGTTCGTCGGTCATTTCTACATTTTGTTTCGCGACGCCCAGGACGACGGTCATCTGGAATGTATATTCGATCTTTTCTAAAACGTTTAAACTAGTCAAAAGTTACACAACGGCTTTTTGAAACATCTCCAAAAGCTAAATTAATCAATTCAAAAGTTCCCGTAGCGTTTCTACCAATTTTTAAACAAAATTTAATAATCTATCGTAAAATCGCGATTTTATGCATAACGACCAATTTCGAACGCACACCCTTAATGACTGAACGGAGACAACGATTTTTATTACATTAAAAGATTTCCTGTAATCATTTTTAATTTGAGTATTTATTGAACCCATCTCGTATTATGATAACGTGTATTTCGAATTTTAGACGATTTGTACATGCCCGCGTATCCTAGATTTCTTTCGGCCGGGGGCTCAACGTATTCTAGGTTTCCTTAATAAATAAATGTTCAACTATTTAATTTTTTAGTTTTTTTTTCCCCGTGAGTTTATCCCAAAGCCTCCTCATTTTGGGTGCGCGCTTGCATTTCGATATTATTATGTCTGTCGTGGTCTTCTTCTTGGCGTACGTCCGTAAAATAATTAGGTTCCGATACTCCTCGGACAGATGTCGTCTGCGTATTGTTTAGCGGGTTCGGCTGTCGGAATCGTTGCGAAACGGTATTTTATATGGATTTTTAGGCGGAATTTGCTGTAATTTTAGCGATATTTTCAATTATTTTACTTTACATAAAAATTCGCTCTCCACGCCAAAAAAAATAATCTTAGCATACGACAACTATAAATATGTAGGTATTTATAATATTTGAGTATATTTATTGGGGCTTATTCCTCTTAAGCTCTACACCCACAATTTACGCATTCGATTTTAATGATTTTATACGGCCAGAGGCGTATTTGATTATTATAGATTTATAGGTATATGATTTTCCGTGTAGTTTTCCTAATAATGGGAAAAAACCTGGAAAACGGGAATATTTACGTATTAATGGTTTCTGTTATTTCCAATAGGTAGTTATTTAGATTTGATATTTTCACCAAATTAGTGTTCCAGTGACGTAGAATGATTTTCGAAATATTTTGGCATTTTTGTCAGTTATTCGTAGCATTTTAGAGTTTATTTTGGTTTGATATAGATAAAATTAATTTGGCCCCGTAAAAATGCACACAAATTTAACACAACGTTTATTATAAGTCATTCTCAGTATTAATAGTAAAAAAAAATAAAACAACTAGATCCAAAATTCTTTCAGAAACGTTGCTATATTTGAAAATCGAAGCAAGATTTGTGGTAGAAAAGTTGTCCACAGACTGAATAAAAAAAAAAAAAAAAAAATAGGTGGGTAGTTGAGAAGGTAGACTATAGAGGGGAATTTAATATATATCATTACGCAATGATAAATAATTTTTAACGAAAATCGATTCTGAGCAAAGATCGGTAAAAATGTTTTGATATATTATTTAAATGAATTTTTATGAGCGTTTTAAATTCAAATTTATGATACTATTAGTTAAAAACATGAACAATTGTTATTTATTTATTTGATTTTTGTTTTTATGTTATTTATAGTATAATTTGGTTTTAAAATCTAAAATTGATACCAGTAAATCAGAAATGGTGTAGGTGTGTAGGCCACCCGACGGCCATCCATGGCTAAATGTGGCCACTTGATCGCAATTCGACAACCTGTGGTTTATGTTCCGGTACAAATTAAATTTGTTCGGTTATGAAACCGTCCAGTATTTGCAAATTAATACAATTTTCAGTTTATCATTAAAATGTTTAACAAAACTTGTCTCAGAATCGTTTTTTATTCGCAATGATTTACCGTTGCATACAGTATACACATATTGTCGTAATTATCTTATTTGTCATGCCTTCCCAACTTTCCACCTACAACAGTGACATGCTTACTGACACTATTATTCTGTATACGAGGAGCGTAACGACGATGTGCAGAACATCCGCAATGGACTGACTTTTGTTGAATTGTGAACGTTTATTCAAATTTTATTGGATATTGTGTAGATTTCCGGCTCACATCAAGTATATACATAGGGATTAGGTGTACTCGATAACGTCACGGTTGGGGGCACCCATATGTAAGGTTAGGTACATTATAATATGACGTTATGAGTGTTAATAAAAAATTCATTTCGATTTTTGAGTGTGTACTGGTATTATAATAATTACAGTTTCTCTACAGGAAGTTGCGCCAATCTATTGCGGCATTCTATTGCATCGCCCTATTCCCTCGTTGCCATAATACTTGGTATGACATTATCTCGTGAACTAGATACCTATATAATTTATGGTTATTAGTGTTATTACCATTACCTACAATTATATCTCTCGATTAACGTGTGTGCACGCGTCAATCCTAGGTTTAAAATATCGAAACGAATTTACGCGATAATATGATATGAAAAAATACGAATTACAATAAAAACGTATAAAATACACCTTTGCACTTCTATTAAATCCATTTTTTAAATAGAAAATAACACTAAGTATTAACACAACATACATAGTAGAAAACTTTAGGGCGGTCTTTTGTTTTGTGGGTCTGGGGAAAGCGGTCGACAAATAGGGAAATTGACAATCTAACGACGTATTCCTTATTTTTTGAGAACATACCAATAAAATGTATAAATGAAACGTTTTTCGATATTTTGACATTTTTTTTTCCAGATCCAAAAGCCAGAGATCGACCACGATACAGTAGTAAAATTAGAATTTTGGATTACAATAGTAATTAACAGTTGTGCTGTACAAATAAGAACACATGCTGTCTACGAAAGAGTTTATAGCGTTTCTGAGTTAATTAAATGAAACGGTACGTTAAAATCTATGAAAAAATGATAGCAGACTCCGTTCCAATTCGAGCACTGAATTTCAACCCGTAGAGTTATTTACCTACTATAATAATTATTATTAATTATATATACAATTATACTCCCTTTGCGTTAAAAAAAAAAAATATATATATATATATATATATATATATATATATATATATATATATATATATATATATATATATATACAAAATGTTATTACTTTATTAAGTATAGGTATCACCTATTTAATATTTAACTGTTCCACAAATTCAATAGCCTACTCCGCTATACATTTCCCCCTAAGAATGAAACCGGTGTGAATTTTAGGAATTCGTTAAGATTACCGGTCATTTTTCCTGACCATATCGACATTAGATCATATATACTATATGGATGGAATCATAATTTATTATCTCTGACTTGTTATGAAATCGTGTCATCATTTTCATGGTAAAGCATTAGAAATAATTCAACATGGCGTCGTCCATCGTTGTCAGTCACTCCCTTATTATATGGACTCTCTAATATAACTTATATCCGCATACGCTATAACAGAAAATCTAATTTTCTTATCTTTGAACTTAGTTCGTCGATGACCTCATCCGATGCAATTTTAATGTTTCAATGCCACGGCAAAATAGGAAAATAGTAAAAAAGCTAACCTACACAATATTATTTACTAAACATATGAATGGACACTATCATCTACAGCCAGAGTTTCGCTAGTGTGCAGTACAACACAAATTGTACAGTTCTAAAATAAAATGTATAGTACCTACTAGCAACTGCTACCTTACTTTATCATTGCAAAAAAAAAAAAAAAAAAATGAGAAGGGTGTATTAGCTATGGTTAATTGGGAGGAAGTTTTTGCATTATCTCATATCAAAATGTGTATGCAAGCTAAATTCGAGTACCTACTTGTGCAGTTTTAAAATTTTCTTAGCGCAAACTCGGTCTACAGACTATGCGATTTATTTATTACGACATGACGGTACTCTTTATATTGTGATAACTATATAATTACATTTTCCCCGATCCTCTGTCAGCCGAACTAAAACGGTGGCGATCGGGGAGAATGGAAGACTAACCATTATGTTGTGGTGAACCAACCAAAACGGTTGAATACTAAAAAAAAAAACTAACTATTTTCTCCCAACGGTGAGTCTCCCAACGATATGACTGTTTTTTTCCGATATCCGATATCCCGGTATTTGCTACCAATATAAAACCGATATGTCAGTTGAAAACCCTATTTTTTTTGTCATATTTCAGCTCATGTTTTTTCTCCAAAATATCGGTTTTGAAAATTATCCTATATCAACGATATACCGATATCGGTTTATGCCGATACTGATCACTAATTTGTCTGCATATATTGTAGGATATCCAGTAGGAAATATACGTACTTGTATCTGGTAAAAACATTTATATTGTATATTATTATAATTTCATTTCGACATAACACGGCTGCAACACATGTTTAACACACACCTTAAACACCTAACACCTCGTTCAAAATATACGAATTACGATTCGGAACACACAAGTGTACCCAGTTTATGCAATTGTTGTTTTCTCGACTAGCACGGCGAAGTGGCGTCAATGGTTGTATATATCACCTATATTAATTTGAATATTACCTATTATTATTTTACCGTTCATCCGGCTCCAATGCAATAACATTTGTTATAACTCACCTACTCATATCTATATCGATATGGTATTATATTATGTGAGTAGTAATAATAATACTAATAATAATATTAGTATAATTGATTATGGATTTTTATAGTGTACGTCTGTGGACTACGCTAGGTGATTTATTATAGTTAGTATAATATATGTATACAATAATATTATAGGTATGTACCAATGTGAATTATGTGTGCAATTTACGTTTTCACGCTGTTAATGTATAAATATCCTGTTTTTGTGTAGATGCGTTAATAATAATAATATAGATAGGTATCTAGGCAAAACGCAATAATTATAATTTATAATACGTTAGATAGGTACAATAACGACCATTATAAAGCCGAATTAGAGCGAGGATTTTAAAAATATAAATCGTCCAAAAGTCGGGTTTCGATAGCCAAATTGGCCAATCATTATAATTTTCAATAAAAATGCAAATGTCTAGATTTTTAATTTTAAATATTTATCTAAATAATAATAAAAATCGTGTACATTTTTCAATCCTATTGGATTAAAAAAAAATAAATGTGGTTTTTATTGTAAAGATGATAAAAATCGATGCAAAATATAGATAGAAAAATGCTGGGAAATTTGTTGTAAAGAACCGACAAATTATTACTACTTTTTTATTGTTCAATTAAAAATGAAAACGTATACAAATTTCAACCATAATGTTATAAAATAGTTAGGTGTACACACATGTCTTGACTGTATTTTATTTCTGCCAATACTGCAATTATGTGATATTCTTTTTGAGCCATAGTCACTAGTTTTGCCTAAGAAACTGTAGGCTTAATCCTACAGTCGTATGTTAACCGTTTCCATTATTGTTACTATTTATAACAACGTATACCTATTCGTTGTGATAAATGTTAATCCCAATAACTGACAAAATACTACCTCTATAGTTATAGTATATTTTAATGTCTAATAAAAAATAACAATTTTTATGACTCGTGTATATTTCATTATTATAATACTTTTTTAGGCTTAGGGAATTTATCCCTTAGTATGTACGTCACTGAACCTAGCACGTCATCGCACTTGCATAATTGCATATACCGGTTTCAAGGTTTTCAGCCTAAAATATCAATAATATTAAGACTTTGTAGTTTGTACCCGAATATTATAATTTACGAATTTATTAATATTTACTATATTTACAGAAAAAAAGAAAAACGACTTTGCCTATATAATATTATGATGTAATGTTCTATAACATTACATCGTTAGATTAGAGAAAAAATAATGCATTAAACATAATATTTATCAGTGGCGGCTCGTGGGCTTTGAAAGTGGGAGGCGATTAAAAAAAATTTAATTTTTGAAACGCTTAGAATACAATTATGTACAAATTTAAAAGATATTTATTAATTCAATATTAATAAGTAATAATATTACCATAATATAGATTATAGAAAAATAATAATATACAAAAAAAAATATATATATACTTAAAATGTAAGCGGCTATCTTTTATTTCACTAAACATCAATAACTTTTTTGTTAAAATCGACGTCATTGGAAATCATTTCATTTTCAATATCTATTATTGCTAGAGCGTTTAACCTTTCCTCTCACATTATGCCATTGTGCTCGGTAAACATGTTTTTTTTTCGTTTGAATGTTGTAAAACATCTTTTCGCTTCAGATGAGGTCATATGAATTGTTATTAATATGTTTCACAATACGAGGACTTCTCTAAAAGTATCATCCATATCATTTGCTATTATATATTTAAGAGTTAGAATTACACCATTCAAAATATTCAAAGGAATTTCGAAAATACAAAACGTCAAGTTCAGTTTTTAACCTTTCTATATCAAAAAAATGGGTAGTATTAAATTGTACATTCAAAATATTGAAATATTTTAGAATATTCTAGACATTTTTCAGCTTTAAATAAGTTCGCATCGGTTAAATGTTTGGTAAATTCTAGACGATAATTAGCTTTGACAATTAATATATCACAGACTTCAAGCACTGAAATTTTTCGATATATATATATATATATATGTCCTCATCTGATCCTAAATATCGTTTTCTATTATTTTATTATTTATGTTAGGCATATTCGAAGCTTGAACAATAATATCTGATACATTATTTCGAATTTTATTTCAATTTTAAATTTTTCTACTGAACAATTTATTTTTACTGGGTCAGTATTTACAGCTTGAGCATTATTGTATAGTTATTTTATGAATAAAATAATTAGCCAGAAAAAAAATACTGAGTCACTTAACGAACGTTTTATTGATTAATTATCAACGTTTGTTGGGACGATTCTATTGTTTTATCCATGCATTCTATTATTTCGTTTCTATACGCATAAACAGTATTAACAGTACATATGTTAAAATTCCATAGAGTTTGTACGGCCCTAATTTGTCCAATTCAGAGACTCTGAAGGGAATTTGAAAAAAAAAATTGGTATTTCTGATAAATTTGAAGAATTATCCCAATTTCTTTATTTTGAGAAACTGATTGAGTTAACTTGCATCTAAATCTGCTTAACTCAGTAGCACCGATAAAAACATCTTTATTAGTAGAATTTATTTTTTCATCGTGACCTCTTAATGGTAAATTAAATTTTCCATACAATTTTACGCAGTTCAGAATTTATTCTAAAATATAATAATTCTGATCTACTTCTTGATTGACGTTGAAGTCCAACTTCGTAACCTAAGTTCATTTTATCGAAAATATTTATGGTACCAAGTACTTTAAGGTTAGCTTCATTTTGTAAATGTATAAACGAATTCTTATGTTTTTTTAAATTTTTTCAGATAAGTGACTCAAATGAGTTACTCCTGTTTTAGTCCAAGAACTATCACCACCAAAACATATACAATGGAAACAAAACACATCAAGTTTTATATCACAGCCACATAACCACTTGTGTATTGTATACAAATCTATATTAATGTGACGAGTGTATTCACTTTTATCTTTATTCGTTTTGTTGATTATTTCTTTTAAATCAGTCTTCCGAGTTCTTTAATTTCAATATTCTGTTTATAGCTCTATACAATTATCTATCTTCAAATTTATTACAAATAATAAAATAAAAAGTTATTTTTTTTAATTTTAAAAAATTAAAAAGATAAAAAAAAAAGAACACAACAATTTTGACCATTTAACAACGATTCTGTATAACCACATTTGACCCGAGCAAGGCAGGGTGATGGCAGCTAGTATAAATATTATATATATATTTATTTTTTTAACACAATAAAAAAACATTGAAAATACACTATTAAATACATTCATGTATCTAATTTTATTCTTTAACTGAATAGGAAATGGGCTCTTTTGGTTTTCGGACCGCATTGTTTAAGTAACGCTATCTATTGGTTAGAAGGTTTAGTTTGAAATAAAATAGACGCGTATTTTATTGGCCTCGAATGTTTCGACTAGTATAGAAACTATAAATATAGCTAATTATTGCCTATAACTATTGAAATATTTTATAGTTAAAAATTTAAAATCGATCGGAATAAGTGCAACATAATAACTTTGAAACTGATATAATTTATTTACATTATATAATGATTCACAAACATTCATAGCTTTTCACTTTTGTTTTTGTGACTTATTAAATTGAAAACACGAAACTCGTATATTGGAAATTTTTTTTTAATTTAAACATGCGGATAAAGTAAAAGAACAATGCGATAAGAAGTGTGAATGGGTTTTGAAGTAATAATATTATTTTTTCAATATTTGTACCAACATTATACTATAAGATTTTTTTTTTTTTTTTGGTGGGGGGGAACATTAAAACATACTTGAAAAGTTTTTTCATCAATTCCATAGACAGGCGAAAGAAATACAGACAAGCCGCAATATTTTAACACTAGAATACACATTTTTTAAATTATGATTTGCTTATTTCAGAGAGGGTACTTTGTTTCAAAAGCTTATAGTATTTTAAATTAAAATAGTATTTTTAATAAAATTGAATATTAATTAGTAATTAGTAGTATCAACAATAAAATTACCTTAAATTTGCAATATAATGTATGTGTAAATATCGATGTATTCGTAATGGATTAATACCTATATAGATACTGAAGTGTATTTAAGTGTATTTCACATTTCGAATAGTCATAATACTTCACGTATCATTCAAACTAAATCTTACATAGATCTTTTAATTTAACTGATTAAAGTAATGGACCTTCGAGGATGTATACGTTTATAAATTTATTGTTAGATAAATGTTACAAATCAATTTAAAAGTTTATTTTTTTTGTTGATATTTTAGCTATAGTTTTTAATAAACTTAAATCATATTAAAATAACTGAATACGATAAGAAGAATAATTAAAAGTAAACTATACAATTTAATTTCCGCACACTTAAACTAAGAAACTAGTTGTACAAACATATTCAAAAATATGTTTCATTCACGATATAATACCACCTATTGTTACAATTGTCAATATAATTTTTTTTTTTTTTATTTATTTTACTAACGATTTCTTAACTTTGGCTATAGGAAAAATTCCAATATACAAAAAAATATGCGATCTAGGTTTATTATAAAACTTATCAATTATAAGTAGAATACTATATTAATTGATTGTCAATAATAAAAATTAAAAAAACAGTATACTGTAAAGTTGTAATTAGTAATATTGATTATTGACTAAATAAAACAACTACAAACATTTTAATTGTAAATCGATTTATGTACTTTAGTATGATTATCGAATAGGGCTAAATCCGGAAATAATTAGATTTATCCTTATAGTAAATTTACATATATAATGTATAGACCGTAGGAGCCCGTGATTTAATTTTAAAATTACAGATCTCAAATGTTTGTAATCCTAATGAAACGGGAACCACCAGTCTCGCAGCATTATACATACAATCTGACACTTTTGATGTACTAAAAATTTAATGTCTATACAGTATGATCGCATACTTTGTTTTGAAATCGAATAAATATTCCAGAAATCCCGCACGAAAATGACCGAATAATGTAAAAAAACTAATAATAATCATATAAAATAAAATGTGTTGATACCTAATTTATTTCCTAACACTGTCCACTATTTGATTTAATTATTTTTCTAATACCAAAAATAACCCTTGCCCACGGGAAACATAAAATGTGTATAATGTGTTATGTATGTTTCGGAAACTTTTTAAATGTTCGTTTTTTTGTTGTTTTGTTGTTTTTTTTTTTTTTTAATCACGGCAATTGCGTGGCCCCAAAGGACACGAATGCGCGTTTGGAGTGAAAATTAAAAAATTCTAAAAACAATTCCTAGCATTCCATAATAATAATATCATCTATTCGTTGTCCTAACTACATTTCAGTTTCTATACACATATATAATAATACACGCTTACGTGCGAATCATAATTCGATTTGGCCGATTGCAGACACCGAGTTTGCTTGAAATTTAATTGAATAACGTTCGTAAATGTAATATATTATGACGTAGTCTCTCAGCCCTTTTCTGGGCTTACACACTGTAGTAGAATAATAATTAGTTTCGCACTTGGAAAAACGAGTTCGGTTTTTATTGTGATAACATAACGCATATGTGTATGTTGAACCAGTGTACATGCACCAGTGGCAGATCCAGACCGGAAATTTTTTTTTTTGTGAGAGGAGGGGTAAAATCATTTACAACAATGAAACCGGGTATACATTTTTAAATCATTTTATATTTTTTTTACGATAAACGCGCGTATAGAAATGCCATATAAATAAAATAACTACGAATGTTTCACTGATAGGTAAACTGTTCACGACCGGTACGTGGTATAATGGCACCCTAGAACAACCGCCATGTAGGGGCGCTTTTTTCCATACTCATTACCTGTATCATATATAGTGAAATATGTAAGTAAAACGTAGTTTGTTAAACTATAACACGCCATTTTTATTAGATATACACTTCAATCGTATTTAGAAGTAAATGTTTCACTTAAAACAAATCAAGAATAATTTTTAAAAATGTTAAACAGACGTTTTGACGGTCTTTGGCGATTGGCGCCTTAAGCGATATTCTTGGTCACCTTACCCTCACCATGCCGGTCCTCTGTCGCTATGATAATATCTTTTGTTAAACTATATATATTTATAGTAATAATTTAATATTCGAAATGAGGAAGAGAATGAGTAAAATATGTATACAATGTTATTATATTCCGCGTTAAAAAGTTATTAATATAACAATAGCATAGTTTTTATAATCTAATCAGCACATTATTTATTAACAGTTATTTTTTAAACAAATTTAAAGTTTGTTGTTTTTTCTGTAGTGGAATCCACATTGTTTCTCCATTCACCGTTTTCTTTATATTGATGCATTGCAATGAAATTTAACTTTAAAGCTAATTATACCCATATATAGTACGTATATGTTTATTAAAACAATTTTATTACCAACCTATTCTTAAAACGATTTATGGTAATTTTCTATTATAGACCAAAAATATTTTGCATGCTACTACTTTAGGTACCCAAAATACTACTTGTATATGTCGATTTCAACAATTTTTCCATTAATCGTTTAATTGACAATTTATAACGAAATTGTTTTGAAAACTTGCATTACATTATTATCTAAAAAGCATGAAGTAGCATGGCGGAAATATTATAATGAAGATGTTTAAGGTTCCAAAAAGTGTTGATGTGCATTTTTGAGAAGCCAAAAAATGTTATCCATATAAAACTGAAAAAAAACACGACAATTTAAAATAGCTATATATAAATTAATAAACGTCAGAATATTTTAAAAACTGTACCACATTTTAAAAATGCTAATTTTAGGATCTAGTAAAAACGTCAGGTCTTTACGATTATTTTTAACTGAATTACAACAAAAAACCTATTATTTTGCACTCTCTTGGTACAAAAAAAAAAAAAAAAAATCGAAAATAACAGAAACTGTTGTTTTGTGAAAATCTCCATTTTTATGACGGTTTATCCCAATTATTAAGAAAACTACAATGAATATCAAACAATTACCTTTTTGATGGACTAGTTAGACACAATTGGCTTTCAGAAACCACGCCTGAAGTTAGCAATCAGAGTTATATTTTGAAGGTAGACAAATTGTTCACAGATAGAAAGCAAAGAATTAAAAAAAAAAAAAACAAAACACATACACGATAGTTAAACAAATACCAGAGGCTTTTCAGTGCCTCTGGCAGTCCGGCGTCACGGAAATTTCACTTCTTATAACCTGCATATCTATCTATTAATTTCCATTCAGATTGTATATTATTATTATGTACCTATAAATTCTGGATTTTACATCTTTTTTCTGAGATGCGCTCTTGACCTGAGCCAATCTCACCAAGAACTCGCTACGCTCAGAATCTAAAAGAAATACTACAACGAAAATGGAGGCTCAATGAAGAATATACAATTTGTTAAATTTAAAAACCAGATACTTAAACTGACTATAGTTACTAGCTACAATAAACATATTATATATATATACACATTGTAAATTGTAATCAACGTGTTTTTCCACATATAAATAAATATGTGAATATAAAGCAATCAGTATCTAACTAACTTGAAAATTACAGTCACGTATTTTTATGGTAATGTGAAAGTAGTATACCTATATACACCCAGAGAACTTTTGTATTAGTGTTTGGAAAGGTGCGTAAGTAATATTACTATAGAATCTTGACATTTACATCATATAATAAATTATTTTAATTAATTAAAAAAGTAAATATAAATATCCATTAAATACACTATAAGATTCAATCTTGACTGCACATGTAATCATAATTTATTAATTTTTATTAATAAAAAATGATTACAAAAAAAAAAAAAAAAAAAAAAAAAATACTAAACTTTAAAACGGTATAAACAATAGATACTTTTAAGATTTTTTTTTTTTTTTTTTTAAATCCATTTAAAAATTAATTTAAAATAACAATTGAACGTTGAAACGTAGTGATATATAATCATAGTATAGGCTGACGCAGCTGTTACAGTACATACATTGTAAGATTCTGATTTATCAGGTCGGTTTATGAAGGGCACAGGAGTTAAATTAATTGCATGATTAATTTGTTGAATAAGTTATGTTATAATTAATACAGTGGATTATTTTGCTCAATGATAGTTATCAAAGACACGGTGTGTATAGTAAAGACGAGAGCGTAAAATAATAGTTACATTAAGGTCATTTATTAATATTGATATAAAATACATTTAATTTGGAGTTAATTTTTTTTTTTTTTTTTTTTTTTTTATGCATTTTATCGTAAATTACGTAGTCAAATAATATTATTCCCGATAAAAATACCAATAAAGAAAATAATTGTAATGTTCTCAGCGTGAATGCACATTCATGAAAATGTGTAGCTTATGAAAAATGTATTGATTTTTGAATTACTTATAAAATAGGTTTATACCTAGTAAAGCTAATAGACGATTTCAATAAACGCGAATTACGAGAATACAATAAGAATGATACTTTACTACTGCAGGCGAGATAGAAATGGTGAATACGAGAATCAAAATGTTTTCTTGCATTCAATATGGGTTAAGATGTATAGAGGCACAACAATAACGGGAAAGAAAAACTCAAGAAAACTTGACACATGAGCGTAGTAGGTATTATTAATATAAATGGGCAAAAATATTAAACGAAGCATTTTCAAAGAAATTCAAAGTTCAACAGACCGAAGTTTTTAAGATTGTTAAATTATTCTAAAAAATTCGATATTCGAATAAGATACTCTTTTTTTTATATTTTAAATACTGAAAGCATCGTTAAAATCGTTACGTTTGTAAAATTATTATGAGTAAAGTTCAGAATAAGAGCGTAATTTTCCCGAAATATAAATTTGAATAAATGCCTTATATAAAGTAAGTGGGTAGGTACTCCGTATGTTAACATTCAGTTAACATTTTCCAAGCAAAAGGTTTAAAAAAATGTAGTTTTTAGAAATAAAAAACCATCATTGTTAAACTAAAACGTATTCTTTGTAAATTGTAACTAGCAATACCATAGTCACTGGAGAAATAAATTGCTGCCCCCTCCTCCTCCGGCTACAACACTGGTAACGATTTACGTTGGTCGACTATTAAAAGAATTAAAAATTACGAATATAGCATTTTGTTTATAATCGGTTGATCAAGAGATCTCTACGAATTAATAGTTGTGAAGGCCAGTCATATAGTTCAAGATTAAAGTGTGGGGCCCAATAAAGTTTTACCAGATGCCCACATACATTGATATCTTCATACGTCTTGATTTGGAATTTTAATCCATGCATTTACGGCCAGGACCTACCAACAATAATTATTTTCATATAAACGGGCAAAAGCCGTGTTGTACTAAACAAACAAAAAAAAAAAAAGACCAAGACAAATACATGGCAACCATGGGTAGGCCATTGTTGTAGGCGCGAAGTTGGGAAGGTACGATATAGAGAGAAATTTAATTTATATCTGTACTCAACGATAAACTATTGCTAACGAAAAACGATTCTGAGCGAAGTTCAGTTAATCGTTTTGAAATGCCATCATTTTTAAGATTTTCATAAAAACGTACACTTAAATAATAATTATGAAGCAGAATATAAACAGTTTAGAAAGATTAATACCTGCAGATCTTGACACTGCGAGACAAAATTTCGTCTACTCGGTATGCAAATAACTATAACGATCATATGATATTATTATAACAGTAGGCGGTAAAGAGAATATTATACTATTTAATAGAAATATGAATACCTACAGATAAATTGTTCTGTAGTCTAAAATAGAGTTTATTATAGACCAGGCGAGAATTTTATTATATAACGGCCATCATTCATAGTTAACGAGCCTAATTAAAATGAAAATCGTGAGCTGTTATTTTATCGTATAGAGAAAGACGGAATATACATATTATATTATAAAAAAAGGCTAGGTAGTCCCTTTTCGCTATTTATTCAGTTTTTATTCTATAGTCTTAAAATTGCCAATTCGTGACATTTATTTTACATTCTTGTTGATATACAGGGCGATATGTTTATCACTATTTTTTTGGAGTGTTCAAAGTGAAATATTTGATTTGCTGTATTTTTCAATCATTATGGATCTACTCCGTCTATTAAAAAGTTTTAATTAATATTATTGTGCTTATCAACATATTTTGTAGAAAAATAATCTCTCGTTGAATCTGGTTTAAAAATGGGTAGTGGGTTATTTGAAAACCAAAGTGATATATGTTTATATATGGTGTATAGAATGAAGGTAATATTTTCAAAGTACTGTAAATATGATCGTTCAACGATATTTTAATGACAAATTCAAAATTAATTTTACACGACATTTTTTGTAGATAATCGCTGAACTATGATTAAAAAAAAAAGTTAAAAATATAGCTAATTAGTAAATAATTAAATAGTTTGAAAATACTATATAATATAAATTCTATCTATTTTATTGTAAAAAGAGATTAGATGGTATTTAGTTAACACAACAAATAAAATAGATTTACATCTAAGAGAATATACCAGATTCGTATTTATATAAATATCCTACTACAGTTTCGAATTAAGTTTGACATCGTGGTTTTGTTCGTATCATCCGATCGGTTAGAGATAGGTGGCTGCTCGTAAAAGTTCATAATGTTTCTTGGGTTCTTAACATCTCCCTGCAGGAACTGTGTTTGCTTCTGTATAAGACTGTATGTTCTATTTCGTTTTTTTATTATTTCAGAATTCAGATTGATCACAAATAATACTTTGCAATGATTAGAAATAATAATAATAATAATAGGCAGCGAGGTAATAATTAAATTGTTTTTAGAGTGCCGAACTTATCGATATACCTACGTATTAATATGTATACAATTTATATTATCGGTAAAATATTATATATTATGAGTAATACCGAGCTTGTTAATTCCATCGTTATAAAAACGTTTATTTCATTGTTTTAAATGTATACAATATTAAAACAAAACTTATACGAACGAGCGTTTAAATTGTTAATTTATTGAGTAAAAATTAATAAAAAAATTGAGCGGTTTTCATTGTCTTTAAATTACTTGAAAAAAAATATAGAAAATCGGCACGAAATCACTATGGGATGTTAGGTGCGATTTTGCAACAGCAATATTGTGATTTATGATAATATTGTCTTGTATGCTTTTGGAGTTACACTGTCAATAGACTATAGGCGTCGTACATAATAAAATCATTCAAATTGTTACATTAACTAGTAACACGTGTTATATTATTGTGTATTTGTGTGGTTAAAACTTTATATTATTTTATAAAATTAACAATAAAGACAAATTTGTTAGAAACTGTTTATCGACCACGTCTACATATAATTACGAACAAGTTAGTGACATTAACATAACTTTAAAGTATTTTCATTAAACAAATGTACAATCTTTAATAAATTAATTTGTTAGCTTCGAGTATACTAAATATACTCGTAGAATGTGAATATATTAGTTTGATAAATTTATAAATTACAATCAAATTAGGGAAAATCGATTTTTTAAAAAAAAAAAAAAAAAATAATAATAATTCTAGTAATAATCATTGAGCAATAATCATCACGTTTAAAATAAACAGTTTGAAAATCCATTATCACCTATTTACGCAATACGTTTTTATAGGTATTAAGAAACTTAAATGGTTGTTTTATTTGTATTTGTATTTGTTTCAAAATAGTCAAAATCTCGTCCGTAGAAAATCTCAAATACCCTAGAGACGTGAACAAATTTGTGAATCCAGTGTTACAGCGAGCGGGAATGAAGGTCCGGGGTCTAAAAGGTTTTTATTAGTGTCCATTGTATGAAGAGGTCTTATTGAAGTAGTGAAACTGCGTGTGGAAAAATCCGTTTTTATGGAGCCACAGGGTCGTTGTTGAACACTCTCGTAGTTTTAAAGGTGAAATAATTTTTACCGACCAACTCGCAATGGAAACTATTACTCGCGGAAAAAAGTTTTAACAATGGCCGAATCCCATATTGTTTGTACCTTTGCTGAAAGTCTTAAAGAAATATAATATATATATATGTATAATACTTCAGAATGTGCCTACTATATGTATATATGTTTAATTTTCGTTTATAAAACTTTATCCGAATATACGTATACCATTGCACACACACGCTAAGATTCCTGCTAGTAGATTAAATTTAAATGCAAATATATAATCGTATATTTGCCTCGTAAAATATTATGATTAGGTATATAGGTACTATTATTATAATTATCAAACGGACTAGTGAAATCTTTCCTATGTAATTTATATATTTTTATTGCGTTTTAACAATGGTTATAATTAATATAATTACACGTTTGTATATAATATACTTAATATATTGTTACGATGTATGGCAGTAGACGCACATAATACGCCACGTCGCCACACACAACCTCGCTCGTTTACAATTATTTTTACGACTTAGGCGTTACGATACAAAATAAAGAAGAAAAAAAAAAAAAAACCCCCGTCAATTCAAAAAAAGTTTGAACGAGTTTTTTTTTTTTTTATTTCTTTTATGGTTATTTTAATTGCATTAGCAGTCGTGGGAGTGTTTCAGTCGCGGAATTTGCTTTTTAACCTCCACCGACCGTCGTTTACGCACACACGCACAGTTTCCGAGGAAAATATTTAAATTAAGCTTAGAATCGAGGAGAGAGAAAAAAAAAAAAAAAAAAAAAAAATGAAAAATAAATAAAGGAAAATTCCAGGTTCCCAAATCGATGAGTCGATTCGATTTTTTTCCAATCAGTTCAATCACGATGGAAAAAATTGCTCGCTCAACCAAAATGAAAACACCGAATCCCTTTTTACTTTTTATGAATAAGCTTATGAACAAAAAACCTTTATTTTATTTTTAAACAATATATAAGGCGCGACGCGCAATTCATTTAAAGGTTTATTTATCCCTTTATTAATATATGGTACAGTGCACAACCGGAGAATAAGGTGCTATTCCAATGTTTTCCTATAGATACGCCATCTGAAATAATTATAAAGAATGAAAGAAAGAAATTATAACCGTAACCGTTTCGTTTTTAACATTATATTATTCTGCGACAATTATTTAAATTCAATAACCTTTATAGTAGTGGTACGGTTAAATAGTAAATCCCGGTAATGTTCGTTTTATTAAGAATATTCAATATAATATTAAATGGTATCGGAATATACTCGTATATAATTTAATTATTTTTGGTATATAAATCATTCAGAACCGCATTTGAACGATTTTATGACTATACAATATTATATTATAATAATACGTTATACTTATAATTGACGAAATACCATTTACACTATATTGCCGAGAAATAAAATATAATGAAAATTATTTGTTTTTTGTTTAAAATATATATGTATATTTTTTTATTATAAAATTCATTATCCCAATTTGATATAGGTTTAGATAATTCACTTCGTATGGCTCTCGAACGTTAGCCAGTCATCAACGAGTACGATATTCGATAAGAAAAAAAATGTACACTACAAGTCACGAACAAATAAGAAATATGGTCTTAAACTATAATTGCTACAAAGATAATAACCGACTAGATGTATTTCTACGGGGACTTAGCAATAAAATTAAATTTTAAAATTGATTCAATATATTAAATGATGTACATGTTTTATAACTATATTTTCTAAAATAGTGGACAATTTTGAAAATAGACGTATTAAAAAATTGTCCACTATTTTTTATTATTATTATTAGACATTATGCCTGCCCAGGATTAGTACTAGTACTGAAACCGTTAAAAATATTGGGAATCGGCCATTTGAGCGCGGTTTCTGTGCGCCATATCAGTTGTTTTACCCAGTAATGTGTGGTTTCTACGGCTCAAATGACCGCGATTGTAAAATTGTATACGGACGAGACGAAAATAAAATTAATCGTTTGTGCGATTCCTGTGACCTCACCGACGCGATTATCAAATAAGTTAATAAAAATACGCTTACACGACTGTAAAAGGCATCGACCGTCTGAGCGATGGGGGCGGCGTTCAAAATATCATATGTGCAATATAATATTTCAAAAATTCCACTGAGATTTTTATTTTAAACTGCAAATTAGAAAACATAAAAAGACATTTACTTCCATTAGTATTATAATATCAATATATGACAAATATAAACAGAAAGTAAAATTATGTATTTATTTATACATATAATATGTTATAACTATATTATATAAAATATTTTATATTGAAAGCGTAGAAAAAAAAAAAAGAAGGAATTATTTAAATTTTACGAGAGAACAAACGTAGATATTTAAAAAAAAATGTTTTAATTATTTCTATTAGCGTAGAATAAATTAAAAGCGTATAATATACGTTTATATATTTTAGTTTACATTTCCCTCGATTTTTTTATTTTTTTTTTATTGTCGACGGGACAGTCGTGAACCTCCCTACATAATCACCTTTTAAATTATGCTGAAATGAAAACCTCGGAAAGCCCGGGAATTTCGAGTTTGTCACGTAGGACGTCATCTATAATCAAAATGTTTACAAAAATGCTGATCTCCGTACTCCCGAGAGCATCCAGGTTTAAACGCAGGATTATAGTTTGTGCTGTTGAGGGCGTAAACTTTTTATTTTTAGAAAAAGAACGACGCGAGTACGCTTGTTCCATAAGCAATAAGCATCGTTTGAAAAAAAAGTTTTTTTTTTTTTTTTTTTTGTTTGGAAAAGGGATTGGACTTTTAAATTGTTTCTGGAAGATTTCGCGGTTTTACACTTGTATGATAATTTCGTTAATCCAAACGAAACGTTCGTTATAAGCTTATAGTATATAGTTTTAGTGTATACGATGACGAGTTCAGTTCAGTGTACGTATTTTATTGTATTTACTAAAGAATAACTTGTATTATGAATCTAACTCAATTATTTCGAAGTGACCATATTTGCGGCCGCGGAATCATCAGTGTGTGGCCCGGGGCCTATCCAAAACGTTTTCGCCATCATCAGTGTCCTTTTCGGGATTTTTCACCAGGATGGGGGGTGGGGCTAACATAATGAATGAAAGTTATATATTATTTATTTAAAATATATAAAGGCTTTTCCTTGAGTTTGTTTTGTAAAATACATAATTGTGTAGTTCAATATTATTTTCACTTAGTTGAATAAGTATAGCGCAAATGTGCAATAATTATTATTTCATTATTCGTTTATTAGACGATTTTACTCTAAACACCGAAAATTAAGCGAGTTCTGTGCAGTCTGCTATGAGATTGTGTTTTATTATGTTGCCCGTCAGTTGGACTCCGAGAGCAAATGAGGTGAGCACGTCGTTATTTCTTATTTGTATAAAAATACTTGCAGCTTTGTTCACTCCCACGTTTATAGAATCGTTATTCTGATTGATTAAGGCTCATATTTGTGGCTAATATTTGTTTGAACACCTACCCCCCCCCCACAATCTCAGTGTCTAAAAAAATGTAGAGGTATAACATATATGGATGTAAAATTAAATCGTATTTTAATACAGTGATAAACAAAAACGATATGAAATATTACAATTTTTTTGTATCAATTTTTCCGTGGAAAAAGGATTTTCCGGCCAATTTTTTGGGCACTTACCTACCTAGAAAAAAAAAAAAATTCCAGGTGTGGCAATAGCCCAAGAAACCACACTCATGCGCGCGCGCCTACTCGTTAACAAAAAAAATATAAAAATGAATCCGCCCGCGTTGCCCGTAAACGGCGCCGCCGCCGCCGGTGTACACAACATGTTATTGTTACTCGGGACGTAATGAAACGTCTGAGGCCCCGGCACGAGGCTGCGGGCGACGCGGACGAGTCTGAGTAGAGCGCAGAATAATAATAATAATAATAATAATAATAATAATAATATGTGTAATAATAATCATCGGTCGTCGTCGCCGTACGCCGTACGTGATGGCGCGCGGAACGTGACTGTTCGCCGGGCCGCGGGCGAAGACGACGGGGTAACTGTCAATTATCCGTTTTGTTCCTAAACGAACGCGTGGAAATATCACGTACGCGCGCGGCACTAACGGCGAGGACGGCTACCGATGTCCTCGGCTTCCGGGCCAGGTGACGTGGCCCACGGTAGGGTAGGGTGGCTAAGTGGGCCATAGCACCGGAGGGGGGGTGTCACACCCGCGCGGTCCTTTTTTAAGTAACGTGTGCTGTATTTAGTATTTATACGACGCGAGTCGTAAATTTGGCAGCGAACTGACGAACAATCGTCATATTTATCACTCGACCAAATCGACATTGGACGTTAAATACGAGGCGTGTCCAGAAAATAACGTTTCCGCATTTTTAAAAATCAATCTTTGTTTTATTTTCCAAAAAAAAACTTACAGGGTATTTTACATGTATATATATTTAAACTATTTTTCGACGCAGTCGCCGTTGCGTTCAATACACCCTTCGTCTCGAGACACCAGCTTGTGTATTCCTTCCTTGACGAACTTTCGCTCCACGTCCTTTTCCCAATTCAACTTTACTTCGTCGTCGTTTCCATGGCGTTCCCCTTCTAAAACTTCCTCAAGTTCGGCAAAAAATTCCATCATACAGTGGTATCAAAATTGTTTTTAAAATTTCTCTCTTGCGCCTGTAAGGTAAGAAACTTTACTTTCTGGACGTGCTTCATATCATGAAAGCTTCTAGTATAATACGCCCAGGGTCTCCGTGACGATCATCTAGGCAACAAATGAATCGAAACACTATGTACCGAAACCAATGTCTGCCCTGCTATTTCGCTCCCTCGTCGTACAAATCCTTAACCTAGTATGCAAATACTTCTTCAATACTATTGGCCACGTTACCTAGTTACATATTCCACCTCGTTTACAGTTTTTGCTGCCAACACGGCATTTCGCCATCTATCCCCGTCGCCGACTATTTCGCTCCATTCATTTATAGGAGTCAATGAACGCCTATATTCCGCAAGTCCTCATTGAACACACCTAGGCCTAACCTAACCTAACCTATTCACCTTGTCCTAGGACTTTCACGCGGTCTCTTTCCCCGTGATTTCTACTCTACACGCTGCTCTGACGGAATCGCCATCTCCTCTGCTTATTATATGGCCATTGTCCTTTAACATAATTGGTTACTGGCATCACGTGGAGGACCGTGCCGTGCAGTTCTTTGTTGGCTATTTTTTGTTTCATCATTTATAATGGAGCCTCAGATTCTGTTTTTGAACGCCTTCGGTTCACGATAAAGTGTTATAGTTGATTTTTCCGTATGAAACGTTGGAGGTCTGTTCCGATTTCAGGAGCAACCTTACGACTATTAACTCACTGAATAACCGTTCTATCTATAATCGTGGTAATAACCAACAATACGTCGTGCCAATATCGGCCGTTTCTGTGCGTTTTAGGCACGATCGATAATCACGTCAATTATTATTATTCGTGTGACAATATAATACGTAAATATTTATAATTGTGTTTTTAAAATACACTTTTCATTTTGTTTTTCATATTTGATGCTGGAAATCGTATACTTAACCGCGAAGATAATTATTGTACCGTTTTAGTATATAATTCGCACGTCTCAGTGAAACTATAAATCGCTACACTCAGAATCCGAAATTCAGCAGCATGTTCAGTAGGCGAAGAACCGCCATACAAATATCCATCAATGATAATGTAGCGACAGGTCGAACAAATTGTGGGCGATTTGTTTAAGAAATATCTTAAAACATGCGGTGGTGGTGGTAGGAGGGGGGTTTGCCCGGTGTTAATTTATTCGGGACCTTTTTTTTTTTGGTTATGCCACCGCAGTTATTATTGACGGTCGGTAAACAGAAAATACACAGTGTACCATAACAATATTATATATTATACAAATATGCGAATCGGCGACGGGCCCGCTTTTATGTTACTATTATTCATGTTTTGGCGTCGAGACTGCAGACGACGCGCTTTTTCGAGAAAAAAAAGTTGTCTTCCGCTTCGCTCGTCTCGGGTAAAACTTTTCGCGGTCCCGGGTCGTAGTAGACACACACACACACACACACGTACCAGTCACGGTTTCTCCATAATAGGAATATATAATACATATACATCAGATATGCATATAAAACAAGACTGTATGTACAGAGTGATCAATTTAACGTGCTTATCCCATTATTGTAGTCATGTTAAATAACCCTTGATTCGGCGTTGTGCCTTTCAAAATACACTATTAGCGGTTATCATTGCGTGGTATATTATAATAATTTTATTCCAGCGAATCACTGTTAGATACGCTGATTATCAGAAGAAAAAAAAAATCGTATGTCCCTCTTAATTCCTACAGTTAACCTCGTCATTTTTATACGTCTACTTACGAGGATTGGCGATTTAATGAAGAAACCGGATATATATTATCCGTAAATGTAAAATAACATAATCGCATAAAATAACAGCGAACATTCAACGTAAAATGTGAAAACCAAATCGTAGGCGCAGAATGAACACGGGAACTGATAACGGAGTTTTGGCAGTGTTGTTGTCTTCGAAAAAACGAAAAAAAAAACTAAAAAGGTTGTTGTATAGGGTCCGGGCGATTATATTAACCGGTCGGTAAAAGGCAATAGGCGCAGGCGGAGATAACCGACCAAAGTCACCGCGGTCTGTTATTAAGTTCACTCGTTTGCTCTTTGCCGTCTACCGCCGCCCACCGTTGCGCGTTTTACCGGTCGAC
The DNA here is from genome assembly GCA_956483605.1 of Tuberolachnus salignus. Taxonomy (NCBI): domain Eukaryota; kingdom Metazoa; phylum Arthropoda; class Insecta; order Hemiptera; family Aphididae; genus Tuberolachnus; species Tuberolachnus salignus. The sequence continues at coordinate 15,600,367 of OY101433.1, forward strand.
CGGTCGCCCCGTGTTTTACACTGCGTCGGCGGCCACCCAAACCGCGGGTTTTTCTTTTGGTTTTCGTTTCAAGTAGTACACGAATCGGGCGCTTGTTCCCCGTCACCGTCATCCACCATCGGCACCAGCACCACGTTATTATTATTGTTATATTGTTTTATTGGATTTATTTATATTTTTGCGAGGACAGATGTTTTAGCCAACACCGCTTAAAATAGTAACCCGGCATATGAAAAAAAAAAAAAAAAAAAATAAAAAAAACCCAACCGGTGATTTGTCATTTCGACCGATACATTCCTTGACCAATACGGTCCGCAACAATTACCGCACAAACATATTAAAGAGATAAAAGAAATCGTCAAAAACAATACAATAGTTGCTGGTTGTTTTCGTTTTGAAATTGTAGTGGTAAGTACTAAAAGAAAAAAAAAAAGGCTAAGGTGCGTAGTAAGGTTCACCCTCTGATTGACACCACCGGACGCCACATGAAAACGGTTCGAGAACTAAAGCTGAAACGTCATTCCGTAACGGTCGGAAATCTTTCGAGAAAATCGCGACATCACCCTGTATATATATATATATATATACAGTGTGCGTGTACACGTACACGCGTATTTTATTATATTCGGTTCGCACGCGCAAAAATGAACGGTTTGCGGTTGACAGTCGTCGCGCTTACAAAGGTCCCCCGGTCGGCGTACGCGCGTTTGCACCCGCCGCCGACGCCGCCTCCCGGACTGTTCGAAAACGACGTGCGTGTGCAAGTATACAAGTGTACGATAGTGGCGTTTATGACGAATACGCGTGCGATTGTGTGTGCGTGGTGTTTTTGAATGTTAAAAAAAAAAAAAAAAAAAAAAACGGTGCACCGCCTCTATATATTATACAGGGCGTCCCGCGGGGCATACGACAAACGCCGACGGCCGTTATTGTTTTAACGACCTAAATACATTATAAAAAAAAAAAAAAAACATTAATAAACGAGACCGAGCTGATAAACCTGATGCCTCTTATCTGTCGTATAACCATTTTTGAATTTCCGACAAAATTGTCGTTTGCGGAACATCAAATAGCCGCCGGTTGTTTAAGTTCAGTGTTTTGCCGCTATGTCACGGGTAGTGTTACGTTTTACGTTTGTTCGTAGGCAATGTTTAATAATAAATAATGGCCTCTGCAGATGTGCTGCAATTGATTTTCTCGTCGCACATACTGTTAAACGTGTCGATATCCACAGACGTTTGCTCCCGATACACGGTAACGAAACTCTGGCTATCGGTTATGTTCGTTGTTGGGTATTACGCGTTAAATGCAGTGAAAAGTCGGGAGTGAAAGCCATTCTTTTCGATCAGGACATCGACGTGTACACCCCATTGTAACGGTAACAGACGAGGTTCATAAACAAAACGTCGACGATTTGGTTCAAGCGAATCGGAGAATTAAGCACAAAGATATTTCATCAGCGTTAAGAACCTCAGGGGAACGTGTCCAGCTGAATGGTGAAATAATGCTGAAGGAAGAAATGAAATAGAACCGAGTTGACATGTCAAGTCATTCCGCATCCGTCCTACAATCCGGATGATCTAGCACCGTGTGATTTTTTGTTTCCCAAACTTAAAGAACGTCTTAAAGGTTCGATTCAGATGAGAAAATTAAACCTGAAGGTCAAGCGGTGGTTTGCTGCTCAAGACGAACAATTTCGTTTGGACGGCATTACAAAACTTGTATAGCGTTGGCACAAATTAAAGAAGGACTTAGGTTATAATTTACTAGACATTTGTTTTTATTTCATTCATTTATGTTTACTAGTTTTAAAGTAATACGTAAAGGGGCATTACTTATCAGCCCACCCTTGTATATGATATTATATCAATGGCGAATGCCGACCCCGAAGCACAGGCGTGCTCATATTCACTATATTATACGTATTATTAAACATTTATACCGGTATTATAGATATTTGTATTTTTTTTTAAAAAAGCCTTATTAGTTTTACTTACAATTTATCATAATGAATTCCATTATATTTTATACGTTCTATATACTCGTTATAGTTAAATAGTGTTACAACAATTAGTTTTATTTTAAAAATACTGTAATAATGTTTTATTATGATTATATTATTTTATAATGCAATGAGTATAAAAAATATGTCAGTTATAGGTAATCTAGTTGTTTTATCTTTGTGTTAACACTTACACATGTTTTTTTTTTCAGAAAAAACTGGGACTCGACGTCCCCGAACCTTAATTATCCATTTCATTTCTACGAAAACCATGATATTGTATAAAATAATATATTAGTATCAAAGTGTTATAAAAATAGTAAAAAAAATGAAAACAAATTGTTATGTAGTAGTACGTTTATTCGATGGCGTCGATACGGTTTAAAATTTGTCGGATTTAGAATAGAAGAAGATTGTACGATTATTATGCAGTTATCCGGGTATTATTGGTCGCCTCATATTGAAAATTACCGGGCACGCCACTGGTACTAGTACACTAGTACACGGCACAGTCGTATATTAATGGTACGATGCATTTATAATTAAGTGCAACCACAGAACAAGCACGCCCCGGGTGGTTAGTACATCGGCCGCTATTGGAACGGGTTGCCGAGAGGCACTGCCGGTATTTCACTGCGATAATAAACGTTAATGTACAATAATATCCAAAACGTCTTACAATTCAGTTAACTGAGAAGCTCAAACACATATAATAATAAATCTACCATTAACATCAAAACAAGAATAACTCTAGCCAAACAAACATTCTCGGAGAAACGCAATCTGTTGACTAGTAAACATATCAACATGAAAACTGGGAAAAAGTCCATCAAAATATTCGTGCGGAGCGTGTTGCGTTTATACAGTTGTGAAACCCGAACCATTAGTTAAAATACGAAAAGGACCGTTTAGAAGCAATGGCAGTGTTGAGAAAAATGAGCAAAACATCGTGAGTTGAACGAATGTCAAACGAACAAGTAGGAGAAATAGAATTTAACGAAACGCATATTGAAGGGGAAAACGAAATTAATAGGATGCTTGATTAGACATGGCACCTTCATAGGCAACATCTTCAAAGGGAACATCTTGTGGAGAAGAACAATAGGGACGCCCTGCAAGAACTTTATACTTATAAGATCCGAAGAAGCTCACGGATGGTTCACGTCATATTCACAGCTGAGGAACGTGGCAAACGACAAAGACGACGATGTAAAATTTACTATAAAATCATAATGGACACGTATAACTGGTAAATAGCACACAACAGGAGTTTGGTCATGCATAAATATACGAATATTAATATAAACGTATTGTATTGTAATCGTGTTTGTCACAACTATTAACGACAATAACACGATACTATCCGTTGTACACTACACACTTGGTTATTGTTTATTTAGTTATCATTCAGTTGTGACATTGAAAAAAAAAAAAAAAAAAAAATTATATTCTGTTAGATTTTGTCTGTGAGACACTCTGTATAATATATATAATATGCATGTACAGCCGAAACGCCACGTGCCGCAGGTGACATGTCCCTCGGCGCATTTTGTTCACCTACACGTACACCTCGTCCCGCCCGCCAATCGTTTTCAAAAGTACAGTTCCCCTTTTCCGGACGACAATATCGTGTTTTTCTCGTGTGCCCATAGCCGGGGATTCGTCATAGTTTCAGAGGGAGTTGATATTTTAAATTATTTCACCGCGTATAAAAATCCGCACTCCGCACTCCGTAAAAATCGTCTCTTACTATGCAATACCTAAGTAGATTTATTTTAGACATCCCTATACCATATACACACGGGCGCTCCTATAATATTTGAGTATATTTAAGGGGAAGTGCTTATTTCTCCGTATGTACATTTCGAGGGGGGACTCAGCACCCTCAAGCCCTCTCGCGGTAGATTCCGCCTTTGCGTGTTCCAGCGTTCCCAGCACGCGTATATATTCATATTTACCTAACTGACAAGTGGGCTCGATGGAAATCCTGAGCCCCGGGGTTTCTCTTCAATAGTTCAATTTTCATCGAGCGTATATATGATATAATATTATATAATCATGTGGTGTCGTGAGAATTCGATTTTACGTGTGCATGTGAACACTCCGAAAACTAGTCTCGGAATCTGTTGGTATATACGACCGCGATGACGTTTAAATGTCAACCTAGGTGTGTACCCGCAGTACTCTAATGCAATTCTTAAACAAAAATAATTTCACAAAATTACAAATTTATTTGTATTATAAATGAGTGTACTACAACCAATGCAACTGCAGAAAGATGCATTAGCCGACCTAAACTTCTTATGACTTACCTTCGCCCAAGGCTGAAGAACGACTATCATATATAGCAATAAATACAAAACAAAAGCATTGAAAGCACAATGTAACACACATTTTCAACTTTCAAACATTCTCAAATAAAAAAAATAAAAAGTTGTTATTATTTATTATTTTGAAATTCTGAGTATAGCGAAGAAGCTAATAGTTTTACTAAGTCATGTTTTTCCCTCGGTAAACACTTTTTCAGATGGTAAAATGTTCCGATTTTTCCACATCGTTGGTACACAGATGTCCAGCTTCTTCGTTTGACAATTTTTTGCACATTCCCAACAGTCACCTGGGTACGCCACTGATTTATACAAAAATAATATTTGTCAACATTTCAGGTACAGCTATACATATTCGCCATCCACTTAATTTTGGTTTATCTATTGACTAACCAATTCATTAGAACCATTTTAATGTTTTTTTTTTTATGAGAGTTTCAGCTTAGGTGGGCGGCAAACACCACACTTTCACTATCAACAATGTTAATAAAACATATAGCGTCGTGGATTTAGTTGCGAAAAAACGCTTTTTGATTATTTCAATGCTATAGAATTGCTTAATTGTATTTTGGCATTTATTCATATCTTACAATAACTATCAAACTTGATATTTTATGTATTTATGTTTATTTAAATTTACTATCGCATTCTAATACATCTAAGACATTATACCCGTGTTATTTTTTAAACCGTGAATGTTGTGCAATTTTGTTATATTTACTAAACGGAATTCAATAACTATCGTTTTATGAAACAAACATAAGTCTCAATAATACATTTGTTTAAACGTAATATTTTATATGTTTATTTTATTTGTATCCTGTAAAAAATGCGAATTTATTAAAAACATTGCATAGACGACAGTTGCTCTGTAGTATTTTTATCTGGCCAAAATATTTAGAAAATGAGAGTTGCTTTAATAGCATTTCCACAAACACAGAACAATTCATATAATAAACATAAACCAATAACAAAGACGACTATACCAAATAATAATAATTTCAAAATATGTTCCCACGTTTATCCGTTACGACTCTTTAGATTAAAATTTATAATTTTAAAACGATATAAAAAAAAATTATATAATACGACACGACGAAATGGTTTTGAATATAAGTAGAAACTCTTCACGTGTGGTGGACGATTAATACAATTAAATTATTATGTTATTGCCACTATAGTTATTAAATTTGTACCCAGATATAGATTTGTATTTATTCGTACAATTTTATTTGAACGGAGGGGGTCATATATATGGCACACCGCCCACCAAAAAAAAAAAAAATTATCGGAAAATATTTATCATACTCCACAAAATCAGTTTGGACGACTGATCTATCTATCTATCTTTTTGAAATAGGTAACCCCTACGGTGACCGAATTTAAAACAATGTTTTATTTGAAATTTGAAACTAATTTTAACGGTTAATATCTATTTTTAATAAAGCTGATGATATTATTCGGGCTCTCATTTTTTTTTTTTTTTTTTTGTTTGGAAAACCACCGTATTTCAAGCAGGTACTTAGACCTAGACGACGATGTTTTATTAAAAGAATCGACGGGAACGTAACATTATCCGTTATGGAACGATGGTTTCTAATTTAAAACTAACGTTTGTCCTCGTGTATTTCTTCTTCCCGATTCGAGCGCTGCCTGTAAATCTATATTATACGAATAAAACCGTGTTGAATTGCTCGTCGTGCAAAACATTCGGGTATTCGGTCGAAAAACAGAAAACATTATCGAAAAACGGCGACCCGTGTCTGCTGAAAGAAATTTCCGACCGTGCGAGAGAATTCTTTCCGTTGCGACAATTGCGCGAAAAACTCATAAAAACGTGACGTTTAAATTTCAAGGATCGATTTAAAGGACGACGGCACCGGGGATATTTTCTCAATCGCTAATAATGGACGAAACAAATAGGTTGTTCGCATCCCGGGACGGCGCGGCTTGGCGGCGGGGAGGGATTGTAATAATAATTTTCTTTGAGAGCTCCGAGTTACGCGTGAATAGGCAGCGCGACGGCTAACCGATATTAAATTAGAGAGGTTTCGAGAATATGTTGTGGACATTTTACGAAAGTCTGGTGTGTGTTCGGTGCAAATTGAAATCGAATATTGTGAACCTTATTGGTTATGAGAAAACAGTCACGTCGCGGTTCTATAGGCCCGCGACGGTGGAAACCACGACGCCCGTCATAAATTAATATAATAAAAAAAAAAAAAAAAAATGGAAAAAAACAAAACTGATACAAATAATCCGCACACACCTCCCGCAGCCGTTCCGCCATGGGCGGGATACGGAAAATCTGATTGTGAAATCTGGTAAAAACGAACAGCTGACATATCGTAATGATTTTCAAAATGTAACTCGACGATATTGCGAAAATTATTGTGTACAGCGCACACGGTGTACACCATTATTGCAATAATACCGACAATACGGTTATTAATAATACACAGTAAGCGTAGTATGAATCTGGGGCGGTTCTTGACAAGCCCCAGGGGACGGACGACAAATTTTGCATATTATACATACACATCCCCCGCTGTACCATGCTTAAAGCAGGTGTTTAGGTTAGGGTTTACATATTCCTCCCTCCCCCCACCATTGGATTAAAAATACAACAAAAACTATGGGTATTTATTTGGTAATTTAATCTCGAAATTGTACATTTCAGCCAAGTTTCGAGGAGAGGCTTGATTTTGTTGAATAAGAGCTGTATTGGAAAAGTCAGATTCGACTTTTAAATTCCCATTGACGGGTTAGGTTGGGTAGCCACGAAAGAATATATTCCATATGCGATTTTTTTTTTTTTTTTTTTTTCCATTGTTTTCATTATTATTTACATAAAAGGCACGGAGAAAGGGAACGGTTAGGTTAGGTTAGGCACAGTGTATTTAGTGCCTATACGCTAATACAGCCCTGCAGTGTCCAGTATTGAAATGGTTAAGAAATCTTCTGTTTGGGAGAGGAAGTGATGAATCTCAGTGTTAAGCCTTTAAAAACAAAAACGTTTCCAATGTAAAAACCAAATATAAATGTTTATATGTTAACAATTTTAACAAATCTTAAAAACAATTAATTTTTATCTTTTTGATGAAGCTGACAAAAAACATATATTGACGGTCGTTGTCTCGTTCTTATCGGTCCAATACCGACCGATCATATCCCGCATCTAATTTAGGTTAGGTTTATTTTATTATTATTATTTATCCTACGATATTATTTTTCTAATATTATTCCTATTATTTTCTAAAATACTCTAAACAGTAATCGGGGTTTCATTCATCATATTTTACTTGTTGTGCTTACGTGTACAGATTGTATATTAACTTATAACAATAATAATAATAATAAAACAAAACATGAAATATTACAAAACAATTCGTAGCCATACATTTTATTTTCGTAGGCCCTAAGCACAGTACCTGTAGTGCCTATGACAGACGGCCCTGCCTATCATGCCCAGCTCACACCCCCTTGGAACTACCAGCGGTGTAAATTTATATATTTTTCGCGTGTTATGGCGAACGACACATTATTATCATAATAATAATAATAATAATAATGTGATTATTTTACGAACGTGCGAGTTATGAATACGCGGCGTGAAATTTCGAAAACTATTACCGTGATTTCGATTCTATACGGTTGAATACCTACTGGGCGGGTCCGGAGTGTATTCCGTCCCTTTGTTCGTCCGAGTGACGTGTATAATATTATTTTGTATTTAAATAGTTCCGTCCCTGTATACGCATTCGGATTCACATTTGCATCCATTAACGCTACGCGACGGCCGGATAAAAAAACTTATTAGACGTGCAAAAAAACTATTCACGCTTTGAGTACAGGTTCGGGTCCGCCGATGTATAGAATTCGCTAGATTCTTTCCCGAAAACACAGATTTCGGTATCTACTGATTTGATCGTTGTTCGCGTTACACGGACTAACAAGTATAACGAACACCGAATTCGAACATTAAATTACAATAGGTAGATTTATTTATTTTTGAACCATTTTGCAGAACGCCGGCCCAACGACGAAAAACGATTTCTATGATTTCGAAAGTAGTTTCAAAACCAAATCGACCAAAACGAGACGAACCATCACAATTTCTGTGCATCCTGAGTGTCTGTGTTTAATAAAAAAAAAAAAAAAAAAATGTATTTATTGTATATTATTTCCAGAAACGAACACGGTGTATCGTGAAATAACACCGTCAATCGTTCTTTAAAACCATCACGGTAGGCCGATGCCGAAGGATCCCGAAACAATTTCGGTGCGTCGAGTTTTCGAGCCGCTGCGCGGTGACATTTCGAGGGGGTGGGGAGTTTAACGATTCCCTTTACAAACTTCACGGAAGTTTCAAGCACAACCGAAGTTGGAATTATATAGAGGTCATATAATAATAGGTATATATATATAGTATTAACGGTTACGGTTTACGTATAGTACCTCGTCCGTATAATCAGCAAACTGATATTCAATTTGCACACACGAGCGGTATTGCCACGGTGCAGGTATTGCGCGCATACGTTTTTTGATGGATCACTTAAAAAATATATAAATCACACGAACGCGGCAACAAATAACGCCTAAGGCGCGTACGGTATAAATACGTGTTTGATATTATTGTGTTCTGAATAAATACGCGTTATTCGTACCTATATAATTGATTACGACTTTTCAACGGGCCGACTCGCCGTCCAAAGGTCTCCGTTCGAGCTACATATGCGTATATATATAAAAAAAAAAAAAAAAAAAATGATTAATTACAAAAGTACGAACGCGGCGAAAACCCCGCTGAATCGTGTCCCAATGATTTTTTTTTGTCTTTAATCAAAAGTCGAAATAAACATAATTTTATATAAGTACGTGGCGACGTACGTTCGCACCTAATAACATTGCCTATTTTATTATGTTGGGCAACATCGATCTGGCTTACCGATGGAAGTTCCGCACTGTAAACTAAAGTCAACGTACTCGTACTTATTTTAATTAAAATAAAAATACCCTTCGCGATACTAAAAAATGTAACATTATAATAGTATCACGTAAAACTGTATACTAATATATGGATCATAATAATATTACGAAACATAATTTCATATAAATATATAATACAATATAGGTTATTATTTTGTTTTTTTCGTTGTTATCGAATTTCATCCGATTTAAAAAAAAAAAAAACAGTAATTTTCGGGAATGTATTCAACCAAATGAAAAAACGTAAATATTGAAATTCTTAAATGTATTATTATAAAATAAAATTAAATATATCTATATATTTATATTTCTGCCTATTTTTACCTTTTTTCAAAACTAATGTCAGAACCGAAACTAAAAAAAAAAAAACTAAACACTAAAAATGGATTATTTTGTAAATTGTTGATATGACATGGTCATATCCATGTCTGTAAAATTACTTGTTTTTGAATCCGATGTCATCCAATATCATAAGAAACAGACGTTGAAGAAGACGAAATGTGATAATTATTTGTATTCGCGTCAGATTGAAAACTTGTACGATTCACGTATTAATCTAATTTTCTTCAGACTCGTCAGGAGAAAATAAAATCGATTTGTTTCTCTGCCGACGTATCGGACTAGTCGGTGGCACGTGGGAAACGGGCAGGTCGTATAGATAAAGCCACTAATGTACACGGTTTCGTTTTTCTTGCGACTGGTCGGACTGTCGGATCGAGTCGGATCGGATCGGAAACGGGTCCAATGTAGCCGTAGCCTAAGCAGATTAATTTGTGTCGGCGAATTTCGGCAGGAGTGAAATATAGACCGTATACGATTTGACGAGTAAACGGAAAAGCGAACAATACAGCGTTATGGATAATACAACCGTGACACTAAACGGAAGCGGAACAACTGTAATAATTTTGATACGTATATACCTATCTCTAATGGTCGGTATTTTATCAGCGCGCTATTACTTTTTGCGAAAGTTTATTATTACATCTTATCGACATAATCAACTCGACGAACGGTTTTTTTCTCTTTATATATATATATATATATATACATACTACACGCTTTTCGTTGGGCATAGAGAAAATCCGGCCGTATTGTCCCCGAAGTGCTTTTACGTTGGGGCCGAAATTTATTGATAGCCCATTTTCTCTAAGAACATAGTTCGAAACGTCACCCCAAGGAAACTCAATTTTCTTTTCTTTTTATTTTTTTATTGCCAAAAGTCACGTTTCTTTCTATTGTTACACTGTGCAAAAAAAAAATGTCCTATATTGACAAAATCCGCTAGAAAGACCATAAGAAGTGTATGTGTGCGTGTGATGTATATGTGTATGTGTATACATTTCTTCCGGGCGATTTGATTGGCATTCAAGCCGATTATTCCGTTTGATAACCTTTGCTCCGTTATCTGGCGTTTTTCTATCCCTGCATTCTTTGCAGTTTTTATTCGATGAGGATTTTGAAGTTTTATCGTTTGTAATATATTTTCTTGTCGTCGATTCTTGTCTGTATACGGTATTGACTCGGCACAGTCACGTGCATTGTATGTATCCGTAAAGTATCTTTTGATTTTCACCGGAGTTAACAATAATTTTTTATTTTTTTTTTCATATATATTTATACCTACGCACGTATACATTTATATTTTCCCAATAGAATCTTAATATAAATACATTAACTCGATTGTTTAATTAAAAAAGGTTCCGTACTGAAATCTATGCTAATAATAATAGACCGTGTCATACGTTATAATAAATAAAATTGTTAATTTTAAGTGAGATACGAGGACCGTCAAGTCTAATCGACGACCCACTAATATCTGATGCACGAGATAGTTGGCATATTTTATTTTTATTAAAAAAAAATATATATTTTTATATTTAATTTATCGTACATATTAAAAATAACGTATAATTATTCCATTTTAGTCATTAATTTCGTATTTATATATTGTAGGGGGATAGTTATCATGTTTAATATTAATATATTTTGGAGAACACAAAGTTATCCTTCAGATCTATACGAAATAATTTCTTTAACCACCCCTCCGTTAAAAATCCCTGATGTATGTTATAATATCACGATCATAAACAGATATATTGTTCTTTAAACGGCAATGATATTATTTAACCAAAAAATAATAGGTATATTTTTGATAAAAAAAAAAAAAAAACAAACATATAAAAATGTTACGGTCATTGGTAGGCCGTTGTTGTATGTGGGAAATTGTGAATGTAAGATATTTATAGGGTAATGATTTAGTATGTGTACATTGTACAGCATGAAAAAATAAATTACAATTGTTCATGTTTTTAATGAATTGCATCATAAATTTGAACTTAAACGCTGATAAAATTAAATGACACCATTTTAATCCACAAAAAACCAAAAAAAAAAAGGATTCGAACATTTAATTCAGCTATATAAAACTCAAAAAACGCCAGAATATTTTGAAAATTGTATCACGTATATAAGGGCTAATATACTCGTAAGTGATATATTTAGTGCAAATTTCAGGTTTCTAACTGTAAAATTTGATCAATTGAAAAAATGTTTACATTACGAACATAGATGAATAAAAAATGATGGTAATGATAAAAAACTATAATACAAAATGTTTGCAAAGTATGGAAAAATTATTAAATGCAAGATTTGTTAGTTATTTTTCTTCTATAATAATATTGTAATCATTAGTTTATAGTTTTATTTGGTTTAACAATTAAAATATATCATCTAAATTTGTAAGTTATGGTAAAAAACAATGATAGTTCTCGAGGTTTTGGAACTGTGACTTTCGAAAATCCAGAATAAGCCGAAGAGGCAGTAACAGTTAAAAAAGTCCAGAAGGAAATGTTAGTTAACAAAGTAAAATTGCCATAACGTATGTCTTGCCAACCCCCCTCCCCATGTGGAAATGTTTTCAATTCGAATATTTAGTATGTAATTAATGATATTACTACGTATTTGTATGACCAATCTCGAAGTCACTACTTTTTTTCTTTTTACTAATTAAAAATGAACCTCGTGTAAAATTATCAAGCCTTTCTTGTCGGCCAAAACAATTTTATCCACATAAAACCAAATAAAACCTAAAAAACTATACAATTTCAAATGCCTATAAAAAGCTCAAAAAAGTTTTGAACATTTTCCACACCTAGAATGGGCTAATATTAATATTATGTGAAAATGTCACGTCTATAGAATTATATTTAAGCTAATTACAATAAACAATCAAAATGCTTATAAAAAAGGCACTGCACTTGAACATCGGAGCAGGATTTCTGGTAGAAAAGTTATTTACAGACAGAAAATAAGCCACACGAGTCATAGTAAAACCAATACATTCTACGCTTTACTCAGAATCTAATATATATATATATATACAATATAGGCATATGAAATACAAATAAAATAAGTAAATATGAAGCGAAAACACAGGCGGAGTATTATAATAGGTAGTGTAGTGGTATAGAATATTATTTTTAAAATCTGTCTGTACATTAAAGATGTTTTGAAAATTATTTTTTTTTAAACTTTATTGAAAATACATGACTTTTCCAATACAGAACTAATATAAACGTTTTCTTGGCTATTAAAAATCTACAAGTGGTTGTTTATCATGTCGAAATCAATGTTATGACGGCTAGGAAATTTAGAATTGGGTGAACTTTTCATTAATTTTATTTTAAAGATTTGCTGTTTGCGTTTAGTTTCAAGTACCTATATGTTTTTCTAATATATAATCCATACGAATTGCATTTATGTTTAAATAGACCAGTATTTATCAAATGCAGATGACATTTTCGTGAAGTTTTCGTTGGCGGTTCCCGACAGTTTGACGAAAATATTATATTTATTACACCTATTATATTGCACATAATATCTAACGGACATTATTAGATTATCATTATCGTACACCGAGACTGAAAACCAATAACATTCGATATTATAATTACGAAGACGCGACATCGTTTTACAGCTATTTGTCGTGCGTGACAAAGAGACAACATCTACGATAATAATAATTATGAAAAAAAGGGGTTTTTTTTATTTTTATTTTTGCTTCGTGGGACATCAAGTTTTATAAAGGATTTATTTGTGGGGAAAAAAAAAAAATCAGACGTTCGAATCGAACATTCAGGTTCGCCCCACCTCCCCCCCTATAGAGGGGGTCAGAATCGGGGACAAAGGGTTCCAGTCAATAACAAGTTATCCCTGTAGTGAACCACTAATGACGTTGGCGTGGGCTTAGGGATTACACCCGGAGTTATAGGGGACGCGCTTCCGTTGTAAAAATCGGATAATGATGTGCTCTTTTGGAGTCCCGAGTGCCGGGACGACTACACTGACATAATTGGACCGTGAAATACGCAGAGATAACAAGCCATAAAAAAAGCTGGTTTGACAAAAAAAAAGAAAAATTTTTTTTTATTTTTTGTAAACGTTTATTTTATATACCTATACGTAAAACTCAACCCAACAAGCTTGATATATTTTTACGACATTCGCGAATTTATATTGTTATATGCTGAATAATATAATAACTATATCGGTGAAAATAATAAAAAAAAAAAAAACCATCACGTTTGCCGCGGAGATACGATAAAGTAACAATTCGCGAATACACCGCACACGAAGTTTTTGATATCTACGTAATTTACGAGTCCGAAACTAATTCATATAATCAATAAACTAACGTTCTAGAGACATTATGAATATGCTGGCGGTGACCGAGGTTTGTACAAAGGTCCGGTCCAGTTACTATACAAGTTCTTGGACGTCATCAGACGGGAAAACGATAATTAAAGTTAGTATCATTAAATTATTTATCATATTGTAATAAACATAATAAATATACTACAACTAAATACTAAAATACTTAAATAAAGTTCGGGGCCAATATGGAGTATCAGTAAAAGAATTTGTTTCGAAACTGATTTAATTTAAACAACATAATACTTAGATATATATATATAGTTTCGGTGCTCAATATACATTTTTACTACCTATAATATACCTAGATAATTTATTATAAAATATTGTAACTAAAGTTGAGGAAATAATTCTATATAATTTTGTGAAAAATACAATTGAAAATCGTATTATAACGATAGTCAAAAAAATAAAAATAAAAAAAGGAAAGATTAAAGTGAATCGTAATAACGTTAAAATATGTTCAAAATATTATAATTGTATTTTATTTCATCGCGATTTTTCTAGAATAATGTCTTATACTTAAGTAAAAAATATAAATACAAAATTTTCCAATTTATTTCAAACGCCTTTGTATTTATATAAGTCCGTAACAAACAAAATTAAATTGTGTTTTCCCTACAATGTCATAAACTCTATAAGCTCTATTTACTAACCTACAATACCGACGAAAACATAAAGTCATCCTGCGTCTTATCGACAAAGAAATTATATTATTTTTTTACGTATTTATTTTGGTGTAGATACCTACCCGAAATATTACAAATAATAACACTATTGTATATTTTCAAAGGTACTCGTTGTTTTATAATGCGATTAAAATTACTAAAATAAGCGTGTATATTTGATTACAATTGTAAATAAAAAAAATATATTTTTTTTTAAAACATAAAATTCCTGTTAGCGGTTGAAATGATGTGTTTTGTTAAACGTGTTGTGTTTTATTGCTATTCGAAATTGTCGATATTTAGAGTTTTTATCTAGTTTTACGAGGATAAGATTTGCATGGGCTTTGTAAAAAAAATTCTTAAAAATTTGATACAATGTTCAACATGGGTTGTTATTTTGGCATTATAAAACCGTAAAATATCCGTAATCATAAAATTTCTATTGTCTAAATCCAAAATGAATGGATTTGCGGCTCACAAAAATGTTAACATTTCAACATAAAATCTGATGATATTTCTAGTAAATGTTCTTTTTCCGTTGGGATCCGAGTTTGTTTTTTTTTAACGGTTTCTTCTCCACGTGAACATAATGAAATCACACGTTGTTTTACAGTCGACGAATGCGTTGGACAATTGTCGAGATAGAGCCAACATTGTTGTTTGTTTGTCAAATTTTGATTATTGTGGGGTGACGAATTTTTGGCCCGGAATCGTCATATTAATAAGGATTTCCCGGGCGGAAATTTCATCTCAATCCGTCTGTTTAAAAAAACGTACGAAAATGTTTTATTTTATTTCAAAATGTTAACAGGACGTGTTTCAGCCGGTAATTATTACTTATCATTTTTAGCACGTGCTGTCGTATAAATCAATATAAATTAATGGGTAATATAACCGTTCGATAAACAAACGTTTTGTTTACTAAAACTGTATCTAATTCTCATTGGTATTGTAAATTATTTTCATAATAAAGAAACGGTCGTAAATATACGAATAAATTTGTGTTTGAAACATAATCAATAGAATATTGATATATGATTTCGAGGATTTGGCCGACGGTGTGTACAAAAACGTACAAAAAAAAAAAAAAAAAACAATCGAATATTATACGGAACGTTTTACTGCACAGAGTTTTTCACGGACAGATCATAAAACTCCACTGCATAATGATCGACAAAATTAAAAACCGTTTGTTTTTAAAGAGATATTTTTAAAACGAGCGCCGCTTTGTACGCACTACCGATGGAAATTATACAAATTCGCATCTAAAAATATAATATTAAAACAAACAAAATAAATCTATTATCTATTATTTTATATCGAAATTCCAATGCCCGATATCGGCACGACCGGGTACACAAATGTTTGCCATCCCTTAATCACCGGTGTACAATATGTTAACTATAGAATTTACCAACCTCCTAGATTTTGCCTTCCGGGACATTTGTGCCCTGTGTTATTACCATTCTAAACGTACATAACTCATTGCCTCAAGGGGAAAAGTTAAAGACCCGTTAGTAAACGGGATGGAATTCTTGACAATACTCTTAAATAAATTTTACAGCGGTAACGTGTTTTGGAATTAATTGGTTCCATACCGAATTTTAGGTATTGTTCAACAGCGAATCGAACGGAATTTTTGCAAATAAGTGATTATAATTATTATTGTTTTATATTAAAAGTGTATTCGTGAAGCCTTACAGCCGGATCTACAAGCAAACATCATTTATTTCCTAAAAGATATAGAACTGTACCACCTTATATAAATATGGTAATAATAAATGTAAAAACAATTTAACCAATGCAATTGTGTATTAATAGCTTTTGTAGCTGAGGTACTTAACTTCAATGATAAAATAAGAAAAAGAAAAAAAGTGTATTTATTCATTTGGATTAGAGATTAAAAAAAAAAAAAAAAAAAAAAAAAACCCAGACTTTCTTCGCACTGGTAGTGTATTTCCGGAGCAGGGGTTTATGGGGGATGGATCGTCCCATGTTTTTTTTTTTTTTTTTTTAAACTATTTTACATCCCAAGGAAAATATATTATGTCCTTAGTTTCAGTAACGTACACAGGATTTCTTTCGGAGGGGGGATTGTATTAATAATAATAACGGATTAATTATTTTAGTATCGTATTTAGTATTTACGGTGTTAGTTAAGGTATTGGCTAAGCTGTATGCTGAATATACCGAATGCAAAGATGAATCGTTGCGATCAAAAAACGATTCTAAGGTATCAGTCGTATATCTTCCCCTTATAGCTACAATAACACAGAAATAAAACCTTATTGTATAATTTTTTGTTTATTTTTTATAAATTTGTTACAAAAAAAAAAAAGTGTTGGTAATCTAGAAGAAATTATGGTTCAAATAAAATACCATCGGGTAAAAAACCGCATTATTTCATATACCATGTGAAAAAATCGGAGCATTTTAACTGTCCAAAAACAGTGTTTTTCGAGAAAAAAAAAACACATTTTAGTAAAACTAATAGCTACACTCAGAACCTAAAAAATATATAATATTTATGTTACTACTAGGTGTGTCGGAAAACAAAACTGGGGCGATGCAAAATTGTTTTTTTTTAAAAAAAAATAATACAATGGTAACTTTAACAGCACGAAATTGACGTCCTCATATGCACTCTTCACTCTTCGGAACATTATGAATAAACACATTTATATATATATGTATTTAAGCAGAATTCGAACTTTGAAAAACAAAAAAAAAAAATAAAAACGTCATTTAACGTTATTTAATATTTAAACGTGTGATAATAGGTACTTGTGACGATAAAGACGCGGTGACTACAATTGTTAAAAGAAATTCGTTTAAATTTTTTTTTTATATACTCAACCCCTTGCACGCATGTTAGGCGCGTATAAATTAACAATTAGCTGTGATTAACTAACGAAAACCCCTAGAACAGAGGTTCCCAACCCGTGGTACGCGGAAGGCTCGTAGGTGGTACGCGAAGAAATTGTTTTATTACTATTTGCATTCAATATTATTTAGTTTAGTTTGGTTTATTTGATATTTGCTAATTTTATAAAATTATTATTTTATCAAAATAATATTTAATGTCGATTACATGGGGTTTGTAATCGTATCAATTTAGAATTTTAAATCATGATAAACTCTATAGTTTATTATAGTTCTTATAGTTTTAACGTTGGTTAGCCACTCAATTAGCGATAACGATTATTGGGAAATATACGAACGAAATGTCAATGAGTTATTTTAGTGTGTTTTATTTTAAATTTAATTTGTACGTAAAATTTAATTATGAAGAGATTTCTTAAGTGTGGTGATGATACTTTTTCCATTGGAAACCCAAGTAAAAAATCAAAAACACAGCCTAATCGTAAGTACGATGTAAATTATTTGAAATTTGAATTTTTTTTAAAGAAGAATCCAATTGTATGACTTATTTCACTAACATTAACAGCAAATATTATAGAGCATCATATTTAGCCAGCCTTAGGATTGTTAAAGATAGAAAGCCTCATACAGTTGGTGAAACGCTGATATTACCTGCAGCTAAAGATATGGTGCAAACGATTTTAGGAGAAAAAGCAGCTAATGAATTGGATAAAATTCCACTATCAAACAATTCTGTTAAGAGAAGAATCGATATTATGGCTTCAAATATTGAAGAAATACTGGTTACTCAAGTTCTCTAGGGCCTAGAAGGTTCATATTGGATCCACGCACTCTTTGAACTATCCACGAGTATACTATTTAAAGTTTCGTTAAATTTGGTCCATTAGTTTGGGTGTGGACAGCGACCTAAAATTGACGTTCGTGCCCGGGGACAGAAGGGGAGGGATTTCGCCTGGTTCCGCCACGATATTGTATAATATTGCTAACATTTGAGTTCTCGTAATATCGAACAATTACGATATTATTATAAACGGCGTGTGTGCTTTTTCGGAATACAATTCGGAACCAAAAAAAAAAAAAAAAAAAAAAAAAAAAATGAAAAAAATGTCCGAAGGATCAGCCGTAAAATCGCCTAATGCAAATTTATTTTATCTCGTTATGAAAACCGTCGATTGTTTTCTCTGGGCGATATTTGTATTATTATTATTATTATTACACGAAGTCGACCGCAGGTGGGCAGGGGGTGTACAATCCGTCTGATCGATTCGACGACGTTATCGTCCTGCTCCGGTCGTTTTATTTATAATGATAATATTATTGCCTACCGGATGATAATATTATGATATGATAGAGGGGAATAATAATAGGTAATAATAAAAAAAATACCAAAAAAAAAAAAAAACCGAAAGCCCCTCGCGTTATTACGTTTTATTGTCGACGTGCGCGTCTATAGCCCACGATAAGTACGACAATAACCGAATAATAACAGTTAAAACCTGCAGGTACTGCAGTTATAATCGCTCGGTGTAGGTTAATCTAATAGATTCACTAACTTATTTTTCGTCAATAGCTTTTGGTTTCGTCATCGATTACTGTTGGTTGGGATTGTAAAAAAAAAAAAAATAACAAAAAAAATAATAAATAAAAAAAGGTGTACATAATTCGCATCATGGATTGGTCACTGTAATAGGCGGAAAGTTGGGATGGTAGTATATAGATAGGAATTTAATTTTTATCTGAATGCAACGATAAGTTGCAAACGAAAAATGATTCTGACCGAATTAGTGTATTTTAAGTCGTGGTTTTTCATTATTGCCTCGGTAATCCCAGGTATCAACGTTAAATAAAAAATAAATAATAATACTCGAGTTTGACGTCATTTGTTGGTAGTTATTTCTACCGCGTTAAAAAAAAAAAAAAAAAACGAACAGTTTTAAAGTACGAACTAGACGAAATTCACTACCGGACATAGAGTATAGGAGTAAGTATTACAGATCGGATTGAAGTCTTCTGGTAGTAGGAAAAGTGTTTACAGTAAGATAAAAGAATAAAAAAATTATTGTAAAACCACACGACCGCTCGCTCCGCTCGGAATCTAAAATAAATGCAAATATCTCGATATACGTACGAGCGCGCAATTGAATCATTAAAGTTTAGATATCGATGGCGTTTTTATGAAATTAATGAATTCTCCGGAAAACCTTTGGAGTCGAATGTCCGATATGCATTAATACCGGCGAGCTCGCATAGTGTAATCACATTACTCGTACGTCTAACCGGCAAAGGACCGATACCATTAAAAAACTGAACATTATACGAGCCGTCTTGTAATGCCTCCATTATGACGAATATAACGCACTGATATAGAAGTATGTTCTGATTGATTATTATACGGTTGTATGCGACCGCGGCTGTATTTCTACGCAATACGGCTGCGCATACGTTTAGTCAATCAATACGTTATTATCGTAACAAACCTATTATTGCGTATCGACAATCCTAATGTTTATTATTGCCTTCAATTACCTGTAAAGCGTTATTTTATGCAGCAGTAAAAACGAAACAATACAATGTAATACTATTACAATAATTATACGACGGAATGTTAAAACGCAATATGGTAGGGCACACATGTGTGTACGTTAGTGTGCAAGGCCACTCGCGTATTAGGCGAACAGTTTCAAAAGTATGAGATACGCATAATAAAGGGTGGTGGTTCAATTCATATAATACCGTATGCATAATACGGCAAATCATTACAAACGAAATACGTTACCCAACGGAATTCGGTTAAACATTTTTCGATAAATGCGTAATCATTTTTTTTAACTAAAAATTATAATTTAATTGTTCTCAATGAGTTTTGTCATAAACTCGAACCATTAAAAACGCATTATTACGATCAAATTTCTTTTCTACCCGCTAAACACGATGTACCTTGTATCGGATTTTTGAATATTCTAATGGAGTCTGAAAAGTTTTATTCACATAATGGGAAACTATACGAGTAGTAATAGTAGTAGTAGTAGTAGTAGTGGTAGTAGTATATTGGTACGCAAAATATTGCGATTTTTACGAGTTTCGTATAAAACAAACTTTCGTCGTAAAAAAAAAAAAAAAATAAATAAATAAATAAATAAATAATTGTAACTGCGGATATTCCATGTGTTTATTTTGTCATAATAATAACTTATGATGAGCCTCGTATCAAATTATCGAGCATTTTAAAGATTTTTTATAAAGATAATGTGTATCTATTTGAAACACTGAAACCGAAGACTGGAAACTATAAATCCGTAAAATTACCACGGACAAATGATTGATTAAAATTTAAAA
This sequence comes from Tuberolachnus salignus, assembly GCA_956483605.1. Classification (NCBI taxonomy): domain Eukaryota; kingdom Metazoa; phylum Arthropoda; class Insecta; order Hemiptera; family Aphididae; genus Tuberolachnus; species Tuberolachnus salignus. The sequence goes on from OY101433.1 coordinate 15,621,282, forward strand.
TATAAAAAAAAATGTATATTATCAACTGGTCACCTATTTTATACTATTCATAAAAAAAATATCTTATATATATATATAATATTAATTATGGTATATTACTATGGTTCGCAAATTGTAATGGAAATGTTACTTTTGAATTTTTTAAACTTAGAACATAAACATTTTATTCTTTTTAATTCATATTAAAATAATGCGATTAAATTATTTTTAAAATGTTATTCGTATACGTTTTCAGATATATATATACTAAACTATTCAGTACACTCACTAACCACTACACATAATTTTGAAATTTACCAGTGTCTAAGAAAACAAATCTCCCTTCGTCACGCCATTGATATGGGAACGGGAATAATGTTTAATGCGCCGTAATAAATTCTATATTATTGTGTCCGTGGCGACGATGGTAATACAATATATAACATTATGTCATGCGATATTTTAATGGTTACCTCATCACTGGATATACGACCTTCCGTACACGGTTTTATATCCCGAATCGTTTTAGATTCTTTAGCGGAACGAGGAGGAATACAATGGCCAAAATATTGGAAATTGCTGCGGGCTAAGCGGCTGCACTGGGATCCTAATGTTCAGGACGCCTTTCTGTCGGTTAATAATAGCAAAATGTGCCAATTTAAAAGCTCGATGCGTCAATCTCCGATTGCTACAGTAAACTCTCATTATTTGTCGAATCTCAAGGGAAGCGGAACGAAGTCCGAGATATCGAGTTTTAATAAATATTTGAAAAAAATTGAATAAATGAAAATAATTTGAATACGTTAGAGGACGTCACAAACGTCAAAGAGGAATGTCAAAAACAAATTGATTTATCGCCAATGACGCTTGTCTGTCTAACGGATAATATAGCCAAAATTTATTTTCGTACTTCCAATATTACTAAAACTCTAATAGACTTAAAACAATAATCATATCACCAAATTAATGACTATCACATTTACTATGTTTCGACAGAGAGATTTTCATTCTACAATTTTTTTTTATATTAAGATAATAATAATAGTAGAAAACGTATGAAAATATCGTCAGGAATATACAGCAGCACTCTGTGAAAGCATGAGTAAATGTTTTCGTCATTAATTTGGTGAAATAAATTTTGCTGTATGTCTATTGAAGAACCCGAATACTATTGTACGAATACAAGTTTTTTGCTATATTGTCCGTTAGATAGACATATATAGCAAATGTTACTGTGACGTCCTCTTAAAATACTATGAACTACATTACAATTTATATTTTCGTCGCATATACTTGTGTATACTCATATATATATTTAAATCTTGTTGGTTTCGGCTTTTATCTTCAATGATGTTTTCTAAATTCTACAGTGCAAAAAAAACGGCACCTTCATACACGCGTATCGCGGCAATCTCGAACTGTTTCCTGTTCCCCTTGAGATTCAAAATGACGCGAGTTTAACCTGTGTATACAATTTTTTAAAATCTACTCTCGTTCCATAGGTTTTTATAAATATTATTAATTTTGTATTCCCTACGCTTTCGACGGTACTGTCACGAGTACATATTCGTCTGTCTGTGAATTTCATATTTATAGATATACAAAAGAATAATATGCCTTGCCGGTGTCTATGAAAATGAATCCGTTGTATTTTTCACGGTGATGTGTGGACGCCTATATATTATACCTACCCTAGTAAAAGTTATTCGAACATTGACTACGCGAATTTCCGTGTTTTAATAATCGTATTTTATAATAAATATTAAAAAAAACACGGTTTATTACGATATTGCCAGTATTGTTACACTACTCGTTCGTATAATAGGTTTGTAGCTTATTGTTAAACGAATTACCAACAAGAAATGTTTATTTACAATAAACACCGGTCTAATTAAAACTTCCTAATTACTAACTTACGGCTATGTACATAGATTTCAGCTATACTAAGCTTCTAGCGATGATATTTTATTATTTTTTTTTTTAAACATGTTTTTTATGATTTATTAATAGTACCCCCGGTTATACAAACTCAAACGATTTTAATGGCTTACCTTACAATGTTCAAAAAAAAAAAAAAAAATCATATAAATTCCGCGTATATTATTTTCCCGATAATATACACAGTGTAATCTAATTTTTATGATATTATTTTAATATTAGTAATATTATGTTAATGATTTCCACCGAAAGTGGAAAATACGATCAAACACAATTTCCCACGCGTAAAATACGAACTAAATTTATTAATATTATAGGTTAATTATCCGAGTGTTTAAAGCAGAGATTTAAACATCTTTCGGTTTTATGTTCCTTAAATTTTATAATGTATATGAAAAAAAAAAAAAAAAAAAATGTTAAATGTATAATAATACGAGCAGATTCGCGTTTTGCAGGCCCTTATTTGGGTGTGGAAGGGAAGGGGGCGCAATTGTACCTTATGCCCCGCAAGGGATATTTTTTTTAGTTTATTAAAGGGTCGGTAAATTTATATTGATGTCCTATAAAAAATTATTACATACATATATTTGTTTGTTAATGGAAACCACAATATATTTATGTAACGTCAGTATTATCCCTAGGGATCTAAGTGATAATTTAAATACTATAATGTAAGTTATACTTTATTTTGTTACATTTTAATAATTATAACAACTATTTATATTGTGATGGCCTGCTTTAGGACTGACACTGCTTTTTTTATCGCATAAAAGAAGAAAATAAAAAGATTTACACAATTAGAGTGCATCAAACGTGTACGATCGATATCCAATGGAAATTTCCTATTATTATAGGTACAGTATTTTAATCATGGCTAGATATGGATATTTTTTTTATATTTGTCTGGAAAACATACAAAAGTCAGGGAATTTTAAAAATTAAAAATCCTGAAAACAATTTTTATTTGAAAAACAAATAAATTATTTAATCGTAAAAATAATTTCGTTTTATTTAGTAGGAATTTAATATTAAAGGCAATATTTTTATTACTTTTATATATTAGATTTATAGTATTTATTTTTTATTTACGTTTGGTTTTTTTCACTCTTTTAGTTAACGTTCAGCATGAAATGTGAAAAATTTACAAAAAAAAAAAAAGGCGGAAGACACAACAATTACAATACATTTTGATGTTAACTTTGAAACAAGATTTACTGAATAAGATATTTTAGAAATGTTATCTCCTGAGGAATTTCCTAATGTACTGATGACATTCTCTGTTTATTTTTGATTAGTAGATTCAGATAATTATTATTTTATCGTTAATCGTCATCATAACATATAAAATATACTTTTGTAATTGGTATAGTGGCGAACAGAGGAATTTTGCAAATAATATCTGTGTGTCTGCTTACTTTATTGTCTCTTCTTTTCAAAGTTTATTAATCATGGGCGCCTTTTTGGGGGGGGGGATGGCAAGGAAAGAGCTACCCTTCGGGAAATAATAAAATAATTATGCTAGTATCCAGTTTTTGTGACTAAAGTTTGTACAATTGTTTATAAGAACTTTAAATATTGTTAATTAATGTTTGATAACTCTCGCACATAACGAAATACACCTATATACTAGCTATGTATACCATATTATATATTATTTAATTTATTATTTTCTATACCTATCCATTATAATATCAATGGTATTATCAAACCGGCCAAAGCCGCAAAATACGCTTCTTCGGTATGTTTGAAAACCGCGCGAACAAGTGTCGATACAATGAGACCATTGTGTTGATTAGAAAATAATACACCTTTACTGCTCGATCAAATCGATAACGTGTTATTTTTCTACAATAAATAATCCACTGAGGCAATATTCAATCGACATGTTAAATTAATAGTATACGTACTAATAAAAATATTACTATTACTAAAATTACTATTGTAGATTGAAATATTAACTCTATAAATATATAACCGTAAAACCGTCACTTCAGAACAGGAAAAGGTTTGTACGAAAGAAAATTATCTTCCGAAAGATTCGAAAATTTGGATGGAAAAACATTTGTTGATTTACAATGGAAACCAAATAGTATAAATAATAATAATAATAATAATAAATAAAATGGCGAGTTTTTACCATGGTGACCAAAGCGTAACAATAAATCGCTAAGCCTCCTCTAAATAATACGGTTACTTGACGACAAAGAAAATGTTCCATATTAATTTTAGCAGCTTAACATTTAGTCCTCTAACATTCTTTCTACGATATAAATCGAGTATACATAATTACACGCGAGTACAACGTTGTGTCAAAATTTCAAGTAGTCAATCCATTGACTACTTTTTGAATTTTGCGGACACAAAAATACGGATGCTGTATTTATATATATATGTAAAGGTAGTGATCCAGCTACATGTAGTTTAAGGCCCTTGAAATTAACTGAAGAAATTTCAGCCCGGTTGATACATATGCAGATCGGACAATTTACCAAAAAATTCCAACGGAGAAAACGAGGAACCATCGTCGAACATTATCCCCGAGTAAAAAAAAAAAAAAAAACGGATGCCCTTAACAGAATATATTGAGTAGTTCATCCGAATAGCAGTGAACGTTTTTACTTGGGAATGTAGCTCCACGTGATCCACAAAGGTCCAATGTCCTTTACAAGGAATCAAGGAATTAAATCCATAATAAACTGCTTGAGTGTACGATCCTTATAGGCCGTGAATCTGAGAAAATTGTCTTGATCCCCAGAATACCAATCGAGTAATCGGAAAGGCCGGGCAATGGCATCTAGTAATAATTATAAATTATAATAGATATATTGCATGTGAAATAGTATAATATTCTTGATTTTTCTCAATTGATTTGTGAAGGATGTCTACAGGGAAATGGCGGTTATGTCATACTTAAAAAAAAGTGCTCAGGCACTTATTCATAATTGTGACCGGTGGCAGCTTATAAAAAATATACTACTGTCTGAAATCGAATCTATATAAAATCTACACATTACCTATATCTAATTAAACGGAGTGTTCAAATTGTTCAGTAATTAAATTAATAATAGTAAATGTAATTACGTGTGAATGTATTTTTAAATATATCCCATCACACACATTAAAATTAACTTTAATCGCGAGTAGTTTTTTTTAAAAATGTACAAGTTAATTAATTTTTGATGGTGGGTGCTAGTTAATTTTAAATGAGCACTTGTTGTATTTTTCGCAATACAACAGGTGCTCACTGCTACAGGGTAATTACGAAGTAAGTAACATTCGTCCGTGCAGTGTAAAATTGAATAAGCCAGTGCATATTAGCGGCCCGTAGACATTATGCACTATTTTTTTTCTTTCAAATATTCGATCACCGTATCTATACAAATCGATATGTCTATATAAATAAAGTAAAAAAAAAAAAAAAACTTACCGTTTGCTCATTTGTTTTTATCGCAACTGCAAATGGACTACTTGGTGCTCCAATGTGCTGAATTTTAATTTTCCCGACCCCATGCACCTTGCGTTCGTGTTTTAATCTATAATCGTTATTTAATACACTTCCGCAATGTAAGCACTCGAGTTTAATCGTTTGTCTTTAAAAACTAAAACTCGTGGCAATTCTGAAAACAATTTTTTTTTGAAAAACAAATAAATTATTTAATCGTAAAAATAATTTCGTTTTATTTAGTAGGAATTTAAAACTAAAGGCAATATTTTTATTACTTTTATGTAATTAGACTTATAGTATTTATTTTTTTTTCGTTTGGCATTTTCACTCTTTTAGTTATCGTTCAGCATATTGTGAAAAATTTACAAAAAAAAAAAAAAAAAGGCAGAAGACACAACAATTACGATACATTTTGATGTTAACTTTGAAACAAGATTTACTCGGGTGTTAAGAATATTTTAGAAATGTTACCTCTAGAGGAATTTCTGAATGTACTGATGATATTCTCTGTTTATTTTTGATTAGTAGATTCAGATAATTATTATTTTATCGTCAATCGTCATCATAACATATAAAAAAATATTTTCCAATTGGTATAGTGGCGAACAGTGGAATTTTGCAGACAAAATTTGTGTGTCGTCTGCTTACATTATGGTTTTTTATTTTCAAATTTGTCAAATTAATCATGGGCACCTTTTTTTTGGTGGGGGTGGGGTGGCAAGGGAAGAGTAACCCTTCGGAAAATAATAAAATAATTATGCTTATATCCAGTTATTGTGTTTGTTTAATTCTTTGTAGATTGTCAATTGTTTCATGTTTGTGATTGTCTTAGTGACAACTTGGCCAGAATAAAAAAAAAAAAAAAATAAAAAAAAAAAAAATGTTAGAAAAACTGAAATAATTTGATTGCGGGTTCGTTTCGACCTTCTCCTGAAAATCATCTCGCTTGTGACACCGCAAATCAGTAGTAATGCACCGGCAATCCACACCGGTACCGTCTACTCGACGCAGAGCACGTAATATCCAGTTGCGTTATACTGTAACCGGTGTGCGAGACCCGTCACGGTAACATTTTGAAAAAAAAAAAAAAAAAAAACCAAACAAGGTTTCCCGGGGCAAATCCGCGGTGTGGTAAAATTTCCAATTTTATTTTCGCCTAATACGCCGGGCCGGTCGATTTTATATACGTATATATATATATATATGTAATTATTATTTATTTAAATTTTTTTTTTTTTTTTACGGTTTTATTCGTTTCTATCCATTACGAGCTATCTCGTACGATTACCATCGAGACGGCGAGTAATGCAATTTTCATTATTCGAGTCTGTCGCGTTAAGAGGTGTCGCGTTATATTATACGGTAGCAGTGAAGTACGTTTTATATTATGTTATTATACAGGACGCACAAGACGAAAACGACGCGCGCATTCGGTATTAAATACAAACGATTATTTCGGCGGAACGATAACGGATTTTATGCTCCCGTGCTTCTAAACAAATACGCTTATATATATATATATATATATATGTGTGTGTGTGTGTGTGTGTGTATATTACATCGAAATGAATCCCCGTAGACACGGTTTATAAGCGCAATACAAGTGTGTCGAGTGCCGCTCTGAGGGGAACGGCGGCCAGGAATCTACAGATACGTATATACGCGCGTGTGTCACGGTGTAGTTATCAAAAGTGTAGTTTCCATCAATTGCGAATTCCTTCAGTTTCGGGACACTGGAAAACGCGAAATTAGCCGGGTTATCGCGTTTCGGAAATCTGGTCCGCCTGTGTTTCTCGTTTATATTATATTATATTAGTATATAATAATAATCATATTAATAATAATAATAATACCTATAGAACGGACGCGGAGAACAAGAGCGCGGGCGGTACTTGTTTCTGGAACGTTTAATAAAGAGCGCGTCGAGATTTGCCCGTTAAACGTGAACCGTTGATAAGCTTAATACGTATTATTATGTAAATGCGAGGGAGTAAAATGAACAACAGCAAAAAAAAAAAAAAAAGAAAAAAAAAAAAAACACCGTCAGGAAATTGGATCGAGACGTATTTTATTTTTTCTTGTTTTCGCCGGCGTCTTGTTAATTTTTTTTATTTTTTTTTATTTTCGCATAGCTCGTTTATCGGAGAGACCTTTAAGGGTCCGAATATCCCGAAAGGCCGTGGCGCTCCTTTTGTTTTTTTCCTTTTTTTTTTTTTTATATCTTACGCCAAGTTTTTAATTCCGCATCGCCCGGCCCGCCCGTCGTCGCCGTAGTGTACACCGTCGTCCCCTCGCCGGGCCCGTAAGGGGAAAAACATCCGAGGGACGTTAAATAGCACTTAACGGATTCCGCCGAGTGTCTTAATCGACCGCATTACAGCAATAATAACTAAAAGTGCTCGGTCGCGTTGTAATTGCGGCAGTTCACGACGACGATGACGACGATGACGCAAACGGATTTTCCCGAATAAAACCACCAGGTATGGTTGCCCACTGTTTTCGCTAATTGAATCGTAATAGACAATTTTAAAAAAAAAAAAAAAAATAAACAAATATAATAATAATAATGCAAAAAAAAAAACCGTCAAACTGCACCCACGCTGTTGTTGGTAGGAAATGTGAGTATTTAATTCATGTCGTGTCTGTAGGAAACTACAGGTGAAACCAATGAATCGACTAGATATAAAACGCTACGAGAAATTTCCTATAGAGTTTTCGATAAAAGCGAGATTTACGGTCGTAAAGTTGTTTGAAGACGGAAAGAAAAACGCACATCTTAGCGGAACCGCTATGCTCAGAATCTTAAGTCAGTTCTTAGTTTGAATTCGGTGTTTTCTATTTTTTTTTTTTTTTTGACATGTATATGTCTTATGGCTGGGGGTCATTCTGTTAATTTGTCCGACATCGAGAATGTTACCATGTTAACAAGCTCAAAATCGTCATTCCGATAACCGAACCGTCGCGAAATGTCTGTATTGACGAATTTCCCGTCGCTGATAACGAATTCAATTTTCGTTTTATCCAAAACAAATTCGGTGTTTCCTGCGCTGTTTGCGATCGCCTATGGTTCGAGAAAGATATGAAGCACGTTCCCCAGAAAGCCGTGGATTTTTTGCTCGAAAAATACCCAGACTTAGATTCTCATAATATGAGCGTGTGTAATACTTGTTATAAAACCTCTACTTCGCGCAATTCAACTTGTATCGACACATAGAGAAGCTTGAAACTCGTGAGTACGTTTCATATTTCAGTACACACCGTCCTTTATTATCCATCACTAAAAGTATTGTAAATGACGATTCTGTAGTTTAAATTAAAAATTTAAATAAAAATTTAGAGAAATGTATACTCAATAAAAATAATTGCTGTCTTTGAAAAATAAATAAATAATTCCTGTCTTTGAAACTTGTTTATTTTTTACACGTGTTAAAAAAGTTACCTACAGTTTAATCCTCGTCTCCTCGTATCTAATACCAAATTGACATCGACATTCTTATGTCAACTATATTCAGTAGAAACGAGACATATACATGTACCGATGTATCTGTATGTAGTGTAGATACTCTTAGTTTTTTTTTTTTTTGTAAATGATTACGAAGAGAATATTTATCGTAGTAATATAAAATAATAATATTATAGTATTGGTTGATTTAATTTTAACCGTCATAATTACCGACTTATCACCGTTCATGTCGTTTTGCTTAAAACATGCAATAATTTTTCTCGACGGGTTACACATTTACCTAATATTTCACTAATCCGATTAGTGGCGGAATACATTTTTGTCCCCGCGATAGTTTTAATATTTTACACTGACAATAATACAATTACTATTAGTTCGAAACATATTGTTGTGTTCATAACGGGCCGGCACGTTTTATTTAAAACAACAGTGACGATCGCGTAAAATAATGTGTTAGGTACCCGCTAATATTATTATAAGCCGTAGGGCCGGGCGACACGCCCCGACCGGCGGCCGTGCGGACAGTGCGGCGGTACAGACGTGCGCCAAAACAACACCGAAGATGTGAAGTGGACAAGAGGGCTGTGTGCAGTTTTTAAAACAATATTATACGCGCTCGGATGGTCGGTTTGAGTTAGTAAATGATATATTGACTTGATCTAAAATGTATCACACGCATACACCATTTGCACAGCTATTCTGGGCCTTGGCTGGCGGTTTTATTTTCGAATAGAAATATGGCGGGGCGGCGTTAAAAAAAAAAAAAGACCGTTGGATTGATTGAACAAAAGTGTTTACCCCCCTTCAACCTATTCCGAAATGGTTTCTGTCAATTTAATATCGATAAAACTTCGAAAGCCTCATATATGTATACTGATTCCCCCAAGACAGATTTATTTCTTCGGGTACCAATGTTAGAATAATGGTCGCGGTATAGATTTTATATTCAATTCGTAGATCGGAATGACATTGTTGTCTATTTTTTTTTTTTTTTTTGTTTATGCGGCGAGGAAAAAAATAATAGCGTATACACTTAATAGCATCATTTTCATAGATGTACACCGAATACTCTTTCGTGTGTCCCGGCATCTTCATTCCCCTCTTAAACATGTTCTGATCTCACCACTTATTACACTATACATACGGTATTGTAACGGAAATAACTCGTAAACGTATAAGTATGAACCTAGTGGCAGTGTTTCGATAAGATTACAGAAGAAAAATCAACCGATAAACGTTAACCGATATCTATAAATAACGAATAGTCGTCATTGGCGTATATAGTAGTACTGTATGCATTCCCCTGTCTAAAATGGCATTCCTCATAGAAAATGCCGTGCTACAGGCACATTATATTTTTTATCAATTATAACACCAGCTTTATTGTCAGTATTTTTACATAAAATTCCAAACGTTATAACTTAATAAGAAATAATACGAGATATTAATAAGCTGTTATATCACGCTTCTGTCCCAAGCCATCCCACCCAAATGTTTGCCTTCTATTATTTAAGTTTTCTGATATCTTATATACCTGTTGCGCATTACTGGCCACTACATACCGGTACGAATACATAATTAGATTCAATTGTATAAATGTATATGCCTCGCTACCATCTCACTGCAGCCTCAAAGTTTTGCCCACGGTTTAAGTTGACACCCGTTAGACGATAAGTAATGATACATTTTTTTTTTCTAGACCGGCAAACCGAACCAACAAACACAGTATTCAATATTTGAACGTAATATATAGCGAAATATAAATTTTATTTTTATTTTAGACTATTTAATAATGGGTGATACCGCTCTGCTTTTGTACCCGGTAAAAAGTAAAAAAAAAAAAAAAAAACAAAAACAAAATAATTAAACTTCTACGTTATCAAAATCAAATTTATAATATTTTATTGTTCTATATTTACATTATGACAAGTGATTAAAAAACTCTTTGAAACCGATTGAATAATGTATGAATTATTTGATTAAAAAAAAAAAAAATGTACCTATAAAAAATAATTTAAACTTCATGTTTATATATTTGCTTTAAATATAGTTGTTTGGTTTGGTTTTTTTTTCTTTTTAATCTCGAGAAGTGCCAATCTTGAAGTTAATTTAACAACTTTAAGCTAATAAACGTTAACATTTTCGTATGATATAATTAAGTTTTATATTATTATAAATTATTCTGAACATAGCTATAAGCTTGCTATGATATGTTTTTTCTCAGAAAACATTTTTGTCGGTCAGTGAAAAATGCTCCTACTATTTAATACGAGGTGCGACAATAAAATAACGAGACTTTTTGAATAAAAGTTGTTTATTTTAAAAATGTTATAATTTAATGATTATCACCTTCAAAGTACCTTCCCTCAGCATCAATACACTGTTGCATACGTCGCTGCCATTCTTGAAAACAGTGTTGCCAATTGCTTTCATTCAGCCCTTTTAGAAGTTCTGCCGTTTTCATTTTTACGTCATCAACTGTTTGAAAATGGGAAAAGAAATAAGAAGGAAATAAGAACAAGTCACAAGGAGCAAGGTCTGGCGAGTACGGGGGATGTTGAAGTACAGATATTTTTTTTTCAGTTAAAAAACGTTGAATTGAAAATGCACTGTGAGCTGGAGCATTGTCTTGGTGAAGAACCCAGCCATTTTTCCATAGATCTGGTCGCTTCTTTCTGACACGTTCTCTTAATTTAATTAATACCTCTTTATAATAATATTGATTAATTAATTTTGTCGATTTTTTCAACGTTTTCGTTTGTTGAAGACGCGGTAGGACGTCCAGAACGATCATCATCTTCGACGTCCTCCCTTCCACTACAAAACCGTTTGTGCCATTCAAAAACACGAGCTCTTGATAAACATTCTTCACCATAAACTTCAAATAACATACGAAACGATTCCGCGGCAGTCTTTTTTAATTTATCAAGAAATTTAATGTTGTTCGATTTTTATATCTAACATTTTTCGGCAGTATAGTCGAACTCGTACTAATAACAAGGCTACTAACGTATAAGAAAATGAATCGATGCCATCAGTGTTCATAGTACTTTTAGATAAGTGTTTTCTAATCATATTTCAATAATCGTTTTATAGATAACGTTAATAGTTTAGGTTATATTTAGAAAGTCTCGTTATTTTATTATCGCACCTCGTACTATACCTAATAATAGTAATAACAATGATAACGATTACAATAGTTTATTTGTAACCAATCTATACAGAATTTTTTAAGTTTTAAGCAGTACGTTACACATCACCTGTAAGCTATTATTGCTTGTGACGAGGAATTGACTGGGTTATGCAATAGATGCCTAAATCAAAGGAATATGAATAATATTTAATAATAATAGTTAATTAAGCACTAGATTACGACGTTTGACATTGAAATGATAATCCATTTAGATAATTTTTAACGAATTTGTACACGTTTAAAATTACGAAAATGTAATATTAAACTGCGTATATACATAAGTTCCAACACGCAAGCGATTCAATTTACTGAAATTTGGTGTCACACAATCCTAACCTTTGCATCTTGTGTATTTGCATCTTGCCGATATATTTTTTTAATTGGTTTCAAGTCTGTCAGCGTTATCCAATAAGTTTGTTATATTCATCAACTATTGTTATAAACTATTGTTCAGTGAAACCTCCCTTAACGGGCACCTCTAAAAAGCGGACGTTTTTTTTTTCGGGAACGGGGACGTTTTCACTATTTATAAAGAGGAAAACCTCTAAATAACGGACATTTTTATGACATTGATAGTGAACATTTCTATCGTTACTAATGGATACATGTAGAATACCTTAATAAAAGTACATGCATATCTTACCTTATCCGTCCAGTCGTTGAAATATTATCGCGTCGATGAAATATCTTGTAACTAATGCGCTGTCCTATTCGTATTTAGTTGTGTTTGTGATGCCAATATACGAATGTTTATTGTTGTACGCCATGGCGAGTAAAAGGAAAAAAAAAAAATATAGATATTCTTGAATTTCGAGCATCAAATACAAATATGGGCGTTCGTGCGTTAGCAGACAGGTTTAGAGTTAGTAAAACACAAAACGAGCGGATATTATAGCGAATAATGACGCTTTTTACAGAACTTGGGCTGGAAATGGAGAAGAAAAATGATAATGGACGGCAGAAAAGAGAAACCTCTGTCATCGACAATGAAGTGTTAAACTGGGTTTAAAAATTACGAGAAAAAATCTTCCTGTTTCAGGATCGATGCTTCAAGAAAAATGTAAGCAAGTCGCTGAGATGCACGGATTCGGTTTTAATGGTTCCAATGGCTGGCTTGAAAAGTTTCGGAAACGGATAAAGTTTCTTTTAAACCAGTTCGTGGTGAAGCAGTAAGTGTCGGTGGGGAGGCCGTCAATAACTGAAAAGCAAAAAATACCCGAAATTATAGCTAATTACGCAGATGAAACGGGATTGTTTTTTAGAGTTCTGCCTGATAAAACTATGGCGTTCAAAAATGAGATATGTAGCGGAAGAAAAACTCCAATAGAATGTTTAACTGTGCTCTTGTGTTCCAACATGTTAGGCGAGTTTGTCATAGGCCGCTCGTCATAAGCAAAGGTATAAGACCGCGGCCTTAAAAAAATTGGATACCAACAATTGATATCCCATCGATTGGTATTGGAACAAAAAAGCACGGATGACGATTGTAATAACGACTGAGTGGCTTATGAAATATGATAATGAGCGGAATGCCTTAACATACGAAATGACTACGCCTCAAGCTAGTAAACAAACTAAAGTAACTGATTTTTTTTTTTTTCCATAAATGTTAGTTTTTAAGATTTATTTAATCAATGTACAAATAAATTAAAATACAATTTATTTAACTAATTAGTTTAATAAAAAAATACAATTCCTTCATCTAAATAGCAGACACCTCTGAATTTAGCGGACAAAGTTTAGGTGACCGGAGAGTGTTCGGTATTTAGAGGTTTTACCGTATAATACGTATGTTATAGAATGTATGATGATGAGTCGTAATACAATCTTTATATTTTTATACCTATAACAAAATGTTGTAGGCCTAAATGGCGTCTAGTGATCTAATCGTATGCGGAAATTTGACAACAATTTTGAGGAGGCTGATATTTAAACATATTTTACTGTTCCTAAGTATCGAAGCCACTCCCCCAAGCTTGCAAAAATCATCTTATCGCGAAAAACCTGAGTACCGATGATTTATTTTAGACACCGCGATCTAAAATTGGATAAATATTATTTTCGATTCGTTGAATTCAAATATATCCATTATTCAATTTTATTGTATCGTATTATTCTGTTGCGTTATTGGAAATCGAGAAGGAGTGAATAAACATTACTATTTTTATCACGACGGGAATTCGCGTCAAACAGCGTCTGTATTAAAAATAATTCGATGACGCGGACGACGCAAATTTGCGTTATGAAAAAAAAACAAAATTAATTTACGCAGCGAACGTGTTGAATTATGGAGATTTTCCGCCTGATGGTATTTTATTTGAACAATCTAGATTCCCAACAGTTTTACTAAATAAAATACAAATATTGACATCAAATTATTATACATCGGTTTAAATTTTCTTGATATCTGGGACGCCTTGGTTAACGGGGGCAAACTCGACTCGTACTAAACTTCGTCCGTTTATAAGGCTTGGCTAAGAAACATTTTTTGTTTGCAATGATTTATCGTCGCTTTCGTCGTATTATTTAAATTACCTGTATTCTATACGTTTTCTTCAAATTCCCACCTACAACAGTGGCGCACCATGGGGCGAAATTTGAGGTTTTTTTAAAAAAAAAAATAAATAATAAATAATAATAATAATAATAATATGATACTATGTTTATTGTACGTATGTAATGTGATAACGCAATAAATACGAGAGTACGAGTAAACCGTTAAAATAACTAAATGCATATTACGTAATATTAACGTTTTGTTATTATTACGTTATTTATTACTATAAACTCGAAATAATAAACTTAATGAATCGATCGAGAACAATATCGTCGATGAGCATTTCTTCTGGTAATATAGAAAACCCTCTCTAAAGGAAAATGTTCTGCGTACCAACTTGGATAATCTAATAAGTTAACATGGTATATAGTTATTTACAAAGTATCTAATTTTAAGTTATTCCAATTAGATTATCTATCGTATTTTCGAGTAAATAATACCTAGTTAATTGACTGTAAAATTTATGTTTTTATTTTATAAAATAAAAATCAATTATTACGTACGCAATATTATACAGTATAATAACAATAATAATTTTATAGCCGATAAACGGTTTCGTAATTTATTTTAAATCTGTGCTGCGCAACGATAAATCAATACAACGAAAAATGTGATTCTTAGTGAAGTTCGTTTAAACATGTTTTGATAAACTTAAATTAAAAACCATATTAATTTTTAACTGCAAAACAAATTGCGATTGTTTGTTAGCTAATTGGAATATAATGTTGACCTTAAAAACACTAATCAAAAATTGACTTAATCCACATCAAATTAAAAAAAAAAAAAAAAAAACTGATTTAAAATTATTAATAACTCAAAAAAGCGACTATACGTAAAGTAATAAATTAATAAATTGTTAAAAAGTATTCGGCGACCTATCAGGTTTTTATGATTATTTTTCACTTAATGAAAACAAAATGAACATACAGAACGATGCGATTTTTACTATTGCCGTCTAAATCCAAACTTCAAACGGTAATAAACAAAAAAAAAAAAAAATTATCTACACAAACGTAGTTGTTTTTCCAGTATCTTTTTTAGTTTGCAATGATTTATCGCTGTATAAATTAAATTACGCATTATATCCTATCTTTCCGACTTTCCACCTATAACAGTGGCCTATCCTCATGGCACAATGTATGTTTAGCTTTATTTTTACCAATTTGTTAAAGACATACTTATAATAAAATTAACTGTTTTTTTTTTTCAATTTGTTATCGTCGACATAAAATTGAATTACCGTATTCAGGCACAGTGCATATTCGGTTTGGTATACTCTCATGGAAATGAATGGGAACATCTATGGAAGGTGTAGTAGACAGACTTTAGGCGTTTGGATAAATTTCGTACGTACGCAAATCGAATCCCATCGCCCGTATAACTGTGGATGTCCTGTTCAGGAGTTCTATGGGATAGGTTATTTGAAGCATCAGACTGTTTTACAAGAAGTTCCTAGTCTAGATAAAAAAAAAAAAAAAAACAAACATTTTAAAGAAAAAAAACCTCGCTTAAGACACAAACAAGCCTATTGCATATGACAGGGATGGCGAACCATTTGGTATCCGCGTGGTTTTATTTTCCCTGCGTACCAGCAACTTTGCTGACTTTTTTTTATTGCATTTGTCTTGAAAAATTAATTAAACATATAAACAGGACGTTATTTATTGTTACATTTAATCTTTACATTGTTTACTATTACATATTGCAGTAAAACTTCTATATAACGAACTTGCATTTAACGAAATTTTCTGAAATAACGAATTATTTTTGAGAACCATGTCCTACATTGTTAACCATGCGTACATTTTATCTCTGTATAACTAGTCTGATGTTTTTATATAACGAATAAACTATTCGATAACAAACCTGTTTTCGTAAACTTTTTCACTATCGAATATTAAATATTGTTCTAAAATACCTACGATTTTTTTGTTTCCAACAAAGATAAGACATTGACAGACAAACCGGTTAATTTGAATCACCTAAACTCACAGAAAAAGAGATACTAAACGCCTTTTCTGTCGTGAGAAATGGTTATTGACAACAAGCAAATGTTTCGGATGAGATTTTTTTTTAACTCAACGAAATCGAAACATTTTACGAAAACAATACAATTAATAAAAATAATAAACAAACGAAACTCACTGATTATTTCTTTTAAATCAAGATTAAAAAAAAATACATAATATATATAGGTAGGTATAATATGATATTTTATGTTTATTTGTAATATAGAATACGAAATTAAAAAATTGATACATATGAAAAAAAAAAAAACATGTAATTCTATTTAAAATATTCCTCTGTATTACGAATTTTTTTTGTTTCCCATGAGACTTCGTTGTATGGAAGTTTTACTGTAATATAAAAACATAATTTGTATTGAAATATTAATTAAAACATAATTTGAGCGTTAAAAGACTAAAATTACAAAATCCGAAAGAAATCATTTTCAATTTACAGTATTTTTTTCCCCTTGGGAATTGTCGTAAAATTTATGATTCTCGTCACTCTGATATATTCCATCGATTAGTATTGAGGCAATTACACGCTGAGTTTTTGGCGCCGTTTTCCCGCGCGTTATGATAACTGCGCGATAATTCCATTAAACGATATTCTTAAAAAAAAAAAAAAAAAAATCGTAACACAGCTCTACACTACCACCCTTATGACGTGCGCACAAAAAAAGTCAACCAAACATCGGTGCGGATTTATTACGTTTTTTCATAACAACATCCAGAAATTTTTTATTTTTTTATTTTTTTAAATTCACCTTACAGGCGAGATACTGTAATGGTCCGGTATTCATATCACTACTGTTTCGGAAACGCCGCAAACCAATACAAGCGCGTAAAATGTCTACGAAAACCGGCGATTAGAACAAAATCCAAGGGGTGATGCTTCTCCATCCGTCACACACGCACGTTCGGAACAGCATACCGAAATCATATTTGTCGCGCCGGGGGAATTGCCGTACGCCGGCGGTGTAGTCGTCCCGGTCAAACGAACCGCCCTGTATAACCGCGCACTCGCGTCCCGTAGTTTCCGCGGGGGACTTGGGACTGGCGGATAACATAACCGGCGCGGCGCGGGGCGGGCATCATTAGGCACGTTTGCCCGCCGGCCCCGGGTGCCAATGCCCCGCAGTTGCGGAACACGACGCACAACTTAACCCATTTAACTCGTGCGAATCGTTTGCCAAACGCCCCGGCCGTAGGTGCGGTCGGACCCGGGGGCGTGGGGGCGCCGGCGAACGCGCCGCCGTACCCTTCACTGGCTCGGGTCCAGCCCGGCTCCGGGGACGGGACCAGAGTAAACTGCACGCGCGTCGATTTTCGGCGATCGCCAAAAACCGCCACCGCGATATACGTATATACATATATATATATAATAACTACGTAATACGAGGTCTGTTCGAAAAGTACCAGGATTTTATGTTTAACAATTGCAAAAATTATTATTCGATGATATCGCGTTCGAAATACTCTCCTCCGGAGACGATATGCACCGATCTTGCCATTTTCAAAAGTCCTACGGAACTGTTCCAAAGTCATAGCTATGAGTTCCGTTGCCGCGTTCGCTTTCGATTCCTCTGCATATCGATATCGTTGTCCTCTAAGCACAGGTTTTAGTCTTGGACAAAGAAAAAAAAAAAACAAAATCACATGGGGCCCGATCCGGAGAACGGGGAGAGTCCGCGGGATCAGAGCAATTTTTTTATCGGCCAATACGATTCACGAATCGACAGCGCTCAATGTGCCGGTGCATTGTCGCCGGTGAACAAACGCGGTACGAATTGGGCAGTGCGACGCTTTTCATTTGTACGTTTTCCTGTAAAATTGCACGACAAGACTCAATTGAGATTCCCTTTTTTTTTAATTCACGAACGGTTAATCCGGCGGCCATGTTGCATTTTTTGTCGCAAATTATCGCCACACCGTCGTTTTTGGACGACGCCGACGGTCTTCCAGAACGTGGGTCGTCTTCAGTTGACCGCCGACTGTCCCAGAAACGTTTAAAACACTCGAAAATCCACTTAATGAGTCAACCCTTAAAAGCGGTTTTAATAATTCCCGTAGGTTTCCGTTGCATAATTTTTACCAAGTTTCCAGCAAAACTTGATGCACACGCGTCGTTCGTTAATTTCGGACATGTCGTAAACGGCGAACGAAAAAAACCGACTGGATTTAACCACTTGTAATGTTAAACTGAGTTAAGGGAGCGACTTCGGGTTTTGATTAAAATATCCACTTGTTCGCGGGAAATACATCTATTTACAATTTGAAACGTTATCGTGTGTAGATTAGCCGTAATAACATTTGGCCTGGTACTTTTTTGTTCAAAAAGACCTCGTATATTCGCCTTGTCCTATACTTACGCGTACTACTTGGTCGTTTCTCCCTCATCGAAAACGACATAACGGATATCGCGTCATCTCATCGCTTTTTATTTTTTCGTCCCGCATTGGCATATCTATCGTTATCATTAACATTACCGAGGCCTGGATTTAAACGTTCTAAAAACTACCGAAAACTGTTAAAAAAAAAAAAAGAAGAAAAAAAATTGCCTTTTACAGCCGGTAATATACTTTTTAAAAAAATGACCCGAAAATTTAACACTTCTCAAACGACCGGATATACGAGCATTAGGGTTGTTTTTTTATTTGTTTTTTTGTTCGAGTCCGGTTGGTGTACCCAAAGCCATCGATAAAGATTTATATAAAGACATCATCGAAATCATAAAAATTAGCTCATAAGATTCTCTGTTCGGATGAAAAATATATATTATTAATGCACATATCACGTAAAAGAACATTTCTCGAGATAATATTTCGAATCGCCCTAATCTAAACTATTACTCGATTATTTATCAATATGATAAATGCCTTGGATAATGTATCTATTATGATAAACTATCTTATTTACATAGTTATCCAGTGCATTACCTATACGCTGTAGAACCGACCCCTAATTCGTATAATATATGAATATATACTAAAAGCTAACGAAATCACCGAAAAATGTTAAATAAAAGTATCATTTTTGTCTTGTCTGTTACACGAATTGAATTATGTATACGGAAAACATTGTCTTAGATCATCCCCCTAAAAAATTAACCATGCATCGGAATCCGGGCGCAAATTATTATCATCGTAGTCCTTGGATATATAAGAGAAGGGTACAATGCCTATATTTTCGGAGTGTTTTCATGCGCGAATTTTAACGAAATTATTGTAATAAACGAATTATTGTTCGACTTAAAATTATTCAAATTTACTTTCTTATAAATTTAAAACCCGGTCTCCCAGTTCTTATCACAATTATTTTGGCCTGGTTAGATTGTTCGAAAACACGTTCACGCGAACCGGATAAAAAACACCTTCCTTACAACAAAAGTTATTTTAGAACTGCTGCCCGCTCGGTACGAAAATTAATGACAGTAAAACATTATCTACACTCCAGTGTACCTATACGAGTGTAGCTAATCGGTTTTTAATTTATTCGAACGGGATGGTAGATATAATCCAAGATTAAAACGTGGCCTTTTTTACAATAATAAAAAAAAGAAACCCCCTAATTATTTTTATAAATCGATATTCAATTTAACGGCAGTTAAAGTATGCGTTTTTTCGTAGAGGTTGTCTTATACGCTCATTTCGGAAATCAAATCGATTTTCCGACACAATGTCGTCATGTGGGAAATGGTGTTGTTCTCTTCCCTAGAACGAAAACTTCAGGAAATGTTCCCGGGAAAGAGAAAGTGACGGGAACTTTATAATTTACAATGTTTCGTTACCAAATTTATTTAAACATTTTTAATAATTTCAAATATTTTATAAAAGAGGACAATAAATCCCCTGGGTAGTTATTCGTTAAATGTTTTTACATTGCAGTATTTAAAATTTGATTGTATTGAAAAAAAGAACATTTTTGTTAAAAGAAAAATAAAAAAATGTTTAATAAAAGAAATATATATAAACTTTATTATATTCTTAAAATAACAAATAAATGACAAATTTATTCTTTTATTTTTTCATTTCTTTCAGACATTTATTTTCTGTAAAAATAAATCGTTCTCAGGGAAAAGTAGAATTCGCTCGA
Source organism: Tuberolachnus salignus (assembly GCA_956483605.1). Taxonomy (NCBI): domain Eukaryota; kingdom Metazoa; phylum Arthropoda; class Insecta; order Hemiptera; family Aphididae; genus Tuberolachnus; species Tuberolachnus salignus. The sequence goes on from OY101433.1 coordinate 15,641,958, forward strand.
TTTAGATTTTAAAGTAAAATTAAACGAGAGCGATATATTGGAGTGCAAGACGGTATAAAAAAAAAAAAAAAAAAAAAATAGTACATTTTTAAAAATGTTGAAACGGTCGTTATTTTAAACGGTGTTGCATCGAGCGTTGTGTCTGATATAAAAAAAAAAAAAAAAAAAACGCGCCAAAACATCGTCATCGTTTAGTTATATAATAATTGACGATTTTACTCAAAAACCAAAATCAAGCGAGTTCTACCCAGTTTGTACGTATTGAGCCACGTTTCTGCCATTTCGATAGACAGAGACGGCTGTTCTTAATATTTTTTTTCCAGAAGACGATCGGGACGCTCTCGTAAACCGAATAATATACCGATACGTATCGATATCGAAAAATATATATTGTCGCCTAGATGATGATAATAACAGTTATGGTATTAATAACGATTTTGCGGCGCCTTCTCTGAGCCGAGTCCCCTCACCCGGGTCGCCAACAAGTCGGCGGGAATATCATAAGCAATTCGAACTTTGGCCGGAGAAAATCCGATTTTCGGGTCCGCCGTTAGTGGTGTCCGTAATAATAATAATAATAATAGTTATAATAATACCGTGGTCTTCTCGTCGTTATTCGCATTGTCCAATTTGGAATTTCACAGTTTTCGAAAAGGACGTGATTCAGATCCGACCGCGACTGCAGATGATATTGGATTCCGGTAACGTGTGTGAATTCTCCCTATCCGTTCTTTCCGTATTTCGTTTCTTGCTCGACAATGCCGTTACCCGTCGACAAAAAAAATTTAGATCCGACCGCGTGTAAATATACGTTCATAATTTTTTTTATCAACCGAGTCGCGTATTGCAATTCAGTGCAAGTAGACACAGGTGGTACGACGAATTTTAATTAGGCATAGAGCTAGTGCCATTTTTTTGATTTAATTATTTTCGTTGAGAAAATGTGTCTCGTCCTAAACTGTTAACGTTATTTTCTTCGGGATATTGATATATCAATAGTTTTATGATTGCAATACATTAGTTACCGTTTTTTACGGTAAAATTGTCCGGTTCGATGGAATTACTCGTATTAATTAAAATATATAAATTTTTTTCTTTTTTTTTTTAAATCATATATTTCTACACTCGTAAGTAATTACCGACAGATTCAGCATACGATTTGACCGATTACATTTCATTATGGGTTACTACTCACAAATCTCTAATCGCGAATCGCTGTAGTTTTTTTTATAAATTTTCTAACCACAGTTGGGGTACATTATACATAAAAAAAAAAAATAATAATAATAATTATATTCGTCGTAACGTTTTTTGGTTTTATGTGTTTTAAAAAATATCGCTCATTGTATTTTGGCTAGAATGTTAAAAGTAAAGTATTTTATTTTTTCCACGGACTTTCTCTGGCCTCCTCCCCGTTTCGTTTTCACTAGACACTTTATTAATTTTACTGAGGAAAATTGTACGAGGAATATATTGCGAAATTCAATTTGCATAATATAAAATTGAAATGTGTAAGTTATAGTCAACGGAAATAATCATTTGGGTGTGTCCTTGTGTGTTTACAGTGTGTCCGTGTCCCGACTGAAATGGTCTATTTCAATCGTTAATTGATGGTTTACAAAAAACCAATTTATTTTTAATTTCCATATATAAAAAATAGTACAATCATTTAATGTATCACCAGTTAATTAAAAAAAAATAATAGTTGTGTATTGTTCCAAAATCAATCGGGTTAGATTTGGTCTGGTCAGGGTTTTCGTCTGTCCCCCCCGTGTCCGTCATTCACGACTGACATAAAGTGTATACCAACAATATCATCAAAATACGATTTTAAAATAAATGACTTTTTAATTATTCCCCCCCAAATACCTCAAATTGTAGACGTCCGTAACGATTATATTGTATTTTTTATGTCGAGTTCATTTCACCGAACTTTTTCGGATATAATGATAAAATATTATCATTTTTATTTGTATACTACATACCTTCTGGCGGAAACGAACTATGGTTTTTTTCTTTTTTTTATACCCGGTTATCCATTTCACTTAACCAAGCCCATTTATGAATGTGTGCCCGATTATAAACACCTTACGTTTTTGGACGGATTCCCGTTTAAGAACGTCGTCACGGAGTATTGAAATTCCAATAAAAAGCGCACAATATTACGTGTTAATTTTTTCTAAAATTGTGTCTGTCGCGTCTTATCGTGTGTGCAGCATGTTTTTGAAAAGTATTGAAAATACATCTTTTTATTAATATATTTTTTTTTTTCCGTGCGTATGTTACTAAACTCCTCCTAAACGGTTGGACATTTAATTTGTCCGTGGATTTGGATGGCATTTGTGTGTCCGAATGGGTTCCTGAATGGTGTAGATTCACAATTGGTCACGATAGGTGGCCGGCACACAGGGTTATTGGTATTTTTAGTACAGCGATCAAATTATTTTTGTTGATTTCTGGGATTACTTTGGTGATACGGATGAAATTAAAAAAAAAAAAAAATTTAATTTTTCGATCACCGTGTAAACCAAATAGAATAAATAACTATACGGAGTGAAACGGCGAGTTTGGTTACGCCAAATCCTCCTCCACAAACTATACAGACGACGTTAGGTTTTGTATGGCCAATTGAAACTTAAACGTTTCAAATTAAGCAAAATTTAATAGTAATACGGATTTTAAAATAGAAGAAAAAAAAAAACCATTTAATTAGATGTTCAAGCGAACATATTGGAAAAAAAGAAGCACACATCATAATAGTACCTTTACATTTTACATTACGCTGTGAATTTTAAAAATGTGATTTGCGGGACGGTTAGACGACTCTGAGTAACCGTATAACTTGACCCGACTAAGGTCGGGCGATGGCAGCTAAATATTATTATTTATATAACCACTTATTATAGCTGATAACGTCATATAGAAACGGGGGAAAAAAAATAAAAATTATTATCAATTTTGATTGGTTTGAGATTAAAAATTAATGTTTTCAACGAACATTCGAAAGGTTGGATTCAACAGACCGCCGAAGTTTCTTTTCAGGAGTTTTCAATGAATATACATTGTTCCTAAACGTTCATCCATTATTAACAAAACTGCTGGATCGTCTTTAAACTAAATGGATAAACTTCTTCACTCGAACTGGTCTAATTCAGTTTAAACAACTTTCCTAGAACCGAATTCACTCAAGACGGCGCGCGCGACGGTCGGAAAGTTTTTACCACTAATTTTAAAGAGGTCGGTAACTTTCTCTAAAATTAATCGAAAAATACACTGCCGTTTACTGTAGAACGGTTTAAAAACACAATTAAAATACAACGTCAACCTACAGCGAAATGTTTTATATTTTTTTATAGCATTGGAATTCCGTTCGAAACTCCATTAAACTAATTGCTCGGTAGGTGCACCTTAAGAATTATTTAAGACGAGTAGTGGCTCGCGTTTAATTGAAACAATACGCCGCAGGTTCCGGCCGCACCGTATAATAAACTAAATTTTTTATTGCAATCGAGTAAAACAATCGACCGTGTTGTATTTTAATACGGACCCATTGATTTGTTTTCGTAAATCATAGGCGGCGCGCTAATAATTATAATTTTATAATTGAATTTTGCGGAGTGACAACGCGTCGAGTGCAATCATACGGAGTGTTGACGACTATAATTGAAATTAATTTAATTTCTTTACGTTTCAAACAAATAGTTATATAATTATACGTTTATTTAGTCGGAGGTTGGCACCGATGTGTTAACACCTCCCAATATAGGGAGTGCACACGCCGTTGAATCTGACCGACCGCATGAAATTTAAACCACCGCCAATTATGTTATATTAAAAATTGCGCAAAAAAAAAAAAAATAAAAAAAAAAAGTGCCACTTAAACATTATTTGTACGCGGCAAATCGGATATTGACGCACAATTATTAATCGCATTTCTCGTGTTTTTCCCCCCCGCGTTTTTCGTGAGTAAACGGCGAACCCATTTGTAAGCGAGTTCAAACCGCATCGGGTTCGTACCGCGGGCAGGCCACTGCTGTGCTCTAATGTAGGCAGTACGTTCAATGGCACGCATTGTATTGTATTAATTATTGTACAATGTATTTAATAAAAAAAAAAAAAAAATAAAAAAAAAAAACATTTAACCCAGTCAGTGGTCCCTACTATTATAACAATACGACAGTTTATCGATGTTCGTTTTCGCAAACCTTGGAGTGACGTTGACCGAGGAGGCTCAAACGAGCAGCGAATCTCGTCGAAATCTTGTATTGTTAATTTTTTAATAACGTCCAACCGTAAAACGGATTAGTACATTTTCGATTTCCCAACTATATAGTTGTAATTTCCAATAGTTTGCTACTCCACTAATAGTATCCGTTAATCGTACGATAGACGGATACTCGTACCCGTTTAAACGTAATGTCCGGATTTGAATTGACCATTTAGGATATGCGACTGTCGGATATCGAACAACTAAATCCCATACTAACATTATATCATTGTACGAAAATCTAACACTCCAATACAATCTATTTATTAGTGCGATTTATGTATTTTTAATACGATTATTTTATTGGTTAACTAACTATGCGTTTGCTTTTTTCCAAATATCTTTTTTACTTGCCATCCTGCTCCGTCCGATTTTCAAGCGTGGCGCCATTTCTGAAGGTATTTCGGATCTATAGTTGGCGTATTGGAAATGTAATTTTTTAATTTTCGTTATTAGTTGGGGGAAAAAAAACGTAGGAAGTAACGGACGAATATACGATAATATTGGTTTTCTCATTTTCTCATTATCATTTTGTTGTAACTCGGTTGAAAATAACCGTAAAAACCTGAAATATATTCGGAATATTATTTAATATTAGGTGTTTATAGACGCGGGCAGAATTTTGAAACATTTTTAAATTATTTATAGGCATTTTTAGTTATTATCCGATTAAATGCGAATACAATTATTTCGGCCCGCTAGAAATGCACGGCAATTTTACACAAGATTCGTTTTAAACATTTTTACTTATTGGTGGGAATAATAAAAATCCAGGGTAATGTAACAATCCTGTTTTATAAGCGTTAAGTGTAGTTTTTTGTGATATTATTAAAAATGACGACATTTTAAAACATTATTAATCGACTTCGATCAGAATCGTTTTTCGTTATCGCCGATTTTTCGTCGACTCATGATGCGCGAAGTATGCGTGTCAGTCTTTAGTTTTTCCTTTTTTTCTGTCCGACTTATTATACATTTAAAGAGCAGAAACGTTTATTTTATGTTAGTTGATGACTATTGTCAATAGAGAGAAAATTTATTTACCCAAGTCTTTTATATATTGTCTATGAGATTTCGGTGAAATTATTCTTTCAAAATGTTGAGGTTTTGTCATAACTTTTACGGGCCCACTTGAGCGGTAGGGAGTTATGATTACCACGTATGTACCGATATTACTCAAACGCACGGTCCTAGATTTTTTTTTTTTTTTCTGTGTTTTTTCGACCGAAATCGTTTTTACACGCCGTACACGTTATTGTATAACATAAACTATACATGTGTTTATATATTATCCGAAGAAGATAAAAATGTGATTTAAAAGTTTAAGTATTTTCTCTTATTACGTTTGATCCGATCAAAGGGAATTTACCGGAGTTTTTTTTTTTTTCTTTTTAATGGAAATTCAATTTCAATATTCGAGCGTATATTCAATTGATGGATAACAAAAAAAAAAAATATGTGTTTTGTTATAGCGTTCCGTGTAGTTTTTTCAATACTGATTATTCGTGGAGTATTTATGTATATATAGATTTTTTTGCAATGAATTTTATGCACATTGGGGGAGGGAAAGACCTGTAAATAAATTAATAAATTTATATATTTAATATTTACACAAAACGCACGATAATATACGCGTACATAACTATTATGCTATGTTATTTTCGCAATTACGAAAGTCATGTTCGGAAAAAAACAACGGTATCTTTTTATGACACGTATTATTAGATCGTAGCGAAAAATAAATTGGTTTTGCTATGTGTTTTTTGTTGTTGGTGTCTGTTAACAAATTGTCGAATAGACATCTTTACTCCAGTCCAAATTTTGATAGGAACTCTTTGTAGTATTTCGGATCTTGTTAGTGTTTTGAGGACTTATCGTTTTTTGATTGTCCTCGATGTTTCTGTAAGAAGAGACTTAAGGGAAATGGGAATATTATTTATGTAATGTTTTATGAGTTTCTGTAATTTTGCTTTTTTTGTTGTCATTCATTGAAAAATAATCGTAAAGACCTGCAATTTACGTAGGATCACTGTTATAGCATATCCTAAATACGGGGGATTTTTCAATATAATTTATATTGTAAATGACTATTGGAAATTTGCGAGTTTTATTTATTATATTTTACGTGGATTAAAATATTGTAAATTATTTTATCAGCGTTTTAAGTTGAAATTAATGTAAAAATTGGTTAAGAACACAACCAATTGAAATTTATTCTGTGGTTACAAATAAATACAACTTTCAATTTAAATTTACCAAAAAAAAAAAAAAAAAAACGTTTAATCGAACTTTTTCTAGGATCATTTTTCATTTTAAACGATTTCGCTGCATACATATATAAATAGATAAAATTTCTCCATATTATGTCCTGTTTGCCTAACTTTTCACCCACAACAGTGACCTACCCGCCGTGCGGATAATGTCGGTTTATCGTTTGCGATAATATTTTTATAGATCAGTGATGAATGTTTGTTAAGGGCACGGATCCGGTTCATAGCCGCGGGTCTCTGTCAAAAACTACGTCCCGACGTACGGCGGTGTATAACCGAACGAAATAATTTTATAGACAATTGCACGGTAACCGGTCGATCGCGGAATAGACCGTGTGTAAACTTTGATTGTTTTCATAGGTAAAAAATCATTGCGGAGAGTAAATAGTGTAACGGGAAAAACAATATTATTAAGTATGATAAAAATATTTTCGAAACGTTTGGACTTTGTAATAGTATAGGCGGTTTGATGGGGAGAATCGTTTCGGCCGTGCCCCGGAGACCACGGCTATGGCGGTGACGTTCGTATAAGTCCAAATAGGCTTGAGGAGGCGTACGAAATAAAAAAAAAAAATATATATATATATATAAGAAGATAATAATATATTTCGATTATGTGCATGAGGGAAACTAGGAAATATAACCGAATTTAGCGGAGGGTAGGCACCTACTTATATATATATATATATTTTTTTTTTTTTTAAACTCACTTTGGGAATTCTTTCTTTTAAACCGTCCCCTCCGTTCGGAAAGCCTTATTGTAAATTGAGTTTTGTATTATACCTACACCCTCTTCGTATAATATAATATTATACGTTCGCACGCCGTCCAGGGGAATAACGTTATACCGGGAGACAATCGCTTACCGCGCCGTCCGTATCCTCCGCCGTACCCCGTCTATAAGTAATCTGACTCCTATTGACGTTTTGTGCGCGATACACGGCCACAGCCGTATTGTTTTACCCTCGCCAGTTCCGTTTGCCGTTATTATTATTATCGTTATTTAGTTAACGTGTGCGCACACGCGGGTCGGTATTTTTTTTTTTTTTCTACCGGGATGAACCACCGCACGCCGGACGTCCATAAAATAATATTGAATTGCGGACGGGTCCTCCTGTTATTGTTAGACCGGGCCTCGGGGCCCACCCGGACGGACGGCTTCGCCCGAGTCCCGTCCCGCGGACCTCGCCCTGGTACCGGATCCGCCTCGAATCGATAATCCCGTATCGAGCGGAGTTTTTCCCGACTCCGTTTACTTACGGGGCCCCGTTTCCAGGATCGCGAACTTTTTGCGGAATGCCAATCGTTTTTAATATAACCACAGCGACGCCAGAGACATCGTACACTCGAACGACCGGACGGCAGTCCGACACTTCCGGCATCATAAAAGCGAGTGTCGTCAATATATATATATACATAAAAACAATACAACGACTACGGTTTGAAAACTTTTACTTTGTTGATTATCTCAACGATAGATACAACGGAAATAGCGGGGCGATTCCGCTCTATTGTTTTTAAATCCGGTGTTATTCCTGAATGTTGGATCCGCCAGTCTAGTGTTACAGGATTCGGTCGATTTCACAACTTTCCGTTCGTTCTTGTGTACGCTGAAAAGCTCGTTTCGCTTCCAAGTAGTAAGTTGCGAATGACAACCAAACGATGACGGGCATTTACAAATAATTGTTCGTAATCACTTTCCATGGCAATCAAGAACTCTTCAAATTTCAAGTGACTCGAACTCGATTATCAAACCGGAAGACGATTTTATTTCCAACGGTCTTTCGTGTTCAAATGGATTTCTGCCCACGAATTGTTTGTATCTTCGTTTATTCGTGGAAAGTAAGCAAGTAATCCAGGTTTTAAACGGTCTTTTTAATTATTTCTGCATTTATCGGTGTCGCCGAGCTCTCATTTTCTTCGAAGAACGAGCATTCAAGTTGGAGAAACACGTTGGCCAACAATTATTATACCACAAATATTTTCGGATATGATAAGGAAAAAATAAAAGTAGACAAATGAGATGAACATTTTTGTGAAAATGGTTTTAAAACCCCATAGACATGTATGATTTTAATCGATGTTTAGTAGTGTTTAAGTTGTTTAAATGTTTAATACAAATAGTAATTAAAAAATAAAAAGTTTTTAAACAAATGGTAGTTGTACGGCGCATTGTATAGGCAATATAGCATCATTGCTGTATGGGGGGAAGATTAAAAGAATTACATTATAAGAAAAGTTGTATTCAATTTGTGACTAGAAACGTGATATTTTATTGGAAATATCCGTACATTATACACGTATCAAAAAAAAAAAAAAATGTTGTATTTTAGTTTTCTTTTAAAAAGTTTATTGAGTTTTTTAAATGTTATTGTTGAGGTTATAATTATTATTTGGTAAAATTATTACCAAACTACACGATATAGTTAAAACTTATTATTACGATCAAATTTTTGTAAAACTAACACGTATGTTTTACTAGTTATTTTACTAGTTTAAACTGCTTTCAAGTTTTCACTGCGCGGTATATTATACCGTTTTATGGATTTGTGTATTGTTTTTATTATCGTTATTATTTGTGTATTAGTTATCGGTTTTTAATTTTCTATTACCGTAATTGTTAATATTTACGTCATGTAAATGTGGGTGTGTTTTTTTTACGTTTTAATCGGTTGATCAGAACAATTAGCTGTTCGTTTTGCAAAGCAATATACGTATGTCAAATGTAACGTTGCCAATGCCATTGATATCCACGACGGTGGTTATGTTTAATGTTTTGTGCGCATTTCAGTTTTTGTCTAAATGAAATTATATAATCAATTAAGAAAAAAATTATCTCGGTTGGAGTTTCGTTTAAGTTTTTGGTTCTGTTTTTTTCGTATAGATATTTGATTATTGTACCTACACAGAATATTGTTTTACGAGTATTGAATCCAAGCGAAAAACGTTGGTGTCTATTTTATCTACAATTTGTACAATACGTTATTACGTTTGCTATTTTTATCAATAAACAATATTATTCAGCATTTTACCGACTGTTGTAATTTATATTCGGTGCTGTTATTTTCGTATTTTTTTTTTTTTTATTAGTATGAGATTTTTAATAATAATTAATTTCGTTTTAATTTAATAAGTACCTTGTGTAGGATTATTGTCGAATGCCCACGTTGTCGAATATCCCACAGTATTTAATAAGTATTAATTTAAGTTTGGACTTTGTGGGAATATTGCTATGGTTAATGTTTTTTTTTTTTTTTTTTTTATAAGACAAGAAAATCGCCTTTAGCGGGTATAGCCGTGTACCTTATCACGACTGTGTTCTAATAAAAAATGAATTCGACCCGATGTATAAATTATGCACTCTCGGACAACGATCTTTTACTTATAGTGTGTGTTCGGACTAAATAGCAGCGGCTATACCTTCTCGGCACGGCGGCTTGCTATAATATAGGGTCTCGAGAAATTACATATATTTGTAATGGCGAGGAGAGGTAGGGAATAAAAAGTTAACGAATAAACTCAGAGTAAAAAGTATACTATAGTATACTCCGTAGACGAAGAGAGATAAAAAACAAACTTATTTATTTGATTACTTCTTCCTGTCAAATTTTCTCCAAAGTACTTTGCCAAGAGGACGATTACACGGCGGACCGGGTGTGTGGGGTTTTAAAAAGCGCGAAAAAAGTATAATAACGAAGAGAGAGAAAAAAAAATAAAAAAATAAAGTAAAAAAAAAAAAAATAAAAAAAATAAAATAATAAGAAACGCGAGTCACGAAAAACTTTTTTAATTTCCCTTTGGCGATAATAAAAGTATTTAGCGGGTTCGAAAACCAGAGGGCAGTTTCAGACAGATTCGCTTTCGCATGAAAAATATGAACTTGCAGCGTATACCTACCGTCTCACGATGCCGCGTAAGATTCAACATGGAAATTATATAATTATATAATTTAATAATTGACGAATGAATACGGTAGGTATTCATTAAATGCATAAAAAAAAAAAAAAAAAACAAAAACAGTTTTTTGGCCGAGTCGTGTTTGAACGCTTTCTCAGACGACATATTGCTTTATTATATAAAAAGTTATAAGTTTTATTTATTTATTTTTTTTTTTTTTGTCACTGTCGCGCGTCGTCGTCGTTTGTTAAACTATATGGACGAATATGAAGGGGGAAAAAATAGTAATGTTTTTTTTTCTACTCTATTTTTTAAATTTTTTTTTTTCTCATATTTTAGGACCTCGCTCCGGGCTCAAAATTAATTATTAATTAAAATTCATTAAGTTTACGTTAGAACAGCGACAACATTGTTAAAACGACACAATGCAATGTTAAACGGACGAAACGAAAATCGGTTAAACCGACTATGACATAAATACTATGTCTGTACCACGGTATCTCAATGAAGTTTTTTTAACTTTATGTTTTTACACCGTACCCGATTCGAATTGTTTAATTTTTATTTAAACTATCGCCACGATTGCTTAAAAACTTATCATAATTATCGAAATAATACAATACCAATTAGTTAGGTTAATTCCGATAACGTTGTTTTTAATTCCATCGGCACGTCGAAAGTGTCCCGTATGATTAAACCGGAGAAAATTTCGAAAATTATCAAAATTTATACGTAAAATTATGCCGCCGATACTGTTCGGTGTTAATTCCATTGCACTACGCGCATTGGGGGTCGGTTTAATTTTCGCAGTTTTAATATAAAAGCCTAAGAAATAAAATAACGTACACGGCGAATTTAATAATAAAATGTACGATATATTATTATTAATGTTATTTACCACGATTTTCGTTATTAAATTAAATGCGTTCTACTCGCACAAATGTCGAGTTTATTATTGTAACCGCATTTTACGGTTCTGTTTTGAAAAAAAAAAATAAATATATATATATATTTCTCTCTCTCTCTCTCTCTCCCACTATATATATATATATATATATATATATTGGCAAATGACATACACACAGCATTATTTTCGGCAATCTGACCATATTTCAATGACGTTTTTAATGGATACTCTAGGATAACTGTAACTGACATTGTGTCAAACTGAACAAACATTGGCTACAATAAAACGTTACACTATTGCTCGCTGTAAAGTGATTTATCAATTGAATTAAGTTGATCTTAATTGAATATACTATAATATTACGTTGCATCACCGTCGGTTTTTCACGTATAATGCGGCATAATATTTTTCTTCCGGTGGGGTACCTATCAAAAAAAAAAAAAAAAAAAATACCCATTTGTAGTTATATTCTTTGTCGGTACGTCGCGGATTTATTAATTTGTTGAATATTCTGTTAAATATTCCCGTCTTGGAGGAGTAAACTATATGGTAATATTTGCTTAGCCCTCCATGACCTAGTAGACTATTGCAATATTGAATAATCGATCGGTAAGAAAAAATACGAAAGAATTTCCTACTCGTTGGACGTCAGGTCTGAATGGGCTAACTAACATTGAATTAAATTTTAATTTTAAATTAATAAACTGTTGATGTTCATTCATCCCGAGCGAAACGGGTACGTTTTCGATATAATGACGGCTTTTGAAATCAACGTTTTTATTTCTTAATTGTCGAGCTTTCAATAATATAATAATCGAATCTAATTTCATTTTATTACGACAATATCAAAATTAAACGAAAACTCGTAAATACCCACCGACCGAGATTTATCATAATTTCCACGGGTTTTTAATAAACACAAAAGCGAGTCAATGGAAAAGAAAAAATAAAAACCGAAATTTATTAAAAAAAAAAAAAAAAAAACCGTCCAATTGTTATCTTCCACAGTTTTGAAAATAACGCTTCGTTAACCTTTATCGTACGGTTATATGCGTTTCTAGAAGGTCGAATTCAAATGAAACGTTGAAAAAGTTTTCGAATATACTTAAAACCTCGATATAGGTACTGTGGAAATGCAACTTTAATGATTCGCACCACCAGTCACCATCGTGTATATTATTATAACTTTTTGAATGTTAAAATAAAAAAAAAAAAAAAAAATAATAATAATAAAAACCCGCGTTGTCTGTTTTGAAATTCAAATAACCCGATTCGGACATCTTTTCCACAGCTCAACCTATTATGATCAGTGAACAGAATTACTAGAATTTGCATATTTTTTTTTTTTTTTTTTTTTATGAGAATCTTTAAAATTAGCAGAGTAAGCTTAAAACTTATTTCATAATACAAAAGAATGGAATTGAAAAATTATCTTTTATATATTTTACAATCCTTTAGATATTAGTGCTATTTTCGGCCGTTCTGCGATACTTTTGTTATTTGTTCAATCAATATTCGCCATGTTCAGTGAATAATAAATATTTAATAAGCGCGTTTTAATACTGTTGTTAATTTATAATTTTATGAATAATTGTCCAATAAAATCTATACCGCACCGTGTTGAGAAATATGTAATAAAAAAAAGTATCAAATGGAAACCGATTGTTGGTCAATGAAGCAATGTTAATGTTAGGATTGAGTACGGGCTTATCATAATCTGTTGTGTTTGATGTTCGGGCAGTTTGGCTATATTTAATACTTGTTATAGTTTGTAAAAATACTATTTTATTTTTCTTCAGCATAGTTCTGAATTTAAATTGTCTATTTAGTATACAGTTATGATATTATATATTTTCAAAAAATGTTTAAAAATTGTTGATGATTAGGTTATTATTGTTCTAATTTCTATATTATCAAAATTGATCGACATGGGTATTTCCGAATCACCGGTCCGACGACGTGTGCTTCAAAATGACAAATTTGTTTCAGAAAATCGGACAAATGTAAAAAAAAAAAAAAAAAAAATTGTTTCCGAATTGTTGGGTTCGAAAGCAGCTGTCGGACGAGTTTCGCGACAAAACCTGCTACACGAAAACTATAAATCTGTATAATAATTCGCGTACATTAAATTTTATTATTATTATTATTTTTTGTTTTTATTAAACACACATTATATTTTCGAATACCACCTATCACTTTCTAAATAATCTCATCATTCCAAAAGCTACTAGCTGTCGATACTTAATACTGGACCAACGTCTAACCTGGGCCGACCACCATTAAAACCAAACGAATTCTCTTAAACGCTAGACGAAAATCTCTCTCCTGCTTTGTCGGTAAACGCTCAAAACTCAACATCAAAACCAAACTATTTTTTTTATAAAACTCTATCGATGCCTATTTGAACTTACGGTGTCCAGTTATTGGGGGGAGTTGCCAAAAAAACCAATATAAATAATTCTTCCATAACTCTTCGCATAATTACAAATTCTATGTTTCAAATCACACTCTACATACCGACCTAAGAGTCAACACAGTAGACGAAACTGCAAAAGTACTAAATAAACGATTTCGTTCACGACTAACCAACCACCCTAATCACCTAATATCAACACTAAATTCTGATTCCGTTCCTGAAAATCCTCCTCGTAGGCTAAAAAAAGACGGTGTTGCGATCTAAACCATAATTAAAAATTAAAAAAAAAATATAAAAAATTATACAAACTCCTGTTTATAAAGTGTCGCTATTTGGGCGGCTCCTTTTATCACGCGTCCCATGCAAATTAATGTATTTCCGCACACATGCTTATTGTAAATTTAAATTACAGATTGTATGTTTTAAAATAAAGTTAAAAAAAAAAAAAATAAAAATATTTTCGAATGATACGAGTGTGTACGTATTCGTAATGATCACAACGCCGTAGAGTAAAATATTAATTCTATTTATTTATTTATTTTTTTCGTTGTTTTACCGGTACGAATACAGAGGTACTTATATATTTCGCGGCAATCCGTATAATACAATCCGAGAGATATTCGCCCTAATTTGATTTCCATTTAATTCGGTCTGGTACGCGAGTCTTTCGGACGAAGACGAAGACGGCGGCACTGATCCGGATTATTCCGTGCCGGCTTCTGTACGGGGCCCCGCGCGATGACCCAATTCCGGAGTTTTTTTTTTTTTTTTTATATACGTTACGTATGTAATAATAAAAATAATAAAAATAATAATACAGTGTACCTGTACACCCGCCAATTTCTCAACGTTTCACAGACACATTTCAATTTCGCATCATAATATTTCCCCTCCCGCGTTCGGGACCGTGACGTAGACGCGTACGCGTACGTTTACACCGCGGTGCTCGCCGGGTCGGTACCCCACCCGGTAAGCCTCGCGGTTCACGAACATTTTTTTTTGTTTACCGAACCCCCGGCCACCGATTCGCCCGCCGCCGACGTTCGCGGTTGAACCGAATCGGCCAGACCCGGCCGGTGCCGTCCGTATGGCCCGGGAAACACGTGTACCGACGAGACGATAAACCCACATGAATATTCGCGAGTACACGGGTAACACCGGCTCAAGACGCCATTCGAGGGACTACGTCTCTGGAGTCTTTAGCGGCAAAGAGTCTCTCGCGGGAATTTACAAAAACCAAAAAAAATTACCCGGTTATAAATACGTTTATAAATTAATTAAATTAATTACGCACGTATTGTTACTATTGAATTTCATTCAAAAATCAATACGCGTACGCATACGCGCATCACAATTGTAATTTTATTTTTAATGCGTGTGTATATTTTTGTTCTGCCCGACAATCCGAGATGACCCGACGTTTGTTTAGCGTGTTCTGCACAGGACCGTACGTTTCGTATTTCCCGGCCGGTGTTGCGAACGAGCAGTGACCGCCGAGGATTCCGGACGCCGGACTCAGTTGTCCGCCGGGTCCGTATTGTCGCCGACAAAACTCGTCCGGTGTCGATACGTACACGCGTGAACGTGTTAAACGTCCAATTTTTGTCGTAACGCAATCACTAAAATTGACCGTGGTCCGCCGAACAAAACAGCGATTATATATATATATACGAACGCCGAGCGTCTTTCCAAGTGGTTTTTACATTGGCCACCGAAAGGAAATGTCTAGGGAATGTCCCGTGCCTTGTGCTGGCAAGCGTCTTGTGCGAGTTTTACTCTATTCTGGCGACGGTCAACTATCGCGAAACGAAACTAATCGAAATTTGTTTTTTTTGGCGCGCGCGCGCGCGCGCGCGGTTTGAATACGCGATTGTGTACGTCCGCGTGTCAATGCGCCCGGGCCCCTCCCGATCTCCCGGGACGTGATTTTTTTTTCTTTTTTTTTTTTTTTTTTCGTATTTGTATTTCGTATAATATTATACGGTGTAATGGACGGGGCGATGAGGTGTACGCGTACACGGTATTGGGTACCGAACGCATTTCCATATGAATCGGACTGTCAGGACACTGCGACTACGCGGGAGTATATTACGACTATACACGAGACTGAACACTCGCCGTCCGTAAATTTCGGTAAAAATTCGATTTTTGAACCGGAAACCTATGTGTATATATATACACACGTACTCGTGTATTGTAAATGCGTATATTATGTATCTGTCTTTCGGACGTTTCGACCGGGATCGCATTATATTAAAAAAAAAAAAAAAAAAAAGGAGGAAAATAAGAAGGTAGACGTATATCGGTGCCAAGTATATCGGGTGGTATCTTTTTGTCGGGGCGTTGGACGTTTTTCATTATTTTATTAACACTGTAAATAAAATATAATACATATGTTTTTAGCGCTTATAACGAATTAAACCTATACCGGATTATAGAACACTCAAATATGATTATTGTTTTATCGATGTTCCGTAATCGGTGTCTATTTTTTATGCACAATTATAAACGCGTAATTATTATTATTTTTTTTTTTTTTATCCGACAATATATAATTATACAACAACCCTACACGCGGAATAACAACAAAAACTATAATCTGGATGTAGTGATATAATAGATGGACGGTTTTTCGTTGTTGTTAAAGGTGAGTGTTAGTTTTTTTTTTTTTTTTGTTTTATAACTATTACGTAATTTTGAAAAAATACGACTAGACTTTGAAACCGCTCTTATCTTATTTCAACTAAAAACTCACGTGTAGTGTCACCAATGTATAACGTGTTTGTTTTCAACTGATGATGCAAGTGATGCTAATCCACGAACTCTGATTGACAAGACTAGTTTGTTATAATTGTACATAGGAAGTATAATTTACACAATCACTTTACAATAGTATAGGTATACTCGCTATAGTATTTTTACTATAATAAAACGTTATTCGTTACCTTTACGATATGCTAGTGATTCTTTATAGATTTTGAATTCGTGTTATGTAATAGGGCTCGATATATAAATATTATAAAACTATTTTTTTCAATAACTCGAACTGTAATGGGGATAAAAAAAAAAAAAAAAAATAAAATAAAAACATAAAAATAAAAACTCGCTTTGTAGTTGTATACTTGTATACTAGTTTAATAGTTGTAAGTATTTTATTTATAACTTTTGACAAAGTTTTACGATCGTTTTGCTATACTATCTTAACATCAACTTGGGTTACACAGCTGCAAGGAACATGCACGTAACTGTATACTAGACCTGTATGTGTGTATACATATAAAATGGTATATAGCTTTTTATAACTTTTATAAAAAATATAAAATCGTCAAAGAATTATAAAACTATTAAATATATATATATATATATATATATATATATATATATACAGATATTTCTATTTTGTTGGTATTTTATAATAATCTAAGACTTAATTCTGTTTTTTTTTTTTTTTTTTTTTGTACATAAGAAATTAAACAAATAATTATTTTTTATATCTTTAGCTGTTCAGGAAGTATAAATTATTCTATATAATATGCATACATATTATATACGCAGTTTATTTTTAAATTATAAATTACAGTTAATGACTTTTAACCTTATAGCATTTAATTAAATTATATGATTGAAACCTTTTTATCTTTTTTTTAAAAAAAAAAAAAAAAAAAAAACTATTGTAAAATTAGCATTTGAAAGGTTTTTAAGCACGCTAGTTTTTTAGGTATCAAATATTTACGTCCAGTGATTTCCGTCCGGACGTAATTTATTATGTATTCAAAATAATTCACTACGATTACGATGCGGCATCGTCGTTTTTTGCCCACGAGAACTAAAAAAAAAAAAAAAAAATACATTAATAAAATAAAAATTAACATACCTAATTAATATGTAAATGACTAAAAAGTTTTATTGGACGATACTGACTGGTTTTAAAAAAGTTTTTGTCTGTATAGTTTACGAGTATAGGTGTATTATTTAGAACATTGAAATTAAAAAAAAAAAAAAAAAAAAAAAAAAAAACATAAAACTATACAGAACCGATAACAAACTATTGATTCTCTAAAATTTAATACCGTTCTGTAAATTTTATAAATATTATCGTACTAATATAATATCTAAACCTCGCGCAATTATACGTTTCATTGAACTTAGTCAACTACAAATACAAGTGATCGACTTATCCAGAGCTGTAATCACGGAAATCACGAGAGCTGTGGTAATCTTAGGCACTCGGGCAAATCTCTTGGTAACCATTGGAAATGTCTAGCATATGACCTATTAATATGAAATCTATTACAATATGTGTACGTAATACGCTATAATTTAATTTCATTACTGAACACACAAGAGTGGTATGAGGGATAATATTATGATCAGGGTTCGGGAATTATAGCTCTTCAAAACACGATAATAACCGCTAAAATATACATTAATAAACCGTAAAATAAGCGTACGAACCTAAACAAAAAAGTATGCATTTAAAATATTTATTCGTCAATAGTCATTATTAAAGTGGGCATTAATATTACATTTAATATAAACAATAAAAAATACAACAATTTTGAAGAAATTTGCATTATTTCTTCAAATAATTTTATTTTTAAATAAAATTCTATAATAATCTTTCTTAGCTATTTACATCTACACGGAAATTATAACGAGCTACGGGTTGAGTGATAACAAAAACATATATTTGCATTAATTTTATTTTTTATTTTTTTTGATAAGGTGCTTCTCTTAATATCACTGATCCATTGAAAATTATATAATATTTGTGTAAAATTTTAAGAATTTGTCAAAATATGCTAAAAAAAAAAAATATCACTACTGCAAAATCTAAAAAAAAAATGCAAAAATATGCTCATTCAAATTTCAGGTTTGATATCATAATAATCAGAAATTAATTTATTTCGCACACTAGTATATATTACAATAAATAACAAAAGTATGCAATTGCATAAGTCCCGAACCTTGATTATTATATATTATATAGTTTTCTTACTCGAGGAAAACACCAAAAAAAATTGTCAAACGGTACCAGACAAATCGAACAATAATCTTAATTATTCGGTTTGACTGTTATGGGCATCTCTAAAAGGCTTTGGAAGTCACGGAAACCATATAAATATTTTTCGTCATCTTGACAATGATTTGATAATGAAGGAAATCGTTTGATAAACTTGGGAATCTTGGTAATCCTATAGAAATCTTGGTAATTATTGGGAGATCGTGGTATTCTGGATAAAAAATATTGATTTTTCTATGTGTTTTTTGTTTTTGGTGTCTGTTAACAAATTGCCGGCTAAACATCTTGCTCCAGTGCAAATTTTGATAGGAACTCTTTGTAGTATTTCGGATCTTGTTAGTATTTTGAGGACTTATCGGTTTTTGATTGTCCTTAATGTTTCTGTAATAATAGACTTAAAGGAAATGGGAATATTATGAGTTTCTGTAATTGTTGGTTTTGATTTTTTCGTTGTCATTTATTGAAAAATAATCGTAAAGACATGCAATTTGTAATAAAATATGTGATATTCTGGATTCCGGTGCGCAATATTCATCAGTGATTTACCCTCTGGATTGATCGCTTTCGCCAATACCGCGTCAAATTAAAAATGCCCACAAGAGGGTAGCAGCGTCCACGTCTGTAATCGCTGAACTAACTTGTTGCAAGCAATAACTCGATTTGGAACGATTATGGATTTTAGAAGAATTGAAATTTTATAAAACTGCAGACATGGTACATCTGATGTTTGAATATGTAGATTTGTGTTGACAATAATTATACAGCAAACATAATATTTAATTTACCCGTCGTTATCGAATAGTTTTAATCGCACGGAGAATTTGAAACTCGTCATTTATTTCGTCTTTTATTTGATATCCGAAATCGTGTTGTAGTTTCCGCGGTTTTGTTTATGACTGCATTATCGTTTTTAAAGAGTTTAAATTACAATTACGGTATTCGCTGTTGAAAAAAAAAAAAAAATTTAAATTCCACTTGTAACACTCTTAAAAAATTACACCCTCGAATAACTGCTTTAAAATGTCTAGCCCGCGAGTCCTTATGTGTAATTTTGTTCTTAATGATGCTTTACCCACCTGTCAAACAAAACAACACTCTAAAGCGGGAGTGGCCAACCCGAACGATCTTGCGAGCCACTTTGAAGATGCTTTATAATCCCAAATACAAATACAAAAAAAAAAAAAAAAAAAAAAAATCATCGTAGTAAATAATTAAAACCGTTGAAAAATGTTTTTTTTTTTTTTTTTTTTTTAACATTTATTATTATTGTTTTTATTGTTACGCAATTATATGATACATAAAAGTAGATAATATAATGATGAAATAATCGATAATTGTTATAATATTATTTAAGTAGTGAGATATTTTTAATTTTTCAATTCTTTCATTTAACTTTTGCAAATCTATAACTATGCTTGTATGCACTCGGTGTTGAAGATTTTCGTCTACGTAGCTCGTACGTGATTTATGTTTGGTGAATTTAATTTTGGTTATTCAAAAAGATCAATTTACTCCGCGGACGAATACTATAGGTTCAGCTGTGTTCACAATGTCTGTAAAATTTCATCAAATGCTAAGGAAATATATTTGAAATCTCGAATTCGATCGCGCAGTTTTATTCAGATAATTTTGTTTGAAATGTCATTAATTCGACGACACGGTGTTCGCCGGGATAGACTCGGATTCAAAAATAGTTCACATTTATAAACAAAATTATCCTTTGTTACAGTTTCCGACCATTTTTTTTTTTTTTATAAATTCTCAAAAATTTGAGTTTTATGTTATTTACGTGCGTATAGTTTTATGATTACTATTAGGCACTTATAATTTTGCAAACGTGGCAAACAGTTGTCTTTTTTTTATTTTATTTTCAATGTCTTGTTTTACATGTGTTGGAAAATCGTTAAAAAATTGGGATTTATATTTAAGAAAATCTAAGTTTTATGCGCGTTTTAGTTTATACACTCGTTTAAAATATCTACATTAGTCAACCATGGTTTTGTTTAAAATGACATAAAAAAAATCAGTTGTTTAAAACAGAAAAATACAATTAATGTGTCTATAATTTATTGGCTTATCTACTCCCGTTTTTATTTTTATTTTTATTTACTGTAACGATTAGTGTAAGGGACAGACAATGTTTAAAAAATATGTGTACAAAATGGCATTATATCTGAAAATAGTGACCATTAAATGATACGAAAGTTTTTTTTTTCTCTCATAAAACAAAATAATTCTATAATAACGAATTGAATTTGTATATATTAATTTAATTCAATTGTGTTTTGCTGGTACGCCTATATCGATATTTGTAGATAATAAATTACCTGTTTTGTTTGAAATTCGATTTAATCGTGTTTTTAACTCGTTTTGCGAACGATTTAGACAGAATTTCTGTTGGTTTTTATTATATACATATTTTTTTTTTTTTTTTTATCAACCCTAGGACAATGTCGCATAATAACGTGTGTATAGGTTTCCTAATGGGAAAAAAGTTTTCACCAATTTCACGTAAAATAATATCGCGTATACAAAAGACCCATCGACCCATTTAGCCTAGCTCGTAACACCATTGTTCCGGTTTTACATAATGTATTATATTATAATGTAAAATATAACATTACGGTTTCTGCACTCCGCACGAATTGTATTAGGTATAGGCTTTTGCGTTTTATTGTGTACTTAATCAATAGTTAGTGAGTTATTAAAATAAATACAAAACGCTTTGTGTTGAAATAATAATATATTACTAGCTTCGCTCAGAATCTAAAATGGAAAAAAAAAAAAATAATAAAAAAAAAATAAAAAAAATAGGTACGTCACCGCTGATGGGCTGGAAGTTGGAAAATTAATATCGATTCTTGCTCTCCCATTTCACTGTATAAAGTGTTCACAGGATTTACTTATTACTTGGGTCTAATCTATGTATTAACCGCGGGTTACCCACCCGGTACGAAAATTTCAAATTTCAAATGTTTTTCTTTCTAGCTTGAATTTTTTTTTATTTTTTTATATTATCTAAATTTCTGATTTTTCCAATCATTTTCTTTCGGAAAAAAACATTGTCCTGACAATAACGAATACAACAACAACAAAAAACAGCCAAATCGGTCGATATGTACTCAAGTGGTGATCTTAGATACATGCAGTAATTGATTTTTATATATATATAAGTTGTATTATAATATAATTTAAATTTGTTAGATATTTGCTATTGAGACAATTCTTCCTTTTTTTTCCCAACAAATCAGGTTTATAGAAACGTGGTTGCACGCTACCCTCAATAGATCCTCAAGGTGAAAATCAGTTTTCTATTTGCATTTTCGCATTTTTTATTTTGGAATTTTCAAAAACACGTCGATGTGAATAACGTTAGCAAGTACTTATCAAGTGGTCACATATTTGTACAATTTTATATTTTTCAGACACTTAATTCCAAAAATCAACGTGTTTATTTTGTTCTCTCTTTTCTTTAAAAATAACTTATATAACTTATAATTCGTTTAATTTTGTACGTTTTAGATTTGTTAAATAATTGTTTTGTTCTTTAAGTTTGTCAAATAGCTTTGTATAGTCATATCCTAATGCAGTTACATGGGCTACACCAAAAAAAAAAAAAAGCTTCGAGGGCCGCAGGATGAGTATGGCTGGACTAGTCGTTGAATAACCACGTCGGATAACCCATATACGGGAAACGGATAATAATTTCATTTATATTTGTCAATTCTATAATTAATTTTACTTTTTTTATTAAGCTTATTTTTTTTTATGGAAATTATCTAGCAGTGTATGTAAAACAATAGTATCTAGCAAACCGCGCTAAATCTAACTATCGAAATCGCTCTCAAATGAGACCTACGATTGAAATTGCCCACAAACGACCGACTCCCGATGAACACGTATTTTCTATTGTTAGTTGTATATTTTTATTTTTAAACTAACTTTATTTAAAACTGTTTACGACATCAGAACAATGGAATTTTTTTTTTTGTTGAAATTTATATTTGTTACGATTTGGCGTAGATACTGTTTTATGATTTATACGCAATTAATGGAACAGTCCGTCGAGAACACATTGTTATAGTATTTTAGCAGCGGTTAATAATATACTATACGAGTTTGACTTTTTGAAACACGGTCTAAAGACGTATTCAATTTAAACATATCAGAAAGAAAAAAAGAAAAACCGGACGTAAAAATCGTTTGTTTATTCCCATGTTAAATTACGACGCGTCAATTTTTATATTTTTCTTTATGTTCTTTATGGTTTATAATTTACCGTTTTTATATAGTTGGACAGATTGCTATTGATTTATAGTTTGTATATCCTCCGAATGCACGCGCATCAATACAAGGTGATTTGTTTGTTGTCGTGATCCAGTGAATTTCTCGGCGGATTTTTAGTATATTTGATTTATGTTTTTCTCCAATCGTTATGGACATGTTTAAAGCTTTAACACTATTTTTAAATCTTGGCCCCTAGTCTACGAACCGTTAATAAACGGTAGCATTGAATTGCACCGAGTGAGTAACAGTTTAAAATTTGAACCGGAGTAGTAGAGAAGAGTTACCATTTAAAAATGGACATGCAATTCACTACCCTTCGCTACTTGTCCAGTGCAAATATTTAACTGCTACAGTTTTTCGTAAAAAATATATATATATTTTTCTTCTAATCCGTGTTGAGAATGGTTGCCATTTGATAATCTTAAGGTGATGTTTGTTTACGTTGTACGGACAAACTATTAAATTTGAAAAATGATCAAATGATTCATTATATAATTATAATAATGACTGAAAAAAAAAAAAATCAAAACACAGTTCATTCAATATCGCCGTGGACACAATTACTACGTCATATTGTCGGGACCGGTTATCGGATTGCTATGATTTATACATTTCTGAATTTTCGAATCCGAAACATTCATAAAACGTTAACTCGTTTTCCCTTGCACAGTGACTTAGTTACAGAAACAATAGGCGCATGGTGTATTGCATTAAATGATAATCTATACAACATTTTTATTTATTATAGTCTGCGGTGTCAACGCGAGCGAAAATTACTTGTATCTACAAGTATTTAATACGTACATAGCCGTACTCCACACAATTATTAACGGTCGGTATTAAAAATGAATAACATAATATCCGGACGGTTTTTTAATGGATTTAATGTGTATTATTATACGACCGAATGGCTCGTAAAATAAAGCGACTCCTTCGCCCGGTGTTTTATTGCGTTTCGAAAAGCTTATTACGCGTTTACAAAAAATAATATTAAAGTCAGTAATTTTGGTTTTTAAAAAAAAAAAAAAAATATATATATATACACATTATCGTGGCACATACTGCTGCACTGCTGCTACACACCACTTCGTAGTCTTTTACCGCCTCCGTTTCAGTATGTAACGTTTTATTAGGACGGCGATCGAATTTCGGAATAGTAAAATCGAATGCGTTTGAAGTAGATTTTAAGTACCTACATAGTAGTAGTGCGTTTATATTGTTTTCCAGTTGGTCCATGTAGTAGATAATAATAAATTATTGCATTTATTTTTATCAATAATATATTATGCAAATTACAGTAATGGTGGCGGGGGGTACGTGATATAATGGTATTATTTTTTTTAATATTTTAATATACCAAAACTACATAAAACCGTGGCGTTTTTCAGATCAGTATAGTGTCGCCAGTACAGAATATGTGTTCGTGTGCAGCGCAATTAATCAATAACATCGCTATTTCCGAGATCTCGTTATAACAAAATTAGTACGTAAAACAAAACATTTTTATTTTTAAATAAAATCCACCGTTTCGATAAAAGCTTTTTAAAATTTGACTATTAACGTGTTTTGTTTATATTGCGCGTGTAGAAAATAGCCGAAATGTAAAAATTCGGGCCAATCGTTCCCCATCACCGCGGTTATTATTAACTGCGTATACCGATATTTTGTTTAATACGTACGGGATCCGTATTGTGGTATTGAAAACAATCGTCTGCTACTACGGGAATATAGATAATATTATTCAAATGTAATACCGTTTTTTTATGTTAGATACGTGTTTTCTTATACGTTTGTCGATAATTTTCGAATTGCCTAATGTCGTTTTTAGAGCATTCTAGGGTTTTAAAGTCGTTACTGCACAGCGTCTTTTTATCGGTATCGTTATAGTTTCCTATTTTCTTGTACAATCAATGCCCAGGATAGTAACCTCTGATCGTACCGTTGAAACTTTTTCGCGAGCGATAATGATATTATATTATACTCTGTAGTGTACATTCGAAATCGCCTG
The DNA here is from genome assembly GCA_956483605.1 of Tuberolachnus salignus. NCBI lineage: Eukaryota > Metazoa > Arthropoda > Insecta > Hemiptera > Aphididae > Tuberolachnus > Tuberolachnus salignus. Next base: position 15,667,033 of record OY101433.1, read on the forward strand.
CGAATGTTAAGATTACTCGAAAACTCTAAGCCGCTTTTTTTTTTTTTTTTAACCATATTCATTTGAGTAAATAAATAATAGTGTCTGGACGTACTACGCGTCATGCGCGGATTACTGCAGTAGGTCGAGTTTTTGGAGGCTACATGATATGGGATAATTCGATTTATATTCTGCACAGAAAGCAACGGTAAATAATTTCTTTAAAGAAAAAAAATAAAAAAAAAAATGGTTCTGAGCGAAATAATATTAGTTGTGATAGTCGTGTTTTTCAACGAAAATAAAACCGATGACGGTATTTGACGTCTGTTTTTTTTTTTGAATTTGGTGGACAAACTTTTGGGAATCTAGAGAAATGATTCAAATAGAGTACCAAGAAGTCCGTATATTTTAAGGTACGAGGTGAATAATTTGGAACGGTTTTTTTTTTAACCGAAAGAGCGTCTCTTCTCTCTCAATCTTAAATAATACACAAATATAATTTTATTTTATAATGTTATTACCTACATACCAAACGCGTTTCTATAAAAAACGTATATGAATATTTCAATAACAATAATATAAGTAACTAATTTTTTATTTATATATTGTCGATTTCGAGGATCATTTTCAAGTAAATATAAAACGAGCCCATTAAACAAGCGTTCCAATTATAAAAAAAAAATAAAAATAAAAAATTTGCAAGACTATTTTTATTCCAAAATAAAAATTACACAATATTTTATCAACGTTTTCATCAATATTTCAACTGACCGAGATACTTTTAATTCGGTTTTACGAAGGAATAATATGGAATTATACGTAGTTGAACTATATGTGTAAACGATATCGGTATACCTATATAGATTTTTTACGATTTATTCAAAACTACAACAACCGCTTGTACGTGGGTTTTTTTTTTTTTTACAAAACTCATGATTCGTGAATAATGACAAAATATATTATATAGTTTTTTAATCAAATGTGCACACAGACACGCGCGTGTATTCACAGTCCCTGGGATGATTTACTTTTTTTGAACGTTGAGAGGGAAAATAATTTTATTTCACATTCCCGCGCCGTGCCGGTAACCATTGTACAAATATAAATCATTACGGTTAATATTACTATTTGTTCAATATTGCAATTATCGGTACAATAAACTTCTTAAAACATTAACAGTTTTTATCGAATATTTTTTTTTTTTTTTTTTTAATTACTAAAAATAAAAAAAAAATAATAACAATAATATTTTACATACAAATCGTATACTCGCATAGTAATAGGTTTATTGGTATAAAAAATAAAGAAAAGAAACATAATTTGAAATACGTATAGTATATCTTCAACCGACACGGGATTTATTTAAATTCTATTAGAATATATGTATATATCAATCCCGAATATACTCCGGATTTTTATTCGTTAAATTAAAGGAAGTCTAACTATATATTTATAGAAATACAAGCAGTATAACCAGTAAAAAAAAAAAAAAAAACGATATATATATATATATAAAATGAATATTTTGTTCGTAATAATTCTACGGTGAAAAATAAATTGAAGTAATTTTAAATTAGGTCGGTAATAATAATATAATATATATGTTTATTTTTAATAAAAGTAATACTTCTAGTTTTGTTTGATTATAGTCTGAAATTTTTGCTTTGTAAATTTTAGTATAAACTTTCAATATTATCTAATATAGTATATATTTAAAAGTTTTAACAGTTAGTGGTTTTAAATTATCACAGCGAATACCGCTTATTCAATTACGACGAGAACGCACCGCAGGTATTGGAGGCATTAAACATATCGTTTATCAGTTTCTGATGTAAAATATCTAATGTAAACGCTATTAAAAATATAAATAAATAATAATAAATTAAAAAAAAAAAAAAATCCAGTAGACCGTCGAATAGTGTTGTCTGGGTCGCGGTTACCCCGGGCAAATATTGATATTTGTAATACTTTACCGTGTCGCCTAAATATTTTCATTTTAAAATTATCCACACGAAAACCGTGAATATTTATGTAAAAAATAACGCGAATTTTAGGACGATTGTCTTCTTGGCAACGATTTAAAACGGTATAAATAATGTATGTTTAACATTTATAGTGCTTTATGGATAAACACATCCGTCCGCGGCAAACGACAAACACTTTTCGGTGTGCAGCCAAAGAAGACCAATCCGAGTATTGATAACAAGAGTATGTGTGTGTATGCGAGAGAGAGAAAAAGAGAAAAAAGATACTCGTAATACTCGTTCACGGTAGATGTCAATAGCAAATGAAAAAAAAATAAAAATATATGTATAAGTATAGGTATTAAAATTTAATTATCGAACTAAAATTGAAGTATGACAGATATAACGTCGTTCGTAATTTATTGTTCCGTACACAATTAAACGGTCTTCAATGGTATAATAGTATAATAAAAAGTATAACAAGAATAAAACTATACAATATGTATATAATATCGAAACGTTTTGTAATAATTATAATATTGTATTCTTGTAACACCCCGGTACTTCTCGGTGAAAAGAGTGGTTTTTCTCTCTCAATCTCACCCTCTCTCTCTGCTCAACGTGTTTAAAAAATGTAATAAATAACCGTCCCCTCCGCCCTCCTGGAATCTATTGACAATCTAATATAGGCTTCTTTTTTTTTTTTTTTTTTTTTTTTCATCTTTTTCCTCGTGTATAATAATACGGTACACCGTTTATTATAATATTTTATAAGCCTCCGGAAAATAATGAAAATTGAACGGTATACCCATTATCATAAAAACGTGTGTTTTATAAGGCGAAAATAAATGCGCATTTAACATTATTGGAAATTAATTGCGTACCTACCGTGCAAATTACAAACGTTTATCATATAAATTAAATAACCATTCCGCAAACAATGTTCAATTATCCCATAGAGTACAATACGAATCGTACTGCGGTTAGCAATAAAAATATTATAACAATGTACGTGCAGAACACGAACCTTACGATTTACTTTACCCAGGTGTGTAGATAATATTTTCTAATAACGACGTATAAAATTATTATAGTTTCGCTGGTTTTATTATACAAAACTCTCAACGACAAACATATGGACAAATTAACATTCTATAATTAAAAATACATTAAAAATTCGGCTATTTTGTGCACCATTAGGCCTATTCTAAGGTTATTTAGTTCAAATAGGTCTAAATGCAAAAAGTAATCATCGAAATCAAAAAACCATTCTGAATCGAGCTCGGTAAACTGGTAAGGTTATTAATACCAATTAGTCGTTGTCGTTTTTATTTTTTTTGCTTCGAAGCAAACGTAACTCAGATATCGACAAAAATGTTCGTTGATTATGATTAGTTTTTAAAATATTTTTCTGACAAATGTCGGGAATCGAGAAAACGTTTTTAAATTATATACCACTGAATGAAAAATCCGTATATATTATGGTACAAAATTCGAAGCATTTTAACTTACCAAAAAACTGTTTGACCATAATCAAAATCGAACAAATTTAAGGGGTTAAAATTTCAATAAAAAAATGTTTCAAATCCACACGGTATCATAACGCATATTTCAAAATAACTATAGCATGGAAAAGTACTAATCCAAAAAGTATTATTTTTTTTTTTTGAGGAAAAAACACAATTCTTAACTAATCGCTTCCTCGAAATATCGAGAATCTAAAAAAAAAAAAAAAGCCTAAAATAATATTAGAATTTATTTATATATATATATATTTTTTTTTTTTTTTGACTAATTATGAAAGAATCAATACGCAAAATAAATAAAAAAAACGCACCGTCCTAGTAAACGGTCAATTTTCTTTAATATAATATTGTTTGTCGTAGTATTTAGAATATTGACCGAATTATCGACTCGAACTTGGTAAAGACACGGAATGAAAGCATTTTTTTTGATTTGCAGAAGATGTCAAATATTCCATAACAGAGTTACACTCAACGTAAAGGCCTATAGTTACACGCGCTATTATCTTATTTAGGAAATCAACATTCGCTGAACGATCAGCAAAGGCCCCTTACAAAAGAAAAACGAGGCCGGGGAATAATATTTACCGCATACGATTCGGTAAAAACCAAGAAAACATTTTGAACCGCGTGCTTCGAAATACATGTCGTCGGAGACGAGATGCGGTATATGCTATATTTGAAATTCGGTCAAATAAAAAAATTACAGTATATTGCCGGTTGTTTTATCCGGTCTCACATTTGTGCGCTGTTTCGAAAAGAAAATTATTTGAATTAAATGTAAATGCTTAATGTAGGGAGAGTTATGCACGTGACAAACGGAATGCCCTTGGGCGTACAAATAGAATTCAGAACACGACATAAATGTAATGATTACAATTAAAGAAAAAAAAAAAAAATTCAAATGCAAATCGAATTATCGTGTCGTCTACATTTTATTCCTAATCATAGCTGACTACCAATAATATCCACTAAATTTTATCCAAATCCGTTCATCCGTTACACAGGCGTGCTTTTCAATCAAACATGTGTGTTTATAATATTATCCGGATTGGATGAGAGGCCTGTTCGAAAAGTTCCCGAATTTTACAATTTTTTATTTATAGTGCTTACCTACAAGCTATTGAGACCTATCACTCTCGAAGTATTCTCCCTCTTGGCCTATACACTTTTGCCAACGACGTTTCCATTGTTGAAAGCAATCCTAGAAAGCAGTTTCTGGAATTGCTCGTAGCTCCGTTAGCGAATTTTCTTTCATTTCGTCTATCGTAGAAAATCTTTGTCCTTTTAACGGAGATTTTAGTTTTGAAAATAAAAAAAAGTCTGCTGGTGCCAAGTCGGGAGAATATGGTGGACGGGGAAGCACGGTCATGTGTTTTTCACGCAAAAATCTCGAATTAACAGGGACGTGTGTGCCGGAGCATTGTCGTGATGGAGAAACCATGAGTTTTTCTTCCACACTTCAGGCTTTTTCCTCCGAAATTTTTCTTGAAGACGTTTTAATACTTCCTCTATAGTACCATCGGTTAAAAGTTTGTCCTGCAGGTAGAAATTCGTGATGAATAACTCCCAGATTGTCAAAAAAACAACCGTTAGCACGACTTTGACGTTTGATCTGACCTGACGAGCTTTTATTGGTCTTGGAGTAAATTTACCAACCCACTGTGACGATTGAACTTTTGTCTCAATATCATAGCCGTAGACCCACGTCTATCATCATCCGTTATAATTTGCTCCATGAATATACACGTATTATCATTTGCGCGATCTAACAATTCTTGACATATGGTTACGCGGTTGTCTTTCTGATCTTCCGACATCAACCGAGGGACAAATTTTGCTGTGACGCGGTGCATTCCAAGTTTTTCTACCAGGTTTTCATGACATGAACCAGCCGATATGTTACAATCTTCCTCAATTTCTCGAATAGTTAGACGTCTATTAGAACGCACAATTTCATTGACTTTTGTCACATGAGCATCACCTGATACCTGATGAGCATACCTCATCAACTGATTCCCGACCGTCTTTAAAACGTTTAAACCAGTCGTGACACTGAGTACGTCCTATACACTGATCACCAATAAGCATTTTTCAACATTTTATGAGTCTTAGTAAAAGATTTACAAAGTTTAACACGTAATTTAATATTAATACTTTGTTCGTAAATGTTATTCATCTTCAAAATCGCACAATACACAAGACTCGTCTACTTTGAACGCGCACAGTTAACGGTTAGATAGCAATAAACATTTGAGATATATTTGAAAAGATAGCTGCTTATTTATATTTTATTTTAATCTAATAACATTTACGATACTATAAATTTTCTATTTTTAGGAATTATAGTTCGGGAAATTTTTTTGAACAGCCCACGGATTATATGCATAATTGTTCAATATTCGAATTGTTTTTTTTTTTTTTTACATTCGGGCAAATAAAATATTTTAATATTATAAGATCGGTGTTATACCCATGGGCTGTACGGTTATTTCGATCAATCGGAACCAGGGCTGGATTTATCTATTTTTTTTTTTTTTTTGTCGATAATTGTTCAGGATTTTAAAAATAATCGATTAATCGTCAATTCAAATGTGGGAAATACATTTTTTTTTCTTCTACATTTGATACAATAATAAACGTGGAACGTTCGAATAATTCCTATCCCGGTATCGTTACACTATATAGATAATCCGATACGGCGTATGTCGCGGGCGTTACGTTATGCCGATTGGCACATGGCACAAACGCATAATTATACAATCTCGATCGATCGAAAAATCGGTTTTCCATTGATCAGGATCTAATCGATCGTAAAAAAAAAAAAAAAAAAAAGTAAATACATAACGGTACATACCGTTATATTCGTGTATTCCCGCGGTACATTCTGCGGCACATGAGGTTGAAATTAGTTTTGGAACGTATTTTTAACGGGGTAACCGGAATCGAGTCGGAAACGATTAATAATTCGACGGAAAAAACAAAAACCGAAACGCAAATCGATTAAACCGTATGCAAAATTAGTCAACAATTTCGAACACGTGTCGTATAGGCGCCCGCCTACCTAACGTGTTATTGTATAATATAATAAGTTTTCCTTCCCGTTTTACGAGTTTCGACGTGAATTAACATTTTCCCCTCCGTATATGCATGCCGGGAAACGGTTTTTCTTTTTTTTTTTTTTTCCCCCCTCATGCGGATAATTTGATTGTGAAACGGAGTTTCGAGCAAATATATTGTGTCAACATACGCATAATAATACGCGCAGATGTGTTCTCATCCATACGGCCGTACACGGCTTCTCACATATGCTTATTGGATACGTTTTAAAGTTATTTTAATCCTTCGGAGCGATACGACAGACGTACCTACCCACTACATATGCATATAGTAAATTACGGGCCCAAAGTGAATTCGACAATTTTTCGCCATTGTCTGGTGATCTATGGGAAGCCATTAATTATACAATCGTACCGAGTTTTATCGTGTAATCACTAACCGGCACTTTAAACGGTCTATCAAGTTTAGTTTAGATGTTAAAATGTATTGAATGGAAATTGTCGTGTCTGTGGTTAACTATAATGATTATTAAAACATTTAGTAATATAATAATAATATCAAAAATACACAACGGATTTCGATGTAGGTATTCAATTTTCGTTGAAATTTCATTCTACTTAATAAAAAAAAAAAAAAAAAAAAAAACCGTAAATTATTGCTATTTACTAGAACTCACGATCGATATATAGTTGAACAGATTAGATTCCGAGCGTATAAGTTTCACTATGATGTGTGTGTTTTTTTCTACGTCTGTAAACAACTTTTGACCGTAAGTCTTACTCTAATCAAAAACTTTATAAAAAAAACTCCCTGCTAGCAAATTTTGTCTAATTGGTGTTTTGCCCTTCAATACATCAACGAGACCAACTTTTTTTTTATTCTCTGCGCAGTTCTATAAATAATGCGGTAAAGCCGTCGGAAAAACGGGAATATTTACGAAATTACGGTTTCTGTTAAATTCGATTTGGTTTTTTTTTTTTCAGTGGAAATTATCGTAGAGATCTGGTACTTTTATCGAACACTAATATATGTGTATGTATTATACACGTTGTACTATTTTTTAAATATTCTGGCTTTTTTTTTTAGTTATAAATAGCTGTGTGAAATTTTTTTTTAATTTGTTGGTTTTATGTTAATAAAATTGTATTGTCCTCTAAAATATGCTCAAACATTTGATACAATTTCAAGTTGTAGGTTACCTAACCTTCATTTCAAGTTGTTATTATGGTAAAAATCATGGGTTTTTATTCTGCTGTTATTCAGTGAAAAATAATTCCAGAGTCCTGAAAATTTCACCGAATACTCATATTATAACTTTCTATGACCCTGTGTGACCCACATTGTGACAAGTTGTATTGTTTAATATTACACGAACTATTTTAATAAACACAATACATTTTTGGAGATTCGTGTAGAAGCAGCCCTTACGTGGTAGTCTCTAGTGCTAGTCCTGGCTTGATTAAACTATTTTGCATAATATAATAGTAAGGAATACTTAAAGCGGCACCATAGGAAAATATTAAACATAAATATAATTTCGAGACATGGTTCTCAAAGTTGTTTTGAGGATGTCACACCGTGGGCGAAAAGAAGAAAGCCATTTCTGGGCGAAAGGAATAGCATCCCTCTTATGTCCGAACAAAAACTACGGAATCGAGTACAAAACGTATTCAAACAAATTAATTTGCACAGCACAATGCACGCCCACCCATTTTAAAAGCAATAAATATTACGAATGGGGCATCTACATTATTTCATATAAAATAAAAATGAAACCACAATTTTCGTAGACAATCTGCATTTATTAAAGTGCAACGTACCTACTAGGAACGGACTCGGCAACACAAAATTCGTTATATTATACAACAATTGCTTTTGCACGAACAAAAAACGGAAATAGAAAAATTATTCTATAAAGTATACTTCGGAAAACATCAAAAAATTAAGTCCACGTCGATGTCGGAATCATGATTTAAGTACGACAATGTATTGATAATAATTTATCACACATATATATATATTAACGTCTAAAAAATCCACAAATAAAATATATAACTTTTTTTTTTGTTTTCATTAAAATAATATACGAGTGCCATTAACTAATGAGTTGATTTTTCTCGTCTTTTTTTTTTTTTTTTTTTTTTAAAGGTTATTATTTTCTTACTTAATAACACGGAACAGTGTTTTTTACTTGCAATCATGTATAATGTCTACGCATATTATATTATTAGAGCAAGTTCGTGTAAAACATTTATATTTTCCCATTGTATAATTCACTTCCGCATAGTCATATTCGTTATTGGACGGTGCGCGTGAAATAAACGCAATATCACGTGTTACGTATATTTTCCTATTGAACATTCCAAAGTTAATTTCAATCGGGACGAGTTATTTCAAACATCAAATATAATGCTCGTACAATGCACAAGTACGCATATGAAATGACAATATTGTCCGGACGGTTCCAACGGTGGTACGTAATAATTTTTTATAACGCGATCGTAATCACCGGGACGTATGCATTTACTGGGAAGTATTCTATTATTCGTTACGTTGTGCATTTTTTGTTTCGATCGATAATAATGATGCGATATTATTGTGTGTTACAGGGCGAAATCGGAGCACGTTGGTTTCGTACCGCGACCCTTTACGACGATTCCATTTCAATTATATCCGTTTGTTTAGACAAAGAACAACGATGTACCGAAGTACGTCTATGGCCGTAAAAAAAAAAAAAAAAGTTTTTAGTTTAGATCTCGAATCGCATATTGCGCACAAGAACATTTCGAGATTGGTGGAAATCAACGATTTACTTCTATGGTTGGCAGGACGGTGGAGGTTAGGTTAGGTTAGGAACGAACCGTCTGCCGTTGCCCGTTATGATTTTTTTATCTTATTTCTTTTAAATACGTAATGACGTTGGTTTATAAAAAACAATAATTACAAAAACACAAGCTCCACACATGGAGGAGAGGTGACGTATCGTTACTACAAACAGTGGCGCACTCGAGACGGGTGTTTTGGATTGTACTGTGGACACCGCCCTCGGACCGTATTTATGGGAATTTCGATTTATTTTTTTTATTTAATTATGCCTCGACATTTGACAATCGCATAAATTATACGAGATTTCCAATTGAACGATACGCTCTTATCAGTCTACCGAACGCTGGAAAATGCGGACACCAGTGCAGTGGCGCGTTCAGAATTAAGTAACGGGGGACGGGAATCGTGTATGGCGGGCACCCCCTCGGAAAAATCCAAATTGCATCACCCCACTATAGACATATTAATTTATGAATCTGCCATGTTGTTAAAATTCTCTCTCTCGCTATCTTTTTATTTCACTACTAGCATACCCGTCTCGGTTCCGCCCGAGCGTGAGTGTGAGCAATCACAGGTAGGAGTAGGTTGCAAATAAATCTAGACTACGCAGAAATTATTCGAAATTTTTTTTATTAATGTACTGTATCCTAAGCAAAAAAAAGTTCACCTTATTAAAAGAAAAATAAAAAAAAATGAAATTTACAACATTTCTGTATACACAATATTTTTTGTTTTGTCCATCGTCGGCAGTAAAATGAATTGATTCGCGGGATTTCCGGTTCTGGAGAGAGTTACGTACGGCTGATCATGCGAAAAACAATCTTCGCGAAGATAAACTCCCATGCGTGTCAATGTCTGCCCTTGCGACTTATTGATGGTGACTGCGAAAGAAACTCATTAATACCGATTTAATTATTAAATTAGTTTACATCGTAAAGGGTTCCTTATAGAGTTATAACGATAATTAGAAGAAAAAAAAAATTAATAATAATAACCAACATGATAAGTGAAGTACAAATCCCGTTTCATAAAACAGTAATAAAAATACAAAGTTTAAAATTGCATAGTTTTGGTTATTTTGGCGTATTTGGAATATACTTGGTTTTTCAGAGTTATTGGCGCATATTTCGTATAAATTGAGACAATTATTGTTACTTATTTACTTTCCCGAACATTTCTACATATTTGTTTTGGTTTAATTTTATTCTTGAATGACTATGGGTTTTATGAGTTTTATAGGTTTCAAAAAAATAAAGATTTTTTTTTTATTATAAATAATAAATATACAATCACTACTACTCAGCATAATAAGTATATGTGAAAAGAGACTGAGAAAAACATGATATGCTTGATTACGAAGTCACCCACCACTGATTCTTTGCTTGAGTGGTGATTGGGGAAAGATTATAAGGTAAGGCATATTATGAGGAATTATAATTCGTTATATTTAGTTAATTAAAAATCGGTTAGTGGGAATCGCACTCTTTCGAACTCAATCAAGTCAAGTCTGAAGGAATCAAAGGAATTATTGGTAATAAAAGCAAGCTCCCCGGCGGCTGGACCCGTGAGAATTGTACCTTCGATCACATTATTACGCAAAACCGTAACTCGCAACCGCAAGTTATGATCATTGAGGAGGAGGCATGGGTATGACGCATAACTCGTTACAACTCGCAATAGTCTCTCTGAATTTAATAATTGTTTACTGGTGTTTTATTATTAACAATTTTAAACTGTTGAACAGCCCATGTCAATTCTCGCATCATAAACAGGCTAATAAAAAAATACGAATTTCAGCCAAATCGGTTTAATAGTTTCGGAGTTTACCCCGAACATACAAACAAACGCTATCATTTCGTATATATATTAGTATAGATTAACGGTATATGTACTTGAATTGTACATGTTATCGTTTTCTAACCACGTTAAACCTCGATCTCTGTCATTTCCAGTCTATTTTTCATTGTAGGTCCTATATGATCGTCGTCCGGTGTAAATATACGTCACTGTGTTCGACGCCGTATGTTTATTTCAAAAATCAGACCGCCCCCGTCGGCCCTCTAAAACATGCCACTGACATGCGACTTGTGTGTAAAACGTACATTATTGTTATTGGTGGGCCGATGCGTACCGGATGACAATACGTGTGCGGTGACGATGGATGCGTATTACCCTATATTTAAATCGCGTTTATATACATTGACCCGGGGGACGAGAGCGAGAGGACGAAAACGAAAAAGGAAATGGAAAAAAAAGAAAAATAATAACCCAAGAAAGAATATAATATATATATATATATAGAAAAAAAAAAAGAAAAAATCGACGTAGACCGGAAAACCATTTGAAATATAAACCCGCAGTGTGTGTGTGTGTGTGATTTGCATAAGTATAGGCCGGTGCCTACGCGGGTCTATTTGCGTTTATTATACGAAATATAAATTGTTCGTCTGTCAGCGATTTCCTAGGCCGAAATTTTACAATCCGATTTGCCCTCATCCGGCCGCTGGTCGTCGGACGTCACCGCGTACACCCGAAACCATCGGAAAACACGTCGTCGTTACATTTCTACGGGGGACATCTACACATTTAGATGATATTTTACTGTGTGTATTAATACGATAGTAGTGGATTTCGCCGCCGGTTTGTATTGAGCTTAGTACATATGCCTAGGTCAGTGTACCAATTGTATTATAATCGCGTAACCGTACCGTCGAAAACCCTGCAGTGGCCACGCCGCCGGATTTCCAACGCTCTGAACATTGTTTTCCGTCGTGATATCGGTCACTCGGTCCTTTTATACACCACTAACACAACGTTCCGTTATAAAAGAATTTCCCGTTGTAAAAAGAGGATGAACAAAAAAATTAAAATAAAAATGTCAAGAACCTATGTGTGTAAAAAAAAGAAAAATTATATTTCATGTAACGTAAATTTATACTTTAAGTTTATAATGTATGCATTTTTTATTTAAATGCGTTTTATAATACTAATAAACGGTAAAAAAAAAAAACATTTTACATAATATTATTTTTTCTATAATTAAGAATAATAATTTGTAATATTTTACGGATTATGTGTAACGAACGGGGCAGCACATTCTCGTGCTTTCATTGTCGATTCGAATAGCTTTCAATCGGACACCGTGGCTGAAATCTTTTTCTAATTCCTCTAAATATGTGATTGCGGTCGTGAAGTTTATTATTTTTGGCTCATCGTTGGTCTCGCTTGGAATCGTTATCACCGTAATCTACGTTTTTCATTTGTCGACCACTTATACGACTTTCGATCAATTCGTTCAAATTGTGTATCTCTCGTCCCAACCCTCGTATTTCATGACACGATTGGTCAAAAGTGGTTTTTGTCCGTCAAAACGACAGTATCCGGGCAGTAGGATATATAATGAATAAGTCATACGATTATACAAAAAAAAAAATAATAATAATAATTTTCGAATTTTACGAAAACTGAGAATACAAGAAACATCAACTGGCCATCAACTGCAAGGCCCGTCAAAAAGGCATTTCCGTTTGGTTCGCGTGAACGGATATTTTTATTTTTCGCTATACAACCCGTACATACGGCAAAGACGACAAACGTCACTGTGACCGCCTCTTAAACCGCTACCGAACAAACCCATTTCACGTTTGGAATTATATTATTGTCGGACGGCCGGCAACAAATCAAAACGGTATACAATAATACCACGCGTATACATATATATTTTTTTTTTTTCCCAATAAGTTTGGTTTTATTATTATTATTTTTTAATAAAATATTATTTACGAGAGAACGGACGAGAGTAACGTTAAAACGTCCCGGGGGAGTAGTGGCGGGCGGGCCGGCAGGTGGTTGGGTAGGTGGATAGGTGGGCAGCCAATTGCTTTCAAAAGACATCCAGGGCGGTGTTTAGATTGTCGAGTGGTATTCGAGGTATACGGACGGACGGGAAAAGAATAATGCCGGACGGCGGGCCGGGCGGAGGATGATTTTAGAATCGAGTTTTCTTCTACAATGGATCCACTTGTGTGTCAATTTTCAACGAAATCCGTTGCCCCCGCCGAGTAGTGCGCCGGAAACGGTATACGTATAATAATATATATAAACCGTGTAGATATATATATACGTACGGTTTTCTTTTTTTTTGCCATCGCGTATAACGTGCACTGAGGCGAACGCGTATAGAAATGGGAATCAATTTTGAAGTGTAGGAAAAGCTCTTCCGAATGACATATTTTATCCAATGCGCGGGGGCCCGCTGAATAGTCGTTTTCGAGGTAGGGCTGTATGAACACACAATAATAATAATAATAATAATAATAATACTTTGTAGTGAGGTATATGTATGGAAAAAAAAATAAAAAAATAAAAAATGGCCACGAGTAGAGAGAGAGAGAGAAAGAGAGAGAGAGAGAGAGAGAGAGAGAGAGATTGCTAAACATTTTTTTTCTTTTTTTTATAGCCAGATATCCAAATTATTTTATCATTATTTGTCTACGAAATTGTCAAGTATTTTCGATTGCAAACGAAGATTTTCGCTTCGTGTTTTCTTTAATTTTTTTTTTTTTTTATTCTGTCCAAAAACAACTTTTCTTACAGATGTCTCCCATTTTCAAGTGTAGCATATTTTCTGAAATCATTGTGGAGCTTTCGATGTACTAAAGAGGTATTTTATTCGATTCGCGTTGTAGGTTTCTTAATAATCGGGAAAACAACGTAGGAATATCTACGACAACGGATCCATTATTTTTGATTTTTCCATTTTATTGTAACTCGGATAAAAATAATCGTGTAAAGACCTGCAATAATCACAGGAAATTAATATTTAGGCTTTTCTATACGCGGATAAATTATCGACACATTCAGTCTGTTTTAGTAGAACCTTTTCTGTTCTATTTACACATTTTTTTTTTCTCGAATTAATTGAATAAATCTTTTTTGGCCAAATAGAAACTTACGACAGTTTGACACAAGGTGTGTAGTGCAAAAGACAAATGTTGAGCGTATTTTAATACATTTTTTTTTATAATTCGTCAAGTGTAAATTTTAATGAAAATTTTAAAATTAACCCAATTACTACATAACATCGCTCAGATTTATTTTCATTAGCAATGATTTATCGTCAGTTACAGATATAAATTAAATTTCTCTTTTATTTACTTTCTGAACGTCTCATGGTGCGATGAATGTCAGTCTTTTCAAAATTTTTTCACGCGATTAAAATCTAAAAGCGGACAATTCATAATAGTTATAACAATTAACTTTATCTACACAACTCCGTTAAAATACAAAATTTCGATATTTTAAGTACAATGTCCATCAATATGCATGGTTTTTCAAAGACCAGACAGGACTAGTGAAAATAAAATATCAAAACCTGGATCTGACCGGATTGATCAATTAAACCATAGATCCGGACCGGACCGAACTAGACCGAATAGGGCTTTTTCTTCTTTTTAATTAAACCTTTTTATTCTGTCTATTACGCCATGCTATTTCCATCGCTCTCGCTTATTGTTTTTGTAACAGATTGTGATGTAAAAAAAAAAAAAAAAAAAAATGGGGGAAAAAAAAATATGTTTATAAGACATTGATTCTCCGTACTTCTTATGCAAACTAATTTGTATAGTATTTTTATTTCCATCCACAATCACGCCACATCAATTTTTTTTTTTTTTTTTATCTCTGTGATGTATGATTCTAATTTTTTTTATTTTTTTTTTTTTTTGATAAGCTCCGTACCGAAACACTATGGAATAAAAAACAATTTGAATGCTACAAATGCCTAGCCCTAATGATAACTTTACTAATGATGAATAATTTTTATAATACTTTGATATTTTTTATCTATATTTTCTATTTTAGCCGGCAATCTCGAGGCGATGTTTACTGCAATTGACTAACCGACGCTGGAAACTGCCTCCGTATATTGAGTCTTAAATCGTGTATTCCGTAGAGCTGTTATATCTGAACTTTAATCCGTAAACAGCAAAACTATTTCGAAAAATTGTTTTATTTCCTGTTCAAAACATAATATATATATATATATGATATGTTTGGAAATTTAAAAGTTGACAGTGATGGTTTTACCTCTAGACGTATAAGATTGAGGAAAATACGGTTAATGTAACGTTTTAGAACGGCTTGTTTCCTGAACCTTCAAAAAAAAAAAAAAAAAATGCGGTAAAGTTAATACTTCCGAGGTCGGTAATGAGTGTGTCTTACGGAAGATTGATCACCGCCCTGTAATTTACGTACAATAAAATATTATATTAACATATGCGGTGATGGTAGGTAACCACTAAGCACTCATGACCGAGTAATTATGGTTTATGGTAGTGTACAGCGTATACGATTTTATATATAAAAATAATAAATTTTATATAAACGACTCGGAGTAATATAAACGGAATGCGAAATGTGTGTTTGCCCTGTGTTAAGTTTTATAATTTAGGGCGTTTTATTTTTTTTTTTTTTTCTATGTGTATAGTTTCCCGTAAGTGATTGTGCAGTTAAATGGACCAGACGATCTATATAATATATATATATTTGTACGATATTACTTTTGTACGTGAGTAATAATGCAAAACGAGAAAGACCTATTGAATGGTGTAAAACAAAAGCCACGATACTTCGCACTATGGGTAGGCCATTGCTGTAGGTGGGAATGCATCGTCCGAATGCAGGATAATGTGTGCAACGATAAAGATTCTTGCCAACGAAAACCGATTCCTAGCGGAGTACTGCCAATCATGTTTTGTTAAACATAAATTGAAAATTGCATTCATTTTTAATTTCAAAACAAATTTCAATTGTTCGTGTTATTCGCATGTTTTAATCGGAAAGTGCCAATACGACGTGACATTTACGATGATATATTCAACGAAATACAAACAAATTAAAAAAAAAAATTACAGTTACCTTTATTGCGTTATTATGTCGGTGTTGCGTACGTGGTCTCCCAGTTGTTAAGGAAATTACACGGGAAATCAGAAAATGACCGCTTTAAGGCGCCAACTATAGATTATCGAAAATGTTACAAGAAAGTTCTTAAAAAGTTTTCGTTGATGGCCCGGTCGAAAATATTTTAAACGATGTACGCTCATTATGCTCAGAGTCTAAAAATGTCTGAGAGGCGAACAAATAATTAAACGTTGAATAGCATTATTTCATGTTTAAAAAAAAAAAAAAAAACACGATTTTGATAATAACAATTATTCAACTAATGCAAGTATATATATTTTTTGTAATTGTATTTTAGAACATTATAATAGTACTGTGGCAACTCCGTACCTGTCCAATCGTGTACAGAAAAATGTACAGATTTTTTAAATAAAAACATGGATTTTAATTTAAAATTAAAAAAAAAAAAAACATATAAATAGGTTCGCCTGTTCGGTGAAGATTGATTGACCGCTAAAACTTTCGCACTTCGATTGTTACTTCAACGCGTTGTTTCAGCGAAGTTATTATTATGATATGTTTAATGGGCATCACCAGAGCCAAAAAAATACGTACACGGAATTCAAACACCGTGTGTATTTTCGAATTACGTACGCAAACGCGTCAAATATATTATATTGTTGAGCGGTTTTTTTTTTTTTTTTTTTTTTTCCTTAATGGTCGTTAAGTTATTACACGTTTGGAATTCTTCTCGAAAAGTGTCCACCGAAAAGTGTCGGCTTTGTCGGTGTCGTATCGCATAGTAATTTTTGTCCCAATCATCAGGCAACCCGATTGTGCAATTGTGCGGTGACAAAAGTAATAATATTATTATTATTATTATTATTATTATTATTGTTATTTGCGCCTGTTGACATTTTGTCGGCCCGAGCCCGAATTTCCGTTTTCTCTCGCGTTTTCCCTATTGTTAAGCTTTTATATTCCCGTTTAATAATCCCCCGGGAACGTCACTCTTATCTCGAACACAAGAAAAACGTTTCGCAGCCTCCTCCTCTACCTCCAGATTTATGAACTTTACGCGAAAGCTTCCATGTTGTTTAACGGGACCTCTTTTCGTTTCCGTTACCCGGCCCCCGTCCGCGTTTGTCCTCCGCTTCGCCGCTGCAGCGCATTTCACCGCGTCCGCGAAATCCAGCGGCGCTTAGCGCATACTCCCTCGACTCAGCCATACGCGGGGGGGATTTTTTTTTCAAACAACAATAACAACCGAAAAAGAAAAAAAAAAAAATGAGAGAAAACTCCTTAGAATTATTGTATTTTTTTTTCTTTTATTTTTTTTCTGTCGTTTTAATGGTTCTCGAACACGGAACAAATTCCTTTTTCCCGAATGCCGGCTAACACTTATAATAAAAAAAAAAAAAAAAATGAGTTCGCTGCCGAACGTCGCGAGGCAAAACAAAAACACGCAACACAAACAGATTATTGAAAAATAACGACCTATTTTACAGTTTCAAGTACTGCATTTTGCGCCGAACAATATTAAACTGTTTTTTTCAATTTTATTTTTATAAATCATAATTTTACAATAATAATTGCATACACCGTGGGTATGTTATTTGGAGTTTATCGAAAGTAGTTTACGACCAACGATACTAGGCTAACCCGCCCCCATATCCACTGCTGATCGACCTGCCTAGGTGGACTTGGGGTTTTTCAGATGGAAATTCGACACTAGAATTTTAAAGCCTCGTGTGTAAACTACAAATAAAAAAAACCGTGTGTGGACATTACGCGCTACGACCGCTAACGAATATAAAATTGTCCGTACGAGTACATTACATTGAAAACCCATCTATAATATACATTATAGTATTAATAGTGTTATACATTCATTCGTGTCTCTCGTGTAGGTGCACAATACGCTACGATTGAAAAAAAAAAAAAATAAAAAATATAATAATAATAATAGTATGTAGATAAACGACGATTTATTTATATTACCAAATACTCGAAAATAATTAATATAACGATATTTCGAATAAATTTCAATTTTACAGTGATTAAATTACATATCTAAATACTGCAATGAATATATATATATATATATATATATATGTGTTTAAAAAAATCTAGATGTTGAGATATACGTTTACATCTCAATAATGATTTACATAAGAATTACCGTTATTGTTGTCAGTCTGCAATTAATAATAATAATAATAATAAAAAAAAATGAAAATTATTCGATTTTGGCGGAGATGGAAATTCAATGATGAATTCAATTGGGACAGTCGAAACAAATATTACGATTATTTGAATGCTATTAATGCAAAGATATAAATTTAATGTAATTTTATTTTAGAGACGGACTAATTGTATCCTCGCGATCACACAAATATTAAAAAATCAATAAAAAAACGTGTATGTTGTATATAGAAAAATATAATTTGTGTATACAAACGAAAATTATTAATATTGTATTTTTTTATTTACACGCGTTTAATTTGCACGGCTAACGTCGTGCCGGATAGCCAGCGTATTGCAATTAAATAAAACAAATAACAACTATTTTTAATAATTATTTACAATCTATGACTTATTATCCGTGTGGAATTTTTTGCCAGTAGCAGCTAGTGATAGGAAAAATCCGGATTTGACAATGTTCGAGAATTCAGAAAATTCGTAATCCGACATTTATTTTAAATCAGGATTATTATCTGAATCCAAATAGGGATTTTTAATATTGTGATTTTATATTCATCAATACGTTTCATTATTATTATTTTATTGTTAATAGATTTAAACGCGTAACACATTAAATACGTTTTTACAATTAAAAAAAAATACCACAAACAGAAATGTATTTAAAAAAAAAAAAAAAAAACAAGTGCAACAATAAAAACCATACATATTACACTCGAATTTGTTTAAAATATATTACTAACTGACCCGGAAAACGTTGTTTTACTCTAAAAAATACACAAAATTTACGGATATTTTGGCATTCCAAATGTTTAGATTATGAAATCCGGATTTGTCAGATATCCCGGACAATCCGGATCCGTATAATTCACTGTACACAGCAGTAGCTGATACCAGAACGTTACAAGATATAATGTTGTTAAACTGTAATACAACTTCGGTCGTATTTACGATCCATCTACGAGCAACACAAATCTACGCAAAACACCGTATTATGTAGAATAAGTAAAAAAAAAAAAAAATAATAATTCACATTTCTGGTGGGTAAAATATTGTATATGTTTACGCAATAATTGAAAACGGTATGCGTTTTCGTAGTGGGGCGGACCGAGAGATTTTCGATCGTGATGCGGTTATTTATAACCACAAAACGCATAAAACCTCCCGAACGGAAATGGAGATATATATATATATATATATATATATATTATATTTACGTTAACGTGATAAACAGGAAATAATTAGTCGGACCGTTCAGTCTATTTCTGGTGCAATTAAACAAAACCTACTCACTGAACGTCACTAATCTAAACTCGACAGTTAAAAAAAAAAAAGAAGAAAAAAAGCCCCAATATTCTATAGGTATTTATTACATAGTACAGTCGATTTCGCTTTATTGGGACACGTCGGTTGCATGTTATTTTTTCCCAATAATCCGAAATCAAAAAAAAAAAAAAAAATCATATAAATTGTTTTGAAAAACTGATTTTTTATGTTTTTATTACTACAAATACACATTACAATAATACAATTATAGAAATAATTTAATTATACAAATTGTTTTTGTAGTGAAATTTTTTTTTGAAAACAACGTGGTTTGTTACTTTTTCCTATCACTAAATGCTTTTTTATTGTCAGTCCCACTTGCGTTCACACAACACAGTATAGTTATTCTGTCCATTGCTTTTTTTGATCCAGCTATCGATTCGTGTTTAAAACGCAGAGGACCACCTGGGGTTGCACGATAGTACAATTATGTTTCATCTGCGTTATAAATATCATCGAGAGAAAATTTTGCAAAAATCTGTGGCAATTTTGTAAGTATCCATTCATCGGCACACTCTGAGTTTGCACTAGCTTATTCGCCATGTGATCTTTTAAATTTTATGTCGTGTCTTACTTTCCACCTAGATAACCAACCGTCGGTGGCTTTGAATTCGTCATTACCAAGTTTCCTTGCAAGGTCTTCGGATTTAGCTTTTAATATAGGACCCGACTTGTAGCCAGTGTAAACCATTGGGTCAGTGCTTCGTCTACATATGCATCTTTACTCTCTCGTTTCCTTTTTCGGGTTGTCACTTGGCTAAGAGCTTGTTCTCGTAAATACTGTTCTTGTAGTCGAATTCGCGCAATTGTTGATTTCGATACTTCTAAAATTTCCGAAAGACGACGAATACTACAGCCGGGTGGCTGCGATTTATTAATGTCTAGAATTTCTAATTTTTGCGTAAGCGATAAATCTTTACGTATACGAGACATCGTTACTGCACGCGACAAACACGACCAATGCACTAAATAACGTTTAACACACATCGCATTTGAACATACGATAAGATAAAACGTATATAATTCAATCTAATAATCGATTACGCGAGTCAGTCGCGATTGTCGGACTATTGATCTATTAATATTTAATATTATACTCGATAAAAATGGCCCAACTATCCGGATTCGTGGCCCAGACAAGCGGCGTACTTTTACATTACAAGTATACATTTGTTTTCGTAATTATAGGATTGTTCCGATTAAATTAGGTTAGGTTAGGTTAGTTTGTCCTTATTAACCGGTGTCTCTATTAAACGGAATCGACTATATATAAAGGGTGTTTACAAAAGGACGCTTTTTTTAAAAATGCCAAAATAACACTTTAATTTAATCAAAAAACAAAAAAAAAAGACTTTATTGGAATCAGGAGAACCTCCGGTTTAGGTATGAAATGTTATATCATTCATGTGACCCCCCCTGGCCTGTTGGCCCACTGTCACACGGTTAAGGAAGTTGGCGATTACTGTCCTACAGTTCTCCTTGTTGAGATCCTGGATGACTCTCTGTTGCTACGTTTTGAGCTGAACGTTGTGAACAAGGGCGGCCCGGACTTTAAATGTTACCCGTTGAACCTGTTTTTTTCAAACTTCTGCATAAGCCGACGAATTGTTGAAACTGCAGGAGCCGCATTCCGCCCGAGTTGCGTACGGAGACGACGAGCTGTCTCCGCATTACTTTCGCCGCTCCGTAAAATGTTTTCACAACCAAAACACGGATCTCCACGGTTAGCTGTTCCATGGTGATCGATCAAAAAAAAAACTAAGCCGGGAAGAATAAATAGGAGAGATAATAGATAACAGATATCATAACAACAGTGTTACCAACTGAACCACAAAAACATGACGTCCAATTCAAAAAGAGCGTGCTTTTGTAAACACACTGTATATATATATATACGTATACCTACGTACGCACGGTGTTTACTGAATTTAGCACTGAAATGGACACACTTTTTATATTTTGATTGCAACGGTAATGCGGAAATGCTCGTCAGAAAGTAAAAAAAAAAAAAACCAAAATAAAACCGTTTACACTCCGCGTCTGCCCGTGTGCCCGCTGAAACGGGATTATACTCTATATAACCTAGAGGGTCTAGGTAATAATAGCCGAATCAAAAACGGCCATGGAAAAATGTCCTCCAGTGGATAACACTGATGTTTTTTTTTTTATTATTATTATCGCCTACTGTTTGTGCTTTGGAAGTATTTTATCGTTAAAATATTATGATATATTTGTTCGTATTTGGCCATATTTCCGACGTTTCGGTGTACGGACCACGGTCATTGTGACCAACTCACCGCCACACTAATCTATACATAATTTTAAATTCTGTTCGCGGGACACGATACCAGTCCCGATTCCTCCCGCTTACGATTGTTTTGCCGAGACACCCGTGTCGTTCGAAATATCGAAAGTAATGTGTCCAAATGATTTTTATATATATATATTGTAAACCCATGTGGTCCTACGGCATTGAACTGTGGGGAGCCGCATAATTATCAAATATCAATAAATTACAAACCCTCCAATCTAAAGCCTTACGTCGAATCCTAAACGCTCTTCCGTATGTCTCAAATGAAACAATACATAAAGACCTACACTTCCTCACAGTTAAACAAACAGCTATATCTCGGTATAAAAACTTCGATAAGCGACTTCTCAACAATTCAAACCCCCTCATAACACAACTCTCTTCTCCCACCCTTCCTCAAAATCCCCCTAGACGTCTAAAAAGGTCTTGGTGTAGTGACCTTCTCCTCCAACCATAAAGATACCACCCACAACACTTAGGCTAATAAGTAACGTTCATACATTATTATTTAAAATAAAGTAAGAGTCAGTAGGAGAACCGGTAATGATCAGTTGCTGCTCAAGTCGTTATATGCTATTATATTATTTGTTTTTTTCCCCACAATTACTTATTGTACTATTATACAGATTGTAATTGTATTTTTTCTAATAAAATAAAAATACATATATTGTCGCCATACATTTGGCACGTTTGACAAGTAGTGATAATAATACATGATCGACGGTCAAATACGTAGTAAAAATTTAGAAATGAGCTCATCAGATATTTGTATTATCGGAGGATATATTATTTTTTGATTTTAAACGAATTTATTTTTACCGGGTCAAAAATCACATTTATAATCATAATGGTCGAAAGTATCTAGCTGTTTTGATGATACGAACACGACGAATAATAATAGTAAAACGTTAACGGCGATTTGTGAGATTTTAAAAAAAAAATAAATAAATATAGGCACATAACCTACCGCGTCTACACCCACGCCAAACTCGACTTTTTGAACGTTACACGTAATTAAACTACGATTTAAACAATACGAATGTGGCATAATGAAATCGGCACGGAGCTTATTAAAATGAAAAAAAAAAAAATAAAAAAATAAAGCAGTTGTAATTTTTTTAAACGCGAAAATAACATTATACGCAAAAGACGGGAGTTGGAGAAGACCGTAGAAAAAAATTTGCTTTGATTACTCTTTTCTATATTATAATATACTATAAGAGAACGCGATTTTATTATTTTTTTCGCTTTTAATTAAAGTAATTTTTTTTTATATATATTGTGTTGCTTAAGTATGTTTATATATATATTCGATTGAAATTGCGAGTCTTTGAAATTAAATTGAAAATTTAATAACAAAAAAATGTATAATATTAAAAAAAAAAAAAAAAAGAAAAAAGATGTCTGCAGAGAATAAAAAATTATCTTTAGACAGAGTAGATAAGTAATAATTAGGCCTAGGGACTTTTACGACTATATTTATGTAATATTTTCGAAAACATAGCTATGTAACAATATACAAACGCGTTTCACGGCAATACGAGTATTTTAAAACTAAATTCGTCGTCGCATGTTTGACTTTTTTTTCACGTATATATAAATATAGTTTTATATTTTTTTGATATAAAAGTGGAAAATGTTAAATGTTATAAATGTTGTAATAAAACAAAAAAAAAAAAAAAAACCGAATTTTAAACCGATTTAGATATGACCCGAGTAATAATTACGTATTCAACATATTAAAATCGTAGTAACAATACGTAAAATGATTTAAAAAATGATTCGACGTCTCGGTATTTTTCATAATTATTACAATGATTACGAAATAACCGAAACGCCGTAAGTTTGACTACGGTTTTATTATATTTTTTTTTTAGTTTTTAATTATATAGTACGAAATATCCCCTGGGTACCTCTCAAGAATATTATGCGCAGTAGGTAGGTTCGCACAATAATAATAATAATAATAATAACGTGATTATTATTCTCATTTGAAAATATGAATGTGTATGGAATGTAATTCCGTCTAAACAATAAAGTTCGCACACGCGTTATAATAATAATAATAATAATAAAACTTTTAAAATAAAAAATACAAAAATCGTACGATAAAATCTAAAATGGATGATGGATGAAATAAATGCAAATAAAATCGACCGTGCGTACTCTCACTACGTACGCAGGCACTCGCCAGAATAATTAAATACATACACGGTGCACGAAATTCGATTATTTTTTTTATGCGAGGTACATTTTTATTATCATACTTATATTATACGATAATTGATTTACGTCTTGTTATGTTCGGCCATCCACGTACTGATTATAATTATTTACGTAGTTCGAATATTATTATTGTAATTAAGGCCCGGAATTGTAGGTATACATCATTTGTTTAAAAAATCCGGACGTACTTCACATTATTGGCAGGCCAATGTTGTGTGTAGGAAGGTGGAACATATGTAGGGCCATAATATAGTATATATATATATATATATATGTATATACAGGGTGCGGCAGAGCCGACTGACGAGTTTTGACGGGCTATAAATAACGAACAGTAAAACTCGGAGAAAAGGTTTTTTTTTTTATTTAAATCAGTATTCAATCCCATTTTTAAAAATTATTTTTTGAAAATTATATCTCCAAGATGGCGGCCGTCAGCATTGATGATACACTGTTGTAGACGATCTCTGAAGCTCACATATGATTTTCGGTACATTTCGACTGGTATGGCCTTGACTTGCACGGTGATTTTCTGTTTAATTTCTTCTTTGGTATTTGGGCGATGTCTGAAAACCTTATCCTTAAGGTAGCCCCAGAGGAAAACATCACACATGCTTAAATCTGGGGACCGTGCTGGCCAGTCGTTGTCTCCTCTCAGAGAGACTAACCGCCCAGGGTACATTTGTCGCAAATCAGCAAGTGAAATTCTAGCTGTGTGCGCTGTAGCTCCGCTTTGCTGAAACCATACATCTCCCAAATCATGTTCTTCAGCCATTTCCCCCAACCTGTGCTGCAGATAAGTTCCCAGCATCACAACATAATGAGCGGACGTGACGGTCCTGTTCTCGTCCTCAAAAAAGTCCTCTAACCAACTGCACATTTTCGGGGGTTCTTACCGTTCTAGGTGCTCCGTGTCCAAGTCTACTTAGGGTACTTCCAGTTTCTTCCAAATGCCGTATCCACAATTTGATAGTGTTAGCAGATGGAATAGATTCAGCACGTGGAATGCCGAAGTGTATACGAAAAGCTCTTTATGTAGCGATCACAGAATGATTTTTTTTCGTAATTCGCATGCACAACAAAACCACAACGAGGTACACCTGTTCAGACCATGATTACGAATAAAAACGGCATTACCATAAAATTTAAAATACCGCCACTTATTAAGACCTGCTCTTATCTTATCACAGGCTAATGACCTCATTAAACTCGTCAGTCAGCTCTGCCTCACCTTGTATACACTGAAATCCAGTGCTTGTCTAGTTCCTTCAAAATAGAATTTGTTCCGTTCCTCGTTCCAAATGAAAAAAAATTAAATAAATAAATAATAATGTTTAAAATCGTAGGACATGGTCCATGAATAGGCAGTCTACTGTTGTAGGTGGGAAGTATGAGAAACATAAAATAGGTTATACGATAATGTCGTTAAAATATTGAAAGAGACAATAAATCATTGCAATCAAAAAACGAATCTTGGCGGAGTATAAGTCGTGCTTTTCCCCTTGTCCACAAGGCAACCAAAGATATCCGTAAAAATAATATATTTTAGTTATTAATCTATTCTATTCTAGTCCGTCTGTCTGTATATAATTAATAGGCTTAAAAACTACTGGAGTGATTTTCACGCGGTTTTTTGCAAAATGTTCCTCGTTGTCCGCAGAAGTTTTAAAGATATTGAAATCCACCCCCTACCGAATACCATCTCTTAATGTTCGGTGCTTGGGTATTTTGTACTACAAAAATAAAAATAAATCCGTTCCATATGCCATTCCTAAAAAAAAAAAAAAACCGTTTCTGGAACTAGTTCCATCTGAATACTGTGATAAGCAATATTTAATGATAATAAAAAAAAAGCAAAAACGATTCTAAGCAGAGATTGCTAGTTTGGTTACAGGTTATTGTATTGATCGCGTTTTTCTCCATTTGACAATGTTAACGGAGAAATCAACTAAAATAAATCTAGAATGTATCGTCGTTTGTTGTTCAGTTTTATTTTATTAATTTTGTAGAAAAACCGTCGAAAACATATTATTTCAGTAAATATCCACAATCTCCGTTTTTAAAAAGATCTTTAATAATAATGTCCGAACTATTAATATATCCACGGAATTTCTTTGCGAGAAATAATATCGAGAGGTTATTTTAATGAAAAATGTTTTTTCCTAATTGAATTTAGATCCGATTTATTGAAAACGCGTTGGATATTTAGACAAACTAATAATGCAATAATGCCAATAATCCTCCAAATATGCATTATAAAATGCGGTATTCGATTTCGATGCGATACAGACCACCACCGTACATAATATACACGATGAACAAATACAATATGCAAATTCATATAACCGAGGGCTCTAATTATTATTATTATTATTATTATTATCGTCGTCATTGTCACCCATATTGGTATTTTCTTTCGAATTTTCCGTTTTACCCGGCGCGTTTGCAATAATTCAATAACAGCATTATTAAAACTAATATCGTTATAATATAATACATCCGAGACCAGGACTTGTACATTTGAATAATAATGCGTATGCAAATTGTACCGTGCGCATGATAATTGCATTACTGTAATTGATATTAAAAAATAATTCAATATTGCGAATATTTTGCAAATGGAATTATCGTACACATAGTTTTCTTTGCGTCCCGCCACGTATAGATAGAATTATCAAATTTTTTTTTTTTTTTTCTGGATTATATATATATTACGATCTAATGCCGTTGGAATTAGCGTTTTTTTTTTTTTTTTTTTTTTTTTTTTTTTTTTTTTAAATATAAAACATTAAAATTATGGAGTTTTTTAATGAATTTTATATTGCATTATATTTTTTTTTATAAAATCGCAGTAATTACCGTTCACTCAAAAAGGGAAAATAACTGTTCAATAGGTACGAGTGATAACAACCGAATCGACTTTTTGAGATATTTAAAATGTAAACACGCGCAACACACAACCGTGTATATCGATAGCTAGGAGATTTTTTTTTTTTTCTTATTGTGTAACAGTCAACGAAATATTTTTAAAAGTGCACTGTACGCGGGACAGAGGAAATCGTTTCCGGGTATTATTTTTATTTTTAATTTATTTCTATACGCGCCATTGAATTCGCATCGTCCTTAACGTTGTCGTAGGTCTCGAAAATATTCCCGATATTAGTCGTCTACTGCATTTTAATTAACGAAAGAGAGCCAAAAACGATACCTGCGGGAGACGGTATTTTACATTTTGATGTAGAGATTTCCCCGAGGACCTCTTGGAACGAAGCCAACAAATACCGGACGCGTTTTTCACCGTTATACTCGCCGTTGATATTCGCCAAAATCGTTTATCGTTAAAAAAAAAAAAAAAAAAACGTCTGTGGGGGCAGGAGGGAAATAAAAATGAAAAAACTCATTATTTACAAAATCGTATGACGCACTATAGGTATCTGGTATCTATATAGTATATACGTACGTATGCTACTTATCTATATATATTTATGTTTTTCACTAGATCATTAAAAAAAAAAAAAAAAAAAAAATACTACGGCCATTAGTATGACTCGTGTTACACGCAATTTTAGAAACGTTCGTCATCGTTCGGGACAGTAACATATATAACGGACGCAATATGTATAACCTATATACTATCAGTATATATATATATATATATATATTTAGTTTTTTGAAACAAAATTATTGCGCTATACCGTAAACAATCACTCGTTAAAAAAACAAATCGTAAGTCCTAAAACTGCAGTGTACGGAAATAACGCGTTAACGTCTCGTATAAACAGCCGCGGAGAATTACACACGGCGTAGAAAATGACGACCGGGTGGGTATGAATCTGATGACTTTTCGAGAACAATAACCGTTCGATTTTTACTATCGATAAATTTGGCCGGCGTTTGGTCCGATCTAATGGGGGTACCAATCGGGATTTCGACTCTAAACGCTTACAAGAAAATTCCACGGCGTAACGATCGAATTTTAATTTTATTCCCATTCGGCGCGACCCATAGTGTTAAACGTTATTGTGACACGTAAAACCATAAAATAAAAAAAAAAAACTCGACAATTTACAATAGCTATAAATAACCTAAACACTTCCGGAATATTTTAAAAAAATTGCATCGCGTCTAGAAAATACCGATATTAGATACGTTGTATACTCGTATAAGTATTCGGCGATCATTTCACGATTGTTTTTCACGGATTTAAAAACGAAACTGCCGTATCGAAATCAACAGTTACCGTGGTATATTTTATTCCATTTTTTCCCCGTGTTTAAAGAAAAGTGTAAAAAAAAAAAAATGTCGATCTCCCTTAATATGATGTGATATAAATTAGGAACATCCGAAAATCTAATAAACGTATGTTTCGAATTCCGAAATCAGAAATTCTGTATTGTGAATTTTAAAATTCAAAATTTGGGTTTGACCGTACAGAGTTTTTGTTGTTAATTCTTTAAACCAAATCCTTAGGTAATTTTTTTCCCATTTTTTTAAATCAGTGATAATAATTTTCACATATTTATTCTAAAATATTCTATTGTTGGTACGAGATGTTTTGTTAGTAAACAGTACACGTTTTTTATTTAATAGAAAAATCATTTAAGTATAAAAATAATATCAATGTTCATATAGTACGTATTTATCTAAAACATTTTCTGTATAGGAAAAGTTCTAGTACAAGCAAATTAAAATACCTATTTTTATGAGTATTAAATAATATAAAATCACAAGTTTAAAAATCAAAATTTGGATTGGGATTTAAGAATCCGAAATCCGGATTCTTGAACTGCTGCGAATTCGGATATTTCCCGTGACCAACTCCTATACACCGACTAGACGAAACATTCACCGGAAACCATTTGGATTCTTGTCCGTATTATTAAATAATAATATTCCTTTAAACTATCGTACAATAAACGGCGGGAGTCGTTAAATTATAGTCAAAAATATCATATTTCGGCGTATAAAATGAATAATTTAACGTAACAATATACCCGGCTGCCGGTCCGCGCGACGGTTAAGTTACTGTCGTGATAGGTGACCATACGCGACGATAGTCGAAGACGTACAACGATAATAGAATTGGATTTCGATAGAAACTTTGGCGAAAATGCCGTGACGACAGTAAAATATAACGACAGTGTGTGTGCACACCGTTTTAGTTACTATCTCACTATTATTCATAAAGAAAGTAACTATGGGGAGTTTACCGATTGCGCCTAAAATGATCGATTCGCATACCGATTGCGTTCAAAACGTTTTAGGGTTGATAGAATAATTGCACTTATCTCGTTTACAATATTGATATGTCTAATATTAACGTGTATAAATAATTAGTGGTTTTATTTTTTTTTTGTTCACATTTAAAGTTTTTTAGAATAATAATAACAAACTGATATTAAAAATTCTTTGCGAGCAATCACTCCAGATTTTTGTTATTTCTCGATAACAAAC
The DNA here is from genome assembly GCA_956483605.1 of Tuberolachnus salignus. Lineage (NCBI taxonomy): Eukaryota > Metazoa > Arthropoda > Insecta > Hemiptera > Aphididae > Tuberolachnus > Tuberolachnus salignus. The sequence goes on from OY101433.1 coordinate 15,696,804, forward strand.
AGGCTCCTAATTTTTTTTTGTTGTTAATTACGTCCTATTTGAAATGTATTAGTCTCACGGCATATTGACGCCCAGGCTTCTTCTCGTTTACTTTTACAATCTGGCAATTTTTATTTAGTCGATTTGTATGAAACTGTGACAGTATCATCGTGATATTATAATTCGCCCGACTGAACTTTACGAACAGAAATCATAAAAAAAAAAAAAAAAAAAAACTAAAATAAAATAATTTCAAGCGGAATAAAATTATTATAATTTAAAACTTGAAAATAAAAAATATTTTAAAAAAATTATCGGGTTTATAAAAATATTGGCTGGCAAAATAATATTTTATTGTTTGTTAATCATTATACGAACGGTACAATTTTTTTTTTTTTTATAATAATATGAAAAATAACAAAAATAATCGCCGGTAATAATAATATATGCATAAAAAGTTTTTAATAAATTATGCTCAATATTATTATTACCGGCATAAGCAGTATAAAATGAGCATTTAGAGAATTTCATTAATTTATTATTATTAAGTTTCTATATATTTATTAAATCGATTTTTTTTTTTTCCTACTTTTATATAATAAATGTATATTATAAAACTTTAGTTCATTCGGTCACAGTAATTTACCGATATAAATATTTACAAGCCGCATTTTTAATCTATTTTAATTTACGGGATTAAAAAATATATATTAAAATATTTTGCATTAGGGCTTGAATTAATCCTATTTTTTTTTTTTATTTTTTTCGTTTTTAATTGTTGTTTTTCTTCCGCGCCGCGCTGCTGCCGAAATTGAAATTGATAAACTATCTCGGGATTTCGCTTTAAAATAATAATAATTACTATAATGGATTTGTGCGTTATTATATATATATATATATATCGGACGGTTTTAGGGTCGGAAAACCGAGAGACAATTTGTAACGCGTCTTCGGCGTTCGCGTTCAAAGTTTGTACTCGTCGTTACACTTACCCGGCGCGTCTCAATCAAAATTCGTAAATCGTATTATTAAACAAGCAGAACGACGGCATATCGTAATAGTTTCGGCGTTCCGATGCCGACGCGCGTGGTCGGTCGGTCGGCGTTTCCCTTTCGTTATTATAATCGCTAACGCCGAATACACGGTCATTATCGGTATTAAAATTACCCTGACCCCCCGTCCCGGTCAGACTTGGTCAGACGCGCCGTCGGTGGTTTTATCGGTTTACACGCCAGCCATATTATTGTAGACGACCGGCGACAAAAATCTAACCTGCCGGACGAGGTGTTTTTTTTTTTTTTTTTTTCTATGTCCGCGGAATTCCGACATTTCCAATTGTGCGCAATAAATGCGCACGCGAAACACACGACCGAATCGAAGCCCAAGTCGTGTTTAGCCACGGACGGGAAATTAACTATTATCGTTATCCTAATGCGGATTATGTTCGAGTGTTCATAACGTAATATCGACGAGCACCGCGGGATTAATTACGGGATAGCCCCGCTGCTGACGAGGCACATATCGAAACCTGGCCCACCGCACTCCTCATAAAAAAAAAAAAAAAAAAAAACCAATTTAAAACCAACGACTACATTTCTACATCGGCGAATTAATAAATCCAAAAACGGTGTATGATGATCGTAGTTAACGATCGTTTTCTACGATATTTCGAAACGCGAACGGCGGCGAGACAATATATATATATATATATATATATAGCCGCGCACAGAGCATTGTATACGTAATCCATCAGTTGCGTAGTTGTATTATACCATATTATAATATATACGCAGTTGAATCGTTTCATGTTTGAATTGTTGTTAAGTACTCTTCAACTGTTCTCGTGCAAAATTAATCCCCGCATTAAGTCCCGTCTTTATTAAATCTCATTTAATTAACAAATCTCTTCAATAATTTCAAGTAACACATATTATCCCGGGCCCCCTCCCCCCCTTACGTTTTCAGAACTCGCGTCGCGGATCGCATTAATATTCACCGCGCATTCGTAATGAGCACTTAAGCGTGCGTAATGCGCTCAGTTGTATACGGAGATAGTTAAAAATTCCTTGTGGCGCACGCCGAGGCAAAAATGTGCAGCCCCCCCCCCCTCCCCCCCGGGGGTAGACGGGAGAAAGTTAATTCAAACTTTGGTGTTTTACCACCGATGACGGCGACAACGGCGGAGCCCGGGCGCCGTCGGTTCGTTTGGCTTTCGAACCCTCCCTGCCGTTTGCGCTCCTCCGACGGCCGCCGCCGGGAGGGTTCGCGTAAAAAACCGCGTATCAACTCCGTCAACTCCGTGTATTATTATTTGAATATTTGCTAATATTGTTTGGCGCACCTGCGCCCACCAGTTCGGAATAGCATTTCAATAAAAAAACACCGTCAAATAATAACGCCGCCGTTTGTTGCACGGCAGACAGCAGGTAGTGTAAAACGAGTAAAATTAATTTTGCAAAAAGTCCGCGGTTGTCGGATGACGCCGACGGCGGAACTGGGCATCGATCAAACAATTATTGTTTCGAACCCCGGGAATGTCACCGATACGGCTCAAACACTGATGATAAACAAATATCCGATTTAATCGTCGTTTCTGATTTTAATTATGATGCGAGTTCAGTTAAACGAAATTAAACAGCGTGCCGGCGTATTCGAATCGAATACCGCCACGACCACACAATGCGTATGGCAATACAATAGAGTGAGTAGTAATATTATCTAAATGTATTGTCGCGTTCCCAGTTAGATAATATTATCAGAATTTATCTCGAAATCGTGTCACGTTCGAAAGAAGAGCAAGCCGAAAGAAATCCGCGATTAATGCGAGTACGTTATAAAATGACCGTCTTAAAACTCGGTCGACGGGTCGGTATTTGCTTTTTTTTTTTGCAGATATTTGCCTGGCGTATACGAAATATTTAATAGCGAAACTATACCGTTGGTTTTATGTCCAGGATACTTATCGGTTTTCTTATCGTGCCGAGTAAAAAAAAAGAAAAAAAAAAACCAAATGTAGAACAACGTTTTAATTTCAGAACACCTATATCGTGGGATAAAAAAATAATTGTACGCGTATATTGTAGCGCTTTGCAAACACTCGTTAAACTTTAAAACGGAATAATAGTCCGGGCGTGTTTAACCAAACGGTTTTGCAGGATTCGCGGCAGAATTTTTGCCCGTACGCGCGGTACGTAAATGTCGATTAAACGACAGTATCCGTTCGCCGCCGACCGTCCTTAAATGCCCGTCTTACGTTATCCCGCGTGCCGAGTCGATCGTTTCGGTAATTATCGGGCGCGGAATGGTTTTGCGGTTTGCTCGACGACGATCGCGTGCGCACGCGGACCGGGACGGCATGACGATTATCCGATAGAATTAAACAGACGACACGATCGGGCGGGTTGCTCGGCAGAACACCGGGACAATAAGCCGTTGGCCGTTGGCCGTGCATATTGTAACGCGAATAATAATTTCAGATAAAAGCTTGAACAATTGTTATTCCGGGTTTATGGGGGGGGAAAAAAAAAAAAAACGATAACACCTATCCAAATGCCGCCGCGGCACGGTCGCGACCGCTAAAACAACGCGCGATCCCGCAGACTGTAAAATAGTACGGCTTTGGGTGACCGTATCCAGGCAATTGCCCGAAAAGATAAACGAAACACATACGGAAATGTCTTTGCGCGACAATTAAAACAACGATAATAACCTTTAATTTTTAAATCTTTGTGCGTTCTGCATTTGTAACGGACTGTACGAAAAACAACGCGAAGAAATACGTTGACCATACAATTAAATTACAATAAAATTACATTAGAACGATGGCAATCCGAAAAATTCTCTCTCGTATAGCAGAAGTAAAAGGTTAGAATTGTTCGGTTCTTGTTTGGAGTGCAGATGGAAAAACAATTAAATTAGTGCGTTAGAAAGAATTATCATCTAAAAAAGGACCAATAGGAAAATCCCGGACGAGACGGATGGACGCGGTGAGAAAATATTACGAATTGATTCGGGAGGATGCGCGTGTGGTATAATAGAGACCGATGAAATGGAAAAAATTGTGGAAACGATGGGATTTCAATGTCCGTTAATCTGTTAAGAAGAAAAGAGAGAAAATAAATATATTTTTAAAAACAAATGCTTATCAATACTATTGTGTTTCCCTAAACTGAACTACGTTGTTCACCTCGTAGTTTGTCGAAAGTATAATTGCGCTACAAAAAAGTTTTTTTTTACATATTTGCTATCAATCGAAAGATTTGTTTGCAGCAAACATCCATTGTTCTCTTACATTTCTCTAAATTTCGATATTGGGGTTCGGCCCATCGCAATTTGTCGCATTCATTCTAATTACAGTGTTCCCTTTTAAATTTTACCTTCCACACACACTACAATAATTAATCAAAGCAACTCATCATGTCCCAGTACTTGTTTAATCCATTAATTTTTTTTTTCTTAATGCTTCTCCACAGAGCATTTCTCTTTGATATTCTTTCCAATGCTTTACGCTAGTCACCAATATCTATCTATATCTTGATCGTTCTTCTATAGCAGTACACCTCAAAAACTTCTATTCTCCATTGTTCTTCTGTAGAATTCGATCTCGATTCGCTGTCTCACAACATTATACCCTGAACGTTAAGAAAATTTTATGTAAGCTAATATTTTTTTTATTTTTTTATTTTTTTTTTAAATCCCCTTTTTCCATTAAACTATTTAGATTGATTCAATTTAGTTTCAAAAATAATTATTTTTTATTTCCTTTTTACATCGCCCGTTGGCAATTGTAATATTTTCCATCAAGCATGTGAATCAATCTTCCACTTACCCAATTTCTTGATAATGTTATTTTCTCCTAGTATAAATGTTCCCGTTACGCACAAGAACTTTCGCATTCATAATTAATGATACTCTAAGTGTTTGGCCCGGGAATTTGTATTTATTATGCGTATTCCTGGTTACCGTACTGAATGGTCGGTTAAGTAATTTACCACCACTGACCGACCTATTGACTAATGTGCGTGCGTGTTGACTTAAAACTAGAATAGAAAAAAATGGCAACAGGGTTTCGGTGGATTAGGAGATGTGGTATTATACGTAAACAAAAATAAATTAATACGGCCGTTCTGGCCCGAAATAATAAAAATTTAATACAGCTCTTCTGGGCACAACAGAATACGAATATATAAACGAGCTATTTGAGCTGTTCACCGGTTTACCTAATATAATTAATTAAACACATATATAATAGAAATAATTTACAAGACGAATTCACAGTTTATGGAGCGCAAGACTGGCCAGTTGGTCCTATAGAATAATAATTGTAAAAATAACACGAAACCCACAGACATGAAACAATAATATAATTTATGTAAAAAAAAATTACGACGGTTCGTGCCTAGTAGTTTATAATCCTAGTGGCGATTAGCGCACACTGCACAAAATCGTAAAATCATACAAAGTTGACATAAAATAAGGCGATTCACGCTTATACAAAAATTATTATTATAAAAAAAAAAAAAAAAGGATACATTTTAAAAGCTGCTGACACGATGGCTACGGTGATAATGTTCAGAAAGGTACAAAAAAAAATAAAAATAAAAAAAGAATAAGAACCGCGTTAATTCGTACACCGTCGTCCGATAACACGTCGTGCACAAATTTACTTATATATTGCTCACAAATGACACGATAAAAAAAAAAAAAACAACACAAATACGACATTTATGTGTAATATTTCACTAGAATTTTTCCCTCGTTTAAAACAGAATTGTACGCACACGCGTTGTTGTTCTATTGCTTCCATTACGAAAATCGCCGCATGACTGAAACATGGTTTCGTAAAAATGCCATAGAATAAAAATAGACATTGTTATCGATTTCAAACCAACGCTCGAATTCTCGTCGAACGGCATTGTCGGGGTTTCGTTCTTATCTTAGTTGATATAAAAATTATTAACACAGCCCGTGTATTTTTTTTTTTGTTTACCACATCTGGTCGGTCGGGCACATTAAGTATATTTCTACATTCCGAATTTAGTCTTGAACCAGTGTAACGTAACCGGCGAAAACCACAGCCACCGTGAGTCCGACGGCTAGAGGTCAAGGTTGTTGTGTTGACCTCAGTGCCAGGGCACCTGCCCCCTTATGGCGGGGCCTCCCGGGTACTGGACGGACGTCGGCGGATATCGCCTCCGCCGCCATCCGCACCCTCCCGGTCGGCAGAGGGTTTTAACGGATTGTCCCCGGACCGGGGAACTCGGGTCGTTAAGCCCCGGCGACGGGGTGGGACGCTAACGCCTAGTGGGCCTAGGACTCGTGCCGAGTCGGTCGGGCACGGTGAACAACCCGCGTGCCGCCGGGAGAGACGGCGCGGTACGTTCGGATGTAATAATATATCGACAATGAAAGACGCGGGTTAGTACAGTGCGATCGGCGTGGAATTAGCGAACGCGGCACCGGGAACACGGAGGAACGTATCCGCCGGATTACGGTGCGTCGGTACGTACGGTGCCTAACCGGCGGAGGCACCTGATGGCCGCGATTAATATCGTACGGCAAACCGATTTATCCGGACGGTACGCGTCGCGATCAATTACAGCGACGTGTGCAAAACTGCAACCGTTCCTCGCGACAAACAGACGCGTTTAATAACCGCGGTGTCCGTGTAGACGAGGGAACGCGACGGTGGTAGAGCCGTTCCGGGACGAGTCTCGCCTCGGTTGGCGCTGTCAAATACCTGGGGCCCGTATTAAAATGTCGAATTTTCACGCACGTGGCAATAATGCACAGCAACAACACCAATAATAATAATAATAATAATAATAATAATGCTGACGCGTAAGAGTCGTATCGACCCGCTGGCATTCGCGAACTTGATAACTATCTGTTAGAAATGTATACGAGACGTGATTTAGAAGTTTAGTTTTCGACCCCGGAGACACTACGAAGAATACGCATTTTTCGCAACCGCAAGTGTGTTTTATACGATTGTCGTCGATTGGGCGGGTAGACGCGTTTTAAATCTAAACCTAACGTCACGATGAATATTTAAAGAAGAATGTGTTTTCGGCAATCCAATTAACCGAATTAAACGAAACAGGACATGCTTAAATTATACGCTTATATCGCTACAGGGCGTGTTACATTTTAGGGGTCCTATAAAATACAAAAGGTATACGCGGTAAATAGTCGTTAACTTTCGATATTAAAAAAAAAAAATAAAGGATTTTTACACACTTGTTGATTATCGTTTTTTTTTTCTTTTTTTTTTTTAATTTTTGAAGTATTGTACATGTCTACTTATTGCAATACCGTGGGATTGGACAATCTTAACGGAGAAGAGATTTTGAGTCCGGGAAATTCTATTGTTTCTCGCCGAATGCGGGAATATTGACAGATTTGCAATAACTGTATTATCTACCGCCCAAAAACCCAATAACAACAAAATCATGAACAGACGTGAAAAACAATAATACTAGTGACACATTACGACAAGTTTTACACGATTAGTTTTAAAAATTAAAACAAATTTCGTAAATTTGCACGTGCATATCACAAGTAACTCGTAACTCTAATACAATAACTAGGACGCGGATTTTTATGTAAATACATAATTTTATTGAATTTAGATTTCTTTATTCTGATTAAAAATAAGCACGTTTCACAACACCCTGAATAAAAAAACAATTATTTTTTTATTTTACATATTTTGATTTAAATACACTATTTTAAATATTTTACCAATAGTACAGATTTCGTAATTATTCTAACAATTTCGAAAAAAAATTAATAACGTTATTTTAAATCATGCATCGGATACTGCGATTTCTAATACATATACCACCGCTATTGCGCAAAATAACAAGCTGAAAAAAAATCATTTGGCATGTATTTCCGACAATTTTTGTTTTTTGGTTCAAGTCATAAAAAAATCAGAAACATCAAATTTAACAACAATTGCGGTAGTGAAAAATGCACCAAACAAATTAAATAAAGTTCAAGGATAATTCGGATTCTCCAGAATAGTAATAAAAAATAAATTAAATTACGTACTTGCTAAAAATGTCGGTTTACAAAACAGAAATACTATTAAAGAATCTGAATAAAAATGAAAACATATCAATGGATATTGCATTTACACGATCTGATAGTATATGATTAAAAACGAATGTAGAATAGAAATTCTTTTGTTAAATATTTTATTTTTTTTTTTAATCCATATTTTAAATTTTTTATTACATAAAAAAACCGCGTCTTAATAATAACATACAATGTGATTCTTTTATCACGATCACGATCCACCGGTTTTCTCGAATGATCTCAAGTAAATTGAAAACAATGATTTTTTTTTCTACAATAATTATGAAATTGTATACGATTTAATTCAAATATTTCCCCTTATTCATTATATCATAAATTAATAGGAATTGTCAAATTTTTTATATAGTTTTTTGATTTTGTTTATCAAATTAAAACCTCTCTTTTTCAATAGAAATTCGAAAAACGAACATTTGTCTAAAAATGAATTATAACAATTTAAAATGTACACTGAAGAAGTAGTAAATTTCACATCAGGTTTTAGACAACAACTCTATACCTATTATTCAGGTCTTCATTGTTTTTTTTTTTTTTTTTTTTGTGGGTCTAGGATTTAGGATCTAGGTGGATTGACGTGATCGAGAGGATTTAAGAAATGCGAGTGCGGATAAATTGAGAGATAAACGACTGGCACGAATGTCATGATATTGTGTGTTGGCGGCGAACAATTTTAGTAGAGTTACAAGAAGAAATTCTGCTTCTTGAATAATGAGATATGATTAAACGTTTTCAAGAAGACTGAACAAAAAAACAAAATCAATTATACTAAAAATATTTATTTAATAATCGCTGGAAAAAAAATAATGTATTTACAGTATACATAGAATACATTTTATTTTTTTAAATTGCATACTGTTATACATATTAAACTTGTCGATTCGGGTCCGAGAACAAATGTAATTTTTTTTATTTCCATCACAAACGCTGCACTACATAGTCGAATAAATACACGAGACTGCAGTGATGATTCGATTTATCCGAAACTATATTATAAATTTAAATAAAATAATAATTCCAATAATAACAATATGTAGAACAAAAAGCATTAATTGTACAACTGTACAATTAATTATTTTATGTTCTATGAAATATTAATGAATTAAAAACATGAATGTTTATCACTGCATACCGGTAAAAGGTTGTGCATTGAAAAAAAAATAATAAAAAATTTAAATATTGCAGTTAGTAATGGCCGACATATTCAAATAATAATAATAACTATAAAACCCATAGCAAAGGTAATACATTCCTCGCTACTCAGAATCAAAAAAAAAAAAAAAAAAACGTATTATTTTTTCGCCTTTCCTGTTCTATTACCCGATGACGATTTTTCAAATCGATACCGGTCGTATTTACACACGACATATATAATATGCCAGAGTTCGTTTTGGTTTTTTTTTTCCACGTGTATTTAGTTATTTGTATTGCATATATATATATATTTTACATTTGTTTAATTGATATTTCTTTAATCTCAAAAACAATTTATGCTACAAATGCACAAACACGGTGTAGTAATTAAATTGAATTCAAGTTAGAAATCGAATTTTGTAGCGGTCATTATTTTAAAGACGTTAGCCGAGTGAAAATACTTTTTATCTACCCACCTGGCTAAACATAAATGATTAATTAATCCACTCAATTAGAAAGAAATTTAAATCTTTAATTTCGAGATGAATTTTGAATGTATAACGAGAGCGAGGTGAAACTATAGAGCAAATAATCTTCCAATTAACTATTCAATATGCGTATTATTATTATGACGATGACTTTTGCAATTGTTCTTAGTATAAAAAATTTTTATTTTTTTTTAAAAACTCATTTCGAGCATTAGCCGATTTTTAATATCCCGAGATCCGTTTTTCTTTTTTTTTTAGTTAACGAGATATTATTTTTACGATAATAATAAAAATACAATAGATCGGTTCAACATTTTAAGAACTTTAATTTCCGCCTTTTAGTTGTATTTGTCGTCTTGTCAATATTTTATACACGATTATGATCAAAACGGTTTCTAAATAAATAAACGTTTCAAAATCCACAAAATACAAATAATCAGCGTAATAATAATATACATGTGCCTATACAGCATATACTCGTATTATGTGTCGTGGATGTTATTGTAATTTCTCTCGAGAATAATATTATAATATTATATAATGCGATATCTGAGAACACAATTGATTGTACCGTTATAAATTAAATTCCCACTGAACGCAGGCACATTTGTCGTTATATGATTACGTACAAAATATAACGTCTTTTTTGACGTGCCTACACACTGCAATTATTTAGATTTGAATACAACATTTTTTTTTTTTTTTGTCCTCCACATTTTTTTTTTTTTTTTTTTTGGGTGAAAGGGGGGCAAAACAGACTTGTGGGAGGATTCCCCCTCCCACGTTGGACGTAAATACAATCTACTCCCTCACATTTTGTTACCATACTATTGTTAAACTTATTTAAGGAAGAAATATGGTTTTTTTTTTTTTTTTATATCGTCACACGTTTTCAACTTTAAGTTTAGCATAAATAAATATTAATGTAAAATGTTTGGATTATATTTGTCTTCTGTATCACAAAAATTCACTACAGCCAAAGATTATCGTATTAGGCATATTAGATTAAGGGATGGGGGTGGGAGGTCTTTTAACACGTTCTGGAAAAATTGATAAAAACTAATCTTTAGTAATTTTAATATATTTTTTGATTTCGGGTTGCGCACATTGGATTTTACCGCACAGGGTGTCGCAAATACACAACAGAAATAGGCCTTGGAATTACAATCTAGACGACATTTGTGCGTTTAGGGCAATTCGATCGTATAGGCCTAATGGATTATTGTATTGTTGTTATGCCAACATAAACGGATTGTTAAAAATAATATATATATATATATATATATATATTATCGTTAAGCTAAAATTTAATAGAAGTGCTGTCGGCTATCAAAGCGGACTTAAACTTTTCCAGAGGCTGTTGTTGTCAATTATTTTTCGGTCCATTTTGTCACTGTAACCGGACAGCCGTGAATCGGCGGCGGTGGCGGCGGTGTGCTTTCAAGAAAGTCCGAAATAACTCTGATACACCGATCCCCGGGGAAACATTATTTCCCCTCGTAGTTTGATATAACGACGGTGTGACGTCTATTTCAATTACACAAGCCAAAACTAAATGCGCAGCGTATCATTTGGCTTTGGATTCTCGCGGTCAACGACTATTGTTATTTATTATATACCTATTATATTGCTACACGAAAAGCACAACTACACTATTATGATCAGTGCCCAACCGAAACGGTGATAAAATTGTAACGTTACGGTTATAATAGGCAACGGAAACGTAAAATAAAATAAACTCGGTAATTCGCGTGAGTTATTAGGCGCAGTTTTCAAAACGTTTTACGCGCGCTAAACGGAAACGAGCCAAATCGCTGAGTTTTCTTTGAATATTTCAACGTGCAATTTAATTAATGTTCTTACATATTAACGGTTTGATTGCCACGCGTGTAATGTTTATAGCACGGTTTTAGTAAAACGTCCATTTTACGCCATTTTCGTATCGGAAGCGTGCACAGGTATTATTTGATTGCAAATCGACCTTATCAATTTCGACACACTTTTTCATAACAAAATGGTCCGTTGCATTCAGTGTATGGAAAACTGGCATTGCCGTTTGTCTGACCAACCATATAATTTTCTACGGTTATACATGTCGAGATACACACACGACTTCGTAAATTCAGATTCAAAGCCCCGACAGAGTTTGATCGCTAGAATAACGAACCTATGCGATTGGCGGACTATGCCCGAGAAAATGCCGCAATCAGAGATCTGATCGTTAAAGCGGTCGATTGAAGAATACCCCGAGGAGAGACCGCCTCCACAGGGACCGAGTGCACGGTGAGAAGATCGTGTTAAGAACGATAATTAGGGAACCCAATGGGGGGAAGCTGCAGAAAACACGGACAGTTGACAGATTCGACATTTAATGTGGTATTAACTTAAGGCCCTTAAGGGTCGAAGTCGAGCAGAATATATACGACATAATCGTTAATGCGCAATATTTGTTTTATATCAACGATGGCAATCATTCTGCTAAATTATTCCTCCAGTCGAAATTGAAATCGGAAAATGTCGTCGTTTGTCAGTTTTGTCGATTGCCGATAAAATCCTGTAGTGTATCATGCGAGTAGTATCGCATACTAACCTCACCTAACCCGCATGAAATTGACATTAGATTCTATAAAAACGGGAATTTGAAAAAATCCGCGTATACGTATGTTCTCGTGTTTTAGTGATTTGATATTTACTACGAGTTCGTAATATCGTTGAAAATCGTAATTTAACAATACAATAATAATACAGAGCGGTACGTTATCACCTAAGCAAAAGTCCTGCGAATACGTGAATAAAAAATCAAAAAAAAAAAATCACGTGTTTTCACGCGTACACGTACGTATAAATCAGAGACCTCCGGTGTGGACAAAGCGATTACGGGATAGACTGTAAGGGGTTTTTTATTTTTTTTTTTTTTAACTCGACACACGTGCGTCGGAATACCCACGACGCGTTACGGCGATAATAATACTATTATTATTATTATTATTATAATAATATATTGTATATATATACGCAATATAATTGATTGCCGGGCGGGATAAAATCTAATTTCCGATATTGTGCCGGTTGAGCGGATATATGATGAAATCTGAGAGGACAATATATAGAGACGTTGCAAATAAATGCTTTTTGCCGGACATCCCCCGCCGCCGTGTTCGCATTGCGACGCCAAACCCGCGGCGACCATTACGATAATAACGATAATAATAATAATATGATAAGGGCTTTGCGGACCGGTGTAATCAATTCGATAGGGCCGCAGTGCAATAACGTCTGTCGTAATATTAATATTATTGCTGTGTATACGTGGTACACTCCGCGGGACGTTGCGTTTACGATAAATCGGTCGGAAATGATAATAATATTATTATTACTATTATTCCGATCGTAATCCGACGACGACGACGACGACGACCGGCGATGCCGGGGCTTTTATGCGACGGAGACACGGCCGTGTACACCGCAGTGTTCCTTTGAACGGGCACCCCTCCCCCCGGTCGTGTTTATTCGCCGGGTATTCTACGGGTATAAACTCCCGCCCCCCCCCCCCGGACCGGCGGCGGGAAGACGACGCGGTGAATAAACGTTATACGGTCCCCGTTGGAAATTGAATCGTCCGAATGTAATATCTAATAATATTATTATTATTATTATCATCATTATTATTATTATTATCGTCATCGTGATACGAACGGACGCCGGAACAACGGGGGGACGGTCGCTATACGTATACGCATGCCCCGCCGCCGAATATCAATATTGGTTTCGGTCGTCCGCTACGATTTTTATGTGAAATACCGTAACAATGTTCGAAACCGTCGAACGCGGTTCTATTACGTTTGTAAAACGATTTTGAAATGTTTTTAATTAAAAAAAAATAATACACATTTCCCAAACAATTTTTCTTCTTCTTATTCTTCTTCTTTTTCCATTCTTCAAAATGGACCTAACCTAACCTAACCTATGTTTATCAATTATTTTTACCGCCGTTACTGCATTCTGTCTCGTTTTCAACTATTCTCATCGTGTGGCCCAACCATTTTGTATCCCGCGGTCCTTTATATTGCGTGCAATTTTTAAGTTGTTAAATTACGCCCCACAGTTCAAAAATCTGATCTCGGATCTTATATTTATATAAGATAATAACAATATTCAACGCCTACCGCACACTAAGTCAACAGCCACAGGTGGCACGTGTTTTTTCCTTATATAAACAACTTTTATCATAACTCTGATCGTATATCTTGTTCCAATCAAAAAACGACAAGAGTACTTATTTGTTGGATTTCGGATATAGTCTGTATATCGAGGGGGAGACTTTTTGATTATTCTTGTACTATCCTTAACAATGGAAAGGATATTTACATTAAAACATTTGTTTTGTTCTTGCGATATAGTTAATAACAACCGTGGAGACCTGCCGTTTTCACCTACCCGCGGTGCGAACTGTACGTACTGGTTTTTATATTTAAATTTCAAACTACGATAAATGCCGAATATATCGCGGAAAAACAACTGCACTATTATTGTACCTGACCGTGTACAATAGTCTGCTAACAAATATACAACACTGTGTTCCCGCGACGAACAATGTCATTATGATTGTGGAAAAGATCATATTTTTTTACAATGCTATTCGTATGCAATGGTGTTACACACGATAGTGAGAGAACCTTATAAGAGGTCTGTTCAAAAAGTACCAGGTTTTTTTTTTTGTTGATAATTACAAAAATGAAGTTACATACTATTCAAAGATATCTCCTTCGAAATACTCTCCTCCGGACGATATGCAGTGATCCCGGCGATCTTGCCATTTTCCAAAAGTCCTTTGGAACTGTTCCAAAAGTTAAAGCTATGAGTTCTGTTTCCGCGGTCGCTTTAAT